>JAVUPR010000243.1:2507500-3182500 GCA_036785695.1 Gentiana straminea
TGGTGGATCTTGACTTTGCTCTAGACGTCCGTCCATGCTGCGTCCAAACTCTCTGTATGTGATTTCCTCTCCTGGATGCTCGTCCATGCAATCAGACGCCCGTCCAGTGGATGGGATGCAGACGCTCGGCGGGACTGCTTTGAGGTCGGATTTCATCATCTTTATCCAATTTCTTTGAGCCAATTCCAACTCTATCTTGAATAATTCGACTTGAGCTTCATTTATCCACTTATAGCACTCGAAATTAAGCCTCCTAAAGGATAAATAAACATTGCAAAAATGTAATAAAGTCCAAATCATAATAAATCAATCAATTCAATACTTAAAATAACCAATTTGCAAATAACCATACTAAAACCATCCTTACTAAATAATTGCACTTAAACCCTTAATTCTTATATAAATTATGCAAATGTGGGGAAAATAATAATGAAATACACCCTTAATAATCATATAAATATGGCCTTAACACCTACTATTGAGCAATTCATTCATGCTATCGTAGCACCGCAAAATGCTGCGGAAGTCTATCACCCTAGGCCTAATGTAATTCAAATGGTGACCAACTATTCCACTTTTCATGGAATCCAAAACGAGGATCCTGGTGTTCACGTGACAAATTTCTTAGAAATCGTTAGCACTGTGAAGCCAGAATTGATCCCGGAAGGTAACATTCGTCTTAAGCTTTTCCCTTTCACTTTGAAAGATAAAGCTAAGCAATGGCTTCTCTCTTTAGAGGCCGGATCTATCACTACTTGGGAACAATTGTTGCAAAAATTCATGAATACGTATTTTCCCTTAGGAAAAACCTTTAAGTTACGCCGAGACATCTTAGGATTTAAGCAACAACCTGGGGAGAGTTTTGATCAAGCTTGGGAGCGTTTTAAGGAAGCTATGAGAAAGTGTCCTCATCATGATATCTCTCTTTGGCTTTTAATGCAAACTTTTTACCATGGATTGAGAAAGACTGAGAAAATTAGAGTAGGCGCCTCTAGCAATGGAGCGTTTGTTCTTTTATCTCCTGAGGAGGCACAAGGAAAGATGGAGCAAATAGGGATGAATAGCCAATGGGGAGGCAATGACATAGCTACTGTGAAGATGGCTGCAGATATATTTGAGGATAGTGCATCTACCAAAATCTTACAACAACTGTCTGTTATCAACAATAAGGTAGATGGGATGCAAGAGAGGATGGCAAGAGTAGAGAAAGGGACTGGAATCGAGGTAACCCCTCAAAGTGAGAATGCTGGTACTGAAGAAGCCAACTATATTGGGAAACAAGGAAATCAATAGGGAGGATGTAAACCTAACCATAACCATCCTGGATTCCGATATGGCGACCCTAATGCAGGAGAAGGGCCTAAACCGCCTACTACTTATGTACCACAGCAAACTAAAACTTTTGGTTGGGAAGCTGCGAAAGAAAAACTGAGTAATGTCGTCACTGACAATATGGGACAACTTTCAAAATCGATGGCTGATTTAGCCACTAAATTTAGCCAATATTGTCAGAAGACCAATGCTAAAGTGACCAATCAAGAAGCCATAGTCCAGAATCTCACTCACCAAATAGGACAATTAGCTGAACAAGTCTCAACTAGACCTCCTGGAGGATTGCCAAGCAACACCGATAAAAACCCTAAGGATTTGAATGCGATCATGACTAGAAGTGGGAAAGAGGTGACTCCACCATCTTTGAAAGAGAAAGAGAAAACCGTGGAAAGTAAGGATGGTGAGCCAAGCAAGGAAGCAAGTACTTCTGGAACCTTGCCTGAGCAAGAAGCCTATAAGGAACCTGCTGGCCCTAGAGTTGAGCTTTACAATAATAAGTATCCTATTTTCACTGATGTCGATCCTTCAACCTTACCTTATCCTCCACCCAAACCTAAGCCTAAAGTTGATAACAAGAGGTATAAGAAGTTCATTGATATTTTTAGAAAGCTACACATCAATGTACCTCTAGTGGAAGCACTGGCCGAGATGCCTGAGTACATTAAGTTCTTGAAAGAAGCTGTCTCTACTAAGAGGAAACTCTTAGATTTAGAGACTATTTGCCTAAATGAGGAGTGCTCAGCCATTCTTCAACATAAGTTGCCCGCTAAGTGTAAGGATCCGGGAAGTTTTCTCATTTCCTGCACCATAGGTAACGTATGTTTGAACAAGGCCTTGTGTGATCTAGGAGCGAGCGTAAATCTGAAGCCTCTATCCATTTTTCAAAAGCTAGGTATGAAAGACCTTAAAAAGACTTCAATTACTTTACAATTAGCGGATCGTTCGGTTAAGGAACCTTGTGGAGTAGTTGAGGATGTGCTAGTAAGAGTTGAGAAATTTGTGTTTCCTATTGACTTTGTTGTGCTGGATATGGAAGCTAACTACGAAGTGCCCCTAATCTTAGGAAGACCTTTATGGCCACTAGTAGGACGCTTATCGATGTTTACAAAGGAGAGTTAGTGTTAAGAGTTAATGGAGATGAAATAGCATTCAACGTGCTTGACACTATGAAGACACCTGATGATGAAGAGGATGCATGTTTCATGTTGGATTCTGTTGACAAACTTGTCAATGACTTCCAACAATATGAGGATATTAAGGATTTCCTCGAGGCTACCTTAGAGTTAGAGGATGAAGTGCCATATGAACGTAGCGAAGAAGAGAAAGTGATACGGCCTGGATGTAGTAGAGGAACCCCTAGACATGTTGAAGAGATGAAGTCTACCGAGGTTGAAAAGTATTACCATAGACCAACGTGGCATAATTAAGTACTTTGAACTTAAGCTAACGGGACAAAAGTTAAAGACCTCGTTAGAAGAACCACCTACGAATCTGACGTTGAAGCCTCTGCCTGTGCATTTGAAGTATGTATTCCTTCAAGATGAGACCTTGCCGCTTATTATTTCTTCTGCCTTGAGTGAAATACAAGAAGAAAAGATGATGAGAGTGTTGAGAGAGTATCACGGAGCATTTGGATGGACTATAGCTAACATCAAAGGCATTAGTCCGAGCGTTTGCATGCATAAAATCTCCGTCGATCCTGCAAAGAAAGCGGTTGTACAACCCCAAAGAAGGTTGACCCCACAATTGAAGGACGTGGTGAGGGATGAAATTATTAAGATGTTAGAAATGGGGATCATCTTCCCTATTTCTGATAGTGAATGGGTTAGCCCGATCCACGTAGTTCCTAAGAAGGGAGGTTTAACGGTGCAAGCTAATGAGTTAAACGAGTTAATTCCTGTTAGACTCATTACTGGTCATAGAGTGTGCATTGACTTTAGGAAACTGAATGATGCAACTCGAAAGGATCACTTCCCTCTTCCCTTCATTGATCAAATGCTCGAGAGACTGAGCGGACATGCGTTTTACTGTTTCCTTGACGGTTACTCGGGATATTATCAAATTCATATCTCACCCGAGGATCGTGAGAAGTCCACTTTTACATGTCCATATGGAACCTTTGCTTATAATAGAATGCCCTTTGGTTTGTGCAACGCACCAGCGACGTTTCAAAGATGCATGATTTCTCTATTTGCTGATATGGTTGAAGATTTCCTAGAGATCTTTATGGATGATTTCTCCGTATTTGGAGATGATTTCGATTCATGTCTCACGCATCAAGCAAGAGTGTTGAAGAGATGCGAGGAGACAAATCTGGTGCTTAACTGGGAGAAATGTCATTTTATGGTTACTGAAGGTATAGTACTTGGCCACCGTATTTCAAGAAACGGTATAGAGGTGGATAGAGCAAAAGTAGAGGTGATTGAAAAACTACCTCCACCAACCAATCTTAAGACATTGCGAGGTTTTCTTGGCCACGCAGGATTCTATCGACGGTTTGTGAAGGACTTTTCCCTAATCTCTCGACCTCTTACCGAATTATTGGCCAAGGATGTGCCATTTGTGTTTACTAACGAGTGCATGAAAGCCTTCAATAAGTTAAAGAACATGCTTATTACTGCACCCGTTCGGATTGCGCCTGATTGGAATCTACCTTTTGAGTTGATGTGCGATGCAAGCGATACAACTGTAGGTGCTGCCTTAGGACAAAGAAAAGACAAGATCTTTAGGCCCATCTACTATGCTAGTCGAACTTTGAATGCTGCTCAAAGGAACTATGCAACTACTGAGAAAGAGCTTCTAGCTGTCATCTTTGCGTTTGACAAGTTTAGATCTTATCTAGTGGGATCTAAAGTCACTGTTTGGACAGACCATGCAGCATTGAAGTATCTCTTAGCCAAACAAGATTCCAAGCCAAGGCTATTGAGATGGATTCTACTATTCCAAGAATTTGATGTAGAAATCCGTGATAAGAAAGGATCTGAGAATTTGGTTGCGGATCATCTTTCCCGTCTACAAATAGAGGATAATGAGCCTATGACCGAGATTGGAGAAACGTTTCCTGATGAACAATTATTCTTAATCACGGCCATACATGGAAACGATGATTGCGCTGCAGTATCTTCGCGTATTGAGGTTGTGCATGAGAAGAAACAACCATGGTTTAAGGACTTTGTGAATTATCTATCCGCGAAATACTTGCCACCAAATCTCAACCCCCAAGAAAGAAAGAAATTCTTCAAGGATCTTAGGCACTATTATTGGGAAGAGCCCTATTTGTTTAAGCTAGGATCCGACAATGTCTTTAGGAGATGTGTGCCGGAAGAAGAGATTTATGATATCCTTAGACATTGCCACGCTTATGAGGCCGGAGGACATTATGGAGGAGACAAGACTGCTGCGAAAGTTCTCCAATGTGGTTTTTACTGGCCGACTTTGTTCAAAGATGCGCATCAATATGCTAGATCTTGTCATTCTTTCCAGATGACGGGAAATATCTCGAGAAGAAATGAAATGCCACTGAAGAATATCCTAGAGGTAGAACTTTTTGATGTTTGGGGTATTGATTTTGTGGGACCCTTTACTTCGTCTTTGTCCAACCGCTATATCTTAGTGGCAGTCGACTACGTGTCCAAATGGGTTGAGGCCATTGCTTCGCCTACTAACGATGTGAAAGTTGTACTGAAGTTCTTAAAGAAAAATATTTTTACGCGGTTTGGAACCCCTCGTGCCATTATTAGTGAATGGAAGCCATTTTTGCAATAGGCCGTTTGAAAAGTTGATGATTAAGTACGGGGTTAGACACAAGTTAGATACTGCTTATCACCCTCAAACAAGTGGACAAGTTGAGGTTACAAATCGAGAAATAAAGCGCATTTTGGAGAAAACTGTGAATACGACTAGAAAGGATTGGTCGGTGCGATTAGATGATGCTTTATGGGCTTATAGAACTGCTTATAAGACAGCTATTGGTATGTCCCCTTATAAGATTGTTTTTGGAAAAGCATGTCATCTACCGGTTGAACTTGAACACCGTGCCATGTGGGCTACGCGTATGCTGAATTTTGATGAGAGTTTAGCTGGAGAAAGAAGGTTGTTAGAGTTGACTCGCCTAGAGGAGTTTCGTCTGGAGGCTTATGAGAATGCTAAAATCTTTAAGGAGCGCATGAAGAAATTTCATGATAAAAATATATTGGACCACACTTTTAAGGAAGGCGATATGGTTCTTCTTTACAATTCGTGTTTGAGACTCTTTCCTGGCAAGTTAAAATCACGATGGTATGGCCCTTATAGAGTGAGTGAGGTTTTCCCTTCTGGAGCTGTTGAGTTATTAAACCTTAAAGACCAATCCACTTTTGTGGTTAATGGACACCGTGTAAAACATTATGTTGGTCTTGGTCAAGGTAAGGAGGAGGAAGTCTTCACTCTTGAAGATCCCACCTATACTTAAACCATCGTTGAGCTGAGTCGAGCTGGCGACTATAAACTCAGAACTATTTCTTAAAAACTATCTTTTGTTTTTGTTTTGTTTGAATAAAGTAGCATGCGACTGTTAAGGTTTTTTTCATCTCGCCATGTTCCGATTCTAAGTTCGGAATAAACGAGGTTTTTTTCTTGATAGCCGACATGTGAGTTTTATAGTTTTAACTCTTTGGTTTTCCGTGTTATTGGTTGTATGAAATAAAGTGGCTTAAATTGTTTTTGGATATTCTATATCTAATTACTGCCACATTATTTTATAACTTCCATTGACATATTATTAACGGTTTCGTGGAGTTTCTGTTGGTTTGCTTAAACAGGTTTTCGTTTGCATATCCACGACGTGCTTGGTCTACAATTACATTCTGCATCTGCTTGAGAGCCGTTTCCAGAGCTAAGTCTTTTTCTTAAAATCTCATTTCTCTTTGTCATTGGGGACAATGCCAAGTTTAAGTTGGGGTAGGAGACTTAGCCATGATGCTATAAGTGAACAATTGGATGAAACGGTGAAAAATGTGAAAAATGAAAAATTTTAAACAAATACCAAATTAATTATCTCGTACCCTTAGAATTGTGAGTTCTTATACATGGTATTAGTAAGAAATGAACCAAGTTGCATGATTACATGATCATTTCATACTTATGTGAATGTAAACTTAAGGATATTCATGCCAACTATTGCAAGTAGTTAATTTGCTTACTCAATTTGAATCGACGAATACCGCACAAATTATAATAACTGAGAAAAATTATGTGTACATTGTGTAGATGATTGGTTATGCAGACCTAGAGTCGATATTTATCTGCTAATGTATTCTTATCTTCTAGCCATCTAAGCGGAGTAATAAGCTTAAGAATTATCTATGTTTTGACAATGAGTTAAACACTGGGCTTGTAGAAACATTACCAAAGTAGCCCCGCGCTTATGGTAATATTCAATGCTTCCACTAATCCGTGAGAGAAGGATTCTTGCAATGCATACTTTACTTTTAAAGCAAGTTTCTTTCTTGAGAGGTGGTAAAGTTTGAAGTTACGAAAATGCGAAAAATTCAAATTTTTAAGAGGCTTCGAGTATTTTTCTCGGCCTCCGAGTCCAAAAACCCTATGGATGACGCTCTTGCTTATTACACCATGTCTTTAACCATTGCGAGGCCTAAGAAGTAGGAATGCTGATGTTGGTAGGTTAAGACTGCGAAGTTAGCATAAACTTTTATCTTGCCACGAATATATAAAACTAAAAGCACATGCACACATCACTTCGATTCATGACGAGTAGTGAATAATGGGTACCTTATGAGCATAAGTGGTATGAGTTGACTCGAGTTTCTTGTATAAGTATGATTTGACCATGGAAAATGTTGTCTTGGGGAATGACTTATTGATGCTTTGTTCGGGACGATCAAAGTCTAAGTGGGGGGTAGTTGATGACTGTCAAATTATACCCGTAAAAGTCATCAACGTAGACCTTAAATCGGGACTAATAATATATATTTTATGATAAATCACATGTTTATATTTATTATTTAATTTTATGTGATTAATAAAATATAATTTGGTATTTATCCATATAACTTGGTATTTATCCATTTATAAGATGTAATTTGGTATTTATCCGTTTTTATTATATTTATCCGTTTTTTATTTAAATATGATTTATTGTGGGATAAATATTATTTTGTAGATTTGGATAATTTATGGAGGATAAATACAAATGGAAGAATTAAATTACAAGATAAATCCAAGAAAATCAAGATGCATTGAAGATAAAGATCGGATAAGCATGACAAAAGCCGGCAAACCAATCCATGATGGCGCCGACTTTATGGAAGACGCAATTAGGGGGGGCGCATGTCACATTTGGAGATCGACCGGGAGTTATCTCTTATTTGTTTTGATATTTTGAAGTATATCTCTTAATTAGCTTGAACCCCTATAAATAGAGGCATATACTACACGCCAGACACACCCATAGAAATACTCAGAATACAATTTCACAACATTGTTTTTATTTTCAATATATGTTTTCTTTATTTTATGTTCTTTCATTACAGAGTCGTTAGAATCTCCGGTTAGAGATCGTATCGAGGAGTGGGAATCACGCTCGTCTTCGAGGGTAATGTCTACTCAATTATGCAATCTTTATTCGTAGATCTAATTTATTTCGTTATGGAGTAGTCTTTTTGTGTATTGATTTCGTGATGTAGTTAATTAACGAACCCATGTTTATGTAGATCCGAGACGTAAAAGACGTTTCACGAGCAAACTACGGTTCGGATCCGAGCTTGTTGGCGGCGAGCTTATGTCTCGTTGGTAGCAAGATCCGTGATGTTCTTGATTTGTCTGTGAACGGCTTCGACTACGTCAGGTTTTCTGCTTTGTAATTCAAACGAGTAATTAAACTTGATCAACTTAATTATTTTCCATCGTAATTTAACATGAGACCTAAAAAGTGATTGTTATTTAGGACAGAGATTGAATCGGTGTCAAAGAAGTACGCCTAATCATAGGAATGTTGCTTAGATGAGGTTACGGTTTATACCGGCATCCCTAGTTTCGTAATTGTGTTAGAAGTTATATGAGACGGAGACTAAAAATGTGAAGTCATGTAATGGAGACACGATGATTTAGATGGCCTACCCGGAGCTAGATCTATTTTAGGGGATGACTCCCGTAGTCAGAATAATTTATCTTAAATGTCTTGTTTTGTCTCGTCGTCAATCTACATAGCATGAGGGAGTAATTACTACTAGCGTTATCAATACCGTTTGTCAATTATTTATAAAAACTATAAAAATAAGTGTCTTAGTGTCGTTCTGTCTTTTGTTGGTTTTGTGTTTCTATTGTGTCAATTTTATTTCTACGTTATTTGTTGGTCGTAGACCGCCTTTTATTTGCTTTTCAGTTTAATAAGTCGTATTTCGTTTAAGCCGAGTCTCTGTGGGATCGACCTCGACTCTATCTAACTATACTACGATTGAACCTAGTTCTCTTGCTAGTGTGTTATTTAGGTATCGAGTATTTATTTTACTTGACCCGACATCAAGTTTTTGGTGCCGTTGCCGGGGACTCGTGTCATTAAATCAAATATAGCTTATTTTATTAAAAGTAAATTCATAAATATTGTGAATAGAGTCTGCTTTAATTTCATTTTTATTATTTAGTCTAGTTAAAGGCCTAGCCTTTAAAGTCTTTAATTGTTTTATTGTTTTTTGTCATTTTATAGTACGCTACTCGGAAATCGAAGAAACCACTTGAGCCATATAATCCTGAAATAGAGAAATTTGCAAAGCGAAATAGAAAGTTAGCTAGAGAACTGGCTAAGCAAGGAGAAGAGGATCCAAATCTTGAGGAAAGCGAGCACGAATCAGAAAAAGGACATACCACCGATCATTCTGAGCATTCTGAACCCGAGGAAGAAATGGAAGGCATTCAGGACAATCCAAACCAGGTACTTAATCCGGAACAAATTATTAATAATGCCAATAATGTTAATAATGCGAATAATCTTAATGCTGATAATGGAAACCAAGCCGCGAGGCGAACTTTGCAAAGTTATGCAACACCTAATATTGAGCAATTCATTCCTGCTATCGTAGCACCGCAAAATGCTGCGGAAGTCTATCACCCTAGGCCTTATGTTATTCAAATGGTGACCAACTATTCCACTTTTCATGGAATCCAAAACGAGGATCCTGGTGTTCACGTGACAAATTTCTTAGAAATCGTTAGCACTGTGAAGCCAGAATTGATCCCGGAGGGTAACATTCGTCTTAAGCTTTTCCCTTTCACTTTGAATTATAAAGCTAAGCAATGGCTTCTCTCTTTAGAGGCTGGATCTATCACTACTTGGGAACAATTGTTGCAAAAATTCATGAATACGTATTTTCCCTTAGGAAAAACCTTTAAGTTACGCCAAGACATCTTAGGATTTAAGCAACAACCTGGGGAGAGTTTTGATCAAGCTTGGGAGCGTTTTAAGGAAGCTATGAGAAAGTGTCCTCATCATGATATCTCTCTTTGGCTTTTAATGCAAACTTTTTACCACGGATTGAGAAAGACTGAGAAAATTAGAGTAGGCGCCTCTAGCAATGGAGCATTTGTTCTTTTATCTCCTGAGGAGGCACAAGGAAAGATGGAGCAAATAGCGATGAATAGCCAATGGGGAGGCAATGACATAGCTACTGTGAAGATGGCTGCTGATATATTTGAGGATAGTGCATCTACCAAAATCTTACAACAACTGTCTGTTATCAACAATAAGGTAGATGGGATGCAAGAGAGGATGGCAAGAGTAGAGAAAGGGACTGGAATCGAGGTAACCCCTCAAAGTGAGAATGCTGGTACTGAAGAAGCCAACTATATTGGGAAACAAGGAAATCAATGGGGAGGATGTAAACCTAACCATAACCATCCTGGATTCTGATATAGCGACCCTAATGCAGGAGAAGGGCCTAAACCGCCTACTACTTATGTACCAGAGCAAACTAAAACTTTTGGTTGGGAAGCTGCGATAGAAAAACTGAGTAATATCGTCACTGACAATATGGGACAACTTTCAAAATCGATGACTGATTTAGCCACTAACTTTAGCCAATATTGTCAGAAGACCGATGCTAAAGTGACCAATCAAGAAGCCATAGTCCAGAATCTCACTCACCAAATAGGACAATTAGCTGAACAAGTCTCAACTAGACCTCCTGGGGGATTGCCAAGCAACACCGATAAAAACCCTAAGGATTTGAATGCGATCATGACTAGAAGTGGGAAAGAGGTGACTCCACCATCTTTGAAAGAGAAAGAGAAAATCGTGGAAAGTAAGGATGGTGAGCCAAGGAAGGAAGCAAGTACTTCTGGAACCTTGCCTGAGCAAGAAGCCTATAAGGAACCTGCTGGCCCTAGAGTTGAGCTTTACAATAATAAGTATCCAATTTTCACTGATGTCGATCCTTCAACCTTACCTTATCCTCCACCCGAACCTAAGCCTAAAGTTGATAACAAGAGGTATAAGAAGTTCATTGATATTTTTAGAAAGCTACACATCAATATACCTCTAGTGGAAACACTGGCCGAGATGCCTGTGTACACTAAGTTCTTGAAGGAAGCTGTCTCTACTAAGAGGAAACTCTTAGATTTAGAGACTATTTGCCTAAATGAGGAGTGCTCAGCCATTCTTCAACATAAGTTGCCCGCTAAGTGTAAGGATCCGGGAAGTTTTCTCATTCCCTGCACCATAGGTAACGTATGTTTGAACAATGCCTTGTGTGATCTAGGAGCGAGCGTAAATCTGATGCCTCTACCCATTTTTCAAAAGCTAGGTATGAAAGACCTTAAAAATACTTCAATTACTTTACAATTAGCTGATCGTTCGGTTAGGGAACCTTGTGGAGTAGTTGAGGATGTGCTAGTAAGAGTTGAGAAATTTGTGTTTTCTGTTGACTTTGTTGTGCTGGATATGGAAGCTAACTACGAAGTGCCCCTAATCTTAGGAAGACCTTTTATGGCCACTAGTAGGACGCTTATCGATGTTTACAAAGGAGAGTTAGTGTTAAGCGTTAATGGAGATGAAATAGCATTCAACGTGCTTCACACTATGAAGACACCTGATGATGAAGAGGATGCATGTTTCATGTTGGATTCTGTTGACAAACTTGTCAATGACTTCCAACAATATGAGGATATTAAGGATTTCCTCGAGGCTACCTTAGAGTTAGAGGATGAAGTGCCATATGAACGTAGCGAAGAAGAGAAAGTGATATGGCCTGGATGTAGTAGAGGAACCCCTAGACATGTTGAAGAGATGAAGTCTACCGAGGTTGAAAAGTATTACCATAGACCAACGTGGCATAAGTACTTTGAACTTAAGCTAACGGGACAAAAGTTAAAGACCTCGTTAGAAGAACCACCTACGAATCTGACGTTGAAGCCTCTGGCTGTGCATTTGAAGTATGTATTCCTTCAAGATGAGACCTTGCCGCTTATTATTTCTTCTGCCTTGAGTGAAATACAAGAAGAAAAGATGATGAGAGTGTTGAGAGAGTATCACGGAGCATTTGGATGGACTATAGCGGACATCAAAGGCATTAGTCCGAGCGTTTGCATGCATAAAATCTCCGTCGATCCTGCAAAGAAAGCGGTTGTACAACCCCAAAGAAGGTTGACCCCACAATTGAAGGACGTGGTGAGGGATGAAATTATTAAGATGTTAGAAATGGGGATCATCTTCCCTATTTCTGATAGTGAATGGGTTAGCCCGATCCACGTTGTTCCTAAGAAGGGAGGTTTAACGGTGCAAGCTAATGAGTTAAACGAGTTAATTCCTGTTAGACTCATTACTGGTCATAGAGTGTGCATTGACTTTAGGAAACTGAATGATGCAACTCGAAAGGATCACTTCCCTCTTCCCTTCATTGATCAAATGCTCGAGAGACTGAGCGGACATGCGTTTTACTGTTTCCTTGACGGTTACTCGGGATATTATCAAATTCATATCTCACCCGAGGATCATGAGAAGACCACTTTTACATGTCCATATGGAACCTTTGCTTATAATAGAATGCCCTTTGGTTTGTGCAACGCACCAGCGACGTTTCAAAGATGCATGATTTCTCTATTTGCTGATATGGTTGAAGATTTCCTAGAGATCTTTATGGATGATTTCTCCGTATTTGGAGATGATTTCGATTCATGTCTCACGCATCTAGCAAGAGTGTTGAAGAGATGCGAGGAGACAAATATGGTGCTTAACTGGGAGAAATGTCATTTTATGGTTACTGAAGGTATAGTACTTGGCCACCGTATTTCAAGAAACGGTATAGAGTTGGATAGAGAAAAAGTAGAGGTGATTGAAAAACTACCTCCACCAACCAATCTTAAGACATTGCGAGGTTTTCTTGGCCACGCAGGATTCTATCGACGGTTTGTGAAGGACTTTTCCCTAATCTCTCGACCTCTTAACGAATTATTGGCCAAGGATGTGCCATTTGTGTTTACTAACGAGTGCATGAAAGCCTTCAATAAGTTAATGAACATGCTTATTACTGCACCCGTTCTGATTGCGCCTGATTGGAACCTACCTTTTGAGTTGATGTGCGATGCAAGCGATACAGCTGTAGGTGCTGCCTTAGGACAAAGAAAAGACAAGATCTTTAGGCCCATCTACTATGCTAGTCGAACTTTGAATGCTGCTCAAAGGAACTATGCAACTACTGAGAAAGAGCTTCTAGCTATCATCTTTGCGTTTGACAAGTTTAGATCTTATCTAGTGGGATCTAAAGTCACTGTTTGGACTGACCATGCAGCATTGAAGTATCTCTTAGCCAAACAAGATTCCAAGCCAAGGCTATTGAGATGGATTCTACTATTGCAAGAATTTGATGTAGAAATCCATGATAAGAAAGGATCTGAGAATTTGGTTGCGGATCATCTTTCCCGTCTACAAATACAGGATAATGAGCCTATGACCGAGATTGGAGAAGCATTTCCTGATGAACAATTATTCTCCATCACGGCCATACATGGAAACGATGATTGCGCTACAGTATCTTCGCGTATTGAGGTTGTGCAGGAGAAGAAACAACCATGGTTTAAGGACTTTGTGAATTATCTATCCGCGAAATACTTGCCACCAAATCTCAACCCCCAATAAAGAAAGAAATTCTTCAAGGATCTTAGGCACTATTATTGGGAAGAGCCCTATTTGTTTAAGCTAGGATCCGACAATGTCTTTAGGAGATGTGTGCCGGAAGAAGAGATGTATGATATCCTTAGACATGGCCACGCTTATGAGGCCGGAGGACATTATGGAGGAGACAAGACTGCTGCAAAAGTTCTCCAATGTGGTTTTTACCAGGCCGACTTTGTTCAAAGATGCGCATCAATATGCTAGATCTTGTCATTCTTTCCAGATGACGGGAAATATCTCGAGAAGAAATGAAATGCCACTGAAGAATATCCTAGTGGTAGAACTTTTTGATGTTTGGGGTATTGATTTTGTGGGACCCTTTACTTCGTCTTTGTCCAACCGCTATATCTTAGTGGCAGTCGACTACGTGTCCAAATGGGTTGAGGCCATTGCTTTGCCTACTAACGATGTGAAAGTTGTACTGAAGTTCTTAAAGAAAAATATTTTTACGCGGTTTGGAACCCCTCGTGCCATTATTAGTGATAATGGAATCCATTTTTGCAATAGGCCGTTTGAAAAGTTGATGATTAAGTACGGGGTTAGACACAAGTTAGCTACTGCTTATCACCCTCAAACAAGTGGACAAGTTGAGGTTACAAATCGAGAAATAAAGCGCATTTTGGAGAAAACTGTGAATACGACTAGAAAGGATTGGTCGTTGCGATTAGATGATGCTTTATGGGCTTATAGAACTGCTTATAAGACAGCTATTGGTATGTCCCCTTATAAGATTGTTTTTGGAAAAGCATGTCATCTACCGGTTGAACTTGAACACCGTGCCATGTGGGCTACGCGTATGCTGAATTTTGATGAGAGTTTAGCTGGAGAAAGAAGGTTGTTAGAGTTGACTCGCCTAGAAAGAGTTTCGTCTGGAGGCTTATGAGAATGCTAAAATCTTTAAGGAGCGCACGAAGAAATTTCATGATAAAAAGATATTGGACCGCACTTTTAAGGAAGGCGATCTGGTTCTTCTTTACAATTCACGTTTGAGACTCTTTCCTGGCAAGTTAAAATCACGATGGTATGGCCCTTATATAGTGAGTAAGGTTTTCCCTTCTGGAGCTGTTGAGTTATTAAACCTTAAAGACCAATCCACTTTTGTGGTTAATGGACACCGTGTAAAACATTATGTTGGTCTTGGTCAAGGTAAGGAGGAGGAAGTCTTCACTCTTGAAGATCCCACCTATACTTAAACCATCGTTGAGCTGAGTCGAGCTGGCGACTATAAACTCAGAACTATTTCTTAAAAACTATCTATGTTTTTGTTTTGTTTGAATAAAGTAGCATGCGACTGTTAAGGTTTTTTTCATCTCGCCATGTTCCAATTCTAAGTTCGGAATAAACGAGGTTTTTTCCTTGATAGCCGACATGTGAGTTTTATAGTTTTAACTCTTTGGTTTTCCGTGTCATTGGTTGTATGAAATAAAGTGGCTTAAATTGTTTTTGGATATTCTATATCTAATTACTGCCACATTATTTTATAACTTCCATTGACATATTATTAACGGTTTCGTGGAGTTTCTGTTGGTTTGCTTAAACAGGTTTTCGTTTGCCTATCCACGACGTGCTTGGTCTACAATTACATTCTGCATCTGCTTGAGAGCCGTTTCCAGAGCTAAGTCTTTTTCTTAAAATCTCATTTCTCTTTGTCATTGGGGACAATGCCAAGTTTAAGTGGGGGGTAGGATACTTAGCCATGATGCTATAAGTGAACAATTGAATGAAACGGTGGAAAATGTGAAAAATGAAAAATTTTAAACAAATACCAAATTAATTATCTCGTACCCTTAGAATTGTGAGTTCTTATACATGGTATTAGTAAGAAATGAACCAAGTTGCATGATTACATGATCATTTCATACTTATGTGAATGTAAACTTAAGGATATTCATGCCAACTATTGCAAGTAGTTATTTATTATTTGCTTACTCAATTTGAATCGACGAATACCGCACAAATTATAATAACTGAGAAAAATTATGTGTACATTGCGTAGATGATTGGTTATGCAGACCTAGAGTCGATATTTATCTGCTAATGTATTCTTATCTTCTAGCCATCTAAGCGGAGTAATAAGCTTGAGAATTATCTGTGTTTTGACAATGAGTTAAACACTGGGCTTGTAGAAACATTACCAAAGTAGCCCCGCGCTTGTGGTAATATTCAATGCTTCCACAAATCCGTGAGAGAGGGATTCTTGCAATGCATACTTTACTTTTAAAGCAAGTTTCTTTATTGAGAGGTGGTAAAGTTTGAAGTTACGAAAATGCGAAAAATTCAAATTTTTAAGAGGCTTCGAGTATTTTTCTCGGCCTCCGAGTCCAAAAACCCTATGGATGACGCTCTTGCTTATTACACCATGTCTTTAACCATTGCGAGGCCTAAGAAGTGGGAATGCGATGTTGGTAGGTTAAGCTGCGAAGTTAGCATAAACTTTTATCTTGCCACGAATATATAAAACTAAATGCACATGCACACATCACTTCGATTCATGACGAGTAGTGAATAATGGGTACCTTATGAGCATAAGTGGTATGAGTTGACTCGAGTTTCTTGTATAAGTATGATTTGACCATGGAAAATGTTGTCTTGGGGAATGACTTATTGATTCTTTGTTCGGGACGATCAAAGTCTAAGTGGGGGGTAGTTGATGACGGTCAAATTATACCCGTAAAAGTCATCAACGTAGACCTTAAATCGGGACTAATAATATATATTTTATGATAAATCACATGTTTATATTTATTATTTAATGTTATGTGATTAATAAAATATAATTTGGTATTTATCCATATAACTTGGTATTTATCCATTTATAAGATGTAATTTGGTATTTATCCGTTTTTATTATATTTATCCGTTTTTTATTTAAATATGATTTATTGTGGGATAAATATTATTTTGTAGATTTGGATAATTTATGGAGGATAAATACAAATGGAAGAATTAAATTACAAGATAAATCCAAGAAAATCAAGATGCATTGAAGATAAAGATCGGATAAGCATGACAAAAGCCGGCAAACCAATCCATGATGGCGCCGACTTTATGGAAGACGCAATTAGGGGGGGCGCATGTCACATTTTGAGATCGGCCGGGAGTTATCTCTTATTTGTTTTGATATTTTGAAGTATATCTCTTAATTAGCTTGAAACCCTATAAATAGAGGCATATACTACACGCCAGACACACCCATAGAAATACTCAGAATACAATTTCACAACATTGTTTTTATTTTCAATATATGTTTTCTTTATTTTATGTTCTTTCATTACGGAGTCGTTAGAATCTCCGGTTAGAGATCGTATCGAGGAGTGGGAATCACGCTCGTCTTCGAGGGTAATGTCTACTCAATTATGCAATCTTTATTCGTAGATCTAATTTATTTCGTTATGGAGTAGTCTTTTTGTGTATTGATTTCGTGATGTAGTTAATTAACGAACCCATGTTTATGTAGATCTGAGACGTAAAAGACGTTTCACGAGCAAATCTGGTTCAGATCTGAGCTTGTTGGCAGCGAGCTTATGTCTCGTTGGTAGCAAGATCTGTGATGTTCTTGATTTGTCTGTGAACGGCTTCGACTACGTCAGGTTCTCTGCTTTGTAATTCAAACGAGTAATTAAACTTGATCAACTTAATTATTTGCCATCGTAATTTAACATGAGACCTAAAAAGTGATTGTTATTTAGGACAGAGATTGAATCGGTGTCTAAGAAGTACGCCTAATCATAGGAATGTTGCTTAGATGAGGTTACGGTTTATACCGGCATCCCTAGTTTCGTAATTGTGTCAGAAGTTATATGAGATGGAGACTAAAAATGTGAAGTCACGTAATGGAGACACGATGATTTAGATGGCCTACCCGGAGCTAGATCTATTTTAGGGGATGACTCCCGTAGTCAGAATAATTAATCTTAAATGTCTTGTTTTGTCTCGTCGTCAATCTACATAGCATGGGGGAGTAATTACTACTAGCGTTATCAATACCGTTTGTCAATTATTTATAAAACCTATAAAAATAAGTGTCTTAGTGTCGTTGTGTCTTTTGTTGGTTTTGTGTTTCTATTGTGTCAATTTTATTTCTACGTTATTTGTTGGTCGTAGACCGCCTTTTATTTGCTTTTTAGTTTAATAAGTCGTATTTCGTTTAAGCCGAGTCTCTGTGGGATCGACCTCAACTCTATCTAACTATACTACGATTGAACCTAGTTCTCTTGCTAGTGTGTTATTTAGGCATCGAGTATTTATTTTACTTGACCCGACATCAAGTTTTTGGTGCCGTTGCCGGGGACTCGTGTCATTAAATCAAATATAGCTTATTTTATTAAAAGTAAATTCGTAAATATTATGAATAGAGTCGGCTTTAATTTCATTTTTATTATTTAGTCTAGTTAAAGGCCTAGCCTTTAAAGTCTTTAATTGTTTTATTGTTTTTGTCATTTTATAGTACGCTACTCGGAAATCGAAGAAACCACTTGAGCCATATAATCCTGAAATAGAGAAATTTACAAAGCGAAATAGAAAGTTAGCTAGAGAACTGGCTAAGCAATGAAAAGAGGATCCAAATCTTGAGGAAAGCGAGCACGAATCAGAAAAAGGACATACCACCGATCATTCTGAGCATTCTGAACCCGAGGAAGAAATGGAAGGCATTCAGGACAATCCAAACCAGGTACTTAATCCGGAACAAATTATTAATAATGCCAATAATGTTAATAATGCGAATAATCTTAATGCTGATAATGGAAACCAAGCCGCGAGGCGAACTTTGCAAAGTTATGCAACACCTACTATTGAGCAATTCATTCCTGCTATCGTAGCACCGCAAAATGCTGCGGAAGTCTATCACCCTAGGCCTAATGTAATTCAAATGGTGACCAACTATTCCACTTTTCATGGAATCCAAAACGAGGATCCTGGTGTTCACGTGACAAATTTCTTAGAAATCGTTAGCACTGTGAAGCCAGAATTGATCCCGGAGGGTAACATTCGTCTTAAGCTTTTCCCTTTCACTTTGAAAGATAAAACTAAGCAATGGCTTCTCTCTTTAGAGGCTGGATCTATCACTACTTGGGAACAATTGTTGCAAAAATTCATGAATACGTATTTTCCCTTAGGAAAAACCTTTAAGTTACGCCAAGACATCTTAGGATTTAAGCAACAACCTGGGGAGAGTTTTGATCAAGCTTGGGAGCGTTTTAAGGAAGCTATGAGAAAGTGTCCTCATCATGATATCTCTCTTTGGCTTTTAATGCAAACTTTTTACCATGGATTGAGAAAGACTGAGAAAATTAGAGTAGGTGCCTCTAGCAATGGAGCGTTTGTTCTTTTATCTCCTGAGGAGGCACAAGGAAATATGGAGCAAATAGCGATGAATAGCCAATGGGGAGGCAATGACATAGCTACTGTGAAGATGGCTACTGATATATTTGAGGATAGTGCATCTACCAAAATCTTACAACAACTGTCTGTTATCAACAATAAGGTAGATGGGATGCAAGAGAGGATGGCAAGAGTAGAGAAAGGACCGGAATCGAGGTAACCCCTCAAAGTGAGAATGCTGGTACTGAAGAAGCCAACTATATTGGGAAACAAGGAAATCAATGGGGAGGATGTAAACCTAACCATAACCATCCTGGATTCCGATATAGCGACCCTAATGCAGGAGAAGGGCCTAAACCGCCTACTACTTATGTACCACAGCAAACTAAAACTTTTGGTTGGGAAGCTGCGATAGAAAAACTGAGTAATGTCGTCACTGAAAATATGGGACAACTTTCAAAATCGATGGCTGATTTAGCCACTAAATTTAGCCAATATTGTCAGAAGACCAATGCTAAAGTGACCAATCAAGAAGCCATAGTCCAGAATCTCACTCACCAAATAGGACAATTAGCTGAACAAGTCTCAATTGGCCCTCTTGGAGGATTGCCAAGCAACACCGATAAAAACCCTAAGGATTTGAATGCGATCATGACTAGAAGTGGGAAAAAGGTGACTCCACCATCTTTGAAAGAGAAAGAGAAAACCGTGGAAAGTAAGGATGGTGAGCCAAGCAAGGAAGCAAGTACTTCTGGAACCTTGCCTGAGCAAGAAGCCTATAAAGAACCTGCTGGCCCTAGAGTTGAGCTTTACAATAATAAGTATCCTATTTTCACTGATGTCGATCCTTCAACCTTACCTTATCCTCCACCCAAACCTAAGCCTAAAGTTGATAACAAGAGGTATAAGAAGTTCATTGATATTTTTAGAAAGCTACACATCAATATACCTCTAGTGGAAGCACTGGCCGAGATGCCTGAGTACACTAAGTTCTTGAAAGAAGCTGTCTCTACTAAGAGGAAACTCTTAGATTTAGAGACTATTTGCCTAAATGAGGAGTGCTCAGCCATTCTTCAACATAAGTTGCCCGCTAAGTGTAAGGATCCGGGAAGTTTTCTCATTCCCTGCACCATAGGTAACGTATGTTTGAACAAGGCCTTGTGTGATCTAGGAGCGAGCGTAAATTTGATGCCTCTATCCATTTTTCAAAAGCTAGGTATGAAAGACCTTAAAAATACTTCAATTACTTTACAATTAGCTGATCGTTCGGTTAAGGAACCTTGTGGAGTAGTTGAGGATGTGCTAGTAAGAGTTGAGAAATTTGTGTTTCCTGTTGACTTTGTTGTGCTGGATATGGAAGCTAACTACGAAGTGCCCCTAATCTTAGGAAGACCTTTTATGGCCCCTAGTAGGACGCTTATCGATGTTTACAAAGGAGAGTTAGTGTTAAGCGTTAATGGAGATGAAATAGCATTCAACGTGCTTGACACGATGAAGAGGATGCATGTTTCATGTTGGATTCTGTTGACAAACTTGTCATTGACTTCCAACAATATGAGGATATTAAGGATTTCCTCGAGGCTACCTTAGAGTTAGAGGATGAAGTGCCATATGAACGTAGCAAAGAAGAGAAAGTGATATGGCCTGGATGTAGTAGAGGAACCCCTAGACATGTTGAAGAGATGAAGTCTACCGAGGTTGAAAAGTATTACCATAGACCAACGTGGCATAATTACTTTGAACTTAAGCTAACGGGACAAAAGTTAAAGACCTCGTTAGAAGAACCACCTACGAATCTGACGTTGACGCCTCTGCCTGCGCATTTGAAGTATGTATTCCTTCAAGATGAGACCTTGCCGCTTATTATTTCTTCTGCCTTGAGTGAAATACAAGAAGAAAAGATGATGAGAGTGTTGAGAGAGTATCACGGCGCATTTGGATGGACTATAGCTGACATCAAAGGCATTAGTCCGAGCGCTTGCATGCATAAAATCTCCGTCGATCCTGCAAAGAAAGCGGTTGTACAACCCCAAAGAAGGTTGACCCCACAATTGAAGACGTGGTTAGGGATGAATTCATGAGCCGACCTAGGTGCACTATCTAGATCTCGCTGAAAGTCCCGGAAGATCAATTCATGAGCCGACCTAGGTGCACTATATTGGTATTTCCTCACTACACGTTTTAATTAAAACAGACGAGCAACGTAGCCGTAGCCATACCTACTAAGATAAGAAATTCTAAATGGACAATCACACCATAAAGACGTGGCTAGACTGACTCGGCGAAAAAACTAAATCTTAGCGTTTCTCTATATATACTTATCTGATAAAATAGAAGCTCATAAAGTAATTATATATACCTACTAGAAACACGATTATTAATCCAAAGAAAATCATACATAGATCACGAGACATAGACGTGGGCGTGTGGATCCTTATAGACAAGGAATCCGCACCGCCTCACGTCGAAATCCTAAATCTACATCATTTAACTAAGAAATAACAATCTCAAACGATAAATAATAATTGGGGGAATTAATTATAAAAACTAAGAGAAAATAAATACAAGAACTTACATAATTGCAGAACTTGTAAAAAAACTGCTCTGAGAAAAACTGAAGATTTTTATTATGACTTGTGTGTAATATGTGTGTGGCGTGTGTGGTGATGTACAAATATATAGGAGTAAAAATTTACATAGGATAAACCTAAACCAATCTGAAATAGTTTTCCTAAATCCAAAAGAAGTTTGAAAACACATTAGGATAATTCCCGGCTGATCTTTGGATAAGGGTAAATCGCCCCCCTTGCATGCGTCCCCCATATGTCGGCGCCAATCCTTTGGATTGGCTTGCCGGCACTTGTCATGCTTCACTCCTCTTTCCGTGTTTATCCGATATTTATTTTCAATGCATCCGGATTTGCTTGGATTTATCTTGTAATTTCATTCTTCCATTTATAATTATCCTCCAAAAATTATCTCAATCTGCAAAATAAATAATTATCCCAAAATAAATCCCATTTAAATAATAAAAACGGATAAATACCAAATTATATTTTATAAATCACATAACATTAAATAATAAATATAAAAATGTGATTTAATATAAAATATATATTATTAAACTCGATTTAAGGATAATGTTGATGACTTTTACGGGTATCTTTTGACCGTCATCACACGTCTACCACAAATTGATTTCATGAGAGTTGTAACCGTTGGATATTTGTAACTGCGGTTATAAAGGATAAGAATAATATCCAATTACTGTTGACTTTCATTTAAGTTTGAATGTCTTGTAACGTATAACTCAGCAGCATTCGTCTTCAATAGACTTGGATTAGTATCCTGCTGACAAGAATGCCTCAGCAGTCTGCTGACAAAATAACTCTGCTGACCTTCTTGTATCCTTGTTTTGTCCAACTAATAATATAATATGAAGTTTAATACCAATGATTGATCTTTCAAGTGAGCTCACCCAACAGGACAAAGACCAATCCTCTTGGCAACTTCATTTGCTCAATTGTCCAAACATAAATAAGTACATGCAATTGTTGATACCAATGACTAGTCTGCTAAGTGAGCTCACCCAAAATAGCAAAGACTAATCCCTTGGTGAATTCCAGTACATTGCTGATCATAGGTGTGTCAGTCAACTTTTATGATTCCAAGTTCAGTCCTTAACTTAGCAAATCTTTCACTATCCAATGGTTTTGTGAATATATCAGGAAGTTGATCTTTAGTAGGGATGTAAAGAACAACCAAATCTTTCTTTTAAACATGATCTCTTATAAAATGATGTCTCACATCTACGTGCTTGGTTCTTGAGTGAAAAATAGGATTTTCTATGATTGCAATTGCACTTGTGTTGTCACACATTATAGGAATTTCTTTTTCTTCAATTCCATAATCCCTTAACTGTTGTCTTACCCATAGTATTTGTGCACAGCAACTTCCAGCAGCTATATATTCAGCTTCAGCAGTGGAAGTTGATATTGAATTCTGTTTCTTACTAAACCAGGAAACCAGTCTATTCCCCATCAACTGATAGGTTCCTGTAGTGCTTTTTCTATCAATCTTGCATCCAGCATAATCAGAATATGAGTAGGATATAACTTTGAAGCTTCCATCTTTTGAATACCATATCCCTACTCCCAAAGTCTCTTTTAGGTACTTGAGAATCCTTTTGACTGTAGCTAAATGACTTTCTTTAGGTTTTGATTGAAATCTTGCACAAACACCTACAACAAAGGATATATCAGGTATCTGTTGGCAGTAAGGTACATCAGACTGCATATCATCCTTCTGTATAAAGTTTGATCAACATATTTGCCCCTTTTGTCTTCATCCAATCTAATGTTGGTACTCATAGGAGTTGACACCTTGGTGCTGTTTTCCATACCAAACTTCTTCAGTAGCTCCTTGGTTTACTTGGTTTGATAAATGAAGATTCCATCTTTCATTTGTTTGACTTGTAATCCCAAGAAATAGTTCATATCTCCCATCATACTCATTTGGAATTTACTTTTCATGAGATTGGCAAACTTCTCACATAGCAATTTATTTTCAGAACAAAAAATTATGTCATCAACATAAATCTAACAAAAAATTATGTCATCAACATGGTAAAACATTTCCACCAAGAATTGAGATAGGGTCTCATACCATGCTCTTGGTGCTTGTTTCAAACCATAATGTTAGGAACATTTTATTATGTTTTGATGAGACCTAGTTGTTAATAGCAAGCCTGAAATAAGTTAGAATTCTCTGTATAAGTCTTTACTTAGAGTCTGAAAGTTTTTATAAGTTAAGTCAGACAAGTATTGTACTAGTTGGCAGGACGGCTAAGTGAAACAGATATCCGGTAGAGTGAAGCCAGCCAAGCACCAGCAGAGAAGCAATGAAGACTTAATGGTATGACTTATAACCAAGAAAGTCTGTGATGACCTTGGATAAGTCTAAGTTATGCTTCAAGCAATGAAACTTAATGTTCAAATATGGTGTACACTGATCTCACCCCAAATCAATGATCAGTGAAGTACAAAGATTCTCCTTAAACTGAAGTAATGAAGGAAACAGTGAATCGGGAGAGTAAACTGACTTTCGGCAAAGTGAAGGCAAAAACAGTGAAGAAAGATCTAAACGGCAAAGTCAGATGGATCACTCGACCATTCAAAAAATGGCGAAGTAATCCTTATCAGAACAAAATTGAAATATGATGAAGATTCTAAGGATCATGCATTTACTACACAATCAATCGAGGATCAATCAAGGACGGATTTTCTGATACTCATTTGAAGAACAAATCCGATCACTGAAATCAAGGAGAATATAATTAAGGGGGAATCAAGAATAAAATCAAGGATTATTCCCCTCATTCATGTAGACAACGGACGAAATTTCAAATCAAGGATATTCAAGGCTATAAATAGAAGGCATTGACAGACAGGTAAAAACAACAATTAAGAAAAGAAAAATCAAGCAGAAACTCTGTCAAATTTGAAATAGCCTTCTCTCTGAACTTACAAGGATTTATCTAGAGATCAACTCAGACATCAGAACTACAATTTTATATTCAGCACTGAGATTTATCAATCAAGTCTGTGAATCTCATTCACAATAAACTGAAGCAACTGAATCAGAAGTCATCTGAGAAGGAGTTGTGCTTGTGATAGCTGCTGAAGGATTTGATCTCAAGGAGCAGTGAAAGAGACTGAATCACTGAAGCTGTTGCAGTCAAGGAGTGATAGTCTTGTAGATTGTGAAGCTTGGGAAGCCAAGGACAATCATACTATTGTATCTGTGAAAAAAATAGTGAATTCCTCCAATCATCACAGGAGAAGAGTGGATTAAGGGATTACACCACCCTGAACCACTATAAGCCTTGTGTCAATTTACTTTCTGCAATTTACTTTACTGAATTCATTTAAATTGCCTAAATCATAATCTATATCTGTGATTGTCCAAACTACTTTGACACAACTTAGTAAGAAGGGACTTATCCGCTGCCCAAAAGCTTTTAAATATAAGAAAAGTTTTTGAAACTCCACTATAGTCATTCACCCCCCCTCTGACTATAGTTTTACCCTTCTCTCGGACCAACAATTGGTATCGGAGCAGTGTTCCTTGTATCAGAACCTGTTCAGATCTAATTTCTGGTAACAAGGAGATCACATATATTCAAAGTTTTCATCTGAGTTTTCTATTCATTCACATATAGATTTTTTATTAGTACTTATGGATTCCTCAAACTTTATGTCAAAGGTACCTGTTTTTAATGTTAATAATTTTGATGAATATAAAATAAGAATGCTGTCTCATCTTGCAGCAACTCATGAAGAGATGCTGGACGTAATCAATGATGGACCAATCATGATCATGACTGTGGTGACCACAGGAGCAGATCAAGGGAAAGAAATAGACAAACCCAAGAAAGATTGGACTAAGGATGATAGAAGAAGAGCAAATCTAGACTTTGTTGCAAAGATATGATCTTGAAGACTCTAGATAGCAACATGTTCATGAGAATCAAAGATTGCAAAACAGCAAAGGAGATGTGGGACAAGCTAGCATTGATAAATGAAGGATATGAAGCAGTTAAAGAAAACAAATTATCTGTTGCAAAACAGAAATTTCAAAATTTCAAAATTTCAAAATGAAGACTGGTGAATCCATTGATCAAATGGCCAACAGATTCTCAAGCATCATTAGCGAACTGCAACAGCTTGGACACACATATCCCCAGAAAGAAGTATGTTTAAAGATCTTGAGAGGCCTACCTGAAAGATGGAAGATCATAACATCAGTAATCAGAGGAATCACAAATCTTGAAAACACTGACACTCTGACTCTGATGTCCCAACTTAAATCTCATGAATTCGAACTGAACGGTGAAGATGGTGCTCCGGCAGAGACACAAAAATCCACTGCACTGATTGCACCCCAGCAAAGTAACTTTGCCGATTGTATCAGCAAAGAGACACATGAACTTAAAGAACAGGTAGCTTTATTAGTTAAACGTTTTGACAGGTTTAGCAAAAAGAAGCCATTCAAAGGAAACTCATCATCAAACAAGAGGCCACAAAGACATGAAGAAGAAAGATGATGAATACAGGTGCTTCAACTGCAACAAGAGAGGCCACTTCAAGGCTGATTGTCCTGAAGAAAATAATAAAGATGATGAAAAGAAGAAATACAAAGCATTTGAGAGGAGGAAAGGCAAGAAAGCACTCAAGGCTGAATCTAGCAGTGAAAAGAATGAAGAATCATCTGATAACAACTCAGATAACAGTGATGAAGAAGACAACTCAGACAATGAAAAAGCATGTCTATGCCTCATGACCAAAGAATTAGATGAAGATGAATGTGATAGCTCAAACATTGAGAAAACAAATCTATGTCTGATGGCCAAAGAATGAGATGAAACTGAGGTAACATCTAGCTCTTGTTCTTCATCAAATGCATCCACATCTAACACTGCACAGTCTTCTATTCTCCCTTTAGATCCAGCAGACCTAGTCCAAAATCTCATGACTAAATTCGATGAAATTGAGATGAATCATGAAATTTTGGAAAGGGAATGCAAGGATCTAAGAAAGGAAAATAAAATATTAAAGAAAGAACTGGATAAAGTAAAAGCTGAACTAACTAGTAAGGAGATCTACTCAAATGATCAACAAAAAGCAGAGGTTCATACACTTGTTGTTGACAGAACAGTTGAGAAAATCCCACTACCTGTTAAGATAACAAATGAACCAGCTTACAAACCCTCAAAAAGGTTTGGATCCAGATCTGGTCTTGGCTATAACAGTCAGGATGAGAGTAAAAACAATGGTCAATACAGTTCTGAATCAAGAATCAACATTGAACCAAAATTCAGAAAAGGACAGACCATGGTCTCAACCACTCATCCTGTACCGGTGAAGTCAAAACCCAGCGCAGTAAAATAGCAAACTAAATCATCAATCAAGTCAATCAAAAACAAGGATTTCTGAAAGGTAAAGGAAGATTTTATCCTTCAGAGGATGATTGGAATGTTGCACCTCCAAAATACAAAAAGAAACCATTCCATAATATGCATCATGTGTTTAATAAAACTAGGTATGTTCCTAGACACATGAAGCAAGTCAGGTTTCCCACTGCATATTGGAGAGTGAAGAGGGATGTAAATGCACCAAAAATTAGAGAAAAGTATCAGAATAACATCACTAGAAATACTAGAAGCTATTCTGCCATGCCTTATATATATGAAGTTGATTACTTTAACTATCCAAAAAGAAGATCATTTGGATATACACTTGGAGTAGGAGGCATGACTGCTAACAGGTATCGACCCAAACAATGTTGGGTACCTAATACTTAATTAATTTGTTTTATAGGATGTCTGGTACATAGACAGTGGATGTTCCAGACACATGACATGAAACAAGAGATGGCTCACTGACTTTAAAGCTTTTGATGGACCCAAAGTCACATTTGGAGGCAAAGAAAACCCTGGCAAGATTAAGGGGAAGGCACAATGCTCAAGAACAATTTGAAAATTCAAAATGTGGCATATGTCAAGGGACTCAATTCTAAATCACATTCAAGAAAGAAAGTCATGTGATGCATGTCAGAAAGGGAAACAAATCAAAAGTTCCTTCAAGTCAAAACCCTATCAATCAACAACCAGAGTTCTTCATCTGTTGCATATGGACCTGTTTGGACCAGTCACGCCAGTAAGTGTAAGTGGTAATAAATACACCCTAGTTGTGGTGGATGACTACTCAAAATACACCTGGACCATCTTCATGAACAAAAGAAAGAGACACTCAAAAAGCCGCCAGATTTGTTAAGAAGACTCCAAAATGAGAAAGAACTGAAGATTATCAAGATCAGATCAGATAGAGGCACTGAGTTTCTAAATGAAATTATCAGAATCTATTGTGAAGAAAATGGAGTACCGCATCAACTATCTGCAGCAGGAACCCAACAACAAAATGGTGTAGCAGAAAGAAGAAACAGAACTCTCAAAGAAGCAGTCAGAACAATGATTGCAGAAGCATGCTTACCAAAGAGATTTTGGGCTGAAGCAGCAAACACAGCATGTCACACACAAAATAGATCGATCATAAACAAACATCATGAAAAGACTCTATATGAAATATGGAATGCTAGAAAACCTAATATCTCATATTTGCATATGTTTGGATCAAAATGCTTTGTTTTGAACATGAATCGGCTACATGCCTTTGATGAAAAGGCTGATGAAGCAATCTTTATGGGATACTCAGACACCAGCAAAGCATTCAGAGTACTCAACAAAAGAACATTGGTGATTGAAGAATCAATACATGTAGTCTTTGATGAACCAAATACAAATGGTGAAAGCCTTCAAGAACAAGAAGAAGATGCAGCACAAAGGCAAGTGTATATGAATACAACACTACCAGCAACCATTCTGCATCACAATTTTGAAAATCAATATGAGCCACAAGTTAATACAACAGAAGAAGCACAAGAACTTGAAGCTCAAGTACAACATGAAATTACAGAAGCACCAAGTGAAGAACAACTTCAACCTGACCTAAATTGGCTAAGAGATCATCCTGAAGAACAAGTTATTGTAGATATTCACACAGGAGTGAGAACCAGAAGACAACTGAAGCATATGTTAACATGTTTTCTATCACAAGTAGAACCCAAAACAATAGATGATGCAATTCAAGATGCAGATTGGATCACAGCTACGCAAGAAGAATTAAATGAATTTGAAAGAAATTAAGTATGGGAACTTGTTGACAGACCAGAGATGGCCAACATTATTGGAACAAAGTGGGTATTCAAAAACAAGATGGATGAGTAAGGAATTGTTGTCAGAAACAAAGCAAGGCTAGTTGCAAAAGGCTATTCTCAAGCAGAAGGAATAAATTTTGATGAAACATTTGCACCAGTAGCAAGATTGGAAGCAATCAGACTCTTTCTAGCTTTTGCTGCACACAAAGTTTTCAAAGTCTATCAAATGGATGTCAAGAGTGCATTTCTGAATGGACTTTTGGAAGAAGAAGTATATGTGGAACAACCCCCTGGTTTCCAGCTCAAAGAAGGGAAGACAAAGTATACAAACTAAAGAAAGCTCTCTATGGACTCAAACAGGCACCTAGAGCCTGGTATGAAACACTTTCACAATTTCTGATCAAGAATGGATTCAACAAGGGAACAATAGATAAGACTTTATTCAAACTAGAGGAAGGAACAAGCACATTGCTAGTACAAATCTATGTTGATGACATCATCTTTGGATCAGAGGATGAAAAGCTATGTGAGAAATTTGCAAACCTAATGAAGAGCAAATTCCAGATGAGCATGATGGGAGAATTAAATTATTTTCCTGGCCTTCAAGTAAAGCAAATGAAGGATGGAATTTTCATCTGTCAAGCCAAGTATACAAAAGACTTAATACTCAAGTATGGTATGGATACAAGTGGCACAGCAGATACACCAATGTGTGTAAGAGTCATTCTTGGAAAAGATGAAACTGGGAAGGATGTTGATCAGAAAATGTATAGAGGAATCATTGGATCCCTACTATACTTAACTGCAAGCAGACCTAATATAGCATTTGCAGTACGAGTGTGTGCAAGATTTCAAGCTCAACCAAAAGAATCACATCTTCTAGCATCCAAAAGAATAATCAAATACTTAAAGAACACTATCAATGTAGGAATTTGGTATCCAAAAGATGGAGGACTCAAGTTGACATCATAATTAGACTCTGACTACGCTGGATGCAAAATAGATAGAAAAAGCACATGTGGAACTTGTCAAATGCTAGGCAGCAGACTAGTTTCATGGTTTAGCAAAAAGCAAAACTCCATATCTACATCAACAGTAGAAGCAGAATATACAGGAGCAGGCAGTTGTTGTGCACAAGTACTTTGGATCAGACAACAGCTAAGGGACTATGGAGTGGAGGAGAAAACAATTCCAATCATGTGTGATAATACAAGTGCAATATCTATTACTGAAAATCCAGTGTTGCATTCAAGAACAAAACATATTGATGTGAGACATCACTTTATCAGAGATAATGTTGAAAAAGGAGGTGTCATTCTAAAATACATACTCACTGAAGATCAATTGGCTGACATCTTCACCAAACCACTCAGTTATGAAAGATTTAGCACGTTGAGAACTGAGTTAGGAATGATTGAAATCGACTAAGTACAAAAGAGCGGCTAACTGGAGTAATCGGCTAAGTAACTTCTTTAGCTATTCAAACATTTGCCATTACAGGAGATGTAGCAAGTAAGGCACTGGTATCCAGCAAAGTGACTTAACTAATTGTTAGGAACAGTCAAATAAAGCGGCTCAGTGACATAATCACTACGTCGGCTAAGTGACCAGCCAAGGCACTCCACCGAAATAAATATTGGAATCATGGGCAAATAACAATGTGAACAAAATCTACTTTTTACACGTGGAGAATAAGGAAGTTATGTAATATTATCCTGAGGATTATTATACACGTGGAGATCAATTTATGATTATGGAGGTAATTATATTATTTTCGAATTATAAAAGCCTCGATTCTCGGGCTTTATCATTACTCGCCACAGACCACTACCCCCACTCCACTCGAATATCGTGATTTACATACACAAAATCAAGCCATTATGTCATAAAATCCTTCCATATTAAAACCACGTTCACACTACCCAAATCAACCAATATAAACTACACTTAGAGATTTTCAGAAATCTTTACACTCTTTTGCAAAATTACAAACCCTACCGTTGATTCCTTATGAAAACTCAAAGTGTTCTTCTCTAAACATCAATTACTTATCAATGGCTTCATCTTCCACAATCTCTCCGACTGAAAAATTCTATGAAAAATCAATCATCACTGGTTCGTTTTTCAAACCTGAACACTATCTCTCCTTTTGTGACAATGATGCACAAGCTCAACGGTTGGTTGACTGCTGTACAAATCTGGGGTTAATGACTTTTCTAAACCCCCCAATAACCGGAATTTGCTATGAAAACTTGATTGCATTCTAGAAAAATGCAAAGTTTGTGCCTAGCACAAAAAAAACTGAAGTCGATTGCATAAAAAGCTCAATCTTTGGAAGAGAAATAGTCATTACGCCCGGTACCCTCAACAGATTCCTATAGCTACCCATAATAGGACCGGCTAATGTCAAATTTGTGACGGTTGACGTCAAGAAATGCTGGGCTGAGATAGCCAAGAACTTTAGAAGGAACAGCAAAACATACAATCTACCTAGATCAACGCTCAAACTTCCGTTTGCTGAATTTGCACCGGTCATTACAAAAAATATCGAAGGGAGAAAGGGTCAATGGAAAACCTAACTGAGGTGCGGATCAAACTGATGGCCATCATATACGAACGCGTCAAATTCGAATGGGCAACATTTGTATTCAATAGATTGAAGGATCAGATTCAAAAAGAGATTGACTTATCAATTACGGCACCAGGAAAGAGGTTGCAGAAGAAATGTGACTTCTGGGAGAGAAAATCATATGGGTTCTCTCTTCAACACCTGTTTGACGCATTAAAAGTGCATCCCACAAATCTACAACACCGGCAAAGAAAACCACTCAACCACTATCTGCTGCAACTCCGGCTGACAGCATAAACATAGTGGACACTGGCTCAGCTGCTGCCACTCCAGTCAAGACAATCCCCAGCACAGAGCAAGGGGAATAGCAGCTCAAGCCACACCAGCATACACATCTACACAAATACTTGAAGACTTGGAAGTCCATGTATATGTGACTCAGCACCAAGACAGAGGACAGCAAACAGACCCAGACCCAGAACCAGCTGACATCCGGCACAAACTCTCTCAGCTGGCCACTGGTATCTCAAATGAAACCTTTGAAAAAGCAACAGATCTGCTGGCAGAAGAACTAGAGCAGCAAGCCATGCATCTCAGATCCATGACTTCGGCATTCAATGACAAAAGCTACTCCATTGAGCGAAAATTTGAAGCTATTGCTGAATACATTGAGGCATAGAACATTGTTGTTCAACGCCAAGGAGACCTGATGAGACAACTCAACATTAATATCACAAACAATCTTATAGGTCTCAGGCAACACATTTCTCAGGAAAATGACTCCATGGCAGTGGCTTTTGGCATAAGATTCCGCAGTGTCACTGAGAAACTGACCAGTCATGACAAAATATTCACATCCATTGAATCCGAACTTGACTCTCTGATTGGAACGGCGGAGGCCACAAACAGCATCTTACTCCAGCAAAGGGATGATGCTGCCAAAAAGGGGGAAAGTCAGGATAAGCCTGAAGGATCAACCATAAGACCCCCAAACTTCACTGAAGAACAACTGAGAGCAAGGGACAGAGAAATAAGGATCAGGAATGAAGCAGAAGAACATCAAAGGAGGGCTAGAGAAGAAAGAGAAAGAGCCATAAATGAACCCTGCACTGGATTTCCTCATCCTATGCAAAGAAGAGATGATGATAGAGACAGATCCGGCAATCAGCAAAGACCTGGATCTAGTCAGCAAAGAGGATAGCAAGTCAACACAGACTTAGCACCAGAGGAAACACCAGAAGAGGCAGCAGCAGCTCCAGATACACTAGTGGACACAGAACGTACACTGGTCACAAAAGCAAAGCAGAATATGAAGCAGATGTACTGGACCATGTAAGAGAATTTTTAGAGTACAGGAAGGACTTTATCCTCATCTCTCAGAAGATGAAGCATGGGCTGATTGGCTAAGCTATCAGGATGAAAGGATGAGAAATGATATGGACAAACTCTACAATGATGTAAAAAGAGAGTTTGCACTTCTGAAACAAACCAACAGACCAAGTTCAGCCATACCACTTTCTGCAAAAGGACTAGCAGACTTATCAACTGAACAACAAGAAGACTTCAACTATATGGTAAAATTCTTCAATCCTATGGGAAGAATGGACAAACAGGAGCAGTGGAGTCTCTACAAAAGTCTCAAGTTTGCGGACTCACATATTGCTGAAGCTAGGGAGAGGCTTGAGAAGCACTTTGGAGAACCTAGGGCAAATGAGACTATGTCAGATTTCAACAGACTCTTTCCAAGAAAGCATTCAAGGGAGTATCTGAATACACTGCAATGGCATACTGGAAGTGGAAGTTTCCAGAAATTGATTGGAAAGATATTGAAGAAGTACAGACTACAAAGTTCAAAAGGTACAAGGCTAAATTAAGCAAAATGTAGTTTGTAACACTTGAATAATTGTTTGAACTTGTTGCCCTATGATGGTTGAATAAAATTGTGGAATTATTTTCTGTTAATTATTATGAAAAATTTGGCTTACTAATGTTCAGGCTTATGAGGGTTTTGGCATCATCAAAAAGGGGGAAATTGTTAGGAACATTTTATTATGTTTTGATGATGGCCATACTAGCTGTTATAGCAAGCCTGAAATAAGTTAGAATTCTCTGTATAAGTCTTTACTTAGAGTCTGACAGTTTGTATAAGTTAAGTCAGACAAGTATTGTACTAGTTGGCAGGACGGCTAAGTGAAATAGATATCCGGCAGAGTGAAGCCAGCCAAGCACCAGCAGAGAAGCAATGAAGACTTAATGGTATGACTTATAACCAAGGAAGTCTGTGATGACCTTGGATAAGTCTAAGTTATGTTTCAAGCAATGAAACTTAATGTTCAAATATGGTGTACACTGATCTCACCCCAAATCAATGATCAGTGAAGTACAAAGATTCTCCTTAAACTGAAGTAATGAAGGAAACAGTGAATCGGCAGAGTAAACTGACTTTCGGCAAAGTGAAGGCAAAAACAGTGAAGGAAGATCTAAACGGCAAAGTCAGATGGATCACTCGACCATTCAAAAAACGGCGAAGTAATCCTTATCAGAACAAAATTGAAATATGATGAAGATTCTAAGGATCATGCATTTACTGCACAATCAATAGAGGATCAATCAAGGACGGATTTTTTGATACTCATTTGAAGAAGAAATCCGATCACTGAAATCAAGGAGAATATAATTAAAGGGAAATCAAGAATAAAATCAAGGATTATTCCCCTCATTAATGTAACCAACGGACGAAATTTCAAATCAAGAATATTCAAGGCTATAAATAGAAGTCATTGACAGACAGGTAAAAACAACAATTAAGAAAAGAAAAATCAAGCAGAAACTCTGTCAAATTTGAAATAGCCTTCTCTCTGAACTTACAAGGATTTATCTAGAGATCAACTCAGACATCAGAACCACAATTTTATATTCAGCACTGAGATTGATCAATCAAGTCTGTGAATCTCATTCACAATAAACTGAAGCAACTGAATCAGAAGTCATCTGAGAAGGAGTTGTGCTTGTGATAGCTGCTGAAGGATTTGATCTCAAGGAGCAGTGAAAGAGACTGAATCACTGAAGCGTTGCGTCAAGAGTGATAGTGTTGTAGATTGTGAAGCTTGGGAAGCCTAGGACAATCATACTATTGTATCAGTGAAAACAATAGTAAATTCCTCCAATCATCACAGGAGAAGAGTGGATTAAGGGATTACACCACCCTGAACCACTATAAGCCTTGTGTCAATTTACTTTCTGCAATTTACTTTACTGCATTCATTTAAATTGCCTAAATCATAATCTATATATGTGATTGTCCAAACTACTTTGACACAACTTAGTAAGAAAGGACTTATCCGCTGCCCAAAAGATTTTAAATATAAGAAACACTACAAGAAAAAGTAGATATTATGACATGTTTTTTGGAACACTTTTAAAAAAATATATCAAAAAAAACCCAATCCGTACTTTTGGTAGTCAAACGCAGCAACAATTTCTTATGGGTTATTGGGAAACTCCTCAAGAGGCGTTTATGTGTGCAAAAAATATGGAAAATAATATTGGGATGGTTAGAAAATGCCCCATTTGACTTTTAGCACGAATTCTTTTAAAAAATCAAACACAAATACAAAACATTTAGCGCTGAAACAATTTGCATCCCGCTTTTTTTTTCCATCAACCCGCGTAACACTTAAACCCTACCCTCCCACTTTTTCGTCAAAAACGGGAAAAAGAAGAGAAAGAATCAGAGAAGCGGCTACTCACAGAACCGAGCACCCAAATTTCTCGGCAATCGGAAATTGCAGGTAAACAAAATCATTCATTGTTTCTGCAAATGGTGCTTCAATTCTTCTCTTCCCTTTTCATCTTCTCTTTCTTTTTTCGTTGTTTTGTTTTTATAGAAGTAATGAATATGCATATGATTTATTAGAATATTGTTGATGGTTGTGTTGATTCGGGGTTGAGACTGAGGTAGGGGAATTGTGTGGACTGAGTATGTGTCAAAGTGAGTTCAAAATTTTCTCTTCCCTCTTATTTTCTCCACCGTTGAATCTACAGAGCTTTGCTAAATTCACTTGAAATGGAGGCAACCACTCTTCTTCCCATTAAATCTGAAATATTTGTTTAATTCTGATGATTTGTGCCCAAGTGATGGAATTGTGGTTTGGTTTGAACATTTGAAACTTCCTCCTTTTGGTCTCTTATCATGCTAGTCTTTTAGATGGAGTTTGTGATGCTTAGTTCTCTTTCCTTCTTGTTGAGTTTTAATTTTTATCTCCAAGTAATTAGTGTTGTGGCTTTAAAATAAAGTAGGTCTACAAGACAAGGCAGCAGGGATAATAGGGTTATAGGCCAAGCGGGAAACGGAAACAAGCGGTTCTCGTTTTAGTGTTTATTCTTCAAGCCCAAAATCATTATAAACACTAATAAATGTTAAATGTCAAATTTAGAGTATTTTATTGCAAACTTTAGTACTGGTTCTAGTGTGTTATGATGAAGTGTTATGCTTAAATGTTGATACAATTTATAGTATTACAATACTTTAATTTGTTGCTTAAACCGCAAGGGTGAGGATCCCTTTTGATTCAACTCCATACATTGTCGTCAAAAATGGTATTCTCAGTTCAAACGTTTGATCATTGAATCGTACTGGACGCACATTTGTGAGGGCGTTTGTTTACTGTCAAATGCGAATTGTTTGAGGCATTCTGGAACGTATCCTCACAATGAGTTTTGAGGCATTTCGGAGCGTATCAATTACTAATTAAAAGGGCATTTTGTGGTGTTACCACTTATATAATATAGAGGCGTTGGAGCTATCCCCACATCGACTGAAGAGGCATTTTCCAGAAGCGCCCCTAGCTATAAAACGCCCTCATAGCCCTTTATGGGGGCATTTTTGAACGCCTCGAAAACCTGTTTTTCTAGTAGTGAAAAGTTTTTGATGTCCACTATAGTCATTCACCCCCCCCCCTCTGACTATAGTTTTACCCTTCTCTGGGACCAACAATTGGTATCGGAGCAGTGTTCCTAGTATCAGAACCTGTTGAGATCTAATTTCTGGCAACAAGGAGATCACATATCTTCAAAGTAGTTTTCAAATCTGAGTTTTCTATTCATTCACATATAGATTTTTTATTAGTACTTATGGATTCCTCAAACTTTATGTCAAAGGTACCTATTTTTAATGTTAATAATTTTGATGAATATAAAATAAGAATGTTGTCTCATCTTGCAGCAAATCATGAGGAGATGCTGGACGTAATCAATGATGGACCAATCATGATCATGACTGTGGTAACCACAGGAGCAGATCAAGGGAAAGAAATAGACAAACCCAAGAAAGATTGGACTAAGGATGACAGAAGAAGAGCAAATCTAGACTTTGTTGCAAAAGATATGATCTTGAAGACTCTAGATAGCAACATGTTCAAGAGAATCAAAGATTGCAAAACAGCAAAGGAGATGTGGGACAAGCTAGCATTGATAAATGAAGGATCTGAAGCAGTTAAAGAAAACAAATTATATGTTGCAAAACAGAAATTTCAAAATTTCAAAATGAAGACTGGTGAATCCATTGATCAAATGGAATTTTTGAAAATCAAAAACTTATGAAAGAAAGTTTGAATCAAGTGAGTGATTCAGCTTTCAGCAGCTTGATCAGGATGAAATGATCAGCAACTTGGAATCTTCAAGTGTGTATACTTGATGTAACTTGATGGCAGGTTACACTTGAAGAATTTACTAGATCAGTAAATTTAAGTTCAGTAACGTCAGCAGGGTGATTTCTTGATAAGAATCTGTTGGCTCAAGATTGATTGTTGTTTTTCTTCAAAATTCATCTTCAGTTTCTATATCGGGGGTCTTCTATTTATAGGTGAGAATCCTTGTGACTTATGTTTGAAATTCAAAACATAGCCGTTTCAGATTTGTCCCTATCTTGACTTACATTCTGTCCCTATACATAGTACTGACACTGGCAATTTACTTTTTGACAGTTTTCAGACTGTCCACCCTTTGACTTGTATCCATTGGATAAAGCTCTGAATCTTTCCAACGTCCCTTTAATCTTGGCCATTGATTTGTTGACAAAATCAAGAGTTGTTATTTGTCCTTATCCTTGTAATATTCCAATGTAACCTTTGATTAAATCGAAATATGCATTCAGCAGATTCCTGTGTTATGTAAGTCTACTGAAATGCTTGTCAGTCAGCTGACTGAAGTTTGTTGTGTTTATAAAACACTTCAGCTGACTGCCTTTTATCTAACTTTTAACTGTGAAGTTAGATTACACCAATTTGAACATAACTAAAATCACCACTTGACATGTGGAACTTAGACCTTGTACATAAGGTATTGTAATCAGTTTAGGTCATCACAGACTTCCCTAATTTCATATTCCATATCATTGACTTTAAATACGAAGTTTGATCCCTTAGCCTTCAATAACTGAGTTTGAGACCTCTGTAAAGTCCCTCATCGGTAAAATAAGAGAATGCTCACCCCCATTTAAGTGTGAGACATAAATGTCTTGTCAACTCGGGTTAGCCCTTTTAGACCAACCGAGGACGGCGGTCTAAGCAGTTGACCTGGCATTTATGACTCATTTAGCGTTACCAGGCCCGGGGTCTGGGGCGTTACAGTTGGTATCAGAGCGAAATATTTTCCTTGCTGTGTAGGACCTGATTGCTTCTTTAAGATAAGTTTTAGAGCTTTAGTAACCCCTATCTTTTCTTGGTTACAGAATGGTATTCAGAGCCGACTATCAGAAGGAACTATGTGCTGCACCGTACAAGAAGACGGTGTAAGGATGGCCTCTAGTTACCTCTGGTAGGGATGATCCAGGACCATTCTTGGCCGTCCTGACGAGGACGCCAGTCCCTTATAAGGGGGAGGAGAATGTAAAGTCCCACATCGGTAAAATAAGAGAATGCTCACCCCCATTTAAGTGTGAGACATAATTGTCTTGTCAACTCGGGTTAGCCCTTTTAGACCAAGCAAGGACGGCGGTCTAAGCAGTTGGCCGGACATTTATGACTCATTTAGCGTTGCCAGGCCCGGGGTCTGGGGGCGTTACAACCTCAACCTTCAGTCTTCAGCAGGTATCTAAACTAGTCTACTGACTCAGGTACCTTAATGACCTAGACAGGTCTGCTGATGAAAATCACCTGACCTTTTATAGTGCTTGTTTGGTCAAACCTATACAAAGATCAAACTCTAATAAGCATATACATATAATCTAGACATCTTTTTGCCTTTGCTCTATAACAGCTAGTCTGGCACTCATCACTAAAAGTCTAAAACTTAAAATATGTCCAACAATTTATTTTATGAGTTCTGGTCGGAGAGATGACGGAATCGCCGCCTAGGGAGAGATCCGAGGGGGATCTACGCTCATCTTCTTTTTTATCAAGATGTAGATATATCGTTGTTCTATTCGACTAGCATGTTTTAATTGCTTATTTAGTTTAATTATGTAGTAGTTAGTTTATTTTACCCCATGTGTTATAGATGTGATTCGTTGATGAAGAAATCATGAAATAGTAGTTATGTTGTTCATATCTGCGACGGTCTATATCGCTAGATCTGAATACCTAGTAAATTACTAATTCATGATAATTGGCGCCAGCTACGTTGATCGATAGATTTAATTTACATGTTAGTAGCCTGATCAACTATTTGCATGTCATCGTAAACTAGCATGAAATACGAATAGTGAAGTGCTATGTTTGGACATTATCTTGAATGGACCATAGGAACGCGATGATCAATGTCGACAGCTGTCTAGGTGGGTTTGCGGTATGAGTTAGCGCTCAATATCGACAACTTTAGTTCTTTATACGTATGGGCTATTACAGACCAATTAAAGAGGGTAGCTTGCATATAGATTGTATGCTACCATTGTCGGAGTAGATAGGGTTAGGAGTTGTACCCGTAGCTGAACAATGAATAAATTCATCAATGGGGAGGACTGTTGCATGTGTGGGGGGAATAACTAATTGCTCATAATTGAATTAATACATTAGAAACTCGTTTTTTCTTCGTGTGAACTAGCATAACCTTGATAGTTTGAGGCACCAAATTTACTAACATCTATATTATAGTTGGTCGTAGACCATAATCATGACAAGCTCAATCTTGATAATTATACGTTCTTACGAGTCTCAGTGGGATCGACCTTGACTCACCAGTACTCTACTACGATAGACCTAGTCCTATTGCTAGTAAGTGCTTTGCACGCGATCACCACTACAGCTTGATCTTGGATTGTTCTTGCGCCTTTTTTCTCCAATCAACACTTTAAACAACATTCATAGTCTTCCACCCCTTCCGTCCATCCTGAATCTTAGCTCCTTTGGTGCAAATCTAACCTTTGGTGAAAATCTGACTCAAAGTTGTAACATGTATCTGGACAGATCTATCTACCGTCTTTGGATGTCTATGATCTTACCTAATGTCCGTGGACATAAAGTATATGGCTATCTCCTGGGAACCAAGCCATTTCCTCCAAGATTTCTTCAGTATGCTAGACCTAGTAGCTCCTTTGTTCAGATGCTAAATCCTGCTTATGAATCATAGGTCACCATAGACCAAATCTTCATGAGATGGCTGATGAGCACTATGACAATGCATGCCCTTGTGGAGATTGTTGGTTGCACCACTTATTATGATGTTTGGTGCACTTTTGAAGCTCTTTTCAACAACCGTTCTGAAACAAAAATGCTTGAATACAAAGTCCCTAACCAGGACTGAAAAGGCTCAAAATCAATGGTTTAGCACTTAACATTGGCGAAATCATACTCTAATGGCCTCACAGTAGTAAGATATCCAATCTTGAAGGCATAGCTCATTTTGACACCCTTGGAGGCCTTGGTAAGGACAATGAAACTGACATTGTTAACATCACATCTTTAATTGGTGCCTTGTCTTGGCAGGAGGTGCAGTCACAATTTGCTACACAAGAAAGGCCTATGGCAAGGTTCAACCCTAGTCCATGTCTTGATTTGGTCAGTGGATCTTTAGCTAACCTTGCTGCAACAAGACCAAATGGACCAAGGCCCAATTTCGTACCACAAAGAACACATAGAGAGTTTGAATCAAGTAGAGGATGGGGTTTTAGATGAAGCAAAGATAGAGAACGCGGTAGGAGGAACTCTGACAATCAAGGAACCAACGGACCAACTTGACAAGTCTGCAATAAAGTTGGTCATTCAGCTATCAATTGTTATCACATATTTGTTTCCTCTTATTTCAATAACACATCTCAAAGACCTAATCCTGGTCCCAGAAGAACTTCTACCCTTATCCAACTACTTACTATGCTGCTCCAAAGACTACGAATGACACCCATTGGTATGATGATTGTTGGGATACAAGCCATATTACTTCTGACCTAAACAACTTGTGTAGTTAAGTCATGGATATGATGGCTCAAAAACTCTTATATTTGGAATTGGAGAGAACCTAAAAAATAAACATGTTGGTCAATTTATTTGTTTTGATAATCATTCTAATTTAGCACTAAAAAATATTCATCATGGTCGGCATATCACAAAATATCTACTAAGTGTTTCCAAAAGACTTCTGATAAATCTCTTTACATGGAATTTGATTCTCATTGCTGTTTGTGAATAAAAAGAGTACATGGAAGATTTTGCTTCAAGGCACCCTTGAAGATGGATTGTACTAGTTGTAAATGCCAAGGTTGACCGTACCGAACTCCCTCCAATCCAAAATACCTGAGTCTGGTTGTAGTCTTGCAGTACAGACTAGGAGTTCTTATTCCGATTCCTTAGTTAGAACTTTGAGTAAGTCTGATGTATCCAATTTATGACATATAAGGTTAGGTTACCCTTCTTTTAGGGTTCTAAGTTAAGTTCTTAAAGGTTGATGTATGGTTGTTGTTGAAATAAGCGACTTTTGTGAAGCATGTCAAATTGGAATACAACATAAACTCCCTTATTCCACTTATGTTACTCAAACCTCTAATATTCTTGAATTTGTTCATACAGACCTTTGGGGTCATGCTTGAGTATATCATATAATGGATATCAATATTACATAATCTTTGTTGTCTTTTATTGCTTTAATATTTGTTTGTTAAAGTGTGTTTGATATCATACTAATGGAACCCTTGAATGTTCTTGAAATGTTCTAAAGTAAGAGTTGCGGACTTGCTTGATATTGTGCCTAAATTGTGGGTTAACATGAGTCTGAAATCCGATATATAATGTGTTAAGTTTGGCTCTGAACCTGTCTGTTTCAAAGCTTTATAATCTTCCATGCGCATATGTTTTACGAGATCAGGTCTAGTCTACATATGTACATTATCTATCATACATCAGATCAGAGTCTTGCCTTCAATACATACTTTGCTTAATAGAATCATTACCCAAATGTGTTTGAGGTTCGGTTTTGTCCAAGATCTTTGCACAACAGTTTGTCCTTGTCCAACTCTGTTTAGTTGAGATCATGTCCAATTCTGATGTCAGACATGCAATATGTGTTTCAGTTATGATCATTTGCTAAGTCTGTTTGATTTCCTATATGTTATGCAATTATGAATTGTTTTAGTAGTACAAACATGAAGTTAAATGCAACATGTTTTATGAGCTTTTATGTTAGCTATGTATGTATGCCATGATTAGTTGAACGTTCAATGTTTGATGAAATGTGAATATCCATGTAATACATGTCCAATTAAATTAAGATACAAGACCACCGAGAAAATGGGGGACACATTTTAAGTGTTAGTCATTTTTATGATACAACCATCCAACTCACATCTTGTTGTGTCTCGGCCATAACAATTGATATCAGAGCTTGGTGTATGTATACTCCTTGCACTTATCGAGTCCAACTTCACAGTTGTTTATCAGTACATGATTATCATTTCTTAATATATGTGATACGATCATATGTGCCTAACTTTTTTTATATGTCTACATGGCTTTTTAAAGTCTCAAAAATCATGTGCATTTGCTAAGATCATGATATGTGCATATTTGGACTTCCTTGGGATATGTGATATGATCTTTTTGAATGTGATACTTACTTTCTCTGATAATGTAAAACATGCTACCTGAAAGGTTTTAAGTGTGTTTCAACTTGGTCAATAAACTGTGTTTGTCCATGAATCATACTTGGGAAGACTTCACAGGGGTGAATGAAGTCTTCTGGATTTTTATAAACACAATGTAAAACTAACACGTCTCATCAGACGAGTCTGTCTGACCTCTTCTAATGAGCACGTCTAGATCTAAAATATCAGATGCATGCATCGGAAAACTATTTAAAAGCCTTAGCCTTGTTTTCAAAGATTCAGGTTAAGCAATTAGATAAAACAAGTATAACAAGAAAAAGAGCTCAAAGTAAAGTGCAGAAAATAAAGGACATGGAGAGCAATTTGTTATCGATCTTCAATGTGCTGTAATCTCCTACGTGACCGCTTATCCCATGACTTAGAAGGAATCACTATTGAATTCTACACTAATACAATAGACAAGTGTCCTTGACACCCTACAGATGCTTCACACTCTAAAAAATCAATCCTTCACCGCTCGCAGGTGCTTCAATGGTCAAATTCACAGTGCCACCAGCAGCTCAACGTGGCATTACATGGTTTTTCTTTTTATTTCATGTAAACCAAACTAATACGCAAATACATACATATATACATACATACATACTTACATATATATATATATATATATATATATATATATAATATATATATATATATATATATATATATATATATATATATATATATATATATATATATATATATATATAAACACTTAGTAATATAACTATAATAACATAATGTATATACACGATAAAAATCTTCACATTAAAACATACATAACGTAATATATACATATATCCCCTTACTCATACACACATATTCTATAGAGATACAGCAGTATATACTCGTACATAAATATATATATCTATATCTATATATATTTGAAAGGGTGATTTAACCCGATTATCCGGAAAGATCCGACCCAAAACTGCCGCATTATTAATTAGAGAAAAACTGCCGCATAAAAAAACTATAAAATCAACATACAGCTATTATACATTTGAAATAAAAAAAACAAAAAATATTTTTAAAAAAACAAAAAAAAACCCCTAAAAACCAGCCGTATGCTTTATTATAAAACAAAACTACCCGGTCCAATATGTTTACACCTCCAAAGTATAACCATAAAAAAACAAAAAAAAAACATGACCTACGCTGTGACGGAAAAAGAAAACATAAAACCAAAACCAAAAACACGCTATGACGGAAAAAAAAAAAAAAACAAAACAAAAAACAAAAAACAAAAACCAAAACCAAAAAAAATAAAATCTAAAAAAACTATCCTCCAACCACCCTCCATTATCTCATTTTATCTCCTAAAAAGAACTATCGAGTCCAATATGTTTTCACCTCCAAAGTAAAATAAAAAAACTAAAAAAAAACATGCGTTCACGGAAAAAAATTGCAGGCACATATAGTCAAAATTTGACCCCCAACTATATCCTCAAATCTCGCCTAAACTTCCGTCGCTTACGATAGAATTTGATTTTCAAATTCAAAATCTCTCTCCCATCACTATTAATCTTAATTTAGCATGCACCATATTGAAATCAATGTATGTTTTTGAGTCAGGCATGTAAAATTCTGAATCAAGAGTCCAAAATCTTTTTTTTTTCCCCTTTTTTTTGCTTCATTATTGATTTGACTTCTCGAGATCGCTTTACTTTTGTTTCAAGATTTTACTTCAAGATTGATTTTGAATTTCTTGATTGAATTTTATTTTGTTCCACAGTGGCTTGGATGGGGGAAGGATTAGAAGAATCCAAACCGAAGGTGCTTATATATAGATACTAGCAGAGGGATCCGAAAAAGAAAGAGACATGCTCATTCACTCAGTAAGAGGAATTGCCAGAATGTTCGATCACTTAAAGTTCCAGTAGAGTGCCGTTCACGTTGATTGATGTCCACTTTTTTGCTTCTCAGTTTCTTTTCTTCTATTGATGTACTGCTTTTTATTTAATGTATTGAAGTATTGATGTATTGTTTTGCAGGTTTAAAGATGTAGCATATCATTTGGAGACGTCACTGTTAGGACAATTTGTGGATGAATCGAAATTCGTATCATGACCCTTGAAAATGAGAAAGGAGGAAGATGTTATATATATGGTTGTTTGGTAGCACATCCTTTTTTTTTTTTTTTCGTTAATTGACATTTTTTTTTTTTGGTTAATTGATATTTTAAATCTGGTGAAACAGTCACTTTGTTTGTCATATGGCTGCTTATGGGAAAAATGGTCAACATTGCATATGAAAATAATTTAAATTATTTGATTATCTTTTGGGTTTTTGATAGGTTGCAATATGATGAGTAGAGATGTGCAATGTGGTTGTGGTGAAACAGGAAATGGATTATTATTTTTCTTGCAAGTAGATCTTCAAAAAATAGTCTATTACATAATTTTCTATTTATTTTAATTTTAGTTGTCTCATTTTAACCCTAAATGTGCCTTTGCAGGTCTTGAATACATTTAATCTGATAACCAATCATTTAAAGATCATGGCAGCAACATGATAATGTAATGTATACACCGGTTTATCTCTTTATTTCTTTTCTTTTGATCATGGACTAAATGTTTAACATCAATTATATTGCTATTATTTGGGCTTTGCTGACTCATATCATCTATTTAATTTGGTGTAAGGTTAAGGAACTCACTGTCGATAAGCTTCAACGAAGATCCCTCTATAGAAATATGATGCCCCATATAGTTGTTTGGTTGAGATTATGTGATTCGATTTACATTTGTGTTGGATGGTATTTTTATGTGGCTGTGATGTGGCTCACTCATATGTTTTGTGTCGCGATTTTCGGGCATTTAATCTTCGAGTCGAGTCGCTGTTGAATTTGAGTTGATCTACACCGAGTCAAGTCGAGTTTTAGCTCGAGCCGATCTCGAGCTACTCACGATTAGTTTGCCTCGCTTACAACCCTACTTATACCCTCCGAAGGCAACAAGGTTTTGGCCTACAAAATATTATTTGTAAGTCATTCAATGCAATGGCTCATAGTATTACAAATATTCTGTAATCTACATTTAATTAGTTGGAATTCATTAGTTGTCTTGGTTTTGTAAAATAGATGTATCATTGTAAACATTTATAATAGCTCATTTAGGTGAAAAGAGGATTCTGCATAGGATTTATTATATTACTTATTTTTGAAAGATTATATTACTTTTCTATGCTCCACGTTTATGTTGTATCATATACAAATTTATACGATGTCTAGATGTCCCGTGCATGATGTTTTTAGGCTTGATTGCATAATCGATGCAGTATTCCGTTATGCTTATCTTTAACTCATCCATTGGGACATTGGTATTTTAAATGAGCATATTTTTTCTATGATAGTGTTTTATGTCTTAGAAGACTTTGTTTTGTCATTTTAAAACAAGGATTATTCTAACAAAAAAGCTTTGAGTGTATGGTTATTTTGATTACGGGGTTAGTGTGATCTCATCAATTGTTAATTTACAGTCATGTTGACAAGTTAAGTTGATCAAAAGGAGTGAGTTTTATATATGGAGGGTGGTCGTTTGGAAAAATCTATCAATTTCTACCGCTTGGTTCAATGGCTAATGAGAGAATTCATATTAAATCAGGTATTGATTTCCCATTTTGCCTTTTACAACAACCCTCTATGTGTTTTTCCCGATTCAAAGATCTATTTGTTTTTTTTTCTTTTTCTTTTTACAAGCGCATTTCGTGTCTATTGGTTGTACTTTTGAAGAAATATTTTGAAGGAAGTTCCACCACGATATATGCATTAATTATGCGGTATTTATATAATCGTCGTTATGTCAATAATGTAGATTATGAACACTCAATTAGCAGCACAACAAATTGGGAGGTGGGGGTGGGGGGTGGGAGGTGGGGGTGGGGGCAGTTCTGACTCAATCACTTGAGAGGACTCTACAAACTGAATTTTCTCCTAAACACAGAGGAGTTTGAATGAATTTGTTTTACATGTGTTTGAATGAGCATTAAAGGCGATAATTATTGGCAATAGTTTAGATGATTTTTTTGACATGTGTTTGAATTAGAATTAAAAGCGATTTAATGACAATAATTTGAATGATTTATTTTGACATGTGTTTGAATGAGAATGCGAGAATTAATGGCAACAGTTTGAATGATTTTTTATGTAGATTACCAAGTAGGCCCCATCATTAAAAATTATCCTTTTTACAATTTTTTTTATTTTTTATAAAGTTCTCACAAAATGAGATTTTATAAGGCCTTCATGTTTGAGTGAAATATATTTTGCTTCTTGGCTCTTTTAGTTGAGAATGAATCTACATTTTCCGTCTAATATAACATATTTCTGTGTAGTATGCACCCAAAAAATGTTAACTACATCAAAGGATTCTTAACCAAATGTGATGAAAAACGAATCTGATAAAATGAGATACTTTAAATAAAAATATTAGAAAAAATGGGAATCAATGCAGCTTGACAATAACTTATCTTTTTTAAGCGGCATGGGGGTTGGCCGTGTGTGGTCTGGGGGCGTAAACAATAACTTATGGTTATTTAGTTTTCATTATTCAATTATATTGATGATCTTGCAAACAATTGTACACTCTTATTATTTATTTGTTCTCATTTTCAGTTTCATTTATATACTCTATTGTTCCGTGCATTATCACCGATGTTTTGTAAGATCAAGTAGGTTATTTATGTACAAGACAAAACTTTGAATTTTCTCTTCGCTTAAAGATGTAGCCCGTGTTTCTTTATGATCGTATCAAAGACGTCCAATTGTCCCGTGCATTGCACGGGTTTTTGACTAGTATATATATATATATATATATATATATATATATATATATATATATATATATATCCGTGTGTGTGAGACGTCTCATTCCCGGACACGGAGTCCTTATCCGGAAATAACGCCCGACACACATATATTTCCTTCTTAAATAATAAAAATAATATACACGTAACCCTCGTAACAATTTTATCAGAGTAAATTAGGAAATAAATCTAAAGAACGAATGGGGAATGTCAAAAGACAAACAATGGATCAACCATACCACTCCATGTCTATGAAAACCAAAAGACTGAAAAACAACGAAATAAAGGTTGTTTAAACTATTACAATCCCAATGAAAGAAAAGGACAAAGTCTAACTCACAAACAACGATGTTTGTCTCTCAAAACAATAATATATATGCGAAAGTCAAATATGACATTCTTCATCATATATCTCGAGCTCAAACGTCAGCTCCATCGATGCTCTCATACAAACCATATTCATTGTCCTGCCAATCATCTTCTCGGGGTGGAGATAGTAATAGTGGGGTAAGTACTATGTACTTAGTAAGAAGTAGATGAAACATATACAAATTTAATATATATATATATATATATATATATATATATATATATATATATATATATATATATATATATATATATATATATATATATACTAGCAAAATGCACGTGCGTTGCACGTGTTGGTGTTGGTTACATTGATATATTTATATGAAATTTAACAACATAATTTAACGCTATACATTGTTAAGTACGTGTTTAACTCATAAAATAATAGTATAGTGTACAATGATAACCTTGTTTGAGTTGATTGTTTCAATTGTGGAATAGACATCAATAGAAACAGAATCTAAACAACATAACTTTCTAAACACATCTATTGTTACAAAATAATATAAACAAGCTGAAGCATAAAATAATGGATATTGAAAAAACCTCTTAACCAGGCAAATCTCCGGACATGTTTGAGGGTTGGATTTAAAGGCAATCTGAGACCTCCCACCAATTGTTCTTTGTAAATGGTCATAAAACCTTCAAAAGGTTTATTGTCCTTCTCATCAGATGACGGGAGGCGAGTACTAAATATCCTAAGTCCATCAAATCTCCTCCATGGCAGCATCAACGGTAATGGAGGATTGAATATCCTCTACACCAAGAAATACCAGCACAACCTTAGTTGAGTTTGTACCTTTATTTTTAGCGGGTTGAGTACTTTCACATGGACCAAAAAATTCTGGAATTGAGGTACCTTAATCTTCAATAGAAGCCGTTGAGATGTCGGAGAGGAGTTCGGTTTCAGAAGAAAAAGTGAATTACTTTGTTGATGGAGATTTGAATTTCAAAGGACAGCTGAAACACGTATTCATGTCAGAGACCTTTGCATTACCGCTTCTTAAGAAGTGCCACATCATCTCCAATCAGACCGAACATATGACCTCCAATCTAGCTTAGGTCTATGGGGCTTTTACATGAGTATGACCCAACGTAACACACATGGCACCTAATGGGCTACATAAGATCCTCTTACCATATGGGCCACATAATATCAGCCTAATTTAAGCCTCATACTCTAGATAACTTTGATGAAGATGTCCCAGTCTGATATGAAGTGTCTCACAACTCTTGTTCTAACGATATGGTGCAGTATCACCTCGGTCCTGAACTCTCAGCTCGGAGCCGGTCATCATCGTTGACTTCAGGTTTTTGAGATGACCGGTCATGTCATTTAGCAGACCATAACTGCCACAATAATGCCTTCATGATTCCCACCCCATTATGGCACGAACTGTAAACCGTCCCATGATTTCAGTCATGCCTCTAATCATATGCTCCAAGGCATCTTCTCCGGAAAAGGGATCATATAAAACGGATTCACTCCTCTCAAATTCGAAACTCTATTAATTCATTGATCTCAAATCCTCTGGGTACGTACGTAGTCAATCACATTGGCTCATATATGTTTCATCAAAAAATCCATCAGTGGATTATCCTTAATTACCCACATAATGATTTGATTTCATCATTGAAGATTTCAGACAACATCCGATACTATTGTGGATTTGAAGATAAACATAAAAGTTTTCCTAAAAAAAAGATAAACATAAAAGAGTAAGAAGTTGAATATATATAAAATAAAACAATAGCAATTTATAGAAATAGAAAATTCTACTTTGGAACTCAATGCTTAATGATGTAGTTGTTGATATTGTGTTCTCTCATTCTTCATGTGCCATCCTCTTCCATAGCATAAATTGAGTCATTAATAAGTGTAAAAACTTTGTGTGCTTTCATTCTTCATCAAAAAAGTCATCATTTTTTTATATAAAAACTGAAAAGAGTAAGTATGAATATTTTAATGAAAATAAATGAATAATGATAATGAAGGAATTTAATATTTACGTACCAGATTATAAAACTTGTTTGTATACTATATTATTTTTTTGTACATTTGTGGGTGTCTAGTTGATCTTTGAGTTTGATCAACACCTTAGTTGTTGATATTGAAGTTCCCATGAAAGTGCAACATATAGTTGTTTGTGAGAGAACACCGGTCGAGGCAAATAAAATCGATCTTGCAAATGGTTTCGTTTGTCCTTGTCCTTTATTGATCGTTATTGCAAAGCAAAAACGTACAGGATGTTCCTTTATTGTAAAATGAAACGGGTATCTTTCGTTTTCTGCCGGTGAGAAAGAAATATGTAGGATTAAAACTTGATTTCCATAATGTTGACCAACTGTGATTTTAGCATGAATCGTGTTTCTTTTGAACCATTTATATTTCATTCTTGTACCATTGCATAATCCTCCTGCTAGATCTAAGTTCATTAACAACATTTTCGGTGAATACCTTTTCAACACTAATTGTGAGGAGGCTATTCGTTTGGTGTCAAAGTGTTGAGAAATTTTTCTTGATAATAATCATTAGTATTAGCATTATCAAAGCTGTTGAAACAATATCCATCCCCTGGAAAGGTTGATATCAATTTTTTATTCAACTCATCAACATACACATAGTCGTGGCCAGTATTGCTCTTCTTGTAATGTATTCTGCTGAAAATGCTTTCTCATGTATAGATGGAAAGATAGAACTAATTAAATGATTTTTGAAGCCTCATCATCATTTTCATCATATTCAATGATTATTTCTTTCGGTAACTCTATGTCTCATTTAGTGTTTGTTGGTTCATCTCCACAACCCACCCTTAATGAATATTGACTGATGTGTAGATCTCATTTTGCTCTCATATTTTGGAAAGATATAATTTTTCCATCATTGGCTACAAATTTGACTTCACCAAGCTTGCTTGTATTGTTTGTAGTATCGTTCATTTGGAACAGTAAGCACTTGTCTAAAATCACCTTCAAATGCAATCATCTTTCTTCCAAAGGCATTAGAATTTCTCTTCATGTCCTTTAAGTTTCTGTCAAATGTCTCAATTGCCTATTTCTTTGCCATTGGTGCTTCATCCTATATGATTATACTTGCTTTTCGTAGTAATTCTGCATTTCCACTTGCATTGTATATATTTGTTTCATGTGCACTAATTGGAATTTTAAAACGTGAATTAGTAGTTCGACCTCTTGTACAATTTCAGGTGCAACTCCTAATGTGGTTGTTGCTATACCTATCTATTGTTTCGTTCATAGATTTTCTAGCAGAACCTTATATACATATGGTTTCTATGTGCCACCACCAGACCCATCAATAAAAACCTTAGCACTCTGGCCATTATAAATTTAATAGAGAAATTTTTGGAATATACTTTGCTCTTAAGGATTAAACATTTGATTTAAAATGTAATCTTCTTGGGGAATTTCTATAGACAATTCATAACAAATCACTCTTAGTATATTTTCTACAATTTGTTGCAGTCTTCTTGTATACTTGGCAAGTCGTAAGATGTCAAGTCTTTACCCATGCTTTTCAGAAAATAATTTATGGATTCTAAAGTTTTGGCCACATTGATTTGACTGACTTTGTACGATCTCACATGAAATCTTCCGACACTAATTTCCAATATGTATCCTATCTTCCATATAGTTGTTGAATGTTTGTTGGTTGACAGTAGACTAATAGAGTTGCAAACAATCTTCTTAATGCATTAGACATTTGAATGACCATAGCTTTATTTAAGCATTCCATGATGCTCTGATCGGATTCTAATAAACATCTTTTATCTGCAGCTTCTTTAAAACCGGTGAAATAACATAATGGACTTGACTCACATGAATGTTTATGCAATTGATGTTTATAAAAGGCGATGAAGTTATTGCTTTTGACATGTTTGTTTCAACACTATATTTTTCTTCTTATTATTCTTGTTGTTTCTTTCTTTTGCTCAATTCTTTGACTTTTGTGTAATGACACCGCCATTCATCAATTGCAGTAATCTCTCATGTAAATGGGGTGATGAGAATGTTGTATGTTCTACTTTGTGTTATACATGTATGTTTTTGTATATAAGAACTAAAAAGGTTTAGCCATATTTACAAGAAATCTTCACATATCATTGCGATTTAAAGAAAGTATCAATTTGACTTTTCTTTTTCTTCTAGTTTACCGACACTTCTAATCTTATTGCATCGTTAATCGTTGGTCACCGCATAGTTCTTATATTTCCTTATTTTCAATATCTATTGAGAGATTAAGTATGTATTTGTTTAGAGTTAAGTCTGTCTTTGTTTGGTTTAATTGCTAACGTACGATGATAAATATTTTTGGTTTTTAATTGATTTTCGTAGAATTAATTTCAATTGATTTTCATAGTAATAATTATTCGCGGTTTTATATTTATTTTGTGTTAATAATTATTTTGTGTCAATCCGTTGTGGTTGTATCCTTTCCCATAAAGAAACTAGTGAGGTTTGCCGTGCAATGCACGGCAATACGGCCCTGGAAAGAGATTCATAAAAATAAATTTGGAAAGAAATTGAAGTCATGCATCAAAGAACAAGATGGTTTTTATCATGCTTATGATAATGCAATTACAATCTTTAGAATGTACAATTGATAGTACGAAATAGAAAAAATGCTTCCGTTTGAACAATATGATCAGAATCGGAATTCGGGTCAGAGAGTATTTATCCATGTTGAAAAATTGCTTGATGTTTCCTAATGCACAATTCAAAGGCATGTGCCTCTCTTTTGAAAACATTTCCACTTATAAACGGTAAAGATAAAATTATAATGTATTTGTAGTAATGATCAATAAAAGTGGTACAACCTGTACTACAAACTCTAGCATTTCAAAAAATTTGCCTCCAAGCCTTCACTAAGCAATTTGTTGTTCCTGCATTTTTTGGATTCCTCACTAAGCAGAAATAGTTTCCACGATGTCACTTACCAATTTGCTGTTCCTGCATCCAAAAGAGAGGAGTGAAGGACCAAGTTCTGCTCATCCTTCCTTCAAGGCTAATCTTTACTGGAAAATAGATTTTCTGTTAATATTATGCTTAAAACACGTAACAAAAGTATGGTAATAACGTTAAAATGTACGAAACAAACCTGAAGGAAACCTCTAAAAGGAGAGGTTACAGCTTCGATTTGAAGTTTGGTGGTAGAGTTAGAAAAATGTTACAGCAACGTGAAATTTTTGTTCAAAGATCATTTATTACAATAAAAAAAAGAATAGCAGTTGACAAGTGAAAACATTTAGGACTAATTTCAAGAACATAAATAACAGGACAGTCTAAATGGAATACCAATAAGAATCCCATAAGAATCACCGGCAATCCGTTCTATGCGATGGGAAAAGCTGAAAGATGGATACCCTGCTTTATTGAGCTGTCTATATAATTCGGGAAAATCCTTTTCCTGCAAAACAAACATATGTCACACGGTTTCTAATAAAATCAGGAAAAGATAAATGGCAAGCTAACAAAAAGATGATTGAAGTATCCATTAACAATAACATCAATGTGCTACTAAGCTTTAAGACCATGGACTTTTCCAATCCGTGAGCCTATTTTGCTGCTTCATTGATAGAGCAACCCTTCCCCGACTCTAAATTAATTACTATAAACAAACTCCCCGCGACAAAAAAATGGCTCGCAGAACAACAAACTGACCTAGAAGGGAAAAATGGTCATCACCTAGCTAATAGCGCAAAGCCCTTGGTTGTTCGACGTATGTACACGGCATGGCTTATATAAGGTTCTGAACTAAAGCGAGCGACTGACTTCAACCGCTCATTCTGCAAGAAAAATGGTATTCGAATCCAAAATGGATTATGAAAATAAATCAAAGAATGAGAGATTCTTGTGCGTAACTAGCTGACCTTTTCCTCTTGAAGTGCATGCAGCTCTCTGTGCAATTCTTCAAGCTTTCTCAAAGATAATCAATTTTAGAAATTTGCAGGAGCATGGAAAGCATCGTTTGAGAGGAAAGATGAAGGAAACGGCAGCTGCCGGGTAGAGAAGATATACACGATCTGCAAATGACTGAAATGAAAAAACCCTAAGAAAGTATATACTACTTATACTACCTAAACTAAAGGGAATCAGAATTAACGTGCCTTTTTTGTTGGACCGATTTATCTTGCTAGGCCATGTAAATGTAAAGCCAAAGCCCAGATGGAAATTAATTCACAAAGCCGTCGATGTGTACAGCTCGAAGGGACAATGCACTTGCTCTTATAAATAAGGATAAACCTAAAAGCCAATCGGCCTTAATCCCTAACCATAGTAATTCAGCTGAGCAACATCAACTTAAACAACTTTGTTTTCCGGTTTTTCTTTGCTTCTCTTTTTGGTATAAGAAACCCGCACATTTTTAGGGAATACATATTGCTCAATGCAATAGTCATTCGCGCACTACAAATATGCATTTAAGTCCAAAAAAGGAAGGGAAAAAAAAAGAAAACCAACTCTTTGATAGCCGCATCACATCTATCGCGCACGTTATGTACAATTGGCTGACCCTGAAAGATTTTAGACCAAAACTTTCAAAACACATCGTAAACCATGACGAGTATCAAGGAAACACAATAAGGTAGAGGAAAAATGTTCCCAAATGCCCAGTATATGCTCACCGTGCTTAAAATTGAAGCGAAATCAATTTGAGGACAAGCTTTAAGCTTATCCACCTCGAACTGGGAGAGATCAGACAATCTATAGGACTTCATTAGGCTCTTTATTATTGGACAAAAGGATCCTACATAACTCTATGTCTAAATTCAATCAAGCATGCAACACAAGTATAGTCATACACATTGCACATAAACAATTCAAAACATGAAGGAAGAACAAGAAACTTACTAGAACGAATAAATGCAAAAATCCTTGTTTATTCCGGCGATGGTGGCTTCACATTGGTGGTTCTAGCCTCGGGCCTTTAGCCACTCATCTTCTTCAAAAACATCCTTATTTGCTGAATTGAAATTGAAAGAAAAATAAAAGAAAGACTATCTATGAATCTAATTTATTGCTAATTGCTATACTAATTTTCTGATGTTTTTGGATGTCTGTTTCTGCTCGAATGGATGCTGCTTATATAGGAGTTTGTGGCCGACATAGGGAAGGATCTAGAAAACGCGTCGGATTAATTTGCAGCCTCGGTAGACCGAACGTCCAGGCTCGGTCGACCGAATAGCACGGCTCGGTCGACCGAGCGTACCACTTGAGCGCGTTCACACTGTGCTTCGTATACCGTGTTCCCCACTCCACTCTTTTGCTCTGATCTGATTTATTCTTCAAATGCTGATCCGGTTTTCTTCTTTATTTTGAAATCCTTGATTGAATGACATAAATCTTCTCAATAAATAATATCCCCTTGCATTTCTTTATTTTCTGCAAAATTATTGTTACACCAAGTCATCGAATAATAATAATAATAAAATGTGTAACAAAATAACATTTAATCCCAATATTTCCTCCTAATTAAATTATAACCTCTCAATGAACATTATATGAATTTATTGGTTAAAAACATGCTTTTCTCATTTATTTCCTTTAAAAACAAGGTAAATTGTTTAGGGATTAAGCCCGAAAATATAGTAAAATATACCCTAAACAACTCCCCCACACTTAGCTTTTTGCTTGTCCCCGAGCAAAACAAACAACGACAAACTATCAAAAACCCACATAATTTGACACGAGATGTAGTCATGCTCACATCAAGCTAGTATCTAGCAAATCGAACTCACTCAGTGATTGTGTGTGTTGAACCCGCTAAACTTCCACCGATCCTCTCTTGATGTATTAAATCAAGCACTAACGATCATCCGGTTAAATAAACGAAGTTCGTTCGTCTACAAAGACTTACCCTACAAAAACTATTTATCAAGAACAAAGTAACCAACTCACATTTAAATTCCTTTACTTGGTGCCAAGAAAATGCCTTTCGGTCTCTACCGGGTTTAGATCAACTCGACTTAGAGTTCCAAAAGGCCTATATTTTCTTCCATCATCGCGTCTCAAAAGTATAACACTCTCCCCTACTTTAGAGGCGGCAACACCCTGAGATCACTCAAACCTATACTGTCCAAGGTAAACCACACTCCCCAATTGGGGCAGTATCCAAGTGGACTCGAGGTGATAGTCGCAAACAACTTCCGCAATTTAATTTTTCAAATTTTTCAATTTTTTTCAAACTCTTTGGAAACTCCCGGTCAGGTATCATTTCTAACACATTCAAGACCTTTAAGGTTCTCAAGAACACTAAGGTACTTAGATTCTAACTGTGAGTAGAGTACGAGTTCCCAACTTTCATCAAAGCACTAAGTAAGTGGTTATCTCGCAGCGAGAATTGGCTATCCCTTAACTAACCGGAGACTATTTTATATTTTTGGTTCCTCATCTAACAGGTTCGTGTACTGAGGTTCAAGTGAGTATCTGATCTACCAAACCTATTCTTAGAACATGATATGACTACTGATAACAATTAAAGGTGCCAAATTACAAAACTAGCATGTCATTGAAGTTACTCGGGACTCACAAATTTTCAAAAATTTTATCAAATTTTTCAAAGGAGCAAAACTAGATAGCATGTAAAACAAACCAATAAACCCTCCCCCACACTTAAGTTACATGATGTCCTCAGCATGTGCAAAATAAGAAAAACTTAGCTGGTTGTAATTCGAAAGTTGCAATTCTGGAAGTGGTCGCGAGTCAGATCCATAAATGCTTGAAGAAATCAGGAGACTGTGGACCATCCACCGGTAAACTGATATCATCTGAAAGCTCACAATCGCTATCGCAAATATCCTGCACACATGGGGAAACAAGACGTACCTCGGGGATAGGGGCACAAAAGATGATAGACAAGGCAATATCATGGAATAAAGCAGAAGCAATGCAAAAATTGATAATAACCGAATCTATGTGAAATGTAGTGCACAAATGTAATATCAAGAGATACTTGGGTACATGAGGAAATAAAAAGAAACCAACAGGGGTCATGATGTGGGCAATCGTCCAAGTACAGATCCATAGTCAGAAACTGCTAGGTGGAAAGCATTAGCAACCAACAAGAGAAACAAAGCAAAAATAAACTACAAACAAAAAGAAAAAAGATATCTAGGTTACCGTCCTAGTAGGGCTTAATTATAGTCGGGAGCTCGACTAACCAATAAAAACTCAACCGGGGTCAAGCCGGTGAAGCCTCATCCCGGAATCACTCTCGACCTCCTCGGGGTCAACAGCCGGAATCCACAGAACAAAGTCTCGCCAACGTCTTGGCCATATCATCAAACTTCGTATCCACTTCGTACCTATGATTCGTCTCTTCTTCTTTTTAGGTTTCGTTTCACAAGCCGAGGTGCAACATCGGGAGCACAACATCATCAAAGAACTCACGAGAGATGTAAATCATCGGGTGCCGAAGGATCGGAGCCTGGTTTGACTAGGGACGTCGTTCAGATAGAAGACCACCGGTCGTGCCGTTTGTTGACCGATATAGTGTTTTAACCGATGACCATTTACTCTGAACAACCCGCCCTGCTTATCTTTCAAATCAACTGCTCCACTAGGGAATACCTGAAAGATTTCAAAGGGGCCAGACCAACGGCTACGTAGCTTACCAGGAAACAGATGTAACCTGGTATTATACAGTAAAACCCACTCGCCCGCTTTGAATTCCCTAATCTTGATTTTCTTGTCGTGAAGCAGTTTAGTCCTTTCCTTACTGATTCTCGAGCTCTCGTAGGCCTGGAGTCTGAACTCATCAAGCTCCTGCAACTGCAATAATCGCTTTTCTCTGCATAATTGGCTATCGAAATTCAAGAATTTAATAGCCCAGAACGCCCTGTGCTCAAGCTCGATTGGCAGGTGGCAGGCCTTGCCATAAACCATCTGAAACGGAGACGTGCCAATAGGAGTCTTGAAAGCTGTCCTGTAGGCCCAGAGCACATCATCCAGGTTTCGACTCCAATCCGTCCTATTAGAATTCACCGTCTTCTCAAGAATGTTCTTCAAAGCTTCGGTTACTCACTTCAACTTGTCCACTCGTCCGAGGGTGATAGGGGGTAGCAGTTTTGTGTTTTACCCCATATCGTTCTAAGATCTTTTCTAGTGGAGTGTTGCAGAAGTGAGTTCCCTCATCACTGATGAGGGCTCGTGGACAGCCAAACCGCGTGAAAATGTTTTTCTTCAGGAAGTGCTTGACCACCTTGTGGTCATTCCGCGGTGTTGCTATCGCCTCTACCCACTTTGACACGTAGTCGACGTGCACGTAATGTACTTGTTCCCATACGAGGATGGAAACGGTCCCATGAAATCAATACCCCATACGTCGAAAACCTCGCATTCTTGGATGGGGTGGAGGGGCATGTCCATTCGCCGAGAAAGTTTACCGGTGCGTTGGCACCGGTCACACCCTTTTACAAAGTTCTCTCGTATCCTTAAAAATTGTTGGCCGGTAGAAACCAGACCGAAAAATCTTCGCAGTTAGCGGTCTTCCCAGCTCCATAATGACCTCCCACAGTCCACCATGGCATTGCTCCATAATGTCCCTCTCGCTCGAACTCGTGGACACACCTACGGAGCAATCCATCCTTGCAACGCTTGAAGAGAATGGGATCGTCCCACACATAATAGTTCAAATCCGAAAAGAATTTCTTCTTTTGCCGATATGTCGTCGGGGTCCGATATCCGCCGCTCAAGAAATTTGCAAAAGGTGCAAACCAAGGAGAACCTTTTCCAAAGACGGGCAGGAGCAACCTCGCACACATCAATGGTCATGAGTTGCTCGGTTGGAAAATCAATTCCAATCTCATCCGACTCTACCCGAGGATCGTCGGTCGCCGAGACATGTGGTCGCCACCACATTCTCGCTACCCTTCTTGTCCCGGATATGAACATCAAACTCTTGTAAAATCAAGATCCATCTCAACAAACGAGGCTTGGTATCGGCCTTGTTCAACGTATACTTCAATGCAGTAATGGTCCGTCCGGACCGTGACCTCCGACCCAAGCAAGTAGCTTCTAAATTTATCCATGGCAAAACTACCGCCAACAACTCCTTCTCGGTTGTTGCATAATTTACTTGCGCCGGGTTTAAAGTGTGACTAGCGTAGTAGATGGGTCGGAACCTTCCGTCCACTCTCGACCTAGCACCGCGCCGACCGCATAATTAGAAGCATCACACATAAGCTCGAAGGAGCTTTCCGGTCGGGTGCTATAAGAATTGGCGAGGTAACCAACTTGTCTTTTAATTCTTTAAACGCTCTTTCACACTCATGGGTGAAAATAAACTTCACATCTTCTTTTAAGAGAGATGACAAAGGCTTGGCTATTTTAGAAAAGTCTTTGATGAATCGCCTATGAAGCCGACATGACCCAAGAATCCTCTTACTTCTCTTGCATTTTTGGGGTATGTCATTTTTTCAATAGCTTCTACCTTCGCTTTGTCGACCTCAATACCTTCTTTGGACACCTTGTGTCCCGAACAATTCCCTCTTCCACCATCGGGTGGCACTTCTCCCAATTTAAGACTAAGTCCTTCTCTATGCACCGGGACAAAACTTTATCCAGATTGTGTAAACAAAGGGTCGAAACCGTCCCCGAACACAGAGAAGTCATCCATAAAAATCTCCATCACCTTCTCCACTAAACCATCAAAGATAGCCAGCATACATCTTTGAAATGTAGCCGGTGCGTTGCGAGAGACCAAATGGCATTCTTCGGTAAGCGAAGGTGCCCGAGGACAGTGAAGGTAGTCTTTTCTTGATCGTGGGGTCGATAGCTATCCGAAAGTATCCCGAATAGCCATCCGTAAAACAATAAAATTGCTTGCCATTAAGCCTCTCAAGGAGCTGGTCAATGAATGGCAAGGGGAAGTGGTCTTTTAGAGTTACCTCATTTAGTCTTCTCGTAATCGATGCAAACTCGTACCCAAGTGACTTGCCGTAGGGCAATCTCTTCCCCTTTTCATTCTTCTCGATGGTGATCCCTCCTTTCTTTGGCACCACCCGAGTGGGGCTCACCCATTCACTATCGGCTATTGGGTAGATGATACCCATGTCAAGCAATTTGATGATTTCCTTCTTAACGACCTCATGCATGTGAGGGTTTAGCCTTCTCCGAGGCCGTCGCACCTTCTTCGCTCCCTCAACAAAGCCCCGATCTTGTGCATACGATATCGGGCTTATCCCCTTGATATCTCCCACTTGCCAACCAAAGGCGAGGATATTATCTTGCAGCACTTTGATAAGCTTTTCTTCCTCCTTTGGTTCTAACTTAGATGAAATGATCAAAGGGAGCTTATCACCGTCCCTTAGAAAAATGTATTTCAAGTGTTGAGGCAAGGGTTTCAACACTAAATCTGACGGTGGCTCCTCCACACTTGGTCTTAATTTATCGCCCTTAAGCTCCAGATCTCCAAGCTTATCATAAGGGCTCTGAAGCATCATGGCCTCCCAGCAGACAGGGGTTTCATCCCCTTTTTCAAATCTGGCCATGTCACCATGCCTCTTCCTCATTTTCTTTCTTACCATCTCCTGGTAATCAGAACTTTCCTTTTCCTCCTTCTCAATCTCTTCTAAAAATTTCTTCCACTCCTCATCGTCCAAGTTGCAGATTGTTTATTGAATTCTTCTTCATCCCAACCGCCCATGAACACTTGTTCATCATACTCATCGTTGAAATCGTCCTCAATAGCTAAACAAGTGTCACCGGACGCGTGCTTCACCGCATTGCCCACATTGAACTTTACACTCTCATCCTCCAAATGTAGCGTTATCTCGCCACTGTAGGAATCTAGTAAGGCACGGGCAGTTGCAAGAAAAGGTCTCCCAAGGATCAAGGGGGTTTTCTCATCATTGGTCATGTCCATGATTACCCAATCACCGGGTATATGAAGTTCTCAACCTTGACCAACACATCTTCTACAAGTTCCCCTTGCATACTTCACACTTCTATCCGCAAGTTGAAGAGAGATGGGTCTAAGAGTAATAGATTGATCCAATCCAAGAGATTGGAAGATTGAAGTAGACATCGATTGACCGATGCTCCCGAATCGCATAAAACATTGTGGAAATCCCCGTTCCCGATAGTACACGAAATCGTGAATTTACCAGGGTCGGACACTTCACAGAAGTTTAGTCCGGCCGATTGCGGAGCATTCTTCATTCAACACTATGTGCTCGAGCTCTTGAAGCTTCTCCTTCGAACTCACCGCGTCCTTTATAAACTTTGTATACTTTGGCATCCCTACCAAAAGATCAACTAATGGAATGTTTGCCTCGTATTCTTGAGCAAATCGATAACCTTCTTATACTCCTTATCGACCGTTAATGACGCCTTGTTCTTGCTAGGTGGGTAAGGGAGATCGCAAAGTCCTCCTCGGTGAAGTTCTTCTTTGCCGTCTTATGATTGATTGCTTTGTCTTCCCTATCTTTCCACCTCACATGCTTCCCGTAACTCAACTTAGAATCCGACTTCTTTTCAAAGCGGTATTCTCAACTCTCACATTTCTTTCGAATTTCCTTTTTCACTTGGCTCAACAAACCGTCCCAAAGATCCTTCGAGGAGAAAGAAGATCTTCCCCTCCCCGCCTCTCTCGCTCGCGGGAGGGGCTACTCGTTTCCCCGGTTGGCCCGACCGCCAACCGCTTTCCCACTCCTCGCATTTACGACATTCAACTCATCTTGACCATAGTTCCATGGTGCAGCCGGATCGGTGCAAGTATTCTCGGTCATTCTCGGATCACGTTAACCCCTCGGGGGTTCTTCTCGCAAAACTCGGCGTTGACCTTGAGGTCGACTTGCTTGCCGCCCCGAAATCGTCCCATTTGCACCTCTAAATTCCTCACCGTATCGGTCAAAGTACTCAATGCATTTGCCAACCGCGTGTTGGCCGTGGCTTGCTCACTCAACTTTTGTTCTAAGATCCGAAATGATTGATTTCGATTTTGATTGACCGGTGGATTATTGTTCCATGCCGGTCGAGAGTTGGATTGAAAATTGCTCGATTAGGCCTAGGGGCCCGAAACCGATGGGGATTTGCTACCCTAGAAGGGTCACTCCGGTAATTAAACCCTTGAGTGTTCGATTCGACCCAAAGGTCGATAATTTTGAGAACCGAATGCATTCACCTCCTCCGAATGCAAAGCAATAGAGGACATTGATGGAATGTGTGCCCAATAGTATCGCAATTTTGGCAAACAACATTGTTTTGCACAGCCTTTGACCCGAGAGATTGGGTCAAGCCGGCACCGACATCGCGATGGCCTTGGCCATGGCGCTTGTCACATACAAGACTTTGAACATTCATTGCCGCCACTTGCTTCTGTAGTGCGGCTAACTGAGCCTTTAGAAGTGTGGTCTCATCTACCTCATACTTCCCTGGAGTCGAGCTCTTCTGACTGGATGCACCTTTATAGGTAGGGGCATAATTATACTTTGCAATATCTTCAAACAACGTCCATCCCTCTTCAGGTGTCTTTCTCAGAAATGCACCTCCAGCAGAACTATTCACCATTCCCTTAGTCAATTCAGTCAAACCACTATAGAAAGTGTTGACCAATCTTTGTTTATCCAGCCCATGGTGGGGGCACTTCCTCAAGAGAGACTTAAATCGTTTCCATGCATCGCAAAACGATTCCTTCTCAGTTTGCACAAAAGTGAATATCTGATTCAGAAGATGAGCCGTCTTTGCAGGTGGAAAGTACTGGCTCAGAAATTCTTTCTCCAACTCCTCCCACGAAGTAATGGAGTCGACTGGTAAAGATTTATACCATTCTTTCGCTTCTCCCTTCAGTGAGAAGGGAAAAAGTTTCATCCTCAGGGCGTCCTCAGTGACCCCTTTGATTAAAGTAGTCCCGCACGATTCTAGAAATGAGTGAATGTGATCGTGTGGGTCCTCGATGGAGAAGCCATGGAATGTGGAACCTCTCACCAAGTTGATTAAAGAAGTTTTGAGTTCGAAATTATCACCGTGATTTCGGGAATCGCGACCGCAGGATTTACTTTCACAAGTAGACGGCATGGCATAGTCCGCCAATGTCCTTTGATCCGCCATTTCCTCAACTTGGGCTTCTTCCTCAACGTATTCTTCAGGATCGTTTGCCTCGTCCGTCGATCCGGCGAGTCGAGCCAAACGTCTATTCGGTCGAACGATGGTTCGCTCTAGCTCCGGGTTATATAAAAGTGGTCCCCCGTGAGTTCGAGTTTGCATAAACCACGTTCGAACCAAATGTTCGGGTCAAAATAAATTTTATTTATTTATTTATTTATTCTTTATTTTTTTTTAAATTAAGTATAATCCTTAAATTAGACTCAACAACTAAAAACTAAACTAAAACAGACTCGAAACAGGTTCGAAAAACGCAAATAAAACAGAACAGAATACTGTAAGACTATCACAGAACAGAAACAGAGAAAAGAAAAAAAATAATAAAATAACTCTCGGTCGACCGAGAGGTCAGGTTCGGTCGACCGAACTGATTTTTTTTTTTTGTTTTTTTTTGTTTTAAAAAAATTAGTACGCACCGGAATTAGCGACCGTCCAGAAATTACAGAGACTGAAAACGAAAACTTTCCGTGCCAAGTCCCCGGCAACGGCGCCAAAAACTTGTTTGCGGTTTTCTGCAAAGCAGTGATAAAATATAATAAATAAAACCTATGTCAACCCCAAGTGCGAAGGTTCACAGCTATAGTGATGAAACCGGGTCGTATCCGCAGGGACTTGTACGAAAATAGTGTTTTTGCTTTCGATTTTCTTTTGTAAGGTTGATGACTGCGATCTTGGATTAAAAAAAACAAAGAGTTTGAAAATTGAAAATAAAAACTAGCACGTAACAAATCTTTCCGTAACAATTATACTTAAACAACTAGAAGCACCGTTGATCCACCACCCCACCGAAATTAACAAGAAAGACGCACATTCGTTTGCAAGCCTTGGATTATTATCTACTAAAAAGGCGTTTCCTCTCTCGATTTAACACCGTTAACTAGTCCACCTCTCGATGCATTTAATGAATTTACGGAACAAAGATATGGATATAAAATCCTAATCTAACAATATTCTCCCTCAACTTTCGTTTGTTAGAAGAAATATTATCACTCTCCTTCACGGCAATCTATGAATTTATCAACTATCGTATGTCTAAATTCAATCAAGCATGCAACACAAGTATAGTCATACACATTGCACATAAACAATTCAAAACATGAAGGAAGAACAAGAAACTTACTAGAACGAATAAATGCAAAAATCCTTGTTTATTCCGGCTAACTCATCGAAGTCGAACAAAGAGGAATTATTAACATTCAACACTGATTTCTTATTAAAACACGCGACAATGAATTGTGAGTGGGACCAAAACTATCAATTTTTTCTAAATAATACCATGATACATATTCATCAATGTTAAAAAATACTCAAGAACGTTGACATGGTTCGACCGCATACCTGATTGGAAATTGTTAAGCACTCTTGGTGATGTGAATAGCAGAGGATTACAAGCTTTTACAGTGCTTTTATCGAAAGACAGGAGTCTACAATCCATCCACACCTTTATTCAAATAAATAAATTATATAAATTATAAATTGAAATGAGAAGTACATAAAGAAATTGAACTATTTCTTTCAGCAGCACTATAGTTGAAGCGTGGATTGAATGTTATTGAAAGAGAGGAGAAGGAGGTGCTTAAAATTCTGAAGGGCTTGCTTTGCTTAGTTCAACCGACATGCACCATCCTCGAGTACAGATAAAGCTGCTTGATTCTTCTTTCAATACAGCTCTTGTATCCCAAAGCAATGTATTTTGTCAATTCGGAACCATCAGAAACGTCTGGAGATGTACCACGGTACAGCCAGAGTGTGAAACCCCATCCGGATATGTGGAGAAAAGTCAAAACCTACGGCCGAAGACTCGGTGGGTGATGGGCTTCGTTTCGTTTCTTGCATCCGAAGTTATCTCCATCCGTTTTATAACAAGTGGTATCGAGCCGAGTTCTGGAGAAAACAATCCGTACGATCAACTTCATCTTCACCAAGACCTTCAAAGCAAGGTGCTAGGATCCGTGATAAAGTTGTAATCTTTAGCAAGGAAAGATGTCGGCGGTAAACGTAAAAATCGATAAATTTACGGGGAAGGAACAGTTTTGGTCCGTGGCAAATCAAGTTGCGTGCACCGTTGAAACAAAGCAGGTTTGTGGAATCCTTTATCCGACAAACCAAATACGGGTGCGAGCAGATTATGCCGGTCTGGAAGAGAAAGCACATTCAACCATCATGTTGTGCTTATCCGATGATGTTATCACCGAGGTTGCCGAGGAAGACACCGCGGCCAAGTTGTGGAAAAAGCTTGAAAGCCTGTATATGACCAAGTCACTGACCAACAAGTTGTTGTTGAAACAGAGGTTGTTCAGTTTGAAGATGCATGAAGGAAGTCCACTGAGGGAACATCTGGACCAGCTGAACATAATATTGCTTGATTTAAGGAATATTGATGTTAAAATTGAAGATGAAGATGCAGCCCTAATCCTATTGGTGTCATTACCGGCATCATATGAAAATTTTGTGCAGTCTTTCATAGTTGGAAAGGATACAGTAGCTTTGGAGGATGTGAGGTCTGCCTTACATGCCAGGGAGTTTAGACACAAGGCTGCTGGAACAGACGGTCAAGCCTTTGGGCTAGTAGCTAGCAAAGAATAGTGGAAAAGGATATGGACGATGAAGAAGAAAAAGAAGTCGGTGTCCAAAGGTCCTAAGTCTACCGATGTCCGTAATTATCGTAAGGAGCGGGGACATTGGAAGTCCAATTGTCCAACGAAGAAGAAACAAGCAGGAAGGCAATTTCGGCACAGCGGCTTTGGCTACCGAGCAATCGATGAGGATCCGGTTCTAGTTGCGGGGGATTCTACACACCATAATGATGTGTGGATACTTGATTCGGAGCATCCTACCATATTTGTCCAAACAGGAGTGGTTTTCTACTTATGAGCGAGATAGATGGTGGTCAAATCTATATGGCCAACAAGAAGGTTTGCAAAGTTGTGGGAATTGGCTCGGTGAAGTTAAGGACGAGAGGATGGTAAATTTTGTACACCGAAAGATGTAAGACATGTTCCACAGATGACCAAGAATTTGGTATCTCTTAGTCTACCTGGATGACAAGGGGTTCAATTTCAAGGGTGAAGGTGGACACCGAATGTCTTGAACGATTCAAAGCTTGTAGTCCTCAAAGGCATCAAGAAGGGAACCTTGTATATATTACAAGGATCTATCGTATCCGGCACCGCTTCGCTTGTTGCATCCTCGGCAGTTCACCGTCCGGCCCAAACAGACTCACTGTGGCACATGAGACTTGGTCACATGGGTGAAAGGGGTATGCGTGTTCTTTCTTCAAACAGGTTTTCTTGGGGGATATAAGGTCAAGAATCCGGACTTTTGTGAACATTGTGTGTTTGGGAAGTTGCATAGAAGTAAATTCTCGGCGGGGTTGCACAATACAAAGGCAACACTTGATTATATCCATTCAGACCGCCGGGGTCCATCAAGAGTTGAGTCATTGGGTGGTCACAGATATTTTGTGTCATTCATAGATGACTATTCAAGGATGACTTGGGTGGTGATGATGAAGAACAAAAGTGATGCATTCAAGTAACTTCAAGCGAGTGGAAGGCCCTAGTGGAGAATCGTTAGGCAAGAAAATCAAGAAGCTTCGTACAGATAATGGTCTGGAATTCTGCTGGACGGATTTTGATTCATTTTGTGCAGCTGAGGGTATTGTCAGACATCATATTGTAAGGAATACACCTCAGCAGAATGGTGTAGCTGAAAGGATGAATCAAACTCTACTGGAGAGGGCAAGATGTATGCTTTCTCAAGTTTGGTTTATCAAGGAGATTTTGGGCGTAAGTCGTTAAGACAAACTTGCTACTTAATCAACAGTGAGTCCTCACACAGGATCAATCTCAAGACACCATTTGAGATGTGGTCAGCAAGCCCGCCGACTACTCGTTCTAAGGGTTTTTGGGAGTACAGCTTACTATCATGTTAGTGAAGGGAAGTTAGAACCAAGAGCCAAGAAGGGAGTGTTTGTGGGGTATGGTGATGGAGTGAAAGGATATAGAATTTGGTCATCAGCAGAGTCCAGAGTAATCCTCAGCAGGGATGTTGTGTTTGATGAAAATTCTATGTTAAACTCATCGGTCGAGTGGGGGAGGTCTACCGAGTCCGAAACCGGTCCGAATCGATAGTGTTGAGAAACAGGTGGAGCTTCAGGTGGAGTCTACTGATATGCAACAATCAGTGGATCCAAATCAACACTATACTGATCTGGATAATGAACCAGAATCTGATCCAAGCCAGTCGGCGAGACCTCAGCAGGGCGTCATACAAACATGGATCAGCAGAGTCTAGCTGCCAGCAGGCCTAGAAGATCTAATGTTGGGATACCTCCAAGGAGATATGGTTATGATGATTTGGCTGGATATGCACTCCAGGTTGCTGAAGAAGTAGAGGTTGCTGAACCTACTACTTACAGGGAAGCAGTGACATGTACAGAAGCATCCCAGTGGCATGCTGCCATGGGAGATGAAATGGAGTCATTATTGAAGAATCAGACTTGGGAATTGGTCAAACAGCCTACTGACAAGGGAGTTGTGACTTGTAAATGGATTTTCAAGAAAAAGGAAGGAATAACAAAGGCAGAAGGGGTCAGGTATAAGGCACGTTTGGTTGCAAGAGGATTCGGTCAAAAGGAAGGGGTTGACTTTGATGAAATATTTTCACCGGTGGTCGACACACTTCAATCGTGGTGTTACTAGCAATGGTGGCACAAAGCAGATCCGGAACTTGAGCAATTAGATGTGAAAACGCTTTTCTACATGGTGAGGTGGATAAGGAGATATACATGACACAGCCTGAGGGTTTTCAAGTTCCTGGAAAGGAAAATTATGTTTGCAAGTTGAAGAAATCATTGTATGGTTTGAAGCAAGCTCCAAGGCAGTGGTATAAAAGGTTTGACAGTTTCATGCTTCAGCAGGGTTACAACAGAAGTCCATATGACTGTTGTGTTTACTTCAGTCTGCTGAAAGATGGATCATATATCTATCTTGTCCTGTATGTGGATGACATGCTGATAGCTGCAGCAAGGAAGTCTGATGTTCAAAATCTGAAGAACCTTCTTAGTGCTGAATTTGAAATGAAGGATTTGGGTGCAGCCAAGAAAATCTTGGGGATGGAGATCTGGAGAGATAGGGGTCAGAAGAAGTTGTTCTTGTCTCAAACAGGTTATGTGCGTAAGATATTGGCCAAGTTTGGGATGTCTCGTCTGCAAAACCAATAGATACTCCTATGGCATCAAATGTTCATTTGTCTGTTTATGCTTCACAGTCAGCTGAAGAGAAGGAGTATATGTCAAAAGTTCCCTATGCTAGTGCAGTTGGCAGTCTGATGTATGCCATGGTGTGCACTAGGCCCGATCTCGGCTCGGGAAGTCGGTGTTGTCGCAGGTTTATGGCTCAACCCGGAAAAGAACACCGGAAAGTCGTTAAGAGGATATTCGGTACCCGAGAGGTACAAACTCGATGTTGGTCTCATTTATGGAGGTGATATCGGTCCGGTCACAAAGCTACCGTGATGCCGATTATGCGCAGGTGATGTTGACAAGTAGAAAATCAATGACTCGGTTATGTGTTTACATTGGGAAATGCGGTGGTCGTCACCGGAAAGCTACTCTTCGGGATACGTAGCCTTATCAACTACCGAAGCGTAATACATGGCTCTTACCGAAGCGGCTACTAAGGAGGGTATCCGGTTGAAGGGGCTAGTCGTTGATTTGGGGTTGCATCGGGATCGGGCCGATATATATTGTGACAAGCCTTAGTGCAATATGTTTAGCCAAGGATCGTGTTCATCATGAGAGAACCAAGCATATTGATGTCGTATCATTTCTTGAGGAATGAGAAGAGGGTTGTGGTGAAGAAGATTGGCACAAAGGAGAATCCCGCCGATATGTTCACTAAACCAGTTCAAAGCGAGTAAGTTGCGCTTTGTCCGGACTTACCGAATATTCAAAGCTTGTAACTGTTTCGGAAACTCTACCGAGGGCGGATCGGTGGAGTGGATCTTTCGTGGAGATAGTCCGGTACAAGTACATCCGGCATTGACGAATGCATCCGGTACAAGTACATCCGGTTATGCAACTGTTTGACTCTAGGAAGAGTTGAAGTCAAGGTGGAGATTTGTCAGTAAAGTGACTTAAACTCTACATCTGGTGGAACCAATCTGAAGACTCAGCTGGGTGATGGTCAGCTGAGAAGTGTATTCAATTCGTGCATCGCAGGGTGGAGTCTACCGAGCTTCGGCAGGTAGCTTCGGCGGGGGTAACTATCGGCGGGGTGATAGTCCGCCGAGTACTTGAATACAAAGCAGGTCCCACATAACAACCCCCACATAATATCAATTAGGTTTGTTGATTGAAGACTGAAACTGACAGAGAGATTAAACATTTTACAGATTAAGCAAAATTTCATCCGATTTAGACACAGATTATTACTACTAAGGTCCAACAATCTTGTTTATCAAAAAAGAGGTTCGGATTAGCAAAAAATGTTTACATCGTGTAAAAGAGAAGACTTACATCGTGTAAAAGAAGATCATAAACATCATATACAAAGGTATAATCTTGATAAGCTACATAACTAAAATGTACCAGGGGAGCTTCCATAGGATAATGTTCAGGAAAATCTACTTGAAGCTGAAATGTCTCATTAGAATACAAAGTTCTTGGATCTCCTTTTGCTTCAATTACCCACCTTTTTACATAAAAAAGAAAAGAATCACCATGAAATAAATTACTATACAACCAATCAATCAATTGAACATACAGAAATTCATGCAGAAGAACAAAATAATTCGAGTAAAATCAATCTCAATCAAAAAAGGAAAAAAATCATAAAAATCTAACCTTTGAAGATTATCGGTGGGTTTATGTTTGAAACCAGCAGGCGGATTGAACAACCACTCCACCAGCTCTTTCTGCAGCCGGTTGCACGCGATTTTGCTCAACGCCTGATTCTACCGTAATTTTTACAATCATTTCTAGCACAAAAATTAGCATCACCAATCAAAAACAATACAAATCAAGAAAAATAAAATAAAAGACTAATCACAAAAACAAAAAAAGTGTACAGTATTACATCCGTACTTTGCGAGATGAGGCGGAAGTGTTGGTCATGGCTTTGAGTGAGGGTTAGTGAAAAAATGAACGCCGAGAGAAGGAGGAGAGGAGAGGAGCAGGAAAGGCGCAAGCCGTGTCGATAAAAGCTAATAGGAAGGGGAATAGGGCCTGCAATGAGCACCCATTGATTAACAACATAGAGACATTTTGTAAAAGGGACAACCGTTTGAAGAGGGAGCAGACACAGAAGTAGCCGCCGCGATCTGCAAAAATGCAAATGAAAACCCTACCGAAAATTTTACCTATATATACTACATAATCCAATTTTTGTTGGGCCTTTTTTGGCTGGGCACTTTTCAACAAACTGGACTAAAAAATAGAAGCCCAAACGGAATTAAAACAACAAAACAGTCGACGTGGCCGTGTGGAGCAAAAAACGCACTGCTTTCATATAAATAAGGATAAGGATAATCAATCAAGGAATTTTTAATTGCTTTTTCGTCTTTTGGGAAAGTTATAATCAAGGGTTTTGATTGTTAAAGTTTTCGGTTTTTAATTAATAATCAATAATCAATCAAGGTAAGTTCAATTGTCTTCGTTGCTTTGAAAATTTAATTAATTGATAATGATCAATATATTAATTATTCAATAATCAATCAAGATTTTGATGCTTTTCATTTTTATATTTTTATTTACATCTTTCTATTTTTAAATAATTAATAATAATTATTTAATCAATAATTAATCAAGGATCTTGAAGATTTTTCATATATATTTTTATTTTGTTTTTATATTTTCAATTAAATCAAGATTGTTTTAGATTTTATTTCATTTTATTTCGTATATTTCTGTTTTAAATTTTTGATGATGATTAATAATCAATAATGATGAATCAATAATTAATCAAGAATCTTGAAGATTTTTCATATATATTTTTTTGTTTCGTTTTTATATATTTTTAATTAAATCAAGATTTTTTTAGATTTTATTTTATTTTGTTTCCTTATTCCTATTTTAAATTTTTTATGATGATTAATAATCAATAATGATGAATCAAGGATCTCGTCATTGACTATTTTTCAGTTTTATTTATGGTTATATTTTCGGTTTATTTATGTTATATTTTAATTATTTTATGGTTGTATTTTAATTATTGTAATTATTAAAATTCGGGAGAAACACTTTTTTGGAGAAACACACCCACACTTTTAGAATATATATATATATAAGTATATATATATATATATATATATATATATATATATATATATATATATATATATATATATATATATATATATATATATACAACAAATTGTACGATACAACCGTTGTACTAAGGTTGTACCAAGTGACATACATTACAATCTTTCATTTATAACCTCTCACACACGATAAAAGTGTATTGTGACAATCTTTCATTTACAACTCTCCTACAACCGTTGCACCATAAAATATCTCTATATATATAGACAATAATCTGCAAACACTACCATGTAGGTTGTATATATATACTAGCTCAGTTAGCATAACCTTGCTAACTAATCCTTTACTAGCTCAGTTAGCATAACCTTGCATAGTGCCCTTGGACCATTGGTGTAGCAAATGATATGAATGAGCTAGAAACCCTTAGGTAAACATAACATGTTTTGGGAAATGTATTGATATAGGATGTATGAAAGTTAATGTAAATATAAGTATTGTCGGTTTATAAGTTATTCTTTTATTGTTTCCGTACGTTATAAAGTTTGCATATTCATTGATTTATATTCTTTAATAAGTACTCAAGTAGATACCCTATTATTGTTATGTATGTTTTCCCCTCTCCGGGAAGATCGGCAGGTTGAGTAAATCTTTAATGTGGAGGAGTGACTATAGTATGGATGTTAAGGATGTAGTTGTTACCATTTGTCTTCCTATGTATCATATGTACTTTGCACTTTGTACTTCCGTTTAATGCAAGAAACTTGTAGTACTTAGTCATGTTGATTTGTAATTTAAGATTGTGTTAGGTATAATTTCGGAGTTTGTAATGACTTTTCGAATTCGTATTTATGTATTAGTTCTCAACTTAATAGTAGTAATTATGGCATCATTGTAACTTCTATTCGATCTTGTTTCGTTTCCCGAGTATCTTTACCTTCCACTTTGCTTTTTGATCACAATGATGTCACACTTACGTATGAAGTTGAATATTATTTAATTTTATAGTGCCGGACGGTTTTTTTTTCCGGATATGAACTTGATATCCGGAAAGTTGATATCCGGAAAGGGACATCACAGATATAAGAAAGAAACTGACAGCAGCATAAGTTCACCATTGCGTATTTCTTATGAACGTCACAACAATAAAACTCTTACAAGTGTATCTCAAGATAGACCACCGTCAATGAAAATGTCATAACAACATCTTAACTGAAAGAAGCAAAGATTTATATGGTGTGCATTTATATGGTGTGGCAGCACCGGCATGACCTTGCAATTCAATTTGGGTGCTATTCTTTTGTTAATATGTAATAAAATTTCATGATGATGCTGGATTTCATCTAATAGTTATCCGGGTCGTTTAATCTAGGGTAATATGAACGAGGATGGTTTTTTGGGTGATTTTAGACTGAGCTTGAGAGTTATTTCTCTCAAGTTGCCTACGTATCCTGTTATGTTTCAGGAATCCAGTCTCCGTAGTTCCTTAGGTGTTGTTTATATAGGGGGCGTCTTACCTCAGTCCTTGTTCTACAAGGATTTGTATTCTTATTCCCTAAGGATAATCACGATAAATCCCCATAATTTAGGGATAATTATGGAAATATTAAATATCAAAATCAGAGTCTTAATGGGTAAAGGATCCTTAGGATCTTCCCATAATTATCTCATAAACACATGGGTCAATTATCATATAAAGAAGACTCTTGCGTCGAGCCTCCCAGGCCGTCTCGGCCCGAACTGCACTGGCCCAGTCCCGTTGTGACCTAGCCAACCTGCGGTGGTCAGGGGAGTGGGACCGATCTCCCACCTGGGGTACGGATCTGCCCTTAGGCGTGAAGTGGGGCTCTTGGCCCTTAATGTTATAGTTTTTATGTCTTCATTTATTGTTTGATCAATTAAGAGATGACATGTGGCGAGGCTCACTTCGACCCTCATCATAGATCTGGCTGAACTACTTATTGTGAGGTCGGATCTGTTAGAGGTGTTGTTCGGCCACTGTTATCTAGACTTGTAGAATTTTACAATGGTCTTCTCTGCCAGGTGGCATAGTTACTGTTATGACGCTGTCATTCGTGCCCACGTCTTCTGAAGTGGAACGGTTTTTGAGAACGCTGCTTCAGCTCTTTGTTTAGTGCCTTCTGCGGCTGTTGATTCTGCTTCAACGGCTCCTGCCAAGCTGCCCTATGTCAATGCTTCTGTGGAGAATCTTACTCCTGCTACATTGTCTCGGCAGAACACATCCTTTAATGCTTCTTAAGTTTTTGAACTTGCATTTCGTTTATGCTTCGTTGTATTTTTACGAGCCCGACCTGCATAGCTCAGCTTGGGTCCCTTTGGGGACTAAGGAAGTTTACTTCGCAAAGTTTGTGAAAGTACGTCCCGTGGACTGATTTTATGATGAGTCCGACCTGTGGAGCTCGGTTTTGAGTTCGTCTACAAACTAAAGAAGTTTGGTCTACAAAATTTTACGGAGGCTGAGGTAGAGAGCTCATACTTTTGATTGTCCTGCTGACTTGGTGAGTCCGATCTGCGGCTCAATTCGATGAGTTTGGCCAGCAAACGGAGTTCTGAAAGTTGATGTCCGTAAAGCAGACTTAAGAAACTTTTCGGGTCCGCCGCGGAGCTGAAGCTTTCGAGTCCGACCTACAGAGCTCAAACTTTGGAGTCTGTTTTGTAGACTTTGGAGAAAACATTCCAATTTTTCATGTACAATGTTTTAATATATGCAAACTTTTGCAAGTTCTCTTGCCTAATTTTATTTTCAGCACTTACCTAAAGTACTTTGATCCGCCGTGGGGTGTTTTTCCCCCCAGTATGTCATGCATTAACTTATAGTTTTTTGGATGGCATACTTAGTAGCGCGTGTAGATTTTTGCTTCAGAAAATTACCCGCAGGGCTCTTGCAATTCAATGTCTGTCCTGCAGACTTAGGAAGTTTTGACTGTTGCAAACTTGTTGAGTCTGACTTGCAGAGCTTAGTTCAAGCAGAGTTCAGTTGTTCTGCTCTGCAAACTTAATTTTTTTAACCGAGTCCGACCTGTGGAGCTTGGTCTTTTCTACAGACCTAATTTTTTGACTGAGTCCGACCTGCGGAACATAACTAGTTCGTCCTACGACCTTTAATGAGTTTGTCCGCTACAAACCTTATTTTAATTCGACTGAGTCTGACCTGCGGATCTCAGCTAGTTCGTCCCGTAAACTGTAATGAGTTTTTTCAATGCAAAATTTATTTTAATTCGACTGAGTCCGACCTGCGGGTCTCAGCTAGTTCGTCCTGTGAACTTTTATGAGTTTGTCCTTGGCAACCCTTTATTTTAATTCGACCGAGTCCGACCTGCGGATCTTAGCTAGTTCGTCCTGCAAAACTTTAATGAGTTTGTCCTTTGCAAGCCTTATTTTAATTCGACGGAGTCCGACCTACAGATCTCAGCTAGTTCGTCCTACCAACTTTAATGAGTTTGTCCTTTGCAAACTTTATTTTAATTCGACTGAGTCAGACCTGGAGATCTCAGCTAGTTCGTCCTGTGAACTTTAATGTGTTTGTCCTTTGCAAACTTTATTAATTCGACTGAGTCCGACCAGCGGATCTAGCGAGTTCGTACTGCAAACTTTAATGAGTTTGTCTTTTGCAAACATTATTTTAATTCGACTGAGTCCGAGCTGCGGATTTCAGCTAGTTCGTCCTGCGAACTTTAATGAGTTTGTCTTTTTCAAACTTTATTTTAATTCGACTAGGTCCGACATGCGGATCTCAGCTAGTTCATCCCACAAACTTTAATGAGTTTGTCCTTTGCAAACTTTATTTTAATTCGACTGAGTCCGACCTGCGGATCTCAACTAGTTCATCCTGCGAACTTTAATGAGTTTGTCTTTTGCAAACCTTACTTTAATTCGACCGAGTCCGACCTGCGGATCTCAGCTAGTTCATCCTGCAAACTTTAATGAGTTTGTCCTTTGTAAACTTTATTTTAATTCGATTGCGTCCGACATGCGGATCTCAACTGGTTCGTCCTGCGAACTTTATGAGTTTGTCCTTTGCAAACTTTATTTTAATTCGACTGAGTCCGACCTACGGATCCCAGATAGTTCGCCCTATGAAGTTTAATGAGTTTGTCCTTTGCAAACTTTATTTTAATTCGTTTGAGTCCGACCTGCGGATCTTAGCTAGTTTGTCCTGTGAACTTTAAAGAGTTTGTCCTTTGCAAAATTTATTTTAAATCGACTGAGTCCGGCCTGCGGATCTCAGCAAGTTCATCCCGCGAACTTTAATTAGTTTGTCCTTTGCAAAATTTATTTAATTCGACTGAGTCCGAACTGCGGATCTCAGCTAGTTCGTCCTGTGAACTTTATGAGTTTGTCCTTTTCAAACTTTATTTTAATTCTACTGAGTCCAACCTGAGGATCTCGGCTAGTTCATCCTGCGAACATTAATGAGTTTGTCTTTTGCAAACTTTATTTTAATTCGTTTGAGTCCGACATGCGGATCTCAGCTAGTTCGTCCTGCAAACTTTAATGAGTTTGTCCTTTGCAAACCTTATTTTAATTCGACTGAGTCCGACATGCGGATCTCAGCTATTTCATCCCGCTAACATTAATGAGTTTGTCCGTTGCAAACCTTATTTTAATTCGACTGAGTCCAACCTGCGGATCTCAGCTAGTTCGTCCTGCGAACTTTAATGAGTTTGTCCTTTGCAAACTTTATTTTACTTCGACTGAGTCCGACCTGCGGATCTCAGCTAGTTCGTCCTGCGAACTTTAATGAGTTTATCCTTTGCAAACTTAATTTTAATTCGAATGAGTCCGACCGGCGGATCTCAGCTAGTTCATCCGGCGTACTTTAATGAGTTTTTCCTTTGCAAACTTTATTTTAATTCGACTGAGTCCGACCTGTGGATCTCAGCTATTTCGTCCTGCGAACTTTAATGAGTTTGTCATTTCCAAACTTTATTTTAATTCGACTGAGTCCCACCTGTGGATCTCAGCTAGTTCATCCCGTGAACTTTAATGAGTTTGTCCTTTGCAAACCTTATTTTAATTCTACTGAGTCCGACCTGCGGATCTCAGGTAGTTCGTCCTGCGAACTTTTATGAGTTTGTCCTTTGCAAACCTTATTTTAATTCGACTGGGTACGACCTGCGGATCTCAGCTAGTTCGTCCTGTGAACTTTAATAAGTTTGTCCTTTGCAAACCTTATTTTAATTCGACTGAGTCCGACCTGCGGATCTCAGCTAGTTCGTCCTGCGAACTTTAATGAGTTTGTCCTTTGCAAACCTTATTTTAATTCGGCAGAGTCCGACCTGCGGATCTCAGCTAGTTCCTCCTGCAAACTTTAATGAGTTTGTGCTTTGCAAACTTTATTTTAATTCGACTGAGTCCGACCTGCGGATCTCAGCTAGTTCGTCCTGCGAACTTTAATGAGTTTGTCCTTTGCAAACTTTATTTTAATTCGACTGAGTCTGACCTGCGGATCTCAACTAGTTCGTCCTGTGAAATTGTTTGTCATTTTCAAACTTTATGAGTGTGACCTGCAGTACTCAGTTCTGATACTATGACCTGCTGACTTGGGAAGTTTGTGATTGCAAACTTTCTGAGCCTGACCTGCAGACTTCAATTCAAATTTATTTGTCCTACAGACTTGGGAAGTTTGTGCTTTGCAAACTTTCTGAGTCTGACCTATAGACTTCAGTTTGAATTTATCTGTCCTACAAACTTAGGAAGTTTGAATTTTTCAAATTTTCTGAGTCTGACTTGCAGTACTCAGTTCTGATCGTTTGTCCTGCAGACTTAAGAACTTTGTCCTTTGCAAACTTTTCCGAGTCTGCAGTACTCAGTTCTGATCGTCTGTCCTGTAGACTTAAGGAGTTTGTCCTTTGCAAACTTTTACGGGTCAGACATGCAGTACTCAGTTCGGTATGTTGCCAACTTTTCTGAGTCTGACCTTCAGACTTTATTTTTTGAGTCTATTATGCAGACTTTTTTTTTAGGTCTGTTACGCAGACTTTAGGTCTGTTATGCCGACCTTATATTTTTGGGTCTGTTATGCAGACTTAGGTCTGTTATGCAGACCTTATATTTTTGGGGTCTGTTATGCAGAATTTATTTTTTGGGTCTATTATGTAGACTTTATTTTTTAGGTCTGTTATGCAGACTTTAGGTCTGTTATGAAGACTTTAGGTCTGTTATGCAGACCTTATATTTTTGGGTTGTTATACAGACTTTATTTTTCGGTGTGTTATGCAGACCTTATATTTTCTGGGTATGTTATGCAGACTTTATTTTTTAGGTCTGTTATGCAGACCTTATATTTTTTGGGTCTGTTATGCAGACTTTTTTTTTAGGTCTGTTATGCAGATCTTATATTTTTTGGGTCTATTCAGACTTTATTTTTTGGGTCTGTTATGCAGACCTTATATTTTTGGGTCTGTTATGCACATTTTATGTTTTAGGTCTGTTATGCAGACTTTATATTTTTGGGTATGTTATGCAGACTTTGGGTCTGTTATCAGGGACGGACCCAGCATGGAAGAGGGGGGGTGCATGGCCCCCACTCAAATTTCGGAGTGAAATTACTAGTATACCCCTACAATAATATTAAATACATGTGTATGTATATAATTTAGAACATTTGAAGAAAGTCTACTTGTAGGCCAATTGGCATGTTGCCTAAGCATTAACCAAACAGTCAGGTGTTCGAATCCTGGCTGCTACATATTTTTTTTAATCTTTTTTTTGTTTGTTTTTTACCTACGGTTTGTAATTTATGTTTTATTTTTTCCTTTCTAGTGTTTGATATTTATGTTTTCCCTTTTTTTCTTATTAACATTTGTGAATTTTTCAAGAAAAATTTCACTATCATATTTTAGTGGGAATTCGGCCCCCAATGGGAAAAATTTCTGGGTCCATCACTATCTGTTATGCAGACCTTATATTTTTGGGTATGTATAACAGACTTGCAGACCTTATATTTTTTGGGTCTGTTATGCAGTCTTTTGAGTCTTGGTGGAGGTACCTAGCCCCTCAGTATGCCATGCAATAACTAACCGAATTTGGATGGCATACTTAGCTCTTTGTATATATATATATATTTTTTTTAAAATTTTTTTTTTTAAATTAACCTTCTTTTTTATTATTATGAAAAAAATAAGGTTCGTACAAGTCATATCCTGACCCTCCCCTTATACCAAAAACGTAGACGAAGCGTAGCCTTGCCCTCTAAAAACCTATGAGTGGCAAACCCAGTGTGGGAAAATCCTGGCTCATAGGAAAAGGTGCACCACCCTACGCTTCGAGAAAAATAAAATCTCCCAAAAAATTACAAACGGAAAAACAAGTGGGTTCCCCCCTTCTATGGTAGAAAATGATCTTCGATCCATCAATGGTGGTTAAAACATTCGTCATGGTTTACTCCATTCAAGTTGCGTTTTGAGGGTGTGTCCAGTAAATTGCGTCAAGATTTGAGCCACAAAAGTTTTGTGAGGTGATTAGACCATCCATCGGTGACACTGCTTTGCACCCATCAACGTGATGAATGGTGTATCCAGGGATATGAGCCATATCAAACGCATGATGAGAAGAGCCATATATATATATATATATATATATATATATATATATATATATATATATATATATATATATAATATTTTTTTTTTATTTTAAATTTTTTTTTTTTGAGTCCGACTTGCAAAGGTCGGATAGTGCGTCCGACCTGCAGACTTGAGAATTTCGCTAAGTCCATCATGTGGAGCTCTGTTGTCTGTATTGCGGACTAAAAGTTTTTATCTTAAAGTCGTTACGTATTATATACAATAAAGAAAAGAAATATAATATTCAGATTATACCGGTAATAATTTATTGAACTTTGGAACCTGTTCCGGACGTAAAGCTTGCGGGGATTGTTTGCATGCCAGCTTTGTGGAATGGTCCAGCCATTTGAATCTGGCAATTGATATGCACCCTTGCCTATCACTTTAACAACTTTATAGGGGCGTCCTGCGGACCTCGGGTTGCCTGACCTGCAGACTTGTAAATTTTGTTGAGTCCGACCTGCGGAGCTCAGTTGTCAGTCATGTAAATTTTTTGACTTGGGAATTTTTTGCTGAGTTCGTCCTATGGAGCTCTGTTCGTCAGTCTGAGTTCGTCCTATGGAGCTCAATTCGTCAGTCCTGCTGACTAAGGAAATTTTTGTTGAGTTCATCCTATGGAGCTCAGGTCGTTAGTCCTGCTGACTTAGGAAATTGTTGTTGAGTTCGTCCAACGGAGCACAGTTCGTCTCGCTGAGTTCGTCCTATGGAGCTTAGTTCGTCAGTCTTGCTGACTTAGGAAATTTTCGTTCAGTTCGTCCTACGGAGCTCATTTCGTCTCGCTGAGTTCGTCTGTGGAGCTCAGTTCTTCAGTCTGAGATTGTCCTATGGAGCTCAGTTCGTCAGTCCTGCTGACTTGGAAATTTTTTCTGGGCTCGTCCTACAGAGCTCAGTTCGTGTCGCTAAGTTCGTCCTATGGAGCTCAGTTCGTCAGTCCTGCGGACTTAGGAAATTTTAGCTGAGTTCGTCCTACGGTGCTCAGTTCGTCAGTCTGAGATCGTCCTATGGAGCTCAGTTCATCAGTCCTGCTGACTTAGGAAATTTTCACTGAGATCGTCCTATGGAGCTCAGTTCGTCAGTCTGAGTTCATCCTATGGAGCTTAGTTCGTCAGCCCAAGTTCGTCCTATGAGAGCTCGGGAGCTCGACTCGGGATCTTGGAGAGCACCATCTTTCTAGGACGATCGGGTTCCGAAACGGACTCCGATCGGCATGAACTTTGAAGAGCTTGTTCTTACCTTCTTTTTCTCCAATTTGAACGGTGGAATTTTGTTTCGACGGTTCAGTTTCTAGGAATAATCTGCCTACCTGGCTGCTACGTTTTGGTGATACAGTAGAAACTTTTTGATGACGATCGGGTATTAAAACGGACTCTGATTGGCACGAAATTTGGAGGGCTTGTTCGTCCCTCCTTATTATTCAATCAGAACGGTAGAATTCTTATTCCAAGGGTTCAATCTCCGGCAATAAGCCCTAGATCTGACAGCTGTGTCTGCTACGTTTTTTATGATACAGCAGCAACTTTTCGGTGACGATCGGGTGTCTAAATGGACTCCGATCGGCACGAAATTTGGAGAGATTGTTCATCCCTCTTTCTTCTTCAAATTGAACGGTGGAATTCTTATTCTAACGGTTCAATCTCCGGAAATAAGCCTCTGATCTGACTACATTTTTGGCATATTTTTGCCATTAACTTGATCACGAACAACCTCGATCCATTACCGATAGAAGGCCCTCCTTCTAGCACCAATTGATGATGCTGGATTTCGTCTAATAGTTATCCGGGTCGTTTAATCTTGGGTAATATGAAAGAGATGGTTTTTTGGGTGATTTTAGACTGAGCTTGAGAGTTATTTCTCTCAAGTTGCCTACGTATCCTGCTTTGTTTCAGGAATCCAGCCTCCGTAGTTCCTTAGGGGTTGCTTATATATGGGGCGTCTCACCCCAATCCTTGTTCTACAAGGATTTTTATTCTTATTCCCTAAGGATAATCACGAGTAAATCCCCATAATTCAGGGATAATTATGGATATATTAAATATCAAAATCAGAGTCTTAATGGGTAAAAGATCCTTAGGAGCTTTCCATAATTATCTCATAAGCACATGGGCCAATTATCAAATAAAGGAGACTCTGGCCGACCTTCGTCGAGCCTTCCAGGCCGTCTCGGCCTTAACTGCACTGGCCCAGCCCCGTTGTGACCTAGCCGACTTGCGGTGGTCGGGGGAGTGGGACCGATCTCCCACCTGGGGTACGGATCTGCCCTTAGGCGTGAAGTGGGGCTCCTGCCCCTTAATGTTATAGTTTTTATGTCTTCATTTATTGTTTGATCCATTAAGAGATGACACGTGGTGAGGCTCACTTCCACCCTCATCATTTCACTTTGTTATTACCAAGTTACATCATATGACTACCGACAAATGAGTTTAATATGCAAAGTGAGATTCACATGCATTTATTGAGTTACATTAATTTTTTTCGAAAATGCAAAAGATTTTATTGAAAGCCGGACTAACGCCGGTAGATACAAACACGACGCCAGACAACGCCGTCCAAAGCCGGATCACAACCAGACTAACTGGGAACACTAAAAGAAGACTAACAAACTAGACACAAACAAACGAATTACTATCAAATCGAGGGACTCCGAGAAGAAGTTTTGACAGATAGAAAGCCCATGAAGACCAAACACTACAAATCCGACCTAAAACACAATAAATCAACAATCAAACAAATATACAAATGGAAAGATTTTTTGCACAACAAACAAGCAGACAAACAAGTTATATTGTCTATTTTATAACTTGTTTATATTGTCTATTTTAACATGTGAAAATTTAACTACAAAAATAGTAAATACTTCAAATAAAAACAGTTATAATAGATGACAAGCAAAGAACAAACACAAAAACAATCTAACGTGAAAAGATATGATGGAAATCGACAAAACACAGAAACAAAGAGAACACAATGATTTAACGTGGTTTCCGGCAATGTGCCGACTACTTCATGGACAGAAAAAGAGAATTTTATTATGCACAGAAATTCATGTAGAGACACACTGTATTGATTACAATCATTGGGTATTTATAGCCTTGTAAACCTAACCCTAACCACCATTAGGTCCTCTGTCGGATTTACCATAAATGCCCCTATATGTGACTCAGCTCAATTGAGTCACTAGCAATGTAACCAAACAACATATATGTTGAACTCAGCAATATTTAACAAACTCAGGAGACTTAATCTACTGACAGACGGACCTCAGCTGACATTCCACTCAGCTGACTTCTCAGACTTGAATACTCTTAATCAGCAGACCATCACTCAGCCGACCACATATTTTGTTCCATCAGACGCAGATATCAAGTCACACTTGACAACAAATCCCCATCTTGACTTGCACTCTCATTCAAATAGATTGCATAATCAGACGTACTATACCATACACATTCGTCAATGCCAAATGTACTATATCAGACTTCTCAACTGAAGCACTCAGCTGAGCTTTCCTTAACCGAAGTCTTCCCAGATTCAGATTATAAGCTTTGGATGTTAAGCAAATCCAAACACAACTAAAATTCGCTCTTCTGCACAGATTTAATGAGCATATCAGCAAGATCATCATGAGTGATGATCTTAATCACTTGAATTCTCTTCTCATTTTTAGAAAATGATACATCACATCTATATGCTTGGTTCTCTCATGATGAACTTGATCCTTAGCCAAACATACTGAACTCAAACTGCCATGATATATCTCAGCCTGATCCTGATGTAGATACAAATCACTGACCAATCCCTTCAACCAAATCCCCTCATTGACTACATTAGTAAGAGCCATGAATACCATCTTAGTAGTGGATAAAGACAACTAACCACAAATCACCCAAAGCGAAAACATAACCAGTCATTGATTATATTGTCCACATCACCTGCATAATCAAAATTACATAACCCTATGACTAAACATTGAGTATCACCTCAATAAATGAGTCCAACATATGTTGTACCTTTAAAGTACCTGGACATCATTTTCACAGTTTTCCAGTGTTCCTTCCCAGGTTGAGCCATAAACCTACTGACAACACTGAATGCCTGAGCCAGATCAGGCCTAGTGCAAACCTTGGCATACATTAAACTGCCCACTGCACTACCATAGGGAACTTTTCACATGTAGTACTTCTCTTCAGCTGACTGTGAAGTGTAAATAGATAGATGGGCATTGGATGCAGTTAGAGTATTTATTGGTGTAGCAGCTGACATGACAAACCTGGCCAAAATCTTATAAATATAGCCTTGTTGAGAAAAGAACAAATTCTTTTGACTCCTGTCTCTTAAGATCTCCATCCTTAAAATCTGCTTTGCTGCACCCAAATCTTTCATCTCAAATTCAGCATTGAGAAGGTCCTTCAGACTCTGAATATCATACTTCTCTCTAGAAGCTATCAGCATGTCATCCACATACAAGACAAGATAGATGTATGATCCATCTCTCAGCTGAATGTTATAAACACAACAGTCATATGGATTTCTGTTATAACGCAACTGGATCATGTAACTATCAAACCTTTTATACCACTGCCGTGGAGCTTGTTTAAGTCTATACAATGACTTTTTCACCCTGCAAACATGTTCTTCCTTTCCACGAACTTGGAACCCCTCTGGCTAAGTCGTGTATATCTGATTATCTTCCTCACCGTGTAGAAAGGATATCTTCACATCTAACTGCATATGTTCGTGATCCTGTCTTTCCACCATTGCTAGTAACACTCTAATTAAAGTGTGTCTAACTACTGGTGAGAACATCGCATCATAGTCCACCCCTTCTTTGTGATGAACCATCTTGCAACAAAACGTGCCTTGTACTTGGTTCCTTAACAGATGTCACTCATTCCTTCTTTTTAGAGACACATTCGCAATCGACTATCCTCATATCATGTGGCTGTTTGACCATATCCCAAGTCGGATTCTTTAGTAATAACTTCATCTCATCTTCTATAGACACAAGACAATGAGATGACTCAGAACATGTCACTGCTTTCCTGTAATTAGATGGTTCAGAACCATCCACTTCTTTGAAGTGCAATTGTATATGCCCTTGTGTTGTCATCATTATTTACTTTTTCTGCACCGTTGTTGGTCCTAGACCACCATTATCGTATCAATCATAATTAAATTACAGTTTGACGAGTCTCTATGGATTCGACCTTGATTCGCCTTTGCTATGCTATGATAGACCTAGTCCTATTGCTAGTAGAAGAGACTTGCACGTAATCACCAGCCTTCCTTTCCTATCAGGCCACAACAAATATTCCCAGTTACTCCACCTTTTTTTCCCAATACCATTCTCGTTCCCCACCACAAACTCGCATTCCACCACCACCTAACTCAAATTTGAGACCTGCCACTCCACCCAGCATCCTACATTTGTACCTGCAGACCTGTACCCGCCTTATGGTCTGACCCAACCCCCTGCTAGTGCTCCATATACTCGTGGACTCCCCGTCCTTATCTTGGTATGTGTCTCTATATGGGGTCCAAGATACCTCTGCCAAAAGATGTCCCACATACCCGTTATTCCAGCAAAAGCATTGTTCTCTGCTCAACAATCTGCGGCCTCCTCCTCCTCTTCCTCAAGCCAACCCGGCTCAAGCTACATCCTCCTGGTTACTTGGCAGTGGTGCTTCGCATCATATGACTCATGATCTCAATCTCCTATCCTTGTATGATGCCTACACAGGTTTGGATTATTATATTATTATTCGTGATGGTCGTGCTCATTCCATTAGTCACATTGGTTCTGCTTTTCTTTCCTTTTTTCATTTATCAAATGTCTTATGCGTTCCCCAACTTTCCAAAAACTTGCTATTTGTGTCTAAATATTGTTCTGATAATTCTATAACCATTGAATTCTTATCTGACTCATTTTTGGTGAAGGATTTGAATACAGGTCAATGCCTCCACCAGGGTCAGGATAAAGATGAGGTCTATTCATGGTCTTTTAGTCATTTGTTCTCTTTTTTCCCAATAAAACGTCCACTTCGACCTGGCATCATCGTTTGTGGTCACCCAGCATTTCCGATTATTCAGTATTTAGTTAAGAATAAATGTTTGGACTTATCATCTGATGTTTCTTCTCCTTGTAATGAATGTTTGAGTAATAAAAGACGTGGACTTCATTTTTCTGAATCTACTTTGCATTCCTCCCACCCTTTGGAAGTTATATTTTCTGATGTTTGGACTGCCCCTGTTTATTCTATTGATGGTTACAAATACTATGACATTTTTGTCGACCATTTTATTTGATTTCCCTGGTTGCATCTGATAACTTGCAAGTATGATGTTCATTCTATGTTTGAAAATTTTAAACTGTATGTGGAAACCTTTTCTCATCCTCTATCAAAACACTATGTAATCGTTGCCTGAACTGAAGCATAACACTGTTTTTTTGCTCTAAACATAAACATTTATACACGATTATCCGATTAAAAAAATTTTATCAACGATATCAACTAAAACACTCTATAAATACCTATTATTTGTTATTACATATTAGCTTACACCACATCCTTTATTAACGGGAACCATATTCCAAAGAAACAAAATGTAATTAACTTTCAGATAATTGATCATCGATCATATGATCTATAGTTGATTTTTAATAATCGATCCATAGAACTCGCATTTGAAAAGTCGATTATAAACCACATAATCAAATTTTTAAACAACAATTAAAAGAAAGATAGTGCAACTAAATGACTAGTAAATAGATATGATTGAAAGCATACAATGTGAATGATGTCATATTGAAAATTTTCATAACAAATTTGTTGACATTGTTGGATAGGTGAAGGGACCCACTTAAGGAGAAGCAAAGAACCCTTTGAAACCACTCCCCCTACTTCTTCGTTCCTTTCTTTACTTTTGGTTCTGATAAACCAAACAGAAGTTGTTAGTGATATAAACAAATAACAGATAATAAAACGGATAGATTTTGTTTTCATTACCTTAGTGTGCACAATGAGTGTTTACAAGATATATCCGCCAAAGGCCAAGTGGCATAACTAACAAATGGCACACCTGTAAAATATCAATTCTACCCTCAGAATAATACAGAAAAAATATATATAAACTAAACTATTTCTTAACTCCTCCTCTCAAGGTTAAAATTCATGGGAGCACATTTAGTTTGGATCTGAAATAGTTGAACTGATTGACAGGCAAGGCCTTAGTGAATACATCTGCAATTTGTGATTCTGAGGGTATGTAGCTCAATGTTAACTGCCTATTGATGATCATGTCTCTAATGAAGTGCACATCCACTTCTATGTGCTTAGTCCTAGTATGGTAGACTAGATTTTGGGCAAGGCAAGCTGCCCTCAACTATCACACCATGCAACATGTGTCTTGGACAACTTGGTCTTCATTTCCGTTAGTAGTTGAGCCATCCATGCCATTTTTGCTAACATATTTGCTTGTGATCTGTGCTCAGATTTAGTACTAGATCTAGACACGACTGCTTTATTTTGAACACCATGGGATTAGAGATGCCCCAAGGAACACACAGTATCCAGTGACAGACTACCTGTCTGAGGGAAAACATGCCCAATCTGCACATGAGAAACCTTGCAAAGACATTGATCCCTTAGCAGGAATAAATAGACAATAGTGTAATGTCCCTTTCACATTTCTAAGAACCTTTTTTTAATGTTGTCCAGTGTTCTTCAGTTGGTGCCTGCATTAATTGACTTAGATAATTTACCACATATGTCAAGTTAGGTCTGGTAGAGGTCAGAAATCAGAGGCCACCAATGGCACTTCTGTACATAAGAGGATTCTTCATTAGTTCCCCTTGATTTGGATCCATGTGATTCGCCACTGACATAGGAATCTGACTTGGTTTGAAATTCTCCATGTTAAGTCTTTTTAGAAGTTGCTTGCATAGTGTTCTTGTGATAGGGTTAGACATGTGATCACCAGCCATCCTTCCCCATCATGCCACAACCATTATTCCCGGTTATTCTGCCTTCGTTGCCCAATACCATTCTCGTTCCCCACCAAAAACTCGCCCTCCACCACCACCTAACTCAAATCTGAGACCTGCCACTCTACCCCAGCATCCTCCATTTGTACCTGTAGACCCATACCCGCCTGATGGTCTGACCCAACCCCCTGCTAGTGCTCCATATACTCCCCGACTCCCTGTCATTATCTTGGTATGTGTCTTCTATATGGGGTCCAAGATCACTTAGCCAAAAGATGTCCAACATACCCGTTATTCCAGCAAAAGCATTGTTCTCTGCTCAACCATCTGCGGCCTCCTCCTCCTCTTCCTTAAGCCAACCCGGCTCAAGCTACATCCTCCTGGTTACTTGGCAGTGGTGCTTCGCATCATATGACTCATGATCTCAATCTCCTATCCTTGCATGATCCCTACAGGTTCGGATGATATTATTATTCATGATGGTCGTGCTCATTCCATTAGTCACATTGTTTCTGCTTTTATTTCCTCTTTTCATTTATCAAATGTCTTATGCGTTCCCCAACATTCCAAAAACTTGCTATCTGTGTCTAAATTTTGTTCTGATAATTCTATAACCATTGAATTCTTATCTGACTCATTTTTGGTGAAGGATTTGAATACAGGTCAATGACTCCACCAGGGTCAGGCTAAAGATGAGGTCTATTCATGGTCTTTTGGTCATTTGTTCGCTTCTTTTCCAATAAAACGTCCACTTCGACCTGGCATCATCGTTTGTGGTCACCCTGCGTTTCCGATTATTCAGTATTTAGTTAAGAATAAATGTTTGGACTTATCATCTGATGTTTCTTCTCCTTGTAATGAATGTTTGAGTAATAAAAGCCGTGGACTTATTTTTTCTTCATCTACTTTGCATTCCTCCCACCCTTTGGAAGTTATATTTTTTTATGTTTAGACTGCCCCTATTTATTCTATTGATGCTTACACATACTATGCCATTTTTTTCGACCATTTTATTTGATTTCCCTGGTTGCATCCGATAACTCGCAAATATGATGTTCATTCTGTGTTTGAAAAATTTAAACTGTATGTGAAAAACCTTTTCTCATCCTCTATCAAAACACTATGTAATCGTTGCCTGTTCAACTGAAGCAAAACATTGTTTTTTTGCTCTAAACATAAACATTTATACACGATTATCCGATTAAAATTTCTTTATCAACGATATCAACTAAAACACTCTATAAATACCTATTATTTGTTACTACATATTAGCTTACACCATATACTTTATTAACGGGAACCATATTCCAAAGAAACTATATAAATTCATTTTCAGATAATTGATCACCGATCATATGATCTATAGTTGATTATTAATAATCGATCCTTAGAACTCGCGTTTGAAAAGTCAATTATAAACCACATAATCAACTTTTTAAACAACAATTAAAAGAACGATAGTGCAACTAAACGACTAGTAAATAGAGATGATTGAAAGCATACAATGTGAATGATGTCATATTGAAAATTTTCATAATAAATTTGTTGACATTGTTGGATAGGTGAAGGGACCCACTTAAGGAGAAGCAAAGAAACCTTTGAAACCACTCCTCCTACTTCTTCTTTCCTTTCTTTTACTTTTGGTTCTGATAAACCAAACAGAAGTTGTTAGTCATATAAACAAATAACATATAATAAAACGGATAGATTTTGTAATCATTACCTTAGTGTGTATAATGAGTGTATACAAGATATATCTTCCAAAGGCCAAGTGGCATAACTAACATTTGGCACACCTGTAAATATCAATTCTACCCTCAGAATAATGCGGAGAAAATACATATAAACTAAACTATTTCTTAACTCCTCCCCTCAAACTTAAGATTCCTGGGAGCACATTTAGTTTGGATCTAAAATAGTTGAACTGATTGACAGGCAAGGCCTTAGTGAAGACATCTGCAATTTCTGATTCTGAGGGTATGTATCTCAATGTTAACTGCTACATGATGATCATGTCTCTAATGAAGTGCACATCCACTTCTATGTGCTTAGTCCTAGCATGGTAGACTGGATTTTGGGCAAGGCAAGCTGCCCTCAAACTATCACACCATGCAACATGTGTCTTGGACAACTTGATCTTCATTTCCGTTAGTAGTTGATCCACCCATGCCATTTCTGCTGACAAATTTTCTACTGATCTGTACTCAGATTTAGTGCTAGATCGAGACACCACTACTTTTTTTTGAACACCATGAGATTAGAGATGCCCCAAGGAACATACAGTATCCAGTGACATACTTCCTATCTAAGGGAAAACATGCCCAATCCGCATATGAGAAACCTTGCAAAGACACTGATCCACTAGCAGGAATAAACAGACAATGGTGTAATGTCCCTATAACATATCTAAGAACCTTTTTTTAATGTTGTCCAGTGTTCTTCAGTTCGTGCCTGCATGAATTGACTTAGATAATTTACCACATTTGTCAAGTTAGGTCTGGTAGAGGTCAGAAATCGGAGGCCACCAATGGCACTTCTATACATAAGAGGATTCTTCATTAGTTCCCCTTCATTTGGATCCATGAGATTCCCCACTGACATAGGAATCTGACTTGGTTTGAAATTCTCCATGTTAAGTCTTTTTAGAAGTTGCTTGCATAGTGTTCTTGTGATAGGGTTAGACATGTAGCATCTCTATGGGCTTCCATCCCTAGAAAATGTGATATGGATCCGAAATCTTTCAAAGAAAATTTAGCATCAAGCATTTTCACAAACTTGTGTATTAAATGGTCTGAACTTCCACTCACCAAGATGTCATCTACATAGATCAAGACATACAACATGTGTCTTTTAGTTTGCAGGATGAACAGAGAGCTGTCGGCTTTTGATTGTGTGAAACCCCATTCCACCATTTGGGATCTGAGGGCCCCAAACCAGGCCCTTGGTGGTTGTTTAAGCCCATAAAAGGCCTTTTTTAACCTGCAAACAAACTGAGGCTTACTGGGATCTACAAATCCTTCAAGCTGTGGCATGAATATGGTTTCAGTTATAGGTCCATTCAAAGGCATTGTTGATGTCTAGTTGACTTATGGACCATTTAGGCATAACTAAAATGGTGAGAACAATTCTTATAGTTTCTGCTTTTCCTATTGGGCTGAAGGTGTCAGTAAAATCTACACCATAAACTTGATTATACCCTTTGGAAACAGGTCTTGCCTTATGTTTTAGGACAATCCCATATGGCTTTAATTTCAACTTGAAAACCCATATGTTACCTACTAAGTTCTGTCCTGGTGTTAAGGGCACAAGTTCCCATGTCTGGTTTTGTTGTAGATCCTGAAATTCATCCTTCTTAGCATGTCTCCACTCTAGACTATCCAAAGCATCAGATACTCTCATAGGATCAGAAATGTGAGAAGGGATGTTGGAATTAGTGATAGATGATTGATAAGCTTTAGTTTTAAAGATCCCACTCTTAGACCTGGTTTTCATTGGATGTCATGTGGGTTTAGGAGGAGCAGGACAGGAAACAACAGGATCATAGCTCATATCATATCCAAAACTAGGAGAATTAGACAAGGGACTAAACAAGGGTTCAAAAATTTAAAGAGATTGAGAGTTGTCTTCTGTTCTCAAGGGTGACATGACAAGTGAGGAATGAGTTGAACCAATAGGATGGTTTTCATTATGCACCTGAGGAGTGGTTTCAGAGGAGTGGATGGCTAATGTGATGGGAGAATAGTGAGAGCTAGGACTTGAGACTGAGGAGTGTTAGACACTTTATGGTTTTCATTTTTCGATTCTGAAAGGTGAAAAGGTAGACGTGTTAGGAAATAAACGCGGGAATGCAACATAATTAAAAAAATTGATTTCCTTTTACCCAAAATCGACTTCATTTAAGCAACAAGCATAAAAGAAGTAGACAAAAGAATACCTTGGTTGATCCAATTGGATCAGCTTTGTCTACGGTTGTAGTTTCTGTACGAAGCCGCCCAAGCATTCGGCCTTTACCGGTGATCCACACGAACACCTCGCCGGAATCCCATCATGGATTGCTACCAGAAAAAACTTGGCTTCTAGGCCGACTTTTTCTCTCTCATAAATCTCTCTCTAGGAAGCTCTATATTTTTCACAACAACTATTAGCTCTTGGAATTGTGATGATCAAAAGAGCTAGCCAACCCTTCTTTAAATAGAGTGTGTGGTGCCCCTACTATATCCCAATCTAATTGGGAGAAGCTTCCCAGTAGATTGTGGACAAAGAAAACATTTTCCTAACAAAATAAGGAGAATCTCTTGATTGATTTATCTCATTTAATTTAATATCCTATATTAAATATTTCCAATATATTGTCAATATCTTATATTGACTATATTTATATTGTTACCAAAAATCTATTTTTTCAAAATCAATTTATATCTAATATTAATATTATGGTAATTTATTAATTAAATTGCACAATCCAAATGTATCCTATACACATGAAATTGGCGCCACCTTTAGCCAAAGATTTGGCATCCGGAATATTATTTAATTAATATAATGCTATGATTAATTAATTTGTAAAACACATGTATATCATATATATATATATATATATATATATATATATATATATATATATATATATATAATATATATATATATATATATATATATATATATATATATATATATATATATATATATATATCGACATACACAAACATTATGTGTATATTTAATTAATCAACATAATTAATATCTTGTATTATATTTATTCATAATAAATAAATACCACCATATTAATTTACCACTATAACCTTTATAATACGAGATAAATTATTTCCTTATTTGGTTATCAACTATAACCACATTTTAATCCGAGTAGTTGTTCATATGTGTGTGATCCGTTAGGCTTCCGAATATGTTGGCCGTAGGCACAAAGTGCAAATTACGAAAATGCCTTTCATACCTAACGATCATGGGATAGCGTCTAGCAACACACTGTGACCCCCAATCATCGGAAGAGTCAAATACAATGACTACTACATTTCATGTGAAACGGTTACCGTGTAACTTACAATCCTATCGCTGTAATAATATCCATACGGTCGTTCGTCGAGTGTCAAACATCAACGACCGTATCTTATAATCTGGATATCGTGCTCTCTCGAAGTAACTCATTTACTTCCACTTTGCAAAGACTCACGAGAGTAAGCCATTCATTATAAGAAGGCCCTTTCGGATACTCACCCCTACTAATAGGGTACGCGATTCCCAGACGACCAAACATGTATACTCTGTGTGCTTTAGTATCACACCCAATCACTACCGCATGATCACCTCATGGCTAAAGGAAACCTCAATAGTGTCAAAGCATGACAATCCACACCGTGATACCACGTAGACTACGGTCTTAAAGATAATTACAAAACTGCCACATAGTGTGACACTTAACAGTGTAAGTGGGTCAGTCTAACGTACGCATTCTCTAATACAAGTCCATGTACAGTCCAAGTGTCTCTACACTTCGATAGAAGAGATCTATCCCTGCCCTTAAAGGCAAAAGACATCTAATACGTGCTAGTCTGTTTGTACTATCAATGCCCTATTTAATAGTACATCAGCCTAGAGACATTTAAGTATCAAACTTATTAAAGTGATTAGAGATCTCATCAACCATAATCGCCTATCATGGTTTCTCTACCACAGTTTAATACTAAGGACGTTATCATATAACAATTCATAATTTGTTCTTTAATAGAACAAATATATGACAACAAAAAAGCCATTTAATATATGTATAAATAAACATAAAGAAATAGTAAAAATGATCCGACCCGGTCGGATCCAGTCCAACTCGATTGGGTTTAGGACACTATTTCAACAATCTCCCACTTGGCCTAAAATCCAATCACTCGTACACACACGACCAAGTTGAAACACAAGAATCTCATGCGCAACAAGCCCTAGCCATAAACGGATCGCTATCTGGGGACTCATACTATCTTCATACCATGCTCCAAATGACCAAGTCAAAGGAACCGCGTCAACACATACATGAATCTATGACGAGACCATGGTCCTTACCTCAAGCAATGAATCCACTTACTACATAAGCTATATAGAAAGGTGGAAGAACCGTACAAGGTTTAGGAATGAACCTTCTAGACTTATGTACCGCTCCCGCTGTGCCTCCAAGGCACTACTGTGTTTTGGCTAAGTTGTAGAATTTACAGTGACCTATAGCCAAGAACATTTCCAGCTCACTGTATGACTTAATCAAAGTGAGTGCAAACCCAGACTGTGACTCCCACTTGCCTTCATAGGACTTAGGATACAAGTCTGTATATCTATATTTATCCGATTCCAAGTTACGATAAACTAGGAAACCATCCTTAACTTGTTTAAGGACGTTCTCCACATTCACCAGATTGACTTTCATACTTGCTCATGACTATTCATGGACTATGAACATCCGGCATTTCTTTTATGATGGTTTCTATTGCTGTAACAAAGGAAACCTTTCATAAGCATCATCTTTCACCTTATATTTAGGACTAACGTCCTAACAATATAGATCTTGAGAACACCGGCTAGCAGTATCCCCTGTCGCGATCTATGCTAAACTCTTTTAGCATCACATCTATATAGGTAAACTATAAACCAACAACAGTTAAATATATCACTATAGATTCTTATTTCTAAAATAAGAACTGCTAATCCAAGTGCCTTCGTAAAGACCTTGAATTACCAAACATTAATTGACTGTGACATGGGGTGATAATTCCTGGGAGAGATATCTAATACCTTACTCAAAAATCATAACACACTCCCACTATCCCTCTTGCACATTGGGCATATCCTTTCTTTTGACTAAATCAAACTCCTTTGATTATCAAACAAAGAAATCGTCTAGAGAAACTTGTTTGAGTCCATAAATGGATCTCATGGGCTTACATATCATGTTATCGTCTATGAACATCGAGCTATCTGCCCAACGTCTTCAACACTATCATATAGCCATGATACGAAGTTACAACAAGCATAGTCTGAATAGAACTGGGCTCAGCTGATAGCATAAAGATAATTATGAGGTTTACACTCCGTATCCTTCAGCCGTCACTATAGCCTTATGGTAATCATATTACTATCCATGTCAGCCTTTCAGGGACATTCCTTAAGGTAAGACATACTAGGTTCAAAACCTGGTTGTCACTGATGGAATCTTATTCAGATATCATGGCTCATGTCCATATCTCTCAATCTTGCCTTTCAAACATTCCTTCACAAGTCGTGAGATATTCATTCTTCAAGATAAACGTACCAGTAGCCCTTTTAGGCTTCGAGGTTATCCACAGACGTATATAACTTTTGTGTGCACTGAGCAGTGTTCCACACCTCCTCACTATATGGCGTCTGCTCATGTTCCAGCGGTTGAATATCTCTTTGTGGTACCCAAACTCTTTTGAGATCTTATTTACTCCCACTGTCTCTTTTGGAGGAAACACTTCTTCTAGAAGACAACATGTTTGGAGACAAACACATTTTGCTTTGCGGACAAGTAAACATTATCTAACGTACTTGCAAAAATATTTGACAAAGTTGCATATGTCGTACTAGGCTCCAAGCCTTTCTGACTTTTCCTATGACAACTTCAAAACATCGGTTATATTCGACATTATCCTCTTCCATATCTAATATGGAATTTATTCAACCTTTATTCTTTAGAACTCGATAAGTTTCGTATAAGGGCACTATCCCAAATCGGGTAAGGGATATTTTGTATGGCTTAGGTCACACCTTTACCATATGAAGTGTTGTTTCCATTTTAGAAGCACAATCTGATTGCGTATCCAAAAATGTATCCTACAGGGGGGAATCATATTCCTTTTCAGAAAACCTCTGAAACACCCATCAGGTATTAATTACTTCAATCCAATTGAATATTAATTTCTAAATAGCTCATCAATCTCATATTCGTACTAGCTCAAATTTTCGGGCTTTCCAAATTGTTGTACTTCAATAAGCACATTCAACTATTTCTAAAAATAGTCCAAGAGAGAGATAAACAATTATTTATTGTATAAATTATCATAAGCCAACAAACATCAATATGTTTAGGCTCTAGTCAATTTTCTAGATTTCATAACCTTTTCATAAAAGGGTATTTTAGTCATCTTTAGATAAGATACGTATTACCCACATGATTCATAATCACATGGTTTAGACATCATCTAAATGACATTTGATTACACGTTTCTCTTCCAGAGAGTCGACATCTTGAATAACCATAAACATCAAGGATAACAACCATACAATTATTTAGTTGAGATTTCATCACTCATATCAACTATATGGTGACAATAATCTAGCATGTTAGATTCAGTGACTGTTCAACCTTATCGAAATAACATTTATTCCTTACAATTGAATTTGTCCATTAAATCCTAACGTATAGCTGAGAATATGTTCTTCATAAGAACCGGAACATAATAACATTTATTTAGTTCCCTTATCAGTTAACTAGATTCAGAATACAAAACCAAAAATGTCGCAACGTTTGCTTCACTCTCCCGTATCTTTGTGTATTCCGTATTTAATCCTTCTAATTTAACCATACTCTTAAGATATCATATATCTAAGAGTTGACTCGAACTTAGATGGATTCATCTCAACACACTTGCCTAGAATAGAAACTTCAATAAGTTCTCTATTTAAGCACTTGCCCTAACTTTCCCTTTTAATCCCTTAAGCATTTGTAAATATTTCTTACTTCACTCTTCATAAGACTTAAGAAAAATCACAAGAGCTATGTCTTTGATTTCCTTTCGTAAAGAAAATCTAAAGTTTATTAAACAGTTTATTTAGCCCTTTCAAATCATATTCAAAACATGAACAATTTAATTTACTTTCAAGCAATGATTAAAGAATTAAGTTAATACTTAAATCTTACAATTTTGAAAACAACCTTTCCAAAATTCGGTGTGGTCATTCTTATCCAACATTTGGATTAATTGTCATCGTATGACAGAATGTTCATATTGGATCGTCTCCAATATATGATTAATCCATTGAAACCAATTGCAAGTGATTTAGTCATATCATGAGCTTCCGTTTTTTTTATTAATAATTAAAGTCTTGGAGCACTGCATCAAATATGTAGTCTCTTTGTCTCTAACTACTATAACAGGATTGCTCGTGTCATTGCTTACTTAAAAGGATTAAAATTACTTAACCATATTTGAGAATGTTTCTCAAAAGGTAACAATCATAATTTGGTTTTACTAATCGAGAATAAAACATAAATATAAAAGTTTGCTAAAAACTACAACCTAAAATGAAAATGAAAGAGTGTTGTTGTTTATACACGCAAAATCAAAATGGTCTTTTGGTTTATGATTTTGCTCCCACTAGTCAACTACTTCCAATTGACTTTCAAGAATTTTCCAAAATTCTTTAGTGGCTGAGATCCAATCTAGTTACTTGATTCCCGGCGGTGGTCGATCAATCAATATAATTTCGAAAGGTAGGTAACTCTTTACCAATCACATCTCTATGTAATTCTCAATGGTTGACTAGTCAACTCTTTGACGATACATATCACTATGTGTTAGCCAACCCCTTGTCTCTAAAGTCCGAAGACCCTGACGGTGGCCAATCACCGAAAGACTCCAGTCAAGTCATAACCCAATATTCACGAGATCTCATACGATCATATCTCAATAAAGACGATATACCCGAGGTAGGTCAACTCCCGGCGGTGGTCGATCAGTTGGATCCGAACAAGGGCTCTTCACCGTCGTTATAATATTGGGAGACAGTATTTCGACTTGATTTTTGTTGTGGAAGTATTTATGTAAATTAATTCACTTAATTAATTTTAATCGTGGTCCATCAAATATATCTATCTCTATAGATATATATCCTACACATTTATCTAGATCGTATCTAGTCATGCATCTCTCGTATCATATAAAATAAATACAAGCACAAAATAAATAAATGCGTAAAATAACCGGTATGATCATGGACTTTTCCTAGGTGCGGTTTCGAATACAACTGACGAAACCGCGAGTCACAATCTAAAGGTAGCTGCAACCACCAATAGAATCTTTATCGCATCATCTCCAATGGGATCTTTATTCTTCTTTCTTTGGTCTCCATCTTATGCTCCATTCTTGTTACATTTAATTCTATCTAATAAAATAAATACACCCGCCGCACACGGGGGGAGCTAACCGGAATGTGATAAATGCAGAAAATAAACTAGGTCACGTTCTTCATAACGGCTCAGGAAATTTTTTAAACCAACAGCAAAATTAAATCATTCACATCTATCTATCGGTCGAGTCCATGATCAATCGGGGTCCATATAATCATAGTATATCTACTATATCTAATCCATGCAATAACATCTTATGAATAAGATAAAATTAAAAACTTAACTCCTTGCGTCTTTATTAATCGATTAACGTTTAATCAATTGAATAATTTTACCCAATCAATTAACCAATTAACATTTAATTAATTAAATGATTTTGATCGAAATAAAATTAACGATTAATTTTACAAGATCTCAATTTTAATTTTAATTAATTAGAACTATTCCAAAAATAAATCAAAATTAAAATTAGGTCTCTTTTGTTTCTTTTCTTTTGATTCCTAATCAAAAGGGATGTCTTTGGTTTCCTAAACCAAAGGGCATCTCCCTTGGCCCTTTCCAAAATCAAAATTTTGAAAAGAGCCTAAACCTATTCCAAACAAAATTTGGAAAGACCAATATTTTGGTTGATATGCCTGGTCACTTTCCAAAATTAAAATTTTGAAAGTGGCCTAGGCCTAGGCCTTTTTCCAAATCAAATATTTGGAATGGGCCTAGGCCTATTCCAAACAAAATTTAGAAAGGCCATTATTATTTTAATGTCATGGGGCATCACAATGGCCCAAATTATTTGAACCATTAGTTAGCCATATGACACAACTAAACAAATAAGATATTAATCACAACTATGAACCATATTGAATCACAAAATACACAAAACAAAAATTGGGAGATCCGCCAGCATTGACCGGTCAACCGACACCGGCAGCAGGCTGCCCTGCAGCCGCTGCAGCCGCCAGTCGACCGAGCACCACCCGATCTCATTTTTGTTTTCTTTTCGTGTATCGTCTTGCGAATCAAAAAACTTTCATCATTTGTAAGGTGATTTAAACGATAAAATTAACTACGTAAATTAACATTCTTATTGCTTAAGCTCGAAGCTCGCTCTGATACCACTGTTAGGAAATCAACGCGGGAACGCAGCGGAATTCAAAATTTTGATTTCCTTTTATCCAAGATCGACTCCGGTTAAGCAACAAGCATAAAAGAAGTAGACAAAAGAATACCTTGGTTGATCCAATTGGATCGATGTTTTGTCTACGGTTGTAGTTTCTGCATGAAGCCGCCCAAGCGTTCGGCCTCTACCGGTGATCCACACGAACACCTCGCCGGAATCCCATCACGGATTGCTACCAGAAAAAACTCGGCTGCTAGGTCAAATTTTTCTCTCTCATAAATCTCTTTCTAGAAAGCTCTCTATTTTTCACAAGAACTATTAGCTCTTGGAATTGTGATGATCAAAAGAACTAGCCAACCCCTCCTTTAAATAGAGTGTGTGGCGCACCTATTGTATCCCAATCTGATTGGGAGAAGCTTCCAAGTAGATTGTGGAGAAAGAAAACATTTTCCTAATAAAATAAGGAAAATCTCTTTGATTGATTTATCTCATTTAATGTAATATCCTATATTACATATTTCCAATATATTGTCAATATCTTATATTGACTATATTTATCTTGTTACCATAAATCTATTTTTTTCAAAATCAATTAATATCTAATATTAATATTATGGTAATCTTATTAATTAAATTGCACAATCCAAATGTATCCTATACATATGAAATTGGCCCAACCTTTAGCCCAAGATTTGGCATCCGGAATATTCTTTAATTAATATAATGCTATGATTAATTAATATGCAAAATACATGTATATCATATATATATATATATATATATATATATATATATATATATATATATATATATATATATATATATATATATATATATATATATTTTTCGACATACACAAACATTATGTGTATATTTAATTAATCAACATAATTAATATCTCGTATTATATTTATTCATAATAAATAAATACCATCATATTAATTTACCACTATAACCTTTATAGTACAAGATAAATTTTTTCCTTATTTGGTTATCAACTATAACCACATTTTAATCCGACTAGATGTTCATATGTGTGTGACTCGATAGGCTTCCAAATATGTTGGCCGTAGGCACAAAGTGCAAATTACGAAAATGCCCTTCATACCTAATGATCATGGGATAGCGTCTAACAACACACCGTGACCCCCAATCATCATAGAGTCAAATGCAATGACTACTACCTTTCATGTGAAATAGTTACCGTGTAACTTACAATCCTATCGCTGTATTGATATCCATACGGTCATTCGTCGAGTGTCAAACATCAACGAACATATATTATAATCTGGATATCATGCTCTCTCGAAGTAACTCATTTACTTCCACTTTGCAAAGATTCACGAGAGTAAGACATTCCTTATAAGAAGGCCCTTTCGGATATTCACCCCTACTGATAGGGTACGCGATTCCTAGATGACCAAACATGTATACTCCGCATGGCTAAGGGAAACCTCAATAATGTCAAAGCATGACAATCCACACCGTGATGCTATGTAGACTCCGGTCTTAAGGATAATTACACAACTGCCACATAGTGTGACCCTTAATAGTGTAAGTGGGTCAGTCTAATGTACGCATTCTCTAATACACGTCCACATATAGTCCAAGTGTCTCTACACTTCGATAGACGAGATCTATCCATGCCTTTAAAGATAGAAGACATCTAATACGTGCTAGTATGTTTGTACTATCAATGCCATGTTTAATAGTACATAAGCCTCGAGACATTTAAGTATCAAACTTATTAAAGTATTTAGAGGTCTCATCAACCATAAGTGTTCCTACTTGCAGCAGGGTCTTTGTTGCCTTGTCCTTGACATAGCAACATTCATTGTCAAATTCAACAGTGATAGGATAGTCATTGGTTAATTGAGAAACACTGACAATGTTCTTTTTAATACTTGGAACAAGAAGAGAGAGTTTTTTAATAAAAGTTGTGTGTGATTTTGTGTAGGAAGAACACATGATCCTGTGTGAGAGATAGAGAGTTTCTCACCATTTCCAACAGTAAGAGTGTCTGATCCAGAATAGTCCTCAGAGAGATGCAAATTGTTGATATCAAAAGTTATGTGATTTGTGGCACCACTATCCATGTACCAGGCTAGATCCACAACACTTTGAGGAGAGGCCACATTTGCTGATTTGGGGGCATTATTACCAGGATTATGAGGGACAAAGTCCTGTTCAAACCTATGCCAGCAAGCTATCACAATGTGTTCACTTTTACCACATAACTGGCATACTGGTCTATTGGCTGAGTTAGAATTGGGAGTTCTACCACTTCCCCTGCCTCTATTGTTTCTTCCTCTTCCTCTATTTCCACTATTAGAGGAGTTTTCTGATCTGCCCCCATAATTCTGTCTGGGATTTGAATTACTAATAACATGTGCATAGGCCCTCCTATGAAATCTCTCCCATGTCCAAACCTTGCCAGGAGCCTTTCATGAGTTAGGAGTTGAGATTGCACCTCCTGCCATGTTATAGATCCAACTCAAGTAGTCAGGTTTACTATTGCAGATTCATACTTCTTTTTAAGCCTCCCAGAGTTGCAAGAATCAATTTAGCTTTTGAATAGGATAGCCTGCAGCTGTCAGGTTATAAGCATAGGATTTTGTCACGGATTTTGTTGGTCCCTTGAAAAGGCTTTGGTTAAGTTTAGGGGGGGGGGGGGGTGAATAAACTTAACACTTAAAACTTTGGAGTTAACAAATTTCGCAACTTCGCAGCACCGATGATACTTCGCAGTCCGTCGAGACCTCGTAGCTCCGTCGATAAACGTAGTCTACCGACAGTTCGATTTTCTTTGAATTTGTGCGGAATAATATCAAAATTAAGCCTTGTTACTTGTTGTTAAATATGATACTAAGTATTTGATACTCAGTAGTGTATGTGTGTGATTTCAGTTGCTAGATTCAGTAGGTTGATGAGTAAATAAACTAAGTGCAGAAAGTAAATAGCCCGATTTTATAGTGGTTCCAGGTGATGTAATCCTGTCAGTCCACTCTTCTCCTGTGATGTTGGAGGAAATTCACTAGAGATCTTTGATGTAGCTTTTACAAAGATTCCTAAGTTGTTTGTCCTTCACCAATAGCTATGGCTTCACAAACCGAAAGCTCGGGAACGGTAGGATTCTTTGCTCCCGAGTCTTCCACTTGGTCCTTGAAGGGTAGGATTGCCTCTTCACCACCTCCACCACAAACAACGATCTTTCACACCTAACAGATGCTTCACTGTTTTTCGACGAGATTCTTTATGAAATAAAGAATGAATGAAATAAATGATTCGGTTAGCGGCTTGATTAGGATGATGTAATCAGCGGCTTGCGTCTTCAAGTGTGTATGCTTGATGCGGCTTGAACACAGAATGCACTTGAAGAAAATAACTACATCAGCAGCCTTAAGCTCAGTAAGTTCAGCAGGGTGTTTTTCAGCTCAGTATTAACACTTGAAGTTTATCTCAATATTTCTTCCAAAATTCATCATCTTGTTTCTGAGTTGAAAGTCCTCTATTTATAGGTAGGAATGCATGTGACTTGAATTTGAAATTCAAATGTGACCGTTCCTTGTTTTTGTCTCATATGATCTGCATTCTGTCTCTATTCATAGGACTGACACTGTCAGGATTACTTTTTGACGGTGCGGTACCGTCCACCCTTTGACTTGTATCCAATGGATAAGAATGTGAATCATCCCAACGTCTTTTTAATCTCGGCCTTTGATTTGCTTGATAAGTCGAGGTAGTTGGCTGTTCTTATCCATGTAATCTTCCAATAATCTTGAATTAATCGAGGTATATATCAGCAGGTTCATCAATCTGCTGTAATACCAATCAGTCTGCTGATCATCATATTTCTGTATGTAAAATATAATGCAGCTGATTACTTTTATCTAACTTTTATTTGTGAAGTTAGATTACATCATTTTAAATTATAACCAAGTTCCAAACATCATCCAACTTGTGGAACTTAGACCTTCTACACAAGGCATATGTAATCAGTTTAGGTCATCACAGACTTGCCTAAATTCTGATTCCATATCCTTGACTTTAAATACTAAGTTTGATCCCTTAGCCTTCATTAACTGAGTTTGAACCCTCAGCCTTCGGTCTTCGTCTTCGACGGGTTCCCGACCGTCTGCGACCTATCTACCCTACTGACCTAGACCAGTCTGCTGATATCAATCAGCAGCCCTTTACAGTGCTTGTTTGATCAAACCTATTTATGAATCAAACTCTAATAAACCTATACATTTTATCTAGACATCTTTTTGCCTTTGCACTATAACAGCTAGTATGGCACTCATCATCAAAACTAAGAAATAAGTCCAACAGATTTTATTAACACAAAATAAACAAGTAATAATCCGGTTAACCTCAAGTATAAGGATCGTAGTAATAGTGGTTAATGCCGGGTCGATCTTACGGGGAACTGGCGATTGCTAACCCTAGTTTTTGTTTAACTAACTAACCTATGTCACGAAACTAATCTAAACAGTGAATAAAAACCAAATAAAACAGAAAATAAAACTAGACAGAGGATATAATCCAAAGCTAGGAAGGATACGGGCTGCGAACCAATTCAATACTAAACTAAACTAAGATGCAAATAAAAGTAAACTAACTAAACAAATTCAAGTTTTAAGGATTTAGATCAAGTTTATAACGAACAAACGAGGATTGATCCACCTATCCAACAAGCATTGATTTCCTATCTCGATTATATTGTGGTTTTTATCTAAGTTTTGATTCACCTTATCTAATTATGAACCCTAATTCCTTAGAAAGTTCATCTATTAATCTATTATCTTCCGATGTAAGATTAACGCGTTTTCTAACCAAAGGTGTAAACTTTACGTTTGTAATCTAGTAATTAAACCTATCAACTTCCGTTATGATAGATTCGAATTACTATTCTTATTCATGATGATCTAGGGTTTATTAAGATTTCCATCAACAATAAACAATCACACATGCATATCTTCCGATGTAAAGGCAATTAAACGTAATAAACATGAATAAGAAACAACCTTTAAATAAAAACTCACAAGACAACCGAAGAAAACGAAATCAACAATCGTTGGATGGCTTCACAATACTCGTTTGATGAAGCTTTTAGCCTCTAAACATCCTCAGCAACTCGAATTTGCAGAAACAGTGCATAAAAAGTAACTAGTTTAATCTAGATCTAAAGTGCATAAAAAACTGGAATAAAAGAAGAAAAACGCAGCCTAAAGCCGCCCCTAGGTTTAGGGTTTTGAATAATGAGTGTATGGTCTGTTGTGGGTTGAGAAACAGCCGCCTATTTATAGATTTTAAAGTCGGTTTCAGCAAGTCGGCTACCGGACGCCCGTCTGGTTCCTTGAACGCCCGTCCACTCTTCAATAGAACTTCAAATCGGGCCGAGTCATGACCAGACGCTCGTTCACCCAGCGTCCACTTCAGCGTCCAAACATCCTGAATCAACTTTCCTCAACCGGACGCTCGTTCACTCTCATCAGACGCCCGTCTGGTGGACGGGACCTGGACGCCAGTTTGATATGATTGAATTTCGATTTATTGATCTTTATCTCTTCTATCTCTATCCCACTTCTTCATTATCTCTTTTATCATCAATTAGCTCGAACTAAATCAACTTTTGATCATCTTTTGAGCCTCAATCATGTATCTACAACACATAAAAACATCGCAAAATGTAATATCGCTCAAATAATCATAAAAACATAATTAAAGCACATAAATAAACATATTTTGCGATTAACTCATCTAAAATATCATTTACTCAATATTTCTATTAAACACACGTTTCTTATGCAAATTAATACAAATATGGGGGAAATTATCATAAAACATAGTGTTATAAATCGTATAAATTCACCCTTAACAAATCCCCCACACTTAGCTTTTGCTCGTCCCGAGCAAAACAAAACAAAGATTAGGCTCGAGAAAAGAACAGACATCTAAACATACATAACACATATCCAATAAATCAGAAGTTCACCAGTGCGTGTGTGCATAGCCATAGAAAACTTCCACTAAATCCAAACTCGAGAAACTCAAAGCAAAACTAGCTAATACCCCCTCGTAGACTAGCAATAATTGACACCCATAAGATGCACCCTACAAACGTAAAGTATTCCGAAAAAGATGATCGAATATATCTAGGGCCTTTCTGAAATACTCAGAGGATAATCCCTACAACATATCTATCAGTTTCTACTGGGGATAAGATAGACGATAACTTAGTCTTATATACATTTCATAACAATTCATTCGTTGATTTAACTTTTTCACTTTTAAACGCACATCAGAATGAGCTCTTGCCCTGTCATAGCAGAATAGGATATTCGAGATATACCCTACCTTACTCCAATCATAAGGCAGCTTCTCCTGACTGTCGTAAGCTCTTAGTCATCATAGTGGTATAGGACATACGTGGTATACCCTATCGCACTCAAATCATTGACTAGCTTTCGACACACCCAACTGATTCTTATATTTTTCAACTTTCTCATTTGACATTAAGTTACGTGTTACTTATCACATTCAAACCTTAGATATTCACAGTACAACATACTCTGGATCTAAATACAAACTATCATAAATCTCGAGATACATACGTAGCACTAAGCACATGACTTATAAGAACATCAGAAATCACTAATCCAAAAGGGGTATAACTTTATAAATTAGCTCATCATCTACTATGGCTCGTGAAAAATAGATCAGGTGAAACAACTAACTTACTAAACATATGATATATAGCTTGGATGACTATAAAATAATGAACTTAGATCTGAATTGCCTACTCGGGACAAAACAAAAACATAAATGTCGGAAAATTTTGAAAATCATAGCTCATTTTGCTCATTTTGCATAGAAACATATCGAATTAAGCAAATGTGTAGATACGTATCGAACATTCCCCTCCCCCACACTTAAAAAATCAACATATCCTCATGTTGTGCAAAATGAAAGAAAGGATAAAAGACTTAGCTAATTTCAAGCGTTACTCGAAACGTCGGTCAGGCCGGAGCCTACATAGTGACACTTAGAACTCGTAACCAGACAATGTAGCTCGACAAAACCGCTAAAAATATACCTGCACGACTTGACAGACACGGAAACATCTCGGGGAAAACGGGGGATCATACTAAAATGAAAAGAGATATCAAAAATGAGGAGAAATCAAAAGGTAAAGCATCCAATACATCCAAAAAGTATAAACACAGCAGAAATGAAAGTACGGGTGCCTTATGGCTTACATGATCCATCGAAAATAAATAGTAGCAATATCAAAATTACAACGAACCATATAAGTAGAAATGTCAATACAAAACAACCAACATAAAAATAGAGAAATAAGATCAAGGTTGGCTCGGCGCCGCAGAATCATCAGCTGGAGGATCAGAGGAGGGTCCAGAAGGTGGTGCCGTAGTCCTATCGCCGAGTCGAGTCGTCGCTCCTCATCCGAAGATGACTCGTAGTCGTGTAGAACATCCGCAATGACCTGCTCAATCTCATCATCAAAGAGATAATCAACGGAGCTCGGATTGAAGGTTCTGTCGTCCCTCGGCCTGCCGGCCCTCACGGATACATTGAAGAATGGACAAAATATTGTTACGTGTATCCCGAATATCACCCAGCCATTCCCGGAAACTATTGGCCATGCTCAACCGCATCCTGACTGCGGGAGATAAAGTAGGAAGGGAGGATGCTCAAGGCGGTGCTGATGAAGTACCAGGCTCCTGAGGTGCCTCCGGCTCAGAATGTCCCGAAGACTTACCTTTTCTTTTCTCTCCGTAAAGGCCTCGGGTTCTTCGGCTTATGATCGGCTCCAAACTCAGGCACACCGGCATCGATACACAGACTGTGGATCAAGTGAGGGACGATCAAGCATCGCGTATAAACCTTCTGATTAATCGATATCTCGTCATACAAAGCTTGTCCCACATCCACATTCAGTCCAAACGTCAACGCATACAACATGCCTAGGTCACCAATATGAAAATGTGTCAAGTTGTTCTTAGGCAACAACCGATTCTGAATAAAGCGACACTGGACCTTCCAGTCCTCCGTCCAGGTCGTGGTAACCAACTCCTTCCGGTCTCAACGTCCAAGCCACATCCGGACACACTCTTAACCTCAACTCCTCCAAAGGATCCTGTCCCAAACTCTGCCTATGCACAATCTCTTCCTTGTAATCCCTTCCCTCAAAGGCCGCTAAGTTGTATTTCTGATTGATCACTTCGGTGTAAAAGGAACTTCTACCCCTCGAACCACAACTACCTTTGTCCCCAAGTCGGTTTCCGAACAGTTTGCATAAAATTCCCGAACTAGGGAGCTATTTACTGGGGTAGTCGGGATTGTCATCAAGGCTTCCCATTTCCGATCCTTGAGCAACTTAACGAACCCCGGATCGACTTTTGCCTTCAAAGTGGCCCGCTCAATCAACATCGTCCTCGAGAAATAATGTTTAGAATAGACGTCATGAGCTCTAGGGTTTATGAATCTACGAGGCAATGGCATCGGGGCAACGGTTTTAGATTTCTTTCTAGGTGGGGCAGCCCTAGGTACAACCGGTTCCTCTTCCCGGGTAGTTTCTATCGTCTCCTCAGCCCTAGACGAACCTCCACCTCTCTGAGCCCTAGACATCTGTACCAAAGGCACATCTTCATCAGTCTCAGAGTCAGAGGTTGGCTCATCCCTTAAGGTTGCCCTAGTCTGGGTGGCTCTAAGGGGTTGCTCACGAATACTCACACCCCGGTTAGGATCAACTAAGGTGGGATCAACCTCCTTGCGCTTTTTCCCCGCCTCCCGGGCCACTTCCTTACCATGCCTCTTCACGATTGCTTTCTTATGAACCATTTCCAAGCCTAGACTAAACAAAAACAATCCCAATTCACCACAATTTACCCGTTTAACATCCAAAGCGGGATTTCAAGGCAACCAAACCACAACCACAACCATAATCAACACCAAACAACCCATTCACCATCCATCACAACACCACATCACCATAACAGAGCAGAAAGAAACACAAAACCAAAAAAAAAACGAATTAAGATGACATTCAAGGGAACGAGCCGACCCAAAGATCGAACTCGCAAAAACGTGAATAAAAACTAGAAAAGTTGTTACTAACTTACCAAGTAGGATGAGTAGATGTTGATCGAGGTGAAAATCAGTCCAAACAACACCAAATGGGCTCCAAAAATCGGATTTTTCCTCTTAAAAGTCGGACTACAATGGGTGCTGATTCTCCAAAAATATAGCGTGTTGGGGATTTTGGTAATGAAAATCGAAGAGAGGGTATCAATAGCGGTCTATAGCACTTGGAATCGCTCAAAATGGTTTAGAATCGAGGATTTTAGGTCAAAAGGAGGGAGAGGGAACGGTTTTGGCGTTTGAAAATTTTGAAAAATGAAGGTTCACTCGAAGAAGGGGTATATATAGACAAAGGTTGGACGCTCGTCCAACTCAGTGGACGGGCGTCCACTGAGAAATCAGATGAACTGGACGGGCGTCCAATTTATTAGACGCTCGTCCAAAAGTTTAAATCACATACAGGATTGGAGGGAATAAATCAGACGGGCGTCCAGGCTTAGTGGACGTTCGTCCAAAAATTGGTCAAGGCGGACGGGCGTCCAGAGCTCTGGACGGGCGTCCAGGCAGGAAAAATGCCAAAAATCATAAAGTTTCATACAACTCAAATTCAAAAGTGCACTTCTTATTAAACTTAATTAAAACTTCAAAAATACAAATTCAAATCAAACAACGTACATAAAATGACTAGAGAATAAATAAAAACAAATAGAAAACAGTGGGTTGCCTCCCACAAAGCGCTTTTGTTTTACGTCGTTTGCTCGACGAAACAACCTAACAACGCTAGTCATCGTAAATGGCCGACCAATCTATAACTCGGATAAGACGGCGGAGCTTGTCAATCGCCGGAGGGAAGTCATATTCATCTTGCAAACCCCAATCCTCACCAGCTACCTCAACACCTCGAAAATGTTCAGCTTGCAGAACTAGCGCTAAATCTGTCAGCATCGGATCATTGAGGATCATGTATGGACGTCCTAGAGCGCCCGTAACTCCTCGGTAGTAAAGTCTCCACCTCCCGAACAAGCGGGGAACAATGAGAACATAGGTGACTGTCTTGACGCGGGTACTAATGTCAAAATCCACGTGCGAACGATGGTTCCTCCCGGTCCGTCATCTACAAGTGATAAGTGGGATCTTCCTAAGGAAAGGTAACTCCTCTGGCTGAACACCGAAATCCATATCTAGAAAGCACAACTAACTGACAGATAAAAGCAAAAAAACTTAATAAAGCTAATACTTAATAAACTAAACTTAAATACTAAAACTACAAAAGCAGAAAATAGAAATAACTAAATGAACGATATCTAGGTTGCTCCCTAGTGGCGCTTTTGGTTAATGTCGTTAGCTCGACACCGTTTAAAGCTCAACCAGGATCAGGCCATTTGACTTTTCTGCCAGCCACTACCTCGTGTAAGCTCTGATCAGTAGTGTGGCTGCAGAAACAGCATCTCACACATGGGGTGAAATCTTTAATAGCTTTCCAAATACGCTTGAACTTCCCCATGGTTGACTTCTTCCTCTTCTGATTCTTCTGATGACTTTTCAGTTGATGCTTGTTAGGAACATTTTATAATGTTTTGATGATGGCCATACTAGCTGTTATAGCAAACCTGAAATAAGTTAGAATTCTCTGTATAAGTCTTTACTTAGAGTCTGACATGTTGTATAAGTTGAGTCGACAAGTATTGTACTAGTTGGTAGGACGGCAAAGTGAAAACGGACATTCGGCGCAGTGAAGCCGGCCAAGCACCAACAGAGATACGAGAGAAGGGATTATGATCGACTTATAACCAAGGAAGTCCGTGATGACCTTGGATAAGTCTAAGTTATGTTTCAAGTGATGAAACTCAATATTCCAATATGGTGTACACCGATCTCACCCAAATCAAGGATCGGTGAAGTATAAAGATTCTCCCGAAACTAAAGCAAAGAAGAAAACAAGTGAATCGGCCGAGTACACCGACCGTCGGCAAAGAGAAAACAAAACGGCGAAGAAAGAACTAACGGCTAAGTCGAAGGCTCACTCCACCGTTCTACGTACGGTGAAGAGACACTTACAAGATCGATTTAATATACATTGAAGATTCAGCAGATCACGCATTAAATGCACAATCATTAAAGGATCAATCAAGGACGGATTTTCTGCTATACATTTGAAAGAAGAATCCGATCACTGAAATCAAGGAAAATACAATTAAGGGGGAATCAAGAATAAAATCAAGGATTATTCCCTCATTAATATAGCCAACGGACGGAATTTCAAAATCAAGGCTATTCAAGGCTATAAATAGAAGGCATTGACGGAAAAAGAAAACAACGATTAAGAAAAAAAAGAAAGCAGAAACTCTGTCAATTAGAAAAGCCTTCTCTTTGAACTTACAAGGATACATCTAGTGATCAACTCAAATATCAGAACTACAAAGTCATATTCAGAATTGAGATTGATCAAGCAAGTGCGTGAATCACATTCACATCAAACTGAAGCAACTGAATCAGAGGCAATCTGAGAAGGAGTTGAAACTTGATGGATGCAGGTTCTTAGATCTAAACGAGTTAGATCTACGCGCAGCGGATGGATCACGATTTATATATACCACAATACATAATTAAAGGACTTAAACTACTACAAGGGGGTTAAGATCATGTTACCAATAACGGGAAGAGTCGCCTTGATCTTCCGATGTGTTCTCCAAACGGCGGTTGGTGGACACCCTTCTTGATACTCAAGCCTCCTTGATATATAAAAGACTCAAGAAAAACTTAGAGTTTTTCTTCTACAAACCCTAGACAAGAAAGAACAAATTTTCTCTCTTTATTTGTGGTGTGAAACTCGAAAATTGCCAATCCAATTTCCCTTGGAATAACTCTCCTTTTATAGGAGAGTAAATCCTTGGCCTCCAAGTTTTAATTAATTAAATAAATAATTAATTAAACAAAATAAAAAGATATTTTCCTTAATGATTAATTGTGACATGTATTGACCAATAGGAAATCAAATAACAAGTCATCCAACCAATCATATAACAAGAATATCTTTTATTTTCCATATCACAAAAAATAATTCTTATGATAATAAAAAAGGGTGAGGCGCCATTTCTCTAGGGTTTCCAAGCCCACATAAAATGTCTTTTATGTGTATTATATTATTTAGCTCAACTAAACAATATACATGCATATCAATTAATTAGCCCACCAATTAATTATTTCGAGGCCCAAATAACAAGAATATCATTCCGAATTACGAAGCCACATCGGGGACCATGGACCTATAACCGTAGCTCCAATAATTAATTATTCATCGAACGTAATAAGTACATTAATTATTAATTCCGGGATTACGCCACCATAAACCCGAAACCGAACTCTACCGATTATAGATGTATACTTATACTCAACCCATAGAGTGAATAAGCGTCCATTGATATAATCACTACATACGGATTAACCCTCCATAGATCGTCCATTTCGAGTGGGAAGTCTCCGTGAACCCGACTCGAATATCTTATCCTTATTTACCATTAACCCCCGATGATCAATTAGCACACATATCCGACTAGTAGCTAATTAGTCAAATGTGAACTCCCGGGATCGATCACTTTCTTAGGGCTAACAAACAAGGGATCGTCTCTCTACTTCCCGCGAGGAAGGAATGGATTCCATGTCCGTGAAGATCGAACTACTCACTCATCCGGAGATAGTGCCAATGAGAAGTGGCTTGGAACACATATTAAAGTGAACCGTAACCAACACATCAAACACTACCCCGGGACAAGCAGCATCCTGTGATCACCTCAGGATTAAGGTTGATCCATATATGATCATCTAATGATTTAATAAGATTCCTCGATTACGGAATTATACCGAGAAATTCAGATTAAATCGGTCCAGCCCTATATGAATGCCATCATATATAAATGCCCCACGTAGGTACCCTCTACCGACAAAGTCCGGATAAGACTATCACACCCTAAGGTGTTCTGGGCGCATTATTGGTGTTTTAATCAAGAGACCCTAAACTCTGATTAAGTTCACCACGGTCTAACAGTTTAAGTATATCACCACTAACTCAATCCTCACGTGCATGCCATACACTGAGTTAAGCGGTTACATATTGATATACTTAGGGTTTGCAGCAGTGTATTACTTACAAGCACAAAGCAAGTAATAAGGTGAGATAAATTCTGTCATCCATTATTAAAAACAATTACACAAATTGTCTTTCGGGCACTACACCTAACAATCTCCCACTTGCACGAAATGACAAGTAATGATTGTTTTTAGAGCACACCCTTTTCTCATCTTATTCACAACACTCTCCCACTTGCTCTAAAAAAAGATGAGATATATTCCTCAATGCCGTACCCTCCAAGCACTCGACTTGGTACACCGATTAGTTAGGTTGTCGACTCGAGACGATCTTTAGGATTGAAACGTTGTCGGTCCTTCCAATCGGCGGTACTCTCTCTCAATATGCTTTTGACTTCTTGTGACCGAGAAGATCCTTCTAAGCTATCTCTTCACTGTTTTCACAATGAAGTGATATCGGCTTATAAAACCTGGAATTACTCCCGAGGACCAAAAAGGAAATTCTAAGCACTATGAGTAAACACCGAGCCCGAGATCAACTTAATGATCATCCTTAATCCGACTACAAGTCGAATCGTGTAGTCAACCATATTCAAGTTTGAACCCGAATATACAAGCACATTATTCCTCGTTCTTCAAAAAATACTTGAGGATGTACTAAAACCGCTATTCAATGCTCGAATCCGAGATTTAACTATTATTGACTTGTGACAACTCGACTTGCCGTTATCCAAGAGAGACTCTATCCCATTTTCTCTTTATCCGAAGATTTGGAGAATCATTCCTGAGAGGTAGGGTAGGACTACTCTCGATGAATGTTGCATACGTATATGCATGATCATCTTATCCAATAAAATAGGTGGGATAGCCAATGACTCATTCTCGTGAATTTGAGCGAATCAAATTCTTAGAATATAGTCCAATTCTCTCATCCAGAGAATCTTGGCGTGTCAGTTTCTGACTTCAGATAACACTCATGCTGTTTCCAACTGTTTCAGTGTTACCTTTCGCGAACACTAATACTACTATTTTACCAATACTGATACCCAGTCTACAAAAGACTTATCAATATTCTAGTCAAGTCCACATATTTTAAAACATGTGACTTTTAAATGACCGAGAGGTTCTCTTAAATCCACAAAGGATATAAGCCATGGCGAAGTGCTTCCTACCAATGGTTCTTTCTGAATAAATTAAGATATCGTTAGTCTCGCAAAAATGTATTAGGGAATCACCCATATCTTCTGCTTTGTAACGAATCCATTATTCATTCTTAGCTAAAACCCTTCTGTTCTGAATGAATTCAGATTCCGTTGTTCGGCAAGAAAGTCTCAGGGAATCACCCCTATTTTCTGCTTTCTAACGAAATCTAGCAAGACTGAGCGGTGAGAGAGTTCAAGGTCTGGTTAACTCTCTACTTGTCAGGGAATCACCCCTATACCACTCAACTTTGCGCTGAAATTTTAAACTTTCCTATTCATTCGACTCTTTTCTATGTAGATCCAATTGCTCCCACTGGGCCTGAGACACTCAGGTGGTTCTACAATAGACTGAACAAAACTGGAGTACAAAAACTCCATTTACAGGGTTAAGGCTGTCAAACCAACCTCTATGATCAGAATCCTATACAGCCCACCAAGAGCCATAGGTTATCAATCACCCCAGCAGATTATAAAGTCCACAAAATCACAATGGGTCAACGGTTAAACCATACTCCCACTTTGTCTTGGGTGGATTGACATTCTGATCTAGTAGTATTTATCAGTGTAATCACCAACAACTAATGTTGGACGTGGTCTGATTAAATCAGATAGTAACTACCTTTGGGTAACCATACTCCAAGGTTTAAGGTTGTTTCTTATAGATTCTATCAGAAGGCTTGTGACAGTTCAACCGTCACTTTCTGATCTCAAGAATCTTATAATCAACCTTCACTCGTCTCATTAAGATATTTCACGAACAAATCAAAAATCGAACGTATGCGCAAAATCTCCATCCTACCTTCAAGCATTAAATGCTAAATGCCTACATTTATGGAAGTGGTGTGAACCGAATTCACTCATTATCCATAAATTCACCGGCATCTTCTAGGTAGACTTCTCGGTTTACATAATAATGTTAACCGTTATTTTGCAACCAATTATCTTAATCGAGTTCAACAAAGTTGTATTGTAGCACATTAACAACTATATCGGCAAGTCTATGGTTTCTTCCTTAGTGAGAAACATTCCACTAGAGGCGGGCCGAGCATCGTCCCAAGACTATGCGATAGCCTATTTCCGAGCATGGAATACTCTATTCTCTACTAAAATCGAGACTCCTCCTCGTATTATTTTGATAAACTAAATCACGTTTCGAGTAGTTATCGACAAAACGTCACCACTCAAAAACTCCCACTAGCTTGTATCTCTCACTAGACCCCGAAGGTCATGGTGAACAAGCTATGTTACCCCTTCAAATCTATTACCCTTTCCCGATTGAAAGGAAACTTAGTCATTGTTCCTTTCGAGATAGTGTTCCAAGACTCGGGAGATAGGAATCACCCTTAGCCGTCGTCGAGTCTTATCTCTAGGATATATGCACTAATTAATAGATATTGAAAGGTCACTTATCTTAATACGGAAACCTTTTACCTTTAATAGTTTTAGATGTGTTATACTTATTCAGCTTTTCTTAGTGGTTCTGACTTTATCAAACAAAAGTCCGAGTCTTGGATTCGTACTACAAATGTCATATTCACTTTCTATGAGGCAACAATATATCGAGTTGAAAGTGAATCCATTTGTTTCAACGAATCCGTAAACGTAAAAATAAATTTTTCGTGATATTCAAGGATAGAATCCGAAATTCATTTCCTTATATCACTCCCACTATTCTAGCTGAAATTACTACCCGTTGTTACTCTATTAATCGTTAATGCACAACTTCCTTGTTCTTCCCAAGAACTAAGCTACCGAGTCAAGTTACTCGGTTAAGAAAGTCGCTAAGGATTCATTGGTTAGTGATCCGAAATCACTTTCCTTATCCTATACTTTCTTTAATTAATGTTTCGGTTTAGCCTCAAAACTTTAGTTAAGATGATTAACACTTATAGACATTCTTTCCCATTCTCAACTTTCCTTAAAAGGAAATAGTCTTGAACTAGCGAGTTCAATTGAGTAGACACTACTCGTGAACTCGTGGGATGTCTAATGAAAGTGTTACCCAGTGGGACTAATTTTCTAATAAATTAGAAAAACATAGGATAAAAGCTCCCACTAGTTTATCGGTTCCAAATACCGTCTAACTAGCGACACTTTAACTTATGATTCTCCAATTTTTCTATTAGAAAATTTCTCGTGTAGACACTACACAATTAAAATTCACTAGAAGAATTTTATGGTCCCAATCATCTTTCAAACTGACTACAGTCGTCTCTCGATCAACACGATTGACAACAGTGACATCCTTATTTACGTCACTTAAGTCTTGAAGGCTCCAGAGAAATATCTCTTCCGAAAAATTAATCGCATGTGAGATTAATAAATACAACGTTCTAGTTACTTACCACTTTTTAACGAAGTCATTACTAGTCAACATAAAATATACACTAGCAGTCTAGCACCTTAGAGAGATATCCATAACAGTTGTAAATAAAATTGACAGAAAATAAATCCAAATCATACACTACTAAAATTTTAGGAACATAAACTAAGTACTTATAGTCTATCCTACCGTTCCAAGGATTTAATCTAATGCCTCAGTGCCGCCTTAGGGTAGGTCAAAGAGGTTTCGATTAATGTTGAAGATCAGATTGAGAATCGAACATCTCATTTGTGATCGTCAATCACCTTTCCTTTTTCAGCCAAGGTACTACCAAAAATACCCTTTATGAGTGTGACCTACTGTCTCAAATTTTTAGGTAGACCCCGAGTGTGCCGCCTTAGGGTCGGTCGGTGACCCGACGAGTACCCAAAATCCTATCCTTTCGGAGACCAAGCCTTGAATTTTGATAGCGGTGAAGGCCTTCCTTAGGGAGGCCGGTCCCAGCCGGCACGAGGCGTCACCATTCTCTCACGTTGCTTGTGTCAACAAAGTAGAGGCCGTGGGGTCGGCCGTCGCCTCTCCCGCTCCCACTCAATATTTTGAAAAAGTGGTGGGTTTACCGATCACGTTTTTGGACTTGATGTTACATTAAGGAACAATAAATCATAGGCCCGAATGTTGTCGGTTATGTGGGCTAGCCCACCCGACCTATTCGTTAGAACATATGTGGCCGTCGGACGGGTCAAGGCTAGGAGAGGTCCGTTGAGCCGTAGTGGCTCTTCGGATGACTCGCATTGCCGGACCCCCGTGCAAACGCCACACGTGGAGGGTGAAGTCGATTGAGCCGTAGCTACCGTTGACTACCCAACCGTGGTTAAACCACTTTCGAACCCGTTTGCCCGTGATTATCCAATCCTTAAACATCAAACTTTCACGTAGACACTACGGAACAAAAACGTAATCTCGTCTTAGGTAAGGTGGAATTCACCGAGAATCCAACACCTTAACCACGAGGTTTCGGGATTTTACTCCTTATGCTTTCGCAGTGGGATTCACCGAGAATCCATCACCCAACCTCGACGATTGAAAAAACCCGTGTTCCTCGGTTTTTACCCTAATTAGTTTCTAATTAATATCAAACAATTAATTAAAACTAATCGTGTGTTTTATACATGCCTAACTAATTCCTCGAATTAATTTCTACATGTATGCATATGGAGTGGAATTCATGATATGATGCATGTCATGGCAATTTTCCGGTTCTACTCATACAATCTACACATGTATACTAGTGCGGAAAATAAACACCGAGATGGACCGTTGGCACCCCCGTAACTAATCTATTCAAAAATAAATAAAAAAAAAACCCTAATCTGCAGCTGTTAAGAATCTTCGACGATCGGCATATCAAACGAACTTGGATCGGGATGAAACTTTTCAGATCTAATCTTCATTCTTCGGACTTCAAGATGGACGGTCGGATCGGAGCTTTGACTTGTCAATCTTCCTCAGTGAGCCGCCCAACTTGCTGCTGAAACAGACTCTTACAGCAGCGCATCATTTACTTCCCGAGATCAATCGGGGATGAAAATGAATCCCGATCGTCCTGAAAATTTTATCTCACGTCCAAAACTCCATGATTATCGATCTGACCGGTCGGATTTTAATTTGAACGGTCCAATTGTTCCCAGAAAATCGAAGAAGTCACAGTTAGGGTTTCTGTGAATCCTGCGTTTTTCTGTTACAGCAGCCACTTCGCAGCAACGAACGGAAACCCAAACGGACTCTGATCGACGCCAAATTTTGTGGGATTGTTCATCGAATTCCAATCTTGATTCTGACCGGAGGGATCTTCGTTTTAACGGCTCAAACAACGGAAAAAAAACGAAAATACTAAACAGCTAATGTACAGATCTATTTTCTGGAAATTAAAATTGCAATAATACATAAATTACATAATTTCCTATACTCATATGAACGAATTTTCATCGTTTATATGAGTTTACAATAGATCTAACGGGAAAACGGTGCCAACCCCAATCCATCTCTTCAACCATAGCAATTTAAAAATTATTAATGCATAATAATAAGTAAAATATCATCTACATGCAATTCCACTCCTTTAAATCGTTTAATTACGATTATGAATATATAAATCGTGGAACCTGGCTCTGATACCACATGATGGATGCAGGTTCTTAGATCTAAACGAGTTAGATCTACGCGCAGCGGATGGATCACGATTTATATATACCACAATACATAATTAAAGGACTTAAACTACTACAAGGGGGTTAAGATCATGTTACCAATAACGGGAAGAGTCGCCTTGATCTTCCGATGTGTTCTCCAAACGGCGGTTGGTGGACACCCTTCTTGATACTCAAGCCTCCTTGATATGCAGCACTCAAGAAAAACTTAGAGTTTTTCTTCTACAAACCCTAGACAAGAAAGAACAAATTTTCTCTCTTTATTTGTGGTGTGAAACTCGAAAATTGCCAATCCAATTTCCCTTGGAATAACTCTCCTTTTATAGGAGAGTAAATCCTTGGCCTCCAAGTTTTAATTAATTAAATAAATAATTAATTAAACAAAATAAAAAGATATTTTCCTTAATGATTAATTGTGACATGTATTGACCAATAGGAAATCAAATAACAAGTCATCCAACCAATCATATAACAAGAATATCTTTTATTTTCCATATCACAAAAAATAATTCTTATGATAATAAAAAAGGGTGAGGCGCCATTTCTCTAGGGTTTCCAAGCCCACATAAAATGTCTTTTATGTGTATTATATTATTTAGCTCAACTAAACAATATACATGCATATCAATTAATTAATGTACCCAATTAATTATTTACGAGGCCCAAATAACAAGAATATCATTCCGAATTACGAAGCCACATCGGGGACCATGGACCTATAACCGTAGCTCCAATAATTAATTATTCATCGAACGTAATAAGTACATTAATTATTAATTCCGGGATTACGCCACCATAAACCCGAAACCGAACTCTACCGATTATAGATGTATACTTATACTCAACCCATAGAGTGAATAAGCGTCCATTGATATAATCACTACATACGGATTAACCCTCCATAGATCGTCCATTCCGAGTGGGAAGTCTCCGTGAACCCGACTCGAATATCTTATCCTTATTTACCATTAACCCCCGATGATCAATTAGCACACATATCCGACTAGTAGCTAATTAGTCAAATGTGAACTCCCGGGATCGATCACTTTCTTAGGGCTAACAAACAAGGGGACTGTCTCTCTACTTCCCGCAGGAAGGAATGGATTCCATGTCTGTGAAGATCAGAACTACTCACTCATCTGGAGATAGTGCCAATGAGAAGTGGCTTGGAACACATATTAAAGTGAACCGTAACCAACACATCAAACACTACCCCGGGACAAGCGCATCCCGTGATCACCTCGGGATTAAGGTTGATCCATATATGATCATCTAATGATTTAATAAGATTCCTCGATTACGGAATTATACCGAGAAATTCGATTAAATCGGTCGCCCCTATATGAATGCCATCATATATAAATGCCCCACGTAGGTACCTCTACCGACAAAGTCCGGATAAGACTATCACACCCTAAGGTGTTCGGGCGCATTATTGGTGTTTTAATCAAGAGACCCTAAACTCGATTAAGTTCACCACGGTCTAACAGTTTAAGTATATCACCACTAACTCAATCCTCACGTGCATGCCATACACTGAGTTAAGCGGTTACATACTGATATACTTAGGGTTTGCAGCAGTGTATTACTTACAAGCACAAAGCAAGTAATAAGGTGAGATAAATTTTGTCATCCATTATTAAAAACAATTACACAAATTGTCTTTCGGGCACTACACCTAACAAAACTGTGATAGCTGTTGAAGGATTTTGATCTCAAGGAGCAGCAAAAGGAAGACTGAATCACTGAAGCTGTTGCAGTCAAGGAGTGATAGTCTTGTAGATTGTGAAGCTTGGGAAGCCAAGGACAATCATACTGTTGTATCTGTGGAAACAATAGTGAATTCCTCCGATCATCACAGGAGAAGAGTGGATTAAGGTATTACACCACCCTGAACCACTATAAGCCTTGTGTCAATTTAATTTCTGCAATTTACTTTACAGCACTTATTTAATTTGCCTACATCATTGTTGGTCCCTTGAAAAGGCTTTAGTTAAGTTTAGAGGGGGGGGTGAATAAACTTAACAATTAAAACTTTGGAGTTAACAAATTTCGCAACTTCGCCACCGTCGATACTTCGCAGTCCGTCGAGACCTCGCAGCCCGCCGATAGACGTAGTCTACCGACGCTCGCCTTTGAATTTGTGCAAATGGAATAATATCAAAATTAAGCCTTGTTACTTGTTGTTAAATATGTTACTAAGTATTAGATACTCGTAGTGTATGTGTGTGATTTCGCTTGCAAGATTCAAGCAGTTGATATGAATAAAGACTAAGTGCGTAAAGTAAATGCGTAAGTAAGTAGAGAGATTTTTATAGTGGTTCCAGGTGATGTAATCCCGTACGTCCACTCTTCTCCCGTGATGTTGGAGGAAATTCACTAGTAATCTTTGAGTTATCTCGTTACAAAGAATCCTAGGTTGCTTGTCCTTCACCAATGACTATGGCTTCACAAACTGAAAACTAAGAACAGTAGGATTGCCGCTCCCGAGTCTTCCACCGGTCCTTGAAGGGTAGAATTGCCTCTTCACCAGCTTCACCACAAACCAACAAGTCTTTCACACCTACCGTATGCTTCATGTCTTCAAGACAGGTTCTTTATAAAATAAAGAATGAATCAAATAAATGATTCAAATAAGCAGCCTTGATTAGGATGATATAATCGCGTGAGCTTTGCGTCTTCAAGTGTGTATGCTTGATGCGGCTTGAACACGTAATGCACTTGAAGAAAATAACTAGATCAAGAACTTTAAGCTCAAGTAAGTTCAACAGGTGTTTTTCAAATTTCGTTGTTATCACTTAAAATTTATCCCAAAATTCATCTCTTTCTTCTTGAGTTGAAAGTCCTCTATTTATAGGTAGGAATGCATGTGACTTGAATTTGAAATTCAAATGTGACCGTTCCTTGTATTTGTCCCATCCGCACCGCATTCCGTCACTATTCATAGGATCGACACTCGTCAGATTACTTTTTGACAAAAGGTACCGTCCACCCCTTTGACTTGTATCCAATGGATAAAAATATGGATCATCCCAACGTCTTTTTAATCTCGGCCTTTGATTTGCTTGATAAGTCGAGGTAGTTGGTCGTTCTTATCCATGTAACTTCCCAATAATCTTGAATTGATCGAGGTATATATCGCCAGGTTCATCGGTCCGTCGTAAAACCAATCGTCTCGCTCGAACATCATATTTTTGCCTCGTAAAATATAATGCAAATTTCGAATCTTTTTATCCAACTTTTGTGTGAAGTTAGATTACATCATTTAAAGTATAACCAAGTTCCAAACATCATCCAACTTGTGGAACTTAGACCTTCTACACAAGGTATATGTAATCGCTTAGGTCATCACGACTTGCCTAAATTCGATTCCATATCCTTGACATTAAATACTAAGTTTGATCCCTTAGCCTTCATTCACCGAGTTTGAACCCTCACCTTCGCTCTTCGCTCTTCGCAGGTTCTAGACCGCCCACCGACCTATCTACCCTACCGACCTAGATCGGTCCGTCGATAAACAATCGCCACCATTTACGTGCTTGTTTGATCAAACCTATTTATGAATCAAACTCTAATAAACCTATACATTTTATCTAGACATCTTTTTGCCTTTGCACTATAACAAATACTAGTATGGCACTCATCATCAAAACTAAGAAATAAGTCCAACAATTTCCCCCTTTTTGGTGATGATGCCACTACCCTCACCTAATCAAAGAAAGCAAAAAGATAAAAACACAAACAGAACAAATTCAGTCATTTCTCATTATAAACATTTGTTCACAGTTATTACAACTAGATACAAAGAAAGATAAACAATGAAAAGTAGCCGATCTATTGTCTCTTTTCTCTTTCTTGTCTAGCCTTCTCGGCCTTGCTCTTGATAGGCTCGATCTCTTCTATCATTTCAACCATCCATTCATTCTCAATAAGTGTAAAGTCAATATAAGAATTGACTTGTTTCCACCAATTCCATGCTTCAGCAGACAAGATTGATTCGATTCACCCCGAAGCCAAACTTCATATATCTGACTCCTTAAATTCATTCAAGTTGAATCTTTTGCTTTTGTAATTGGCGCACCTTTTCACCTCTCGCTACTCCTTCGTCTCTCGGTAGATGCTCTTAAAGCTCTAATCCTTGCCTCCCAAAACTTCAAACTCAAGAAGGAGTTGAGACCTTCATGAAATCCCATGTCACGATAGTGGTCTCCTTCGTTGTAAAACTCTTTCTTGTACCGTGATAGGAGATCATCGCAAGTTGCACTCGCTGTGTGCAAAGTTGCCTAAAGGCATTTGTATCATCGTCCATCTCTTTTGTGCAAAGAGTCTAGCAGACCTCCTTTGTCGCACTCGATTGGCCCTCTTCCCCTTAGTGACATCATCAACAAAACGTGAGATGAGGCCATGAATAGCTTCCCGTGATACTATCACTCTCGTGTAATTGACCCGCCATAGTTCCAGTTCTAGTATCAAGTGAAGTAATCCTTGATTGCGAGTCTCTTCCGGTCCGTTGATCCTTTCAAGTAAATTTGGGGTCGTACAAGCAGTTGTTGTGCAAAGCAAGAGCTCAAGCAGCCTTCAACAAGTTTGTCAAGTTTTTGATGAATGGATGTAAATTGATCTTTCAAAAACTTGTCCTTCAAAGGTGTGTTCCCTTGCTTGATATATCTTACATCATATATCATATCATTCAAAGCATTTTGAGTGGAAGCAAAGTTTGAAGCAAACTGTATTAGCAGATTGTCCGTTTTCATTGACCATTTTCATCGTTCTTCAAATCTCTCGTTCTTGCTCGTCCAATTGAGTTCTTAACTGTTGCATGTCATTTCTTACGCTCTTAACTCATTGACAACTTCAATTGGCACTCCACCGGCCATTCTACGTCGTAGATCCATCAGCAGGCTCCTCAACTCTATATTGTGCCTGTTGTCTGCTGATGACCATGGCCCTACTCAAATCTCTCCCAGCAGGGGGAGGTCCTTCCTCAACCATTGCACCAAGAATGTCTTCCATGACTGCATCTTGTGCAGGTTCCTCAGCAACTTCTTCCTGTCCAAAAATTTGAAATTCTTCATCACTGTAATTATAGTCCAGCAGCTGCTCATCCTCATTAACAGCAGTCTGCTGACTATCTTTTCCTACAGTGGCATTGGCTCCAGCAGGCTCCACTACAGCAGCCTCAAAATCAACAGGGGTTTCCTCCAAACCCAAAGTTTGTTCCAACCTGTGTCCAGGTGCTGTTTGAGACTCAGCAGCCTGTACCTCCTGTTCCAACCTTTGTGCAGGTGCTGTTTGTATCCCAGCAACCTGTACCTCCTCTTCAACTTCCTGTGGATTGAATATATTGGTATTATCCACTTGGAAACCTTCAAAGCATGACCAATCTTGGTCGAATCATGGCGCTTTGGTGAGAATTCCTTCAAAGTCAAATCCTCTTTGATATTCAATGGATTCCTCGAACTAGCACTTGGTTCATCGAAGTCATGGTCTTTTCCACATCCAAATCAGCATTCCGTACATCTTCAAAGTTGTGCAAGAGGCTCTACAACATGAAATGTACTTGGTTCATCACCAAACCTACCGCACTCAAATTTATTCCTTCATTTATCAAGGCTTCTAGATCATCCATGGTGAGATCTTGTAGATCCTCATCCATTTCTCCATCCGCCGGCCCACAAGCAGACTTACCAAGCACTCGTGGACCGTTGTGCAGGTGGATCATTTATCAAAGCAAATTCCACTAGGTTCTCCCGGTCCCGAGGGGAAATCTCCCCTTGAGTCGATGATGAGGAAGAATCATCATCACCATCTCTTGGGTCTCCGAACTTGATACCCTCCTCCTTCGTTGCTCATCAAACGATCCATCGCCTTGATTGCAAAGCAAGGTTGTATCAATCGATCCAAAGAAGTTTTCCACTCCTAACTTGTCAAAAACCCATTCTTCAAAATCGTCATTGGTTGAGCAAATTGGTTTTTGTCTTTTGTAGAACCCAAACTTCCACCGGAAGTAATCAAGCAATTTGTCGAAGTTTGGGATCCACAAGCTCTTCAGCTTTTCTTGCTCTTTTTCACATGCCTCTCAAATGGCATAAAAGATCTTCTCGGGGGAGCGACTCCGCGTAGCTTGTTGACCTCCAAAGGTTCCAACAAGCAGATTCAAGGTATCTTCTACGATGTTTGAAAGTCGCGCAGTTGCCGTGATGGTGCATTTGTACCTACTACTTCCATCCGTATCACACTTGGTTCCCCCGACTTACATGCTCATCGCCAGGGGTTAGCGAAGCAGATCGCTCTTCCCCCGAACTATTGCCACATTTGCGGTGGTCTTCAACCAAGTCTCCAATCACCTCTTCAACCACCACAAGCGGGTTCAAAGTTCGGTGGTTTGTCGTGGTTCTTCGTGGATGCTACAAAGCAGCTCGGTGGTCGCAGATCGTCGTACATCCTCGCAGCATTGCTCAAAAACAACCCGTTCGCATCGTGGACTTGATAACTTCTTCATTGGAGGAATCACCGATAACAACTCGGTGGAATGATAGTTAGAGGCTCGCCTTCAACAGCCTCTTCTTCCTCCTCTACTGATGCTTCTTCTTGGGCCCTCTGTGCCTTCAAATCTTTCAATTCTTTCCCCTTGCCATATTTCTTCTTTTTGGCAACTTCCTTCATCCTCTTGGATAGGGGTTCATCATCATCATCTTTTCTAGTCAATTTTCCTTTTCTACTTGCTTCCTTCCTTCGTTGTTCTCTAAGAATTTCAACAACAGCTTCTTCTTGTAGCCTACAGCAGGTCAAGAACCTCCACTTGACCCTCAAAGCAGACTCAAAGCCAGTGTGCCGTTTCCTTTCTTGTTCTCTTTGATTTCAAGATTTCGGTAATCTTTCTATCATCGCACTCTTCTTCCTCTTCCTGCCAGCTTTTCTTTGGTGCAAGCAGGTTTGATGGAAATCTTCTTAGTTTGCCGAACTCGCTCACCACCGCATCACCATCATCTCCATCATCATTATCATCGCAGCCTTCTTCAAGAATCTCTTCATCATCATCAAGTCCAGGGATTGCATAATCAATCTCCTTTTTGTATCCGGACCGATTTATGGCAACCGGTTCAAGATCGGGAACCTCCATGATTCAAACAGGTCCGAATCATCAAACCTAAGGGTAAGGCCTTGGATTTCCTTTTCCCTATTTTCTCCTCCTTGGCAACTTTCTTCATATAATGAATAAAGTAACCACCAATCAAATCTCATGCTCCCGCAGATGATGATCATTAACTCTATCTTAGGCCCCGATAAAGTATCCATACCGCCAACCAATCCAAGTATGTTCTTGGCAATAAGTTTGCTCAAACAGACCGTATTCATTCCCAATGTGTCCGCAATTGATGCCAGAACGATTTGGTGGTTTGATTTGTCTTGATTTGATCTATAAACGCCAACTTGTCCAATCCCATTGCTTCAGGATTCACCGGACCATTTTCCACTTCTTCAAATCCAAACACTTCCCTCAAACAGACCTGGGGAGATAACAAGCTCCTCAAAGATTCACAGGTTGTATTGAATGCTTCGGTTCCTTCTTCCACCACCATGTTCTTCCGTAAATCAACAACATTGGTGTATGAAATTGTGTCTAATCCGATATTGAGCTTGTTCTCCAAGCCCGCAAACCTCCTTATTCTTCGACCTATATTAATGGCCAACTCTCGTTTGGTTTGCATCAACAACATAGCCTCTTACACTTTGGCTAGATTCGATTTGAACTTCAACTCTTTCCGCCATTGAAATAAGAAAAAGATGAAGAAGAGTTCCTCTCAAATCGTGTTCACACGAAGTAGAATTTGCAGAGATAAAGCGAGTAAGATGCAAGTGGTGAATCGCTATGTAAATACCGATTATATAGACAAGTGGGTAGTTGAAACCGTCATAGCACGTACATTGAGGTAACCACGATTAATCCGAATAAATTCGTCTTGACACGTGGCCCATTACTCCACCATAACGTTTGTAACCGTTGGATGGTTTAACTCGTGGTAATAATGGATAAAATAAATATCCCGCCAATATGATTTTTGACTTTAATTATTTTGACCGAGTAACGTTCCCTCCAAAGAAGGTATCCCTCAAATAGGTGGGCTCGGCAGTCTCGTCGATAATGTGCTTCGGCAGTACTCGCCGACAAGGTGACTCTCGTCGATCCTTGTTTTCTCCTTGTTTTGTTCAATTGATAATACAAGATGAAGTTTAATACCAATGACCGATCCGTCAAGTGAGCTCACCCAACATGACAAAGACCAATCCCCTTGGCAACCTCATTTGCTCAATTGTTCAAACATAAGTACATGGAATTGTTGAAACCAATGACTAATCGCTAAGTGAGCTCACCCAACATAGCAAAGACTAATCCCCTTGGTGAATTCCCAAGACACCGCCGAATATCACCAATCTTTATGATTCCAAGTTCGGTCCTTAATTTGGCAAATCTTTCACTATCAAGTGGCTTAGTGAAAATATCGCAAGTTGATCTTCGTAGGGATGTATAGAACCACCACATCTTTCTTTTCAACATGATCTCTTATAAAATGATGTCTCACATCAATGTGCTTGGTTCTTGAATGCAAAACAGATTTTCTCGTGATTGCAATTGCACTTGTGTTGTCACACATGATTGGAATTTCCTTTTCTTCAATTCCATAATCCCTTAATTGTTGTCTTAGCCATAGTACTTGTGCACAAATAGCCTTCCAAGAAGAATGTATTCAACTTTCAAGAAGTGGAAGTTGAAATAGAATTTCGTTTCTTGCTAAACCAGGAGACCGCCTATTTCCCATTAACCGACATTGTGTTCCCGAGGTGCTTTTTCTATCAATCTTGCATCCAAGATAATCGAATCCGAGTAGGATATTACCTTGAAGCTTCCTTCCTTGGAATACCATATCCCTACTCCCAAAGTTTCTTTAAGATACTTGAGAATTCTCTTAACCGCACCTAAATGACTTTCTTTAGGTTTGGATTGAAATCTTGCACAAACACCTACAAAGCAAAGGATATATAGGTCTTATGTAAGTCGTCGATTCCATTGTCTAGGCTGTAGCAAGAGATACCGACTAAATGATGAGACTTCCTATCATCCTTCCGTATAAAGTCCGATCAACATTTTTGGATTTGGGATTCTTATTCTTGGAATATTTCGTTTCTTTCCCTTCGTGGTCCAAACAGACTTGGTAGCAGTGTCCGCTATCGCAGGCTTAGAAGGTACAAGAATAGTCCTATTTTTGGATTTATTCTTTTTACTAGAGCCGTTGACTTCCGAGACTTCGATTTTGCTTCTTTGAGGCATTCTCATTTGGTTTTACCGCTTCAAAAGCCTTTACCGGGAGATGGATCTAGTGTGCACAAACTTAGGACCAATTTCGGTACTAGGTTCAAGAACCTTACCGGATCCACTCTTGTTAGATTGCCGAGTTCCAAATCCAAGCCCGATTCGTCTCCATAAGGCTTTCCCGATTTGTATGCGTATTGGAACAAGATGGTTCGGCAGATTCGAGGTCGCCGGATGTGCGCAGACTTATGCCGATTCCGTCCAACATCTTTATCCTTACCTTTGAAAACCCTTAATTCAGCTTTCAATCTTCCAACTTCTAACTCAAGAGCCTCTTTTTCACCCTTCACAATCTCATAACCGATTGTATTATCCTCGCTGATTAAGGATGGCATCCAAAGTCTCATTGTTGTCGAATTTCTAGGATTTGAACCACAAAGTTGATTCACAATCACTTCCAAACAGAGTGTTTATAGATACAAAGTGTTGTATACCTCCTCGTTTCATCCATGTTGGCCATCAAAGCATAATCCTCCATATCAAGCAACCGGTCTTGTGTCATCCGACTCATTTCCTTTTTCGATCCCACTTCATATCCCGATTCATCTTCAAAGCAACCATAGCCTTCTTGCCATGTCTCCTTTGTTGACTTTTGGTCTTCGCAGGTCCGGACAATCAGTCTAAAATGTCCAGCTTCTTACAAGTTGAAGCAAAGATAATCGTGTTCCTTGCCTTGTTTCAATTCAGACAATCGTGTCCGAAGTGTCCCGGTTTCTTGCAATGAAAGCATAGATAGTCATTATCTTTCTTTGGTTCTTCTTTCCTTCTCTCGCAGGCCTCTTTGTGAAATTTCTTGTAGGGGCCTTTCCAAGCCTTCATCATTCCGATCTTCTTGCTCGCAGGGCAACCGCTCTTGCATCTCATCCAAGCATGTCATCCCGTCCTCCCGATGTTTCTTCATGATGTGAAGCAGCCAATGCAAGTGGTCTTTGGCTCTTCCTTTTCGATTTGTGCACTAACTTCTTGCTAAATTCATAGGCCTTAAGATCGAGAACAATTTGAAGGTGTCTTCCTCATGCAAAGCCTTTCTCATTTCTTCAATTGCAATCACCTTCATTTTCCAAACATCTCTTGCGTGTAAAGCTTCCAAGATTTTGGTGTTTACTTCCTCTTTTGAATAACTTACACTTAGCAGAGTAAGCTCATCCAAGATTGCATTGAACGGACTCCATTTGCTCAATGGTTTCATTAGGTAGCATTTTGAACTTTTGAAACCTTTTTCTCGCCACACCGATTTTGTTCTTCTTTATTGCATCGTTGCCTTCACGATTAAGTGAATCTTATCCCAAAGTTCCTTTGCGTCTTGCAATCTTTGACTTTCATGTACATATTGCTATCCAAGGTTCGTAGATGATATCAATAGCAATGTTGTTGAGGTTTGCTCTTTTCCCGTCTTCTCGCATTCCATTCTCTCTTTGGTTTAGGAATGTACTCGCTTCCGTCACCCACCGTTATCGCCTTTGTAATCTCCAAAGTGGTCCTTCGCTTAGTACATCCATCATCTCATCATGAGTAGCAAGCAAGATATGCCCGCATTCGACGTTTATACTCATCAAATCTATCAAGAGAACACATCAACATGGTTCTAGCATACCGTGTGTTATCCATGATGCAAGTCTTGAAAATCGTTAACTTGAAAGAAAGTTTTAAAGAATTTTCACAAGCACAACAAGTAGGATTCCTTCAGAACAGAAGTATGCTCCGATACCAATTGTTGGTCCCTTGAAAAGGCTTTAGTTAAGTTTAGAGGGGGGGGTGAATAAACTTAACAATTAAAACTTTGGAGTTAACAAATTTCGCAACTTCGCAGCTCCGCCGATACTTCGCAGTCCGTCGAGACCTCGCAGCTCCGCTCGATAGACGTAGTCTATCGACAGGTTCGCCTTGCTGAATTTGTGCAAATGGAATAATATCAAAATTAAGCCTTGTTACTTGTTGTTAAATATGTTACTAAGTATTAGATACTCGTAGTGTATGTGTGTGATTTCGCTTGCAAGATTCAAGCAGTTGATATGAATAAAGACTAAGTGCGTAAAGTAAATGCAAGTAAGTAAGTAGAGAGATTTTTATAGTGGTTCCAGGTGATGTAATCCCGTACGTCCACTCTTCTCCCGTGATGTTGGAGGAAATTCACTAGTAATCTTTGAGTTATCTCGTTACAAAGAATCCTAGGTTGCTTGTCCTTCACCAATGACTATGGCTTCACAACCGAAAACTAAGAACAGTAGGATTGTCGCTCCCGAGTCTTCCACCGGTCCTTGAAGGGTAGAATTGCCTCTTCACCACCTTCACCACAAACCAACAAATCTTTCACACCTACCGTATGCTTCATCTGTCTTCAACAGGTTCTTTATAAAATAAAGAATGAATCAAATAAATGATTCAATTAAAGCAGCCTTGATTAGGATGATATAATCGCAGCCTTGCGCCTTCAAGTGTGTATGCTTGATGCAAGCTTGAACACGTAATGCACTTGAAGAAAATAACTAGATCGCAGCCTTTAAGCTCGCAAGTTCAACAGGTGTTTTTCAAACTCGTTGTTATCACTTAAAATTTATCCCAAAATTCATCTCTTTCTTCTTGAGTTGAAAGTCCTCTATTTATAGGTAGGAATGCATGTGACTTGAATTTGAAATTCAAATGTGACCGTTCCTTGTATTTGTCCCATCCGCACCGCATTCTCGTCACTATTCATAGGATCGACACTGTCAGATTACTTTTTGACAAGCAAGGTACCGTCCACCCCTTTGACTTGTATCCAATGGATAAAAATATGGATCATCCCAACGTCTTTTTAATCTCACCTTTGATTTGCTTGATAAGTCGAGGTAGTTGGTGTTCTTATCCATGTAACTTCCCAATAATCTTGAATTGATCGAGGTATATATCGCCAGGTTCATCGCTCCGTCGTAAAACCAATCATCGCCGAACATCATATTTTTGCCTCGTAAAATATAATGCAGCTGAATCTTTTTATCCAACTTTTGTATGTGAAGTTAGATTACATCATTTAAAGTATAACCAAGTTCCAAACATCATCCAACTTGTGGAACTTAGACCTTCTACACAAGGTATATGTAATCAGTTTAGGTCATCACAGACTTGCCTAAATTCTGATTCCATATCCTTGACATTAAATACTAAGTTTGATCCCTTAGCCTTCATTCACTGAGTTTGAACCCTCAGCCTTCAGTCTTCAGTCTTCAGCAGGTTCTAGACCGCCTCATCGACCTATCTACCCTATCGACCTAGATCGTCCGTCGATAAACAATCGCCAGCCCATTTACGTGCTTGTTTGATCAAACCTATTTATGAATCAAACTCTAATAAACCTATACATTTTATCTAGACATCTTTTTGCCTTTGCACTATAACAGCTAGTATGGCACTCATCATCAAAACTAAGAAATAAGTCCAACAATCATAACACATATCTGTGATTATCTAAACTGATTTGAAAACAACATAGTAAGAAGGGACTTATCCGTCGCTCAAAAGCTTTTAAAACACAAGAAAAGTTTTTGAAACTCCACTATAGTCATTCACCCCCCCCCCCCCCCCTCTGACTATAGTTTCACCCTTCTCTGGGACCAACAATTGGTATCGGAGCAGTGTTCCTAGTATCAGAACCTGTTCAGATCTAATTTCTGGTAACAAGGAGATCACATATTTTCAAAGTAGTTTTCAAATCTGAAGCTTTTCATTCACTACCATTTTTATCTTCAATTGCACTGATGGATTCCTCAAACTTCTTGTCAAAAGTACCTGTTTTCAATGTTAATAATTTTGATGAATATAAAATAAGAATGTTATCTCATCTTGCAGCAACTCATGAGGAGATGCTGGATGTAATCAATGACGGCCCAATCATGATCACTACTGTGGTAGGCACAGGAGCAGATCAAGGAAAGGAGATAGACAAACCCAAGAAAGATTGGACCAAAGATGACAGGAGAAGAGCAAACCTAGACTTTGTAGCAAAAGATATGATCTTAAAGACTCTAGACAAAGACAACATGTTCATGAGAATCAAAGGCGCAAAACAAAGAAAGGAGATGTGGGACAAACTATCATTGATAAATGAAGGATCTCGAAGCAATCAAAGAAAACAAATTATCGTTGCAAAACAGAAATTTGAGAACTTTAAAATGAAGACCGGTGAATCCATTGATCAAATGGACAACGGATTCTCAAGCATCATCGGTGAACCGCAATGACTTGGACACACATATCCACAAAAAGAAGTATGCTTGAAGATCTTGAGAGGACTACCCGAAAGATGGAAGATCATAACATCGCAATCGAGGAACAACAAATCTTGCAAGCACCGACACTCGACACCGATGTCCCAATTGAAAGCTCATGAATTCGAATTGAACGGTGAAGATGGTGGTCCGGCGCAGAGACACACAAAATTACCGCATTAGCCGCACCCCAAGAAAGTAACTTTGCCGAATGCATCAAAGACAAAGAGACACAAGAACTAAAATAACGGTAGCTTTATTAGTTAAACGTTTTGACAGTTTAAAAAGAAGCCATTCAAGGGAAATTCAACATCAAACAAAAAGTCAAGCTCAAACAGAGACATGAAGAAGAAAGATGATGAATACAAAGATGCTACAACCGCAATAAGAGAGGTCACTTCAAGGCTGATTGTCCTGAAGAAAATGACAAAGATGATGAAAAGAAGAAATTCAAAGCATCTGAAAAGAGAAAGGGCAAGAAGGCACTTAAGGCAGAATCCAGAAGTGAAAAGCATGAAGAATCATCTGACAATGACTCAGATGATAGTGATGAAGAAGACAAGCTCAGAAAATGAAAAGGCATGCCTATGCCTCATGACCAAAGAATTGGATGAAGACAAAAGTGATAGTTCAGACACTGAGGAAACAAGCCTATGTTTAATGGCTAAAGAATCAGATGAAACTGAGGTAACATCTAGTTCATGTTCTTCATCTAATGCATTCACATCTAACACTGCACAATCCTCTAGTCTTCCATTAGATATGCGAGACCTAGTCCAAAATCTCATGACTAAATTTGATGAAATTGAAAAGAATCATGAAATTCGGAAAAGGAATGCAAGGATCTAAGAAAAGAGAATAAGAGGTTAAAGAAAGAACTGGATAAAACAAGAGCTGAATTAACTAGTAAGGAGACCTACTTAAATGATCAACAAAAAGCAGATGACCATACATCCGTTACCAACGAATCGATTAAGAAGAACTCCTCACCAAGAAAGGTAATCACCGCACCACTAAAAGCACCACTTACAAACCCTCAAAAAGGTTTGGATCCAGATCCGGTCTTGGCTATAAATCGGGTGAACGTAGGGATAATAGTCAACACAATTCTAAATTGAGGACCGCTAATGGACCAAAATTTAGAAAGGACGAACCATGTCTCCAACAGATCATCCCTGTTCCGGTGAAGTCAAAACCCACGTAGTGAAACAAAACAGACTAAATCCTCATTCCAATCATACAAAAACAACAGCCATCTGAAAGGTAAAGGCAGACTTTTTCCCTCAGAGGATGATTGGAATATCACACCTCCAAAATACAAGAGGAAACCATTCCACAAAATGCATCATGTGATTAAGAAAAATCAATCTAGCTATGTTCCTAGACACATGAAGCAAGAAAGGTTTCCTATTACATATTGGAAAGTGAAGAAGGATATAAATGCACCAAAAGGTGGAAAAAAGTATCGAATACCTTTCGTAAAAATATTAGAAGCTATTCGCCATGCCTTATACATATGAAGTTGATGACTTCAATTATCCAAAGAGAAGACCTTTTGGATACATACTTGGTATGGGAGGCATGATCGCTAACAGATATGGACCCAAACGGTGTTGGGTACCCAAACTTAATTAACTGTTTTGTAGGATGTCCGGTACATAGACAAGTGGATGTTCCGGACACATGACAGAAACAAGAAATGGGTCACCGATTTTAAAGCTTTTGATGGACCCAAAGTCACATTTGGAGGAAAAGAAAACCCCGGCAAGATTAAGGGGGAAGGCACAATACTCAAAAACAATCTAAAGATTCAAAATGTGGCATATGTCAAGGGACTTAACTTCAATCTGATGAGCATCAGTCAATTCTGTGACAAAAGCTACAATGTGCACTTCAACAAAGAAGGATGCAAAGTGATTCACAGTCAAACAAACACAGTGGTTCTTAAAGGTAGAAGACAAGACAACATGTATGTGGTGGACTGGAGAATAGCCAAGGCAGAAACATGTCTACTTGTCAAGAATAAACAATCAACAAATTTGGATTTGGCACGAAGATTAAATCACTCGAATTTCAAGACCATCAACAAACTATCAAAAAGCAAGTTAGTTGAAGGCCTCGCCAGAAGATCACATTCAAGAAAGAGAGTCTATGTGATGCTTGTCGAAAGGAAAACAAATAAAAAGCTCATTCAAATCAAAGCCTCATCAATCTACAACAAGAGTTCTACATCTACCGCACATGGACTGTTTGGACCAAATCACCCGGTAAGTGTGAGTGGTAAGAAATATACTCTTGTAGTGGTGGATGACTTCTCAAAATACACCTGGACCATCTTCATGAACAAGAAGAAAGAAACACTCAAGAAGCTACCGGACTTGCCGAGAAGACTCCGAGAATGAAAAAGAGCTAAAAATTATCAAAATCGATCGGATAGAGGCACCGAATTTCTAAATGAAATTATCGAACCTATTGTGAAGAAAATGGAGTACTACATCAACTATCTCAGCATAGAACTCCACAACAAAATGGTGTAGCGAGAAAGAAGAAACAGAACTCTCAAAGAAGCAGTCAGAACAATGATTGCTGAAGCATGCTTGCCAAAGAGATTTTGGGCTGAAGCAGCAAACACAGCATGCCATACACAAAACAGATCAATCATCAACAAACATCATAAAAAAACTCCATATGAATTATGGAATGGTAGAAAACCCAATATCTCATATTTTCATATGTTTGGATCAAAATGTTTTGTCTTGAACATGAATCATCTGCATACCTTTGATGAGAAGGCTGATGAAGCAATCTTCATGGGATACTCAGACACCAGCAAAGCATTCAGAGTACTAAATAAAAGAACATTGGTGATTGAAGAATCAATACATGTGGTTTTTGATGAACCATATACAAATGGTGAAGATCTTCAAGACCAAGAAGAGAAAGCTGCACAGAGGCAAATCTATACAAATGCAACCATACCAGCTACTATCCTGAATCATCTTTTTGAAAATCAAGAGGAGCCACATATCAATACAACAGGAGAAGCACTGAATCGAAGTTCATGCTCAAAGCATGAAGGTATGGAAGCACCAAGTGAAGATCAACTTCAACCAGACCTAAATTGGCTTAGAGACCATCTTGAAGAACAAGTCATTGGAGATATTCACACCGGAGTCAGAACAAGAAGACAACTGGAGCACATGCTAACTTGCTTTCTATCACAAGTGGAACCCAAGACCATAGATGATGCAATCCAAGATGCGATTGGATCACAAAGCCATGCAAGAAGAACTAAATGAATTTGAAAGAAATGAAGTCCGGGAACTTGTTGACAGACCGAAATGGCCAACATCATTGGTGCAAAATGGGTATTCGGGAACAAGATGGATGAGCAAGGAACTCGTTGTCGAAACAAAGCAAGGCTAGTTGCAAAAGGATATTCCCAAGTGAAGGAATAGATTATGATGAAACCTTTGCTCCAAAGTAGCAAGATTGGAAGCAATAAGACTTTTCTAGCATTTGTCGCACACAAAGACTTCAAAGTCTATCAAATGGATGTCAAAAGTGCATTTCTAAACGGACTTTTGGAAGAAGAAGTTTATGTAGAACAACCTCCTGGATTTCAAATCAAAGGAAAAGAAGACAAAGTATACAAACTCAAGAAGGCCCTCTATGGCCTCAAACAGCACCTAGAGCCTGGTATGAAACACTTGTCACAATTTCGATCAAGAATGGATTCAACAAAGGAACTATAGACAAAACTCTATTTAAACTAGAGGAAGGGGCAAGCACATTGCTAGTGCAAATCTATGTTGATGATATAATCTTTGGATCAGAAGATGAAAAGTTGTGTGAGAAATTTGCAAACCTAATGAAGAGCAAATTTCAGATGAGCATGATGGGAGAATTAAACTACTTCCTTGGCCTTCAAGTAAAGCAAACGAAGGATGGCATTTTCATTAGTCAAGCAAAATATACAAGAGATTTGATACACAAGTATGGGATGGATACAAGTGGCACAGCAGACACACCAATGTGTGCCAGAGTCATACTTGGAAAAGATGAAGGAGGAAAAGATGTTTATCAGAAAATGTATAGAGGAATTATTGGATCATTGTTGTACTTAACTGCAAGCAGACCCGATATTGCATTTGCAGTAGGAGTATGTGCTAGATTTCAAGCTCAACCAAAAGAATCACATCTTCTAGCAGCTAAAAGGATAATCAAATACTTGAAACACACCATCAATGTTGGCATTTGGTACCCAAAAGATGGAGGATTTACACCGATATCATATTCGACTCGACTATGCTTTGGATCCAAAATAGATAGAAAAAGCACCTCCGGAACATGCCAAATGCTAGGAACCGAGACTAGTCTCATGGTTCAAAAAGCAAAACTCTATATCTACAACAAGACGTAATATATAGCGAACAGTAGTTGTTGTGCACAAGTACCGTGGATAAGACAACAACTAAGGGACTATGGAGTCGAAGAGAAAACAATCCCAATCATGTGTGACAACACAAGTGCAATATCTATTACGAAAATCCAAGTATTGCATTCAAGAACAAAGCACATTGATGTAAGACATCATTTTATCGAGACCATGTTGAAAAGGGAGATGTCATCCTAAAATACATATCCACCGAAGACCAAGCGGGTCGACATCTTCACTAAACCACTCGTTATGAAAGATTTAGTATGTTGAGAACTCGAGTTAGGGATGATTGAAATTGACTAAGTATCAACGAGCGGCTAACCGGAGTAATCGGCTAAGTGACTTCATCAATCGGTACAACCTTTGCCGTTACAGAGATGTAGCAGGTAAGGCACCGGTATCCAAAGCAGAGGTAACTTAACCGATTGTTAGGAACAGTTCAATGAAGCAGCTCAGTGAAGAACTCATTGGACCGGTTAAGTGACCAGCGAAGGCACTTCACCGAAATAAAGACTTGGACAAATTCAAAGTGTGAACAAAATCAATTCTGAATACACGTGGAGAATAAGGGAATTATGGAGGATTATTCAGTACACACGTGGCGATCACTTTATGATCATGGAGGTAATTATATTATTTTTTGAATTATAAACTCGTCGATTCCCGGGCTCTATCATTACTTGCCTCAAACCACTCCCCCTCTACGCTCGAATATCGCGTTTTTCATACACAAAATCACGCCATTATGTCACTAAATCCTTCCATATTCAAACCACGTTCACACTACCCAAATCACACTATATAAACAAGACTTAGAGATTTTCAGAGATCCTTACGCTATCTTGCAAATTACAACCCTACTCTTGTTTATCTCTATTGCAAACTCAAGTTCATTTTCAAACCCCTCTCCCTCTCAAAAATGGCATCATCTTCCTCAATCACTCAAGCTGGGTACGAAAAATCGATTGCCACTGGCTCATTCTTCCAAGCAGAACACTACCTGAAACTGTGTGGAAATGATGAGCATGCCAAAAGGTTGGCAGCAGGCTGCGAAAAACTAAAATTATCCACCTTCCTCAATCCTACAATAACTGAAGTGTGTTATGAAAGTCTGATTTCCTTCTGGAAATCTGCACAATACGTGCTTGGGCTCCCTACTGAAGAAGGTGACAAGTTCGAAGAAGACAAGATTGTTGCATCCATAAATGGCAAAGACGTGGTGATTACAAAGAAAGGTAATCCGAAAACATCTCAAACTTTCAAATAAGGGTCAAGAAAAAGTGACATTGATACCACAGACTTAGATGAATTCGGGCAATCATTGCCAAAACGGCAAACCCAGGATCCACAAAAGTAAATTGTCTCGATCCGAGTTGAAGCAAAGCCATTTAATGAGTTTAGTGCCCTAATTGGCAAAACCATTGAAGGAAAGTTGGGATCAAATCATGCCATGACGTAAATTAGAATCCGGTTAATGGGAATCATCTATAACAAGCTACGATTTAATTGGGCAAAATACTTCTTTTTGAGAATTAAAGAGCAAATCCAAGGTGAAGTAAAAGCAGCGAAAAAGGGATAAAAGAGGGAAAGACAATGAAAGGACAATTTCGGGTGAAAAGTCATATGGGATACGTGTGCACTATCTCGTTGCAATGTCTCAAAGTCCCCTCCGTACAACTCCACAGATCGCATGAATCCAAAGTCATGTTTACTTATGTCAAACCACAAAAGAAGGCAGAGAAGGAAAGAGGAAGAAATCCTCACACAACACCACAAGTCAAAGAAAGAAACAAAAGGTCGACGAAGTCCGGAAAAGACAGACTTTGGAAAATTAATTGATGAAGAAGAAGCATAAGAGGATTCTGACAATGAGGAAGCACAGCAAGTAGAAGAAAATGCCAGTGAGGATGAACAACATCCAAATGAAGAAAGCACTGGAGAAGATGAGGAATCTCTAGAAGAAGCTGTACAATTGTCTGTAAACGATATAGATGACCGAATTGCGAATATCTTGAATGGAAGGAAGGCGATTCCGACAACAACTTCAAGACACATGACCACATGCTTACCGAAGAAGCTTGGTTATTTGATTTTCCGGGAATCACAACACTTGTAGGAGTACTTGATGAATCACCACTATGGGAATTGGTTGATGCGGCCCAAGGCAAAGATGCTCCGCACTTCTGCGGGGGAGACGTAATGATGACTCGACGGTGGTGATGATGATCATGATGATGATGATGATAATGATCATGATTGTAATGACAATAATGATGGTGATTTAGGTAAAGACAGAGAAGAGGATGCTCTTGCACCGATGCACTTGATGACACTACTCTTCTCCGTACATTTTTGAAACCACAAGCCTCCGGCAAGTCTTCAACTCCAAAGAAAGACAATACCACTCAACCATTGTCCGTCAATGTTCCACTAACAAAGACAAACATTGTGGACACTCGGTTCACCGTCGCCACTCCTACCAAGACAACCCCCGGCATAGAGATAGGGGGAACAAGCAGCTCAAGCCACACCAAGATACTCATCTACCCAAATACTTGAAGATCGAGATGTAAATGCAGATGTCACTCAACATCAAGACAAGGGCCAAGAAACAGATCCGAACCAACCGAAACAAGGCACAAACTCTCTCACTCGAACACCGGCATTACAAATGAAACTTTTGAGAAAGCGGCAGACTTGCCGGCGGCTAAAGAATTGGAACAAAGAAGCAATGTATCTCGATCCATGACTTCGCATTTAATGACAAAAGCTCCTCCATTGAAAACAAGTTTCAAGCCATTGCCGAGTACATTGATGCACAAAACATTGTGGTTCAACAACAGGGAAGTCCGATGAAGCAAAGCCTTAACATCAATATCACCAACAAGCCTTGCAGTGCCTCGTGCAACACATTTCCCAAGAAAACGAATCACTGGCAGTAGCTTTTGGCACTAGACTTAGGAGTGTCAATGAGAAATTGAATGATCATAACAATAGATTCACCTCTATTGAATCAAAACTTGACTCTCTGATTGGAACGGCAGAGGCCACCAATAGCATCCTACTCCAGCAAAGGGATGATGCTGCCAAAAAGGGGGAAAATCTGGATAAGCCTGAAGGATCAACTTTCAAACCCCCTAACTTCACTGAAGAACAATTGAGAGCAAGAGACAGAGAAATAAGGATCAGAAATGAAGCAGAAGAGCAACAAAGAAGGATCAGAGAAGAAAGAGAAAAAGCCACAAAGGAACCCTGCATTGGATTTCCTCATCCTATTCAACGAAGAGATGATGATGAGAGACAGTCCGGCAGACAAAGAAAGGTCCGGATCCACCCAACAAAGAGGATCGTCACCAACACAGACTCAAGCACCGAGGAAACACCAAAGAGAGCAGCAAAGCAGCAGCTCCAAATATACTAGTGAGCACGAACTTACACCGGTCACCAAAGCAAAGCGAATATGATGCGATGTACCGGACCATGTAAGAGAATTTTTTAAAGTACAGAAGGACTTTATCCTCACCTCTCACAAGATGAAGCTTGGGCTGATTGGCTAAACTATCAGATGAAAGGATGAGAACTGATATGGCCAAACTCTACAATGAAGTCAAAAGAGAATTTGCACTTCTCAAACAGACCAACAACAAACCAAGTTCAGCCATACCACTATCTGCAAAGGGACCAGAAGACTTGCCAGCCGCACAACAAGAAGATTTCAAATAAATGGCAAGATTCTTCAATCCCATGGGGAGATTGGAGAAATAGGAACAGTGGGGTCTCTACAAAAGTCTCAAATTTGCAGACTCACACATTGCTGAGGCTAGGGAAAGACTTTAAAATTTTTTTGGAGAACCTAAGGCCAATGAGACCATGCCTGATTTCAATAGACTTTTTGCCAAAAGAGTTTTTCAGGGTGTATCTGAATACACAGCTTTGGCTTACCGGAAGTGGAAGTTTCCGTAAATTGATTGGAAAGACATTGAAGAGGTTCGACTACAAAGTTCAAAAGGTACAAGGTCGAATTAAGCAAAATGTAGTTTGTAACAGTTGAATAAATTCTTTGGATCTCATTGCCCCTTGATGGATGAATAAAATTTTTGAAATTTTGTTTAGTTGGTTATTATGAATTTTTTGACTACTTATGTTCAGGCTTATGAGGGTTTTGGCATCATCAAAAAGGGGGAAATTGTTAGGAACATTTTATTAAGTTTTGATGATGGCCATACTAGCTGTTATAGCAAGCCTGAAATAAGTTAGAATTCTCTCGTATAAGTCTTTACTTAGAGTCCGACATGTTGTATAAGTTGAGTCGACAAGTATTGTACTAGTTGGTAGGATGGCAAAGTGAAAATGTACATTCGGCAGAGTGAAGCCAGCCAAGCACCAGCAGAGATACAGAGAAGGGATTATGATCTGACTTATAACCAAGGAAGTCTGTGATGACCTTGGATAAGTCTAAGTTATGTTTCAAGTGATGAAACTCAATATTCCAATATGGTGTACACTGATCTCACCCAAATCAAGGATCGTTGAAGTATAAAGATTCTCCCGAAACTAAAGCAAAGAAGAAAACAAGAATCGGCCGAGTACACCGACCGTCGGCAAAGAGAAAACAAAACGGCGAAGAAAGAACTAACGGCTAAGTCAGAAGGCTCACTCCACCGTTCTACAGACGGTGAAGAGACACTTACATGATCAGATTTAATATACATTGAAGATTCAGCAGATCACGCATTAAATGTACAATCATTAAAGGATCAATCAAGGACGGATTTTCTGCTATACATTTGAAAGAAGAATCCGATCACTGAAATCAAGGAAAATACAATTAAGGGGGAATCAAGAATAAAATCAAGGATTATTCCCTCATTAATATAGCCAACGGACGGAATTTCAAAATCAAGGCTATTCAAGGCTATAAATAGAAGGCATTGACGAAAAAAAAAACAACGATTAAGAAAAAAAAAAAAAAAGCGTAAACTCGTCAATTAGAAAAGCCTTCTCTCCGAACTTACAAGGATACATCTAGTGATCAACTCAAATATCGAACTACAAAGTCATATTCGAATTGAGATTGATCAAGCAAGTGCGTGAATCACATTCACATCAAACTCGAAGCAACCGAATCGAGGCAATCCGAGAAGAAGTTGAAACCGTGATAGTCGTTGAAGGATTTTGATCTCAAGGAGCAAAGAAAAGGAAGACCGAATCACCGAAGCCGTTGCGTCAAGGAGTGATAGTCTTGTAGATTGTGAAGCTTGGGAAGCCAAGGACAATCATACCGTTGTATCTCGTGGAAACAATAGTGAATTCCTCCGATCATCACAGGAGAAGAGTGGATTAAGGGATTACACCACCCCGAACCACTATAAGCCTTGTGTCAATTTAATTTCGCAATTTACTTTACAAAGCACTTATTTAATTTGCCTACATCATAACACATATCCGTGATTGTCTAAACCGATTTGAAAACAACATAGTAAGAAGGGACTTATCCGCCGCTCAAAAGCTTTTAAAACACAAGAAAAGTTTTTGAAACTCCACTATAGTCATTCACCCCCCCCCCCCCCGACTATAGTTTCACCCTTTCTCGGGACCAACAACGCTCCTTCCAATACTCTTCCATATCCCCACTAACTAGAACTTCTTCAGATTGATCATTACCGTCATCCTCTGAAAATAGGTCAGGTGAAAACACGTCAAATTCATCGACTTGCGTAGCACCACACCCGAGGATATCGAGGCAACGAACAGTCAAAGGCTTTTCTTTAAGTTCACCGATGTAGTGCTTGCACCTCTGACCGTTCACTCGAAATGGTTTACCGCTATAACCATGAAGTTCTAGAACGCCTCCAGGAATGATTTGGAGAATCTCGAAGGGGCCGGACCAACGTGTCCTCAACTTCCCAGGAAACAAATGTAACCTAGAGTTGTATAGAAGAACTTGTTCGCCGACTTGAAATTCTCTCTTCTTAATCTTAGCATCGTGGAGTAGCTTCATCTTATCTTTACTAATCCTGGCACTTTCATAGGCCTGGATTCTGAATTCGTCTAACTCATGTAACTGCTGCAATCGATGTTTCCCACAAGATTGGGAATCAAAGTTCAGAAACTTTGTAGCCCAATAAGCACTATGCTCTAACTCGACAGGCAGATGACATGGTTTACCATAGACCATTTGATATGGAGATGTACCCATAGGAGTTTTATAGGCAGTTCTGTAAGCCTAGAGTACATCATCCAACTACAAACTCCAGTCTTTTCTATGACTGTTTACTGTCTTCTCCAGGATTTTCTTGATGCTTTGGTTGCTCCTCTCAACCTGACCACTAGTCATCGGATGATATGGTGTGCCTGTCGTATGACGGACACCATATTTTTCAAGAACTTTCTCTAGGGGTCGGTTGCAGAAATGCGTCCCTTCATCACTAATCAAGGCACGTGGACATCCAAACCTCATGAAGATATTCTTCTTTAGAAATTTCATGACTGTCTTATGATCGTTGTGAGGAGTGGCTTGAGCCTCCACCCACTTAGACACATAGTCTACGCAGACTAAAATGTATTTGTTACCGCAAGATGATGGGAATGGCCCCATAAAATCGATACCCCATACATCAAAGACCTCGCATTCTAGGATGGGTTTCAAAGGCATGTCAAACCGCCTTGTCAGAGTACCGGTCCTCTGGCACCTATCACAAGCTTTACAGAAAGCTTCTGTATCCTTAAAGATCGTAGTCCAATAGAAACCGGATTGGAAGATCTTAGCAACGGTTTTCCACGGACCAAAGTGACCTCCAGTGGGTCCACTGTGGCATTGCTCAATGATATCACGTTGCTCAGATTCCGGAACACATCTCCTAAGCAAACCATCTTTACAGATCCTAAAAAGATAAGGTTCATCCCAAACGAAATATTTCAAATCAGAGAAGAACTTTTTCTTCTCCTGATAAGACATTTCTGGATCGAGATAACGGGCATGAAGGTAATTTACTATGGAAGAATACCATGGAACATCAGGAGGACATCCGTCTATCAACATGATGTTCTCAGAGGAAAGTAAAGGTCTATATCATCCGGAGCATCCTTTTCCTCACTTAACATTCTAGAAACGTGATCGCCACTACGTTTTCACTTTGCGCTCTTTTGTCCTTAATTTGAACGTCGAACTCTTGTAGGGTCAATATCCAACGTAGTAGATGCGGTTTAGCTTCTTTCTTAGTCATCAGATACCGCGAAGCAGCGTGATCAGTCCACACAATCACTTGAGCTCCTAACAAGTAACTACGGAACTTGTCCATAGCAAAAACTACGGCCAACAGTTCTTTTTCAGTAGTAGTATAGTTAACTTGAGAGGGGTTCAATGTGTGACTGGTGTAATAGATGGGCTGGAACTTCCTCTTGATCTTTTGTCCTAGAACAGCACCAACAGCATAGTTTGATGCGTCGCACATAAGCTCAAAAGGTAGGTTCCAGTCGGGTGATATAAGAATTGGAGCAAGATATTAAACGATCCTTAAGCTCCTCAAACGCTTGCTTGCGGCTCTCATCAAAATTAAACTCAATGTCTTCCTTAATAAAGTAGACAGGGGCTTGGCTATCTTGGAGAAGTCTTGAATGAATCTTCTGTAAAAACCGACATGTCCAAGAAAGCCTCTCACTTCTCGCACATTCTTGGGATAGCTCATCTTCTCGACAGCTTCCACTTTTGCCCTGTCAACTTCTATACCTTTGGCGGATATTTTGTGGCCAAGAACTATTCCCTCATCTACCATGAAATGGCATTTTTCCCAATTGAGTACTAAGTTCTTTTCCACACATCTGGATAACACTTGATCAAGATTGTCAAGGCAATCATCAAAAGATCGACCAAAAACCGAAAAATCGTCCATAAAAATCTCCATACACTTCTCTACAAGCCCGTCAAAGATAGCTAGCATACATCGCTGAAATGTAGCTGGGGCATTGCAGAGACCAAATGGCATTCGTCTGTAAGCGAATGTACCATAGGGACAAGTGAAAGTGGTCTTTTCTTGGTCAACGGGATCTATAGGTATCCGAAAATATCCCGAATATCCATCCAGGAAACAGTAGAATGCGTGTCCCGCCAGACGCTCAAGCATCTGATCAATGAACGGAAGGGGAAAATGATCTTTCATGGTTACTTCATTGAGGTTTCTGTAATCAATGCAGACTCTGTACCAGTAACAAGCCTCAATGCTATTTCCTCTCCCTTCTCATTCTTCTCAATCGTAATTCCACCTTTCTTGGGAACTACCTGAGTCGGGGATACCCATTCACTATCAGCGATGGCATAAATGATACCCATATCCAGAAGTTTGATGATTTCTTTCTTAACCACCTCTTGCATATGAGGGTTGAGCCTCCTCTGGGGCTGTCTAACACATTTCGCACCCTCATTTGTCTTGATCTTGTGCATACAGATGTCCAGAGATATCCCTCTGATATCTCCTACTTGGCATCCAAAGGCTTTTTCATTTTTCTTCAAGACGTTGATTAATTTCATTTCCTCTAAACGAGACAACTTGGCAGATATAATCAATGGAAGCTTGTCACCTTCTCTTAAAAACACATACTTAAGATGTTTAGGCAACGGCTTCAACACCAAATCACGGGGGTGGTCTTCTAAACTCGACTTGAGATCTCCACTTTTCAACTCAATATCACTGAGTTTACTCTGTGGTCCCACTGCCAAAGCTTCTCCTTCCAACAATTCTTCCTCAAAATCAGCTGCTAATTGATCTAGATTTACCACACCATGAGTATTTAGATTATCAACCAATCGCTCATACTCCGCTTCTACAGCCATGACTTGCTTATCCATATAGTCGGTGAAATCATCCGTCATATAATCAATGGAAAAGCCGGTTGGAGGGCCAGAGGGTACTTGAATGGATTTTAAGACATTGAAACTCACCTCTTGATCACCAACTCGGATAGTCACCTGCCACCATCGCAATCGATGAGGGCTCTAGCTGTAGATAAGAAAGGTCTTCCAAGAATCAGGGGGACGTTTTCATCTTTCTCCATATCTAAAACATACCAATCAACTGGAAAGGTAAATCTATCAATCTGAACCAAAACGTCTTTCAGGATCCCTGAGGCTTTCTTAGAAGATCTATCCGCGAATTGTAAACTCATAGTAGTGGATTCTAGAAGGCTTTGTAAACCGAGCTGTTTGCATACAGACATTGGCATAAGGCTTATAGAGGCACCTAGATCACACAAAGAATTAGGGAAGACTAGACCTCCCATTAATACTGTAAGTACGAATTTGCCAAGGTCACCTCTTTTAATTGGTAAGTCTTCATAATTAATCATGGAGCAATCCTCACCAATTTGCCTTTCCATGCCTGCTAACTTCTTTTTTGAAGATACAACATCCTTGATGAATTTTGTATACTTAGGCATCTCAACCAAGACATCTGATAGTGGAAGATTTACCTGAGTATTTTTCAAAAGGTTCAGCACCTTCTCGTACTTTTTGTCCTCAATCAAGGGAATGTTGCTCTTTCTCGGTGGAAATGGAAGCTTCTTAAGGTCACTCTCGTAAAAGACTTTCTTTGAGGATGCACTTACGCCTTTATCTTCCGGATCCTTCCATCGAACAGCTTTTTCAGATTTTTTTGTAGTCAGGGGATCAGCCTCCTGACTTTCGTTTGCTTTTTCAGTTCTCAAGGGATCAGCCACTTGAGGATCTTCAAATTCTTCACCTCTCAGGGGATCAGCCACCTGAGTCTTTCCTTGCAGTTGAGGGGAGTGTAGGTGCTCAGCTTCCCCTCCTGCCTTATCAATGGCAGGAGGGGCTAGTGGTTTCCCTGATGGGAAGGACCACTAACTTGAGTACCACTTCTGAGGTTCATTGCACTGGCCTCTTCTTTACCGTATTGAATTGATGGCACGAGGTCGGTACATAGGCCTTTGTTCAAGTCTGCTTGAGCAACTTGACCACCCTTTGGATTCTTCTCGGTGAAACTGGGCAGCTGCCCTGGGGGTCTAGAAGCTAACTGTTCAGCCAGTTGCCCAATTTGTCTCCCTAGATTCTTCATTGATCTACTTTGCTCCTCCAATTTAGCTTCATGATTGTTAGATTGGGAGGAGCTTTGAGAGTTTTGGAAATTTGAAGAATAGGGCTGGCTGGGCCGACTTTGGACTGCAGAATTAGAATTGGCGGGCCAATTCTGATTGAACCTTTGAGTAGGATTTGAAAATTTTGAATTTTGGTTCTGATTAAACCCAGGGTTTCTATTGAAATTCTGATTCGAGTTAAAATTCGAATTAGGATTGAAATTTGAAGATGGATTAAACCCTTGGTTTTGGAAATTATTCTGGCCAGGAAACTGATTGAACCTTGGATTGTTCTGGCCATAGAATGCATTCACTTCCGCATTCTGTCCGTTCATAGGACAGAATTTAGAAGTGTGCCCCACCTCGTCACAATTCTGACATGTGACTTGATTGTACTGTCCATAATCATGAACAGCATTCACTTGATAAGGTGCAGGGGGATTAAATTGACACTGGCCATTCATATGGCCAGTCTGACAGCAATTTTCACAGTACAAAACCTGAGGGTTCTGTGGAAAAGAAGAAGTTTTATTTATCGGATTTGAAACTTGAGGTGTTTCCATCTGCTTCTGCAGCATGGCGATCAAACTTTGCAAATTGACTTCCTCAACCTTGGGAGGAGGAGGTGCTTGGATTGCTTGATAAGAGGGGGCGTAGTTATACTTTGCAATGTCCTCAAACAGTGCCCATCCCTCTTCAGGTGTTTTCTTCAGAAACGCCCCACCAGATGAACTGTTGACCATGCCTTTGGTGATCTCGGTCAATCCACTGAAGAATGTATTGACTTGCCTTTCCAGTGGCAAGCCATGGTGGGGACACTTTCTAAGAAGAGACTTGAATCTCTTCCAACATTCGAAGAAAGATTCATTCTCTTTCTGATAGAAAGTGAATATTTCGTTTAAGCACTGGGCCGTCTTTGAAGGTGGAAAATATTGACTCAAGAACTCCTTTTCGAGTTCTGGCCAGATGGTGATAGATTCAGAAGGGAGAGAGGTGTACCACTCTTTAGCCTCTCCTTTCAAAGAAAAAGGGAAAAGTTTTAGCTTGATAGCATCCTCACTTACTCCTTGGATGGATGTAGTACCGTATATCTCTAAGAATGTGTGTAAGTGGGTATGCGGATTCTCTGATTGGTAGCCAGGAAAAATTGATGCATGCTGCATCATCTGGATAAGTCCTGGCTTTAGCTCAAAGGTTTGTGCGGTAATGGCTGGAATGACAATAGCCGGGTTGACTTTGACTTCGCCCTGGCATGACGTAGTCGCCAACGTACGTCTATTATTAGCGGCCATTATCACAAAATCGGTGATTTCCTTTGCTAATTGATCTTCAAGATCTTGCTCGGCTCGTCCGCGAACCGCGAACGGAAAATCCGCTTTGTTTGGCCGGACTACGGTTCGCTCGGGGTCGGGGTGTATAATAAAGGTCCCTTTCGACTCCGAGTTTGCATAAACCGGACCAAAAACAAGTAAAAAGAAGCCTAAAAACTAAGAAATTAAAAGCCTAAACTAAAAATTAAAAGCCTAAAAGAAAAGAAAAGAAAAGAAAAGAAAGGAAACAAGATTATTAAGGAAAAGATAAAACAGACGGGCGTCCAAAGGCTTGGACGGGCGTCTGCTCAACTTTTGGACTGGACGGGCGTTCGGTTTGCCCAAACGCTCGTCTGTTCTTCAGAAAACTTGAACGGGCGTCCAAATTTTATGGACGCTCGTCTAAGTGAAAGAAAACAGAACAGTATTAGAAATTTTCCAGCGGACGGGCGTCCAATATCCCAGACGCCCGTTTGGTAGCGGAAAAATTAGAACAGAAGCAGGAAAATTTGCAGAAAATAACAGAAAAGAAGGGGAACGATAGAATAGAAACAGAAACAGAGAGAAGAGATAAAGGGGAGAACTAATCACAAGAGAACCTTAAACCCTAAACTAAAACCCTAATTAACTAATTACCTAAACGTTTATCAACTAAAAACAGGAAATTAAAACGAAATAAAAACAGGAAAAACAAAAACAACACAGAAAAATGAAAGACAAAAACTAGACAACCGTCCGGTTCCCCGGCAACGGCGCCAAAAACTTGTCACGGATTTTATTAACACAAAATAAACAAGTAATAATCCGGTTAACCTCAAGTATAAGGATCGTAGTAATAGTGGTTAATGCCGGGTCGATCTTACGGGGAACTGGCGATTGCTAACCCTAGTTTTTGTTTAACTAACTAACCTATGTCACGAAACTAATCTAAACAGTGAATAAAAACCAAACAAAACAGAAAATAAAACTAGACAGATGATATAATCCAAAGCTAGGAAGGATACGGGCTGCGAACCAATTCAATACTAAACTAAACTAAGATGCAGATAAAAGTAAACTAACTAAACAAATTCAAGTTTTAAGGATTTAGATCAAGTTTATAAGGAACAAACGAGGATTGATCCACCTATCCAACAAGCATTGATTTCCTATCTCGATTATATTGTGGTTTTTATCTAAGTTGTGATTCACCTTATCTAATTATGAACCCTAATTCCTTAGAAAGTTCATCTATTAATCTATTATCTTCCGATGTAAGATTAACGCGTTTTCTAACCAAAGGTGTAAACTTTACGTTTGTAATCTAGTAATTAAACCTATCAACTTCCGTTATGATAGATTCGAATTACTATTCTTATTCATGATGATCTAGGGTTTATTAAGATTTCCATCAACAATAAACAATCACACATGCATATCTTCCGATGTAAAGGCAATTAAACGTAATAAACATGAATAAGAAACAACCTTTAAATAAAAACTCACAGTACAACCGAAGAAAACGAAATCAACAATCGTTGGATGGCTTCACAATACTCGTTTGATGAAGCTTTTAGCCTCTAAACATCCTCAGCAACTCGAATTTGCAGAAATAGTGCATAAAAAGTAACTAGTTTAATCTAGATCTAAAGTGCATAAAAAACTGGAATAAAAGAAGAAAAACGCAGCCTAAAGCCGCCCCTAGGTTTAGGGTTTTGAATAATGAGTGTATGGTCTGTTGTGGGTTGAGAAACAGCCGCCTATTTATAGATTTTAAAGTCGGTTTCAGCAAGTCGGCTACCGGACGCCCGTCTGGTTCCTTGAACGCCCGTCCACTCTTCAATAGAACTTCAAATCGGGCCGAGTCATGACCAGACACTCGTTCACCCAGCGTCCACTTCAGCGTCCAAACATCCTGAATCAACTTTCCTCAACCGGACGCTCGTTCACTCTTATCAGACGCCCGTCTGGTGGACGGGACCTGGACGCCAGTTTGATATGATTGAATTTCGATTTATTGATCTTTATCTCTTGTATCTCTATCCCACTTCTTCATTATCTCTTTTATCATCAATTAGCTCGAACTAAATCAAATTTTGATCATCTTTTGAGCCTCAATCATGTATTCACAACACATAAAAACATCGCAAAATGTAATATCGCTCAAATAATCATAAAAACATAATTAAAGCACATAAATAAACATATTTTGCGATTAACTCATCTAAAATATCATTTACTCAATATTTCTATTAAACACACGTTTCTTATGCAAATTAATACAAATATGGGGGAAATTATCATAAAACATAGTGTTATAAATCGTATAATATCACCCTTAACAGATTTCATCTGCACAACATAATCAGCCATGGGTTTTGACCCTTTTGTGGCCCTTGTCAATGCACTCTTGTATTCTAACATCCCAGATTTTGATTGGCTATTAAACAATGTTTCAAGAGTGACCCAAATTTCTCTAGCAGTATTGCACCCTTCAACTTCTGACAAGGCCTGTTCCGTCATGGATCCATTTAACCAACCAATTAGCAGTAGATCTGTAGTATGCCATTCCTCAACAGACTGTTGTCTTTGATAAGGGGAAAGTGACACAGAAAAAGGTGAAGTACGTTGTTGACTAGGTCCTTCATCCGAGAGAACATGACTCTCAAGTATGTGTCCCCGGATTATGGGCAACACAGTTGATTTCCATAACAAATAATTAGATCTATCAAGTTTTACATTACACGCCTGATTCAAATTTCCACTGAAGGGTAAAGTAGAGGTGGTGACGGAATATGCGACTACGGAGGTGACGTGGTGACATTTGGAATGGTAGATTCACCTCTTCCAAACTGCAGTCCTGAAAAGCTTGAGAAAAGAGCTCCAAGGAACATTCCAGCTTGCATGTAGATCATTGGAGCAAAGGGTGTGGTTCCCAGGCTGGTGACAAACGGAATTTGAGCTCCCGTGACTCCGGTAAACGGAATTTGAGCTCTTGTGACTTTGGTAATGGTTGGAATGCCGGTGTTCGTTGAAGACCCATTCCCTGTGGTGATCTGTGTGGCTTCTGGTCCAATAGCCGTTGTTAACACAGCTGAGGAAGACGACTGAGATGCGGCAAAGCTCATCGGTGGAGCTGGTGGCTACGTCGACATCAACCTGGCTCCGATACCAAGATAATAAAACGGATAGATTTTGTTATCAGAATCTTAGTGTGTACAATGAGTGTTTACAAGATATATATCTGCCAAAGGCCAAGTGGCATAACTAACAAATGGCGCACCCGTAAAATACCAATTCTACCCTCGGAATAATGCAGAGAAAATTATAAACCAAACTATTTCTTAACTATTACAAAAAATAAACATACAAATTTGAGAAGCAATCCATCTGTCACATGCATTTATTTTATAATCATGTTTATAGCTTAGCCGGCACTCTAACGTAACTTTGGGAGCAAGTCAACATATTATATATATATATATATATATATATATATATATATATATATATATATATATATATATATATATATATATATATATACACGTTGCACCATACACAATTTGATCCAATGAAAATCACTTTTCAATCATTAATCTATCACGGGATTATTACATTTTTTTTGTCCCCATGTTTGTTTATTTTCTCAAAACAAATATTTATCTTTCATGGTTGATCAACACCCTTATGCATTCGTTTTTTTAATAACAATAAACACCCCTATATTTCATTTTTACAATAAACACCATTATTTATTGTTTTTGTTACGATAAACACCCCCAAGTATGTGTTTTTGTTACAATTATTGGACAACTAACCGGATGTTTATCGTAACAAAAGTTATATACATATGGGGTGTTTATCGTAACCTATGATGCATGGATACGTGGGTTTTCAAGCGTATCGCGTATCCGATTCGCCGCGGATATGCAGAGCCGGCCTTCGCTTTTATTGGGCTTAAGACCAAGTCTCCGAATTGGGCCTTTTAGTTGAAATTGTTTTTTTTTTAAAAACATACTTATTGTTAGATATTTTTTCATAAATAAATATTTTGGTTATCGTTTGCATACGAGTTGCCGTACGAATTAATATTATCGCAACGAAACGGGGTTCGACCTGCATCAGTTAATGAAGGGATATGCATTTTCAGATACATGCATTTTCGAACTGATATGTACTTACCCTTTCGTGTAAGGGTTGCATTCTTTCATCCAGTGAACAGTGACAACCCTACCCTTTCGTGCAAGGAGTACCTCCATTCGTTTATGGGGTACTTCCAACCTATAAAAGACATAAGTAAGCAGAAGAAAATTCATGAGTTTGACAACATCATCAGAAAAACTTTGAGTGTCCTCGGGTTTTATTCAAACAAGTCACTGTTTGAATCAAACACCCTCATTGTATCCTGAAAGAGATTTTCAGTTGATCCCTTAGTGACAAATCGTGTGGGACGAAACATCTCTTAAAAGACAACGTTATTAACGTGCCTTGGAGTTTCTAATTCTCTGTCAAATCCTAAGTACTACATTTTTTCAAACACTTTTTTAACATCCGTAAATGCAAAAAATTAATAAAACTTGTTTGTATGTCTATTTTTTTTTCGGGTCAAGTAAATTTTTTTATTGGGGCCTTTATCAATTAGAGTAAGAAAAAATTTGGGCATTTATCAAAAAAGAAAATTAACATATTATATTAGGTTGGATCGGATTAAATCTAAACGAATTTTTTTTTCTTTTAGCGAAACATGTACCGTTGGGCCCTCCGACACCGTTGGGCCTAAGACCCGGGTCTCGCGGGCCTTAGCATAGGGCCGGCCCTGCGGATACGGATACGCCAAGGATACGCCGGATACGCGATGGGATACGTATTGGGCTGATTTGTAGTTTTGAAAACTTCGGATACGGCATTTCGGATACGCAAATTCTGATAAGATACGCGTGTCCGTCTTCGGATACGGCTACAATGAGAAAAGTTGTTTTTTTTTTTCATAATGTCGTGAGATCAAGTTATGTGCCCTTTGAAAGTCCCAAAATTCCTCCGTCCCATGAATTGTAACTTTTCTTTCTATCTTCTCTGTTAATCTCTATATGGACTCTTGGGTATTTATATTTACAATTTTGTCCTCGCATTTTAATTATTTACAATTTGGTCCTTATATTTTTCATTATTTACAAATACACCCCATATCCGTATCCTTTATTTTATGAAAATCTCGTATCCACGTATCCCGTGTCCGCGTATCCGTATCCGTGCATCCTAGATCGTAACAAAAACAATACACAGGAGTGTTTATTGTAACAACGAAAGATAGATACTAGTTTTGAAAAAAAAAAAAAAGAAAAATGAGGACAAAATCTCTTTTTTTATCAATGAAGACTGTGTCAAAATTATATTAGGCGTAAACATTATACTCCGTATTAGTTTTCTTTGAGGGGTTGTCATTTTTTTCTTTTTTGAGGGCTTGTCATTTTTCTTCTACTTTGACAACTCTCATATAAGTTTTTTCTTTGGCACAAACAAGTCATATGTTTCGTCTGACATGAAATCATGGACCATAGAAAGTATAATCCAAAAGGATCCGGCAACATCCCCTGGATATGGCCTAGTGGTGAAGGCATGGGTGTTTAAAAACAGCCTGAACATGAGCGGGAGGTCTAAGGTTCGAACCCCACAAGGGGCGAATCGCTCTTTGTCTCCTGTCAATGGGCAGCTTGTGTTCTAAGCTACTAGGTACCCAGATTTACATCTCCATACACCTGTGGGATCGGGAGTATGGGGACCCTCGGGGTAGGGTTTACCCTTTTTTTCAAAAGGATCCGGCAACGCTACGTCGTCCAAAGTCCAAATTGGTAGATTTATTTAAGGCACCATCTTAGGGCAACTCCAATCCATGGTATCAAATCATAGGTATCAAAATTAAATTTTGATACATTTGGATACTATTCATTTGGGTATCAAATATCCATCTCCAATGGGGGTACAAAATCATAGTATCAAATTTTTTATTTTGTTTTTATTCAATATTTTGATGATTTGATAATAATATAAAATACTAGTCGATAACCCGTGCATTGCACGGGGACATATAATAATATGATTGCATTCAATTAACATGCATAATATGAACTACAAAACAAAGACCCTTCAAACTTATTGTTATGCTAGCTATTAAATTTTTTTTAATTAAGATTAATATTCCTTTCCGGCATCAGATAGAGTCAAAAACAGACAAAACAAAATGTCCAAAAGTTATACTGATACCAGTAATTGTGGTTATATTTCTTTTTTTTGTATTGCACGGGAGAACATATATTTTAAAAGAAGAATTTTTTTAAGGAATAAAAGAAGATTTTATTAGCATGTTTATTACGTAGGAATGAAATTGAATGGAATAAAATAACAGGAATGTAATGGAATGTAATGAAATTAATTAATTCTATTACTGCGTTTGGAATATGCAAGATTGAAATGAAACAAATTATATAAAAGATGACAAATTGAGTGATGAGTAGAGCAGGGTAGTGAATTAGAAGAAGAATGGATGTAAAGAAAAATATATGAATATATTGAGTGTGATATGTGGTATTTATAATATAGATAAATACCTATACTATATGATGATGCATAAATCATCATGGTTGTTCTAGTGGTGTTTGTGCTGTGGATATCTAGCTTATTTGGGGTTGATTAAGTGTATGCTAGCCGGAGAAGTGCGGCGGCGATAGGAGGAGGAAGAGAGGGGTTGTATTTTCGCAGAGCTTTGGCCTGCTTTTGTATTAGAATGTATATGTGATTTAGGTTACACAAGACTTCCTTTTATAGGAAGAGTAAACTTAGGAGCTAAGTAAAAAGACCGGCGGTGCGAAGCAGCTTAGTCACTAATTTTACTTAATAGCTAAGTAAACATCAAATTTCTAATCTGTAAGTGGATAGAATATCTGGGCGGCGTCCCTTTGTGGTCGCATTGGCCGCCAGCACTGTTTGTCTTGCCTTTGCTCCATGTTTCCTCTCAAGTCTTGTGCAACCCTTTGAGGGCCCTCTTTCCAAGGTCGTGAACCAGCCCCCTAGTTTTAGTGACGCTCTAGGAGGGGTCGATGGCAGCGGCCTTGACTTGGTATCATTTAGCGTCGCCGATGATGTAGTCGCGGACCTTCCTCAGTTATAGTGGGTCAGAGGCTATTTCCGGGACTAAACGGTGGCGATATTATTTGTATCATCAATGGCCCCCTACTCCATGTCTTGGTCATTTTTCATGAAAATGTCGAGCGTGGAGTAGTGAGCTGAGGGACAATGTTTTTGTGACCTCGTCGTTGGATGCGACTTGTTCACTAAGGACCGTGCTTTCAAAGCAAGCGGCTTTCGAAGCATCTTTGGGTCTATATTTGCGACCTTGTCGTCTGATGAGACTTGTTCACTAAGGACCGTGCTTTCAAAGCATGCGGCCTTCGAAGCAACTTGGGGTCTATATTTTCGACCTTATCGTCTGACGCGACTTGTTCACTAAGGACCGTGCTTTCAAAGCATGCGGCCTTCGAAGCAACTTTGGGTCTATATTTGCAACCTTGTCGTCTGATGCGACTTGTTCACTAAGGACCGTGCTTTCAAAGCAAGCAGCCTTCGAAGTAACTCTGGGCATGTATTTGCAACCTTGTCGTTGGCGAGGCTATCTGCTCGTTTAGGGATTATTGGGGTAGTTCAACAGTCATATCGTGGCTGACGTTGGCTCCCTTGGTAACTGTAATTACGTGGGTACTGGCGCCTTTGGTAACTGATGACGGTCAAATTATACCCGTAAAAGTCATCAACGTTGACCTTAAATCGAGATTAATAATGTATATTTCATATTAAATCACATGTTTATATTTATTATTTAATGTTAAGTGATTATTAATATGATATTTGGTATTTAGCCGTTTTCATTATTAAAAGCCGATTTATTGTGCGATAATTATTGATTTTGCAGATCACAACAAATCGAGAGGATTAATGTCATTCAATCAATGGATCTCAAGATAATAAGGAAGAAAATCGGAGCATTAATCAAGAGATAAATTAGAGAAATCAGATCAACACGCAAGCGTGGAGTGGGGAGCAAGATAGACGAGAAAAACGATTAACGTGTGCAAATGTTAGGTTTGGTCGACCGAGCCTATAGCTTCGGTCGACCGAGTGTCAGCTCTCGGTTGACCGAGTGTCAGCTTCGGGGCGGTTTCCGGCTTATATCGTGCTTATCTTCTAGAACCACCCTAAGTCGGCAAAAACCTCTATATAAGCAAGCAGCTACGAGAATTGTAATATACACCAACATATACCTTAGAATATCATTCAATAAAATCACTCTATTCATATCTTGATACAATGTAGAATAATTTGAGGGTTTCCAGCAATTTAGGGGCTGCAAATATGTAAGCTTTTATTTTCTGTTTCTTTCTTTTAAGTAATTAATCCCTCCAATTATGTTTTATCGTTTGAGTTAATTGTTCATAGTTAGATGATGTAGATCTAGGCTATGACGTTAGGGAGGTGGCGATGCCTTGTTTATGAGGATCACATACCCTACGTCCTCTACCTAAAGTCTATGTATGAATCTATGTTGTTTAATTACCGTGCATCTATGTTAATTTATATAATTGCTTTACGAATTACTGTTTAATCCGTTGTGTATGATGAAACGCTGAGAGATACGTTCAGGGATGTAATCTGGGGGAAAAAGACCATTCGGTCGACCGAGCCCAGCTATTCGGTCGACCGAGCCCTGTTCATCCGTTAGATAGCCATGTCTTTATGGTTAGGTTAACTTAATAGGATTTATCATCTTGGTAGGTATGGCTACGGCTACGTTGCTCGTCTGTTTTAATTAGCGTATGATTAGAAAATACCAATATAGGACTCCTAGGTCGGCTCACGAATGATCTTTCGGGACTTTCAGCGAGACCTAGATCTGTTTTGTATTAGGGAATTGACGTCATCTAGTTGTACGTACGTCGTAGATTAGCATGAGACTATAACTCGGTAATTGTTAATAGGACAGAGACTGATGCGATCGTTTAGGAAGTACGCCTAACCATAGGAATGTTGCCTAGACGAGGTGTACGGTTAATATCGGCATCCTTAGAGTCATAAGCGTGTGAGTTATATGAGATGGAGGCACTAAAAGGCGAAGTCACGTAACAATATCACAGTGATCTAGTGACCTACCGGTGCTAAGTCAAGTTAAAGAGGATGACTCCCGTAGCCAATCTAAGATAGATACAAACGGATTGACGAGTTAATAAGTTCGGTTTATTATATAAATTATCTAGGTCCAAACGATAAAGACTATAATGGGGAGGTTAATTACGTTGTGTCGAGTCGTGTCAATTTATCTTTTCTTGTCTTATGTTGGTCGTAGACCGCCTCTATGTCCTTGACATGTTTAATTAATTGTTTGTATATAAGATGATCCACAATTGGTTCCCTGTGGGATCGACCTTGATTCACTATAGCTATACTACGATGGGCCTAGTCCTCTTGCTAGTATTGGTTTATGGTGGTCAAGAATATTATAACCTGATTGACCCCGATCAAGTTTTTGGCGCCGTTGCCGGGGAACCAACGGTCAATTTTATATATAAATAATTTTCTTATTCATGTCAAGTTTTCTGTTTTAGAGTCTGTTTTTACGTTTTGAGTCCCCCTGGTTGTCTGCTCTGTCTGAAAATTCCAGATTTAAAAAAAAAAAAAAATATTTTAATTCTGTCGACCGAGAGACCTCATTCGGTCGACCGAGAGTTTACAATTTTTTTTTGTTTTGTTTTGTTCTTGTTCTGTTCTGTTTACACGGTTTCTGATTTGTGTTTTTCGAGTCTGGAATTTCGCGTGTCTGTTTATCCCTGTATGTTTAATCCGTAAGTCTGATAGCAGCATGGGAAACCATGTTAAAATCAGTCTACGGTCTGTTTCGTTTTTCTTCTGTTTGCAGAAACCAGGGAAACAATAATCCAAGTCAATAATTTTTCAAGGGCGCTGAGAAAATAACCCAGCAAACATGTGGAGCTACGAATCTAAGATGGGAAAAGCGATGGAAGCAATACCATTAAAGCACAAAGATGGCTCCGAAAAAATTTTAAAGCCTTAAATTCTTCGTGGTACAATGTTGAAAGCAAGGTACTACCTTTTTTTTTGCTTATGTTTTGCTACCTTTTGGTTTTTTGAGCATAAGTTAGCCTATACATGAACCTTAGTATGAATCTTGGCCCGGAGTGGTTTGTAAGATTAATTCTATTAGTGTGGAAGGTTCTGCCCCAAATCTGTCTCATCTAGAGGGTGTAAGGAAACATGTAGTCGTTGAAAGGAAGCAGTGAATAAAGAGTTCCTCGTAGTTCTGTTAAAATCTCTTTGTCCTATGCATGAGATTGCTTCTACTTGCCAGGGGAGCAACAAATTGTGTAGTTTAAGCATTCACAATCTAAAGAAGACGTTGAGTTTTGAGAGAACACCATCTTCTGCTTTCGTTGATGTTTATGGTGATGGCTTCTCGGTGAACCCACCTTAAACAAAAACGAGATTACGCTTTGGGTGACAATTTAGAAATCGGAGACTCTTAGTACATTGGTTCGGAAATGGTTTAACCATGGTTGGGCGAGTTCAAACGAGCTTCGGCTCAATCGACTCCCCTCCACGTGTGATGTACGTTACAGCAGTTCAACAAGACTTAGCATAGCCGATAAGCCTTCAGGCTAAACGGGGCTTAATCTTGACGGATTGGCCCGAAGCGTCACATATGTTCCAACGAATAAGACGGCGTAGGCTTGCCTACATAACCGACTTTATTCGGAGTACTTAGATTCATTGTTTCTTATTGTCAAGGCCAAAACCGTAATTTTAGCCGAGTTTCTTAGAATTCACTAACTCCTAAAACGAGAGCCGAGGTAAGAGCTTTGTATAAATGGTATGGATAAATGTCGTTTCCTAGGTCTCACAACCAAGGGAAAAGTATTAATCCACAAAAGCGACAAGCCCACCTCATATAATGCTCAGAGGGTCAAGGTCTGGCGATCCAAGAATAATGACTGACAAGGATACTTTTGGAAAGTCGAGCTGAGGACTCTAAACTCAGAACTACTTCTTTAAAACCCTTAGGATTTCTTTTTAGGATTATAGGTTTTGTTTTCTTTGAGTCAAATAAGAGTAACGTGAAATATGTTGAGGTTTTTTATTTTGCCGTGTTCCGATGGCCATTGGGCTAAGGATGTGCAAAACTTTTTTACTCAATATAGGCCACGTGAAATAGAGTTCCGTAGGAGAGTCAAGAAATTGCTAAAGAAAAGGAAATTTAGCAATCAATATTAAGATGGAAGCATTAAGAGAGCTTGAGAATTACTGAAAATGTAACAGAGAATGATTGGTGCGAACAAGAACAATTTTGGTCAACTTCCAAAACCTTTCAGAATGGTGATCCAAGTGAAAATACAAAGTGATGTGCAATTCATTCTGCAATTATCCTTATCTTTCCCTTTACACTTTTTCACCTTCAAACTTTTCGATCCTCTCACCAATCTGCCCCGAAAGTTCACATTTCTAACCATTCTTTCATCGCCTCTCTTTCTTTCCATCCGTTTCGCTCTCCCACCCAATCCCATTCCTTTAAACAATTCTCAATCCCATAAACACAATTTCTTACCCGTCCTTTATCTTTTCTTCCCATCCTTATGTGTATCTTTTTCTAAACCCATCATACTCTCAACCTCCATTTTGTTTACACAATACCTATGTGTTGCGGAATTTGAAATATTGCTAAGCTTTAATGATATTTTTTATCATTTTGATTTTCATGATCCTAGTTGGGGGAAGTGTAGCTCTGACCCTAGCTAGATTTTAAATGTTTTTGGTTCGATCAAAATACAACTTATCTTTCTACTGGAAGTTTTAAATTTCACACTTTTCCGACTATTCCGGCATTTCTAGATGATAAGTTTTGTTCTGAACTATCACACCGATCCGACCTTGTTGATGACGGTTATGACTTTTACGTGATACATTGGGTTATTAGTAATTTCGAGGAGTAGCTACATCTCCCTAAGTTGTTGATATCCAATGCAAGCGAGAAGTTTCTGCGCTAAGTATTTGATTTTATCTTTAGCCAATAGGTCGTATTGCATCTGTTATACCTTACCAAGTTTCTCTTTTATACTGGAATGAATACATAGTGCGCCAGTCCACCTCGTGTTTTCCCACATGGGGTTATGCTTTTTGATCTTTGTCTTCTCCACCCGGTTTTAAGAATATTTAGGCGGTGGAGGTTGTAGATGAAGACAACCATCTTTAGTTGCTTGTTTATTTTTCTTTCTATTTAGTATTTTTCTTGTCTTTGGTTGTATAAAATAAAGTGGCTTAAACTGTTTTTAGGTATTCATACCTAATTACTGCCACATTATTCTATAACTTCCATAGACATGGTGTTATTAACGGTTTCGTGGAGTTTGTCTGCTTATACAGGTTTTCACTTACTTCTCCACAACATGCTGAAATTTACTCCGATCTTTTTCCATTACTTGAGAGCCGTTTCCAGAGCTAAGTCTTTTTCTTAACTTCTCATTTATTTTTGTCATTGAGGACAATGCCATGTTTAAGTGGGGGGTAGGAGACTTAGCCATGTTATGTCATGTTATGTTATAATTGAAAATTGAATGAAACGGCACATGATTGAAAAAATTGAATAAATATCATATCATTTATCTCGTACCCTTAGAATTGTGAGTTCCTAGCTAAGAATTGATAGGAAAGGAACCAAGTTTCATGAGTACGTGATCATTTTATACTTGTGTTAAGTAAATTTAAGGATATTCATGCCCGTTTTTGCGAGTAGTTATTTATTATTCAATTACTCAACCTGTGAATCGAGTATACCGCGCAAATCATAATAACTGAAGAAATTATGGGTACATTGCATAGATGATTGGTTATGTAGACTTAGTGTCAATATCTATCTGCTGATGCATTCTTATATTTTAGCCATTAAAGCGGAGTAATAAGCTTGAGACGTACCTGTGTTTTAGCAAAATGTTAGACACTGGGCTTGTAGTAACATTACCAAAGTAGCCCCGTGCTTGTGGTAATATTCAATGCTATACCTGATCTAAGATAGGGGGATACTCTAAGAAGTTTTCTTCCTTGAGATTTATAGTATTTGAAAAATATGAAGATATGAAAAGAATATTCAACTCTTTAAGAGGCTTTGAGTAGTACTCGGTCTCCAAGTCCAAAAACCCTATAGATACGCTCTTGCTTATTGCTCTAGTGCTTCAAAAATTTAAAGGCATAAGAAGTATGAATGCTGAGGTTGGTAGGTTGAGATTGCAAAGTTAGCATAAACTCTGATCTTGCCACGAATATATAAAACTAAATGCACATGCACACATCACTTCGATTCATAGTCAGTAGTGAATAATGGATATCTTATGAGCATGACTAGTATGAGTTGACTTGAGTTTCTTGTGTAAGTATGATTTGACCATAGAAAATGTTGTCTTGGGGAATGACTTATTGATGCTTTGTTCGGGACGATCAATGTCTAAGTGGGGGGTAGTTGATGACGGTCAAATTATACCCGTAAAAGTCATCAACGTTGACCTTAAATCGAGATTAATAATGTATATTTCATATTAAATCACATGTTTATATTTATTATTTAATGTTAAGTGATTATTAATATGATATTTGGTATTTAGCCGTTTTCATTATTAAAAGCCGATTTATTGTGCGATAATTATTGATTTTGCAGATCACAACAAATCGAGAGGATTAATGTCATTCAATCAATGGATCTCAAGATAATAAGGAAGAAAATCGGAGCATTAATCAAGAGATAAATTAGAGAAATCAGATCAACACGCAAGCGTGGAGTGGGGAGCAAGATAGACGAGAAAAACGATTAACGTGTGCAAATGTTAGGTTCGGTCGACCGAGCCTATAGCTTCGGTCGACCGAGTGTCAGCTCTCGGTTGACCGAGTGTCAGCTTCGGGGCGGTTTCCGGCTTATATCGTGCTTATCTTCTAGAACCACCCTAAGTCGGCAAAAACCTCTATATAAGCAAGCAAACTACGAGAATTGTAATATACACCAACATATACCTTAGAATATCATTCAATAAAATCACTCTATTCATATCTTGATACAATGTAGAATAATTTGAGGGTTTCCAAAGCAATTTAGGGGTGCAAATATGTAAGCCTTTATTTTCTGTTTCTTTCTTTTAAGTAATTAATCCCCCCCAATTATGTTTTATCGTTTGAGTTAATTGTTCATAGTTAGATGATGTAGATCTAGGCTATGACATTAGGGAGGTGGCGATGCCTTGTTTATGAGGATCACATACCCTACGTCCTCTACCTAGAGTCTATGTATGAATCTATGTTGTTTAATTACCGTGCATCTATGTTAATTTATATAATTGCTTTACGAATTCTTGTTTAATCCGTTGTGTATGATGAAACGCCGAGAGATACGTTCGGGGATGTAATCCGGGGGAAAAGACCATTCGGTCGACCGAGCCCAAACTATTCGGTCGACCGAGCCCCGTTCATCCGTTAGATAGCCATGTCTTTATGGTTAGGTTAACTTAATAGGATTTATCATCTTGGTAGGTATGGATACGGCTACGTTGCTCGTCCTGTTTTAATTAGCGTATGATTAGAAAATACCAATATAGGACTCCTAGGTCGGCTCACGAATGATCTTTCGGGACTTTCAGCGAGACCTAGATCTGTTTTGTATTAGGGAATTGACGTCATCTAGTTGTACATACGTCGTAGATTAGCATGAGACTATAACTCGGTAATTGTTAATAGGACAGAGACTGATGCGATCGTTTAGGAAGTACGCCTAACCATAGGAATGTTGCCTAGACGAGGTGTACGGTTAATATCGGCATCCTTAGAGTCGTAAGCGTGTGAGTTATATGAGATGGAGGCACTAAAAGGCGAAGTCACGTAACAATATCACAGTGATCTAGTGACCTACCGGTGCTAAGTCAAGTTAAAGAGGATGACTCCCGTAGCCAATCTAAGATAGATACAAACGGATTGACAGTTAATAAGTTCAGTTTATTATATAAATTATCTAGGTCCAAACGATAAAGACTATAATTGGGGAGGTTAATTACGTTGTGTCGAGTCGTGTCAATTTATCTTTTCTTGTCTTATGTTGGTTGTAGACCGCCTCTATGTCCTTGACATGTTTAATTAATTGTTTGTATATAAGATGATCCACAATTGGTTCCCTGTGGGATCGACCTTGATTCACTATAGCTATACTACGATGGGCCTAGTCCTCTTGCTAGTATTGGTTTATAGTGGTCAAGTATATTATAACCTGATTGACCCCGATCGGTAACCGCCCAAGCAAGCACGTGGGCATTAATTAACTCCCATAATGATGGCAGTTTTTGAATTTTGGAATCCGAATCGACCGCGCAACCCTCAACCGTTGGATGGATCAATTCCCAGCCACACGATCGAAATTCCGTTGCCTATATAAGGCTGGCACCCCTCACACCTCCTCACTTTTACTCTTTTCTCTTCCCACATTTTTCCTTTAGTTTTCTCTCTTCTTTTTCTGGGGTTTAGCAAAGGTTTTCCGCCGAAGGTTTGTAGAGGATTTGGTGGTGGTCGAAGCAAATTCAAGGTTTCCGGCAAGGATTTAAAGGCTCCGGCGTGCTTTTGCGGTTGCTCATTTTATTTCTCTTCCCAGAAGCAGGTAGATTCTTCCCCCTTATCCCTTTTTCCTTGTTTTTCTGTTTGCCTTTCGAGCCTTTTTATGGAATTTGATCCACTGTTTGGCAATGTGTTTATATGTAGGATGTTTTTTGAGAAAAAGTTAAGGTTTTTGGTTTAATGTTCTTATTGTGGGGGGTGGTTTTTCTGGAAAAAAGGGAAGAGGGGGGTGGTTGGTGATTTAGCCCAGAAACCCCTATTGTTTGCCTTTCGAATTTGCATTTCTTTTTCTGGCAACTGGCTTTCCATTTCTCCTATAAAAACGGAGGGGAGGGCGTCGAGATGGGTGCGATTACCTTCCTGGCTTAATTCTTATTATCCCGGGTCTGAAAGCTCCAACTTTTCCTCTTGTTTTTGCAGGATGTCTGACGGAGAGTATTCTGTGAGAGGCGACTCCGACGAAGATCAGGAGGCCTTTGACTACGTATAGGAGGTAGAGGATGACGACCCATCTAGCTCCGATGTGTCCGCCAGGGACGACCTGTTAGATGAGATAACCGAAGAGGGGACCGCTGCCCACAGGGATGACGACCCGTTTGGTTTGGATGAATTTCTCCCTGACCCTATCCTCCGACGTAAGAAGAGTCGCAAAGAAATGGCCCGAGCCCAAGGGGTAGGCACTAGCGAGGCTGGTGAAAGAGGGATGTCCGAGGTTGAAGAACAGGCTGCCGATCACAGCCCTAGTGGCGCCGCCGAGCACGACGAGGCTTATATTGAGGACGCCGCTCTTCACAAGCTGATGGGGTCTAGCGAGGATGAGAATGCCCCCTACCTCGCAAGATTGTTTGGGAGCTCCCTAAGAAACCAAAGAGGAAAAGGGATCCCAAAACAACTGTTGGGAAGGCCGCTGCCAAAGCAAAAAAACCAGCACCCAACAATCCAGAGGCGCTAAGAGAGTTCGCTATCCTGGCGGCATATGAGAAGGCGCTGGAGAAAAAGTGGGCGAAGCTTCGCGACAGCGACGATCTTAACCAATTTATCCGCCGCCGATTTAAAATCGACACAAGTGTGTATAGGTTTTCTCTACTCGATTACTCGAAGAAGGAGGATAAGTTTAAGCCTGGAGACCGCGAGGATTACATTTGTGCCCGCCGCGCAGATGATGCCCTAATTCTGCATTTTGATCATTTCTATGCGGGGCTTAGGCCTCCATTTGTTTCGTTTTTCGTTAGGATTTGCGAGCTGATGGGAGCTCTTCCCTCTGATTTTGCTATTGGGGCCGTCATTCAGATTATGGCCTTTATAGTGATGTGCCGGGTAATGAAGATAGAGCCCTCCCTGACTTTGTTGGGTCTGTTCCACTTATTCTGCGGGACGTGCACTACGGGACAAATATCCTTGAGGACTAAGACACCTCGTTTTTTGTTTTTGCTACAAAATAAGATTCATAGATGGCAGGAACGGATCCTTAAGGTGGAATCCAAGGTTGGCTGGCCGTTTCCTAAGGCCGCAAAACGTACGGGAAAATCCACCCTTTCAATTGGCGATCCTATAGTTCCGGAGCGGCGCTTTGTCAAAGGACTCATGACGCTTATTCAATCTGACGGGGTCGAGGGCTCTTTGAGAAATGTGGCCTGGGTCGATCTCCTCGACTTGGCCCTCCCATTAGCTCACATGGCTGGCGTCGCGGGTCAGGGTAAAGCGGAGCCGTTAGTTGCCATGGTCCCCGAGGAGAGCGATCCCGATTGGATAGGGGATTGTCACTTAGGCAAATGTTTTCCGTCCAAATGTCCTGTATGTGGAGGCGACCCGAGTAGAAGACCGCCTTGTAACTTTCCTTGCTTTTTATTCGCTTATTTCATAAGTTGTCGTTTCTCTTTCTTTTGGATCCGTTTTTAATGAACCCTTTTTGTAGGTATGGACGCTACTGAACGCAGGGCTCAAAGGCAGAGGCTCGCTGATGAGCAAGCTAAGACTCGACAGGTGACCTTGAAGCATGTTCTGGGGAAAGTACCCCGCACAGTGGATGCATCTATTATTGATGAGACATATGATCCGACCAAGACCGCGGCGGCGTCCATTGGTGCGAGCTCAAGCCAGGCTGTTGCCCAAAAAAGATCGCAGGCCGACGAACCCGCCAAAGAGACCCAAGGCCAGAAGCGATCCAAGACCGAGAAAACCAAAACTGCCGGTGGTGCTGGCAAAGGATCTGATCGCATGGATAAGCGAGCTGCTGATAAAGGCTCGGAGCAGGCAGAGGTTGTTGTTGAAGAGGTCCCCGAGGGGATGGAGCCGCTGCCGACCGGGACATTGCCCCGTGGTTACAAGGGGAAAGAGGCTGTGTGGCTGGATGCCAATTTCACCCAAGGCCTTGACATGACAAAAGCGAGCCAGATCAGGGAGGCCATTGCTAATGTCATTCCCTTAGGTCGCCTTGCATGGGACTCGCCGCCCGGGGTTCAGATGGAGATCGGGAGGGGCATCACTGCTCGCGTCGTGGTTCAAGATGACGCCCCTGTCGGCGATGAAGTTGCCGAACTCAAAGATCTGTCAGGTCAGTTTGGAATGGCCGCTTCAATGGTGAGTTTTTATTTGTCTTGTATTTTTTCCTTTCATATTTTGCGTTCCTGTCGGGCTTATAATTCTGCCTCTTTTTTAGGTTGGGACTCGCATAAACAAGGCGCTTGAGGCCGTTGAGAAGCGCAAGGCTGAGCTGAAGAAAGTAACGGCGGCTCTTGGGGCCTCGGAGAAAGCCAGGATTACCTCTGAAAACAAAAGCTCGCATGCGCTGACTGAGGTTGACCGGATGAAAAAAGCTATGGCGGAGAGCGCTAAACTGGATGTAGAGCTGCAGAAGAAGGTGCTGGCTTTGAAGGAAGAAGCCCGTAAATCTGCGAGGGATTATTGGCCGCACGTGAGGAGATCGCAAGTCTGAAGGAGAAGCTCGCTGCAGCAAATAAGGCTACTGAGGAGGCGGGCCCAGCGGCTGTGGACGCCTACAAGCTTTCTGATGAGTTTTTTGCTTATCAAGAGGCGAGCTTCGATCAAGGCTTTAACCATCTCGCTCGCTGTCTTTGGGCCTACCATGGCAGGGAGAGCCTTTCCTTTGAGGAAATGCTCCAGTGGATTGACCTGTCTCAGCGAACTCCCGAGCTATTGGCCCTTCACCCCGATATTCCTTATGCGGCGGACCATATCGTTGCCATCCAGACTAACCAGATAGAGCGTGGCGACCCGATATGGGATCCTCCTCCGGTGAATCCTGTCAACTTTTCCATCTTGAGAAATCATTCTTCCGTGAGTGATCAACCCGGCGACGAGTACAATGACACTCCTCCCGGCTCTGTTTAATTGATCGAGCTTTTGTTTCAAAACAATTTACTTTTCTGTGATCTTGTAATAACAACTTTGCTTTTGTTTCTAAATTTCTCCAACATTTTCTTTTGATGATTGTAATAATTTAGCTTTTGCTTTCCGTATTGACATTGTGGCCGCGTTTTGGCTTTTTGAACTTGGTTTGTGGCCGCTTTTGGCCTCTTAATTTATGTATTGCACTTGTTTCTTTGATTTATTTCCTTTATCTTGTATGTCTTGTATGTGTATGCGGACCCCTTTATTTTGGCGAGGTTTGTGGAGCTTGCTAAAATAACTAAAGCGGACGAGCTGAGAGTTGATAATAAATTGTTGTTGCGGCCCCCTTTATTTGGAACAAAGGTAACTGCGACCTAGTTGGTACTAGCTAAATTGCGTCGTATGCGGAGCGTTAGGATTTGAGCGAAACAAGTTGTCGTCGCTACCTTGTACAACTCTTGGTCGCTGTGGACTTGTTGTAAATAATATTCCTGCGACTTGTGCTGAATTTTACCTTAGGCTTTGCTGAGGATTTTGCAAGGCTTAATGCGGCCCCCTTGCTGGAGGCGAGCTATATTTTGCTTTTTTTGTTGACGCTTGAATTTTTCTGGCTGCGGCCCTCTATGTTTTAGGCGGCGTAGGTGTTCGCCTAAAACTTGAGAACTGTGTTGATTGGTCTGAATTAACCTTTCTCGACTGCTGTGTTGTCGGGAATCCAGGGATCTGAGCCGATTTGACAGCTCACTGGCAGCGCATGTGTGGTCAATGTGGCCTAAAATCTCGGGCTAATAACTGACAGACATTAAATGCGCCCTTTGAATTTCAAATTTCAGATGAACCGCGTGAAGGCCGACCGTAGGATCTTGTTGATCGTGGCCGTTCCTTTGGCCAACCTCTGCTATAAAAGGAGGAGGCCAGGCTAACTTCATTTTCACTCCTCTTTTGCATAAATTTTTGTTGTTAGAGCTATGTCTTTTCCATCCGGAGAGGGTAGAATGAGAGTGTTTAAAGCCCGTCCGATACGTGATGTATCCCGTTTCTTCCTTACTGCCTCTCTTGTTGCCAAAGATCACTTCTGGTGCTATTTTGATGTGGTTAAGCTTGCGAGGGAGAGGGGTTTAAATGAGAGCAAGGTTTAGGGTGATGGATCTCTACTACGGGTGCGGCTTTCTGGGTGGGCAGATTTTGTCTTGCCACCACCATTTTCCAATCTTACAATGGTGAGGGAGTTTTACTCCCTTTTATCTGAATTTGCATCTGAAGGGATTGTTAGCTGTATTACCCTTCGTGGCGTCGCGGTCACTTTTACTCCGGAGGCTATCAATGGTGCCCTCCGTATACCTGCTATCGATCCCTCATCCCATTATGAGGTCGCTTGGAATCTTGGCGATGAGTCAAGTAAACAAGTTCGCTTACGTCGGGCAATCCGCGAGCTTTTTCCAGATTTTGAACGGCCTCGTGCACTAGGACGTGCGTCCGACCTGTCTCGTAGCAACCGTGAGTGGAAAAAGTTTATCAACTCACGCGCCTTACCGACCATTGACCCCGAGGTCGTTAGTGAAGCTGAAGCTCTTCTTTTGCATGCTATTCGCGACCCCCAGGTTGACATTGATTGGGGGATCTTGATTCACCGCGAGGCAGTTAGCTTTGCGGTTTCAATGGATCGCGATCGTCGTATTCCGTTTGCTTCGTTGATAGCTAGGCTGTGTAGTTTAGCTAAGGTGCTGACGCACTTATTGGACCGTGGCGGGTTCGCCTGAGCTTTATTTGTGTGTTGTTTTTCCTTTTTCTTTTTTTTTTGTTGTTGCGGCCCCCTAGTTTTTGGGCCGCTGGTTTGCTGAAAAACTAGTGTACCCCTTGTTGAATGAAAATGTCTTTATTTTGATTCCATTCGTCACATGATCTGCCCGCACGTAGCAGATGTACCTTTTACATATAATATTTTTTCAAATTATCTGCGTGCCAAGGTCGGTTTTACTCGTGACCTTGGTTATCACTTAGTACATAAGTCCCCTTCTTGACTACTCGAGCGATCCTCACTGGGCCCTCCCAATTTTCCGATAGTTTCCTTTTCTTGGCCTCGTGGCCAGTGGCTTGTCTCTTTCGCAAAACATAATCTCCGATGACGAAGTGATGATCGCGAATGTGTTTGTCGTGGTGACGTTTGGCAGCCTGTTTGCAGTTGAGTAAACGGCCGTATGATTCGATCCGCCGCTCTTCTGCTAAATCAAGATCGAGCTTTCTCGTGAGCGGGTTATCGGCCTTGCTGAAATGGGCGACCCTTAAACTCGGTAGGGCCATCTCTACCGGTGCCATAGCTTTGGATCCATAGGTTAAAGCAAATGGAGTTTCTCCTGTAGTTGTTTTCCGTGACATTCTGAGCGCCCATAAGGCCGCGGGGAGGTGATCAGGCCATTTACCCGCCTTTTCGCCCAAACTCTTTTTGAGCATGCTCAGTACTTGTTTGTATGTGTTTTCGGCCTGACCATTTCCTTGTGGATAGCATACTGACGATTGCCAGTGCTTGACATTATTCTCTCTACAGAATGTGTCGAACTCCTCTCTGAATTGAGGTCCGTGGTCTGATACTATTACTCTGGAAACGCCGAACCTAGTCCATACTTGATCGAGTAGAAACTAGGTTATGTCCCTGGTATTGATTTTTAACAAGGCCTTGGCCTCGATCCACTTGGTGAAATAGTCGACGGCGACCACGACATATTCGCACCCAGAGCGACCCTTTTTTAATGGTCCAATGAGGTCGATGGCCCACATGTCGAATGTCCAGGCGGCGACGACAATGCTTTGTTTGACTGATGGTAGCCTGGGAATATCCACAAATTTCTGACACACGTCGCATGCTTTAGAGTATGCCGTGGCGTCCTCTGTGAGTTTCAGCCAGTAGTATCCGGCCAATAAAACTTTCTGAGCAAGAGTGCGGCTAGCCGGGTGGCCACCACACATCCCTTCATGCAGCTCTGTGAGAATTCCATCAACTTCTTCAGGTCGCACGCATCTTAGTAAAGGTTGAGAGAACGATCGCCGATATAAAACATCGTTTAAGACAGTGTATCTAGCGGCTCTTCTGATCAGGGCTTTTGCCTTGTTTGGATCATCAGGGAGTTTTCCGGAATCGATATAGGCCCTCATGACATCAATCCAACAAGGGTTGGTGGGTCGCAAGTCCATTACTTCGATCCTGTCGATAGCGGGTCCTGCCAGGTATTCCACCATGACCGATGGGTTGCTTATTTCGTCCTCGCTGGTTAGATTGGATAAGTAATCGGCTCTGTGATTGTCCTCTCGAGGGATGTTGGTGAACTTGCAGTATTTGAAGCCGCTCTCGAGTTTTCTGAAGAGGTTAATATACTTGTGCAAAATTTCGCAATGGATGCCGAATGACCCGGTCACCTGATTGACCACCAACTGTGAATCGCAGAAAACCTGTACATTTTCGACCCTCATGGCCCTGGCAAGCTCTAATCCTGCAATAACCGCCTCATACTCTACTTGGTTGTTCGATGCAGTGAAGTAAAATCTTAGGGCCTTCTCAATTTCTTCTGAGGTTCTGGGCTCTAGTAAGATGATCCCCGCACCGCAACCTTTAAGGTTGGCAGCGCCATCGACATAGAGTTGCCAATAGTGACTTGGCCGCTGAGGCTCGTCCGCTGTGGTACTTTTGTCGGGGCTATGTTTTGCGTCGGTCTTTTCCCGGGTATCTTCGTTGAAGCTTGTTTCTGCGATAAAATCAGGCAATGCCTGCGCTTTGATAGCTTTTCGAGGTTCGTAACGGATGTCGAATTCGGTGAGCTCGATGGCCCAACGTAGCCAACGACCTGATAAGTCCGGCTTGTGGAGGACCTGCCGTAGCGGCGCGTCTGACAATACTATAATTGAATGCGATGAAAAGTAAGCCCTTAATTTTTGGGCGGCTATAACAACGCAGTAGGATAACTTTTCGATATTAAAATAATGAATTTCTAATGGGCTTAGAGCCTTAGAAACATAATAAACAGGCCTTTGCGAGGTGCCCTCTTCCTTGATAAGTGTTGCGGCGACGGCCCTATCTGACGCAGCCAAATATAGTAGCAAAACATCCCCGACCACTGGACTAGTTAGCAATGGCAGGCTTGATAGGTAGGCCTTGAGTTCTTTGAAAGCCTGCGAGCATTCCTCTGTCCATGAAAAGGTTTTATTTCCCTTCAGGATTTTGAAGAAGGGTAGGCTCTTCTCGGCAGATTTTGAGATAAACCTTCCCAGGGCTATTACTCTTCCATTCAGCCTTTGTACTTCCTTGATACTAGTCGGCTCGCTCATGTTTATCAGTGCCTCGATTTTCTCTGGGTTGGCCTCGATCCCTCTCTGACTTACCATGAAGCCCAAGAATTTCCCCGCCAGGACCCTAAAGTACATTTTGCGGGGTTTAGCTTCATCGAGTGATTCTTTACATTTGCGAAGGTTTCGTGAAGGTCCACCAGGTGATCCTGGCGACTTGATTTCACCACCATGTCATCAATATAAGCCTCCATGTTATTGCCTATTTGCGTGCTAAAAACTCTGTTCACCATCCTTTGATATGTTGAACATGCGTTCTTTAGACCAAATGGCATCATTTCGTAGTAATAGAGTCCGCCGGCGGCCCTGAAGGCCGTCAGCTCCTTGTCTTCATCTGCCATTTTGACCTGGTGATAGCCCGAATAGGCGTCCAGAAAACTAAGTGTTTCAAAACCAGCGATCCCGTCAACCATTTTATCGATCCGGGGCTGCGCGTAAGTATCTTTGGGGCAGGCTTTGTTTAAATCAGTGAAGTCGACGCACATCCGCCACTTGCCGTTGTGCTTCTTCACCATTACCACGTTTGCCAGCCAAGTGGGATATTGAAGCTCCTTGATTATGCCTGCGGCTAAAAGTTTTTCGACCTCAGTTTTTATTGCGACCTCCTTTTCTGTAGAGAATTGGCGCGCTCTTTGTTGGATCGGCCTGAAGTTGGGGGTCGACACTCAGATAGGGCAATGTGACCTCTGGCTCTACACCTCTCATATCGGTTACCTCCCAGGCGAAGGCGTCCAAGTTTTCTTTTAGAAGCTCGATCAGTCCTTCCCTTTCTTCCTCGGTTGTTTGCGACCCTATCTTTATCTTCTGATCAGGGTGTTTGTCGTTTATGTTAACCTCGACCAGCTCGTCCCCGGCGGTGAAGTCCGGCTCGTCCCGGATTTGTAATGTTTCAACCTCTACTGTTCCCTCCGGGACCTCTTTTATCGTGGCGATCGATCCGCAGCCATATTTAACCCCTCCACTCTGGGTCGCTTAGAATCGACCCTATTCTTGGTCATATACTCGAGGAAAAATTCGGGTCGACTGGTGGTGACCCCAATTTCATCCCCTACGTGGAACTTGACCCTTTGGTGAGGACCAGATGCCACCATTTGAAATTTTCTCATAGCTGGAATTCCTAAAATCATGTTATAGTACGAGGGGAGATCGATGACTAAAAAAGTGATTACCTCCGTTCGACAGGGTGCATAGTCGCCCAGAGTGATGTTGAGGTCGATTGTGCCTTTGACCCATACCGTATCGTTGGTAAAGCCCTCGAGCACCCCAAGGTAGGGCTTTAACTTGGCCTCTCCGAATCCGATCTGTTTTAAACAGTCGAAATAGATGACGTCGCGGCCAGCCCCGGTGTCGACCATTATTCTGTTGACGCCATGTTTGTGGTTCACCCCGACTTTCAGAATGAGGGTATCCATAGGGCCGTCGACTGTGGTCAGCTCACTTTTAGTAAACATGATTCCTTTCTCGTTTTCCCCCAATACTACCTGTTTTTCGAAGCCGCGGGTATTGATTTGATTTATCTGGGATTTCAGCTGATTGTTGCTAGGAATATTCCCGTGGATAACTTGAACCTCCTTCTGATAGACGCGGGGTTGGCGTCCCTGATTGGGGCCGGAGTTCCCATCGCGCTTGTATTTAGTCGCTGGTCCCTCACGGATTAACCTTTCTATTTCCCTTCTCAAGGTGAAACATTCATCTGTGATATGACCATGGTCTTTGTGATAGTCGCAGTACTTCGATTTATCGCGACTGTCGGGATCTCCCCTCATCGGCTTGGGTTTATCGAAATGTTCACGGATCTCAAACAGGATCTAGGATGCCTTTGTGTTGAGCAGAGTGAAATTATCCTCACTGAATTTATACGGTTTCTTGATCTCACGGTCATGGTTAGCATCTCTACCCTTTTCTTTCCTGCGATCATCTGTGCGATCATCTTTCTGTGTAAGCTGATCTATTTTAGACTTTGCTCTCCCAGAGGATGGTGCTTCGCTAACTCCCATCATTCTTGCCCTCTCCAGCATTTCCTAGAGGCCCGCTTTAGGGGGTCGTAGGTTAAATTCCGTCTTCATCGGACCTTTGGCGATCCCAGTGAGAAAGCATCTTATGACTGAGTCGTCTGGGATGTTTCTTGTCTGATCATATATTCTGATGAACCGCTCATAATACTCCTTTCCGGACTCATGTCCTCCCATGCGAACCTCGTACAGATCCTCAATGGTTTTCTTTGGTCTGCTCGCCGATGCAAATTCTTTGACGAACTTCTCCGATAGATCTTCCCAACTTTCAACTGAGCCGTGAGAAAGCCCGCGTATCCAGGACGCAGCCCTATCCCGCATGCTACCGACTAAAGCGATGCACCAGGCGGACTTATTTTGAGTTGCTAGGGTGATACGGCCCTAGAAGGCGGTGAGCCAGTCGTTCGGGCAAGCATTTCCATTGTAATAATTATAACTAGGGTAGCTAATCTTTTCTTTGCTGTTAGGCAATGTTTCAGTGATTCCTTTGGCGAGCACGTCGATCCCTGAGATTGGGGCAACTTTCTCGGTGGGCCTCGACTTTTTTTAATTCAGTGAGCTCTTTTTTCATTATCTCCACATGTTCTGGCAAGATAGGGTCGAACCTGGGTCGCGACAGTGCTTGCGTATCAGCTCGATCCAACCTGTGTTCTGATTCCCTATGATCTTGCGATCCATCGTGACGAGCTCTTTTTTCCCTGATAATCACACGAGCGTCATGTGCGTTCCTTTCTTGTCGGGGGGTACTCCTCCCCCTGGAAGGCTGAGACGACTTGGGACCGAGGCCTTGTCCTTCTCACCTAACCTTTTGAAAGCTGATCCTCTTTCGATTGTCTTTCCTTTCTGATGATCGCGCTCTGGGAGGACCGAGGTTTGTATGATTTCCTTCCTCAGTCCCTTGCGACCTGATGAATGCACACTTTCCTCTATCTCGATCACCTGGATCTGGCTCTGGCGGCCCTTATCTATGTCCGTAAGAGTGGTTTCATTTCTGGGAGGATTTGGGGGTCGAATCAACATTGGGGCCTGGCCCTTCGCCACCAAACGAGAGTTGGTTAGATACATAGTTTCCACATACCTCACATATTCCCTCATTTCCGCAATCTCCGGGTCTTCCTCAAAGCCCGGTCTTGCCCCAGGGGTCGACCTCTGGCTTTGCTACGACCTAGCCGGCTCCCTGCGAGCCCCGTCTAGAGCGGCGATAGCCTCCTTTGACTTAGCTTTTTGGTTAATGACATTCCGGGCGTCGCTAGGGGCAAGGGCCCCTCTCTGCGACCTTTCGCCCTCCGCGGGAAGATTGTCGAGTGTTTCTCCCACACTCTCCTTGAGTCTGATGCTGCGTGCCCCCTTTCGCAGGGGTTTTGGGCGTCAGCTGTCCTTTACTTCCTGTCATGAGGGTTTTTCTGGGTATATGCTTTTGAGGCAGAAAAGGTTACCTTTTGATGGTTTTCTGCGCTAAGGGAAGGAAACAAAGGCGGTTAGAGGGCTTTCTTTGTAAGATTACCTCTTTTTCGGAGTGAACTTAGATGGAGGGATACATCCGGACGTTTCCAAACTGGCTGGGGGAAGATTCCTTCGATCTGCTGTGTTTTAGCACTTTTTAGGTGACTTTTGCGCCTTGGACTGAACGCGTGTTGTTGCTTGTGTTCCCGGTAACGGAGCCAACTGATGATGCATAAATCATCACGGTTGTTTTAGTGGTGTTTGTGCTGTGGATATCTGGCTTATTTGGGGTTGATTAAGTGTATGCTAGCCGGAGAAGTGCGGCGGCGATGGGAGGAGGAAGAGAGGGGTTGTATTTTCGCAGAGCTTTGGCCTGCTTTTGTATTAGAATGTATATGTGATTTAGGTTACACAAGACTTCCTTTTATAGGAAGAGTAAACTTAGGAGCTAAGTAAAAAGACTGGTGGTGCGAAGCAGCTTAGTCACTAATTTTACTTAATAGCTAAGTAAACATCAAATATCTAATCTGCAAGTGGATAGAATATCTGGGCGGCGTTCTTTGTGGTCGCATTGGCCGCCAGCACTGTTTGTCTTGCCTTTGCTCCCTGTTTCCTCTCAAGTCTTGTGCGGCCCTTTGAGGGCCCTCTGTCCAAGGTCGTGAACCGGCCCCCTAGTTTTAGTGACACTCTAGGAGGGGTCGATGGCAGCGGCCTTGACTTGGTATCATTTAGCGTCGTCGATGATGTAGTCGCGGACCTTCCTCAGTTATGGTGGGTCAGAGGCTATTTCCGTGACTAAACGGTGGCGATATTATTTGTATCATCACTATAGTATTTATATTTATGATATTTATAGTATAGGGAAAAATATAGCTTCTCAAAAAAAAAGGTAAAAATATAGCCGTTGCATTAATTCTTGCATTTGTAATAATTGTTTTTTATAATTAGTCAAATGTGCTCGTTGGACTATTGCCTATTGGAGAGAATAACTTGGGGAAGGGGGGGACACTGAGGAGACCGGCCAACGTGGGCTTGCAGGAGCATTTTTTTGAGGATTTTGGAAAATCAGGTTTTGTCCCCCACCCCCACTTGAAATTAAAGTTTCAAAAGGGAGCATATTCGGTTTTAGGTTTTACGACAATAATATTGGAGTAAAAAGATTTTTTACTCCAATAATAATGGAGTCAAAAACTTTGATTTTACGACGTTATTATTGGAGTAAAAAAACTTTTTACTCCACTATCATTGTCGTAAAAATTTTAACTCCACTATTATTGTCGTAAAATCTTTTTGACTCCACTATTATTGTCGTAAAAGTTTTTTTTACTCCAATAATAATGTCGTAAAATCACTGTTTTTACTCCATTATTATTGGAGTAAAAAATCTTTTTACTCCAATATTATTGTCGTAAAACCTAAAAATCAGTTTGGGAGAGATGTTAGTTTAAAGTGAAATTTATATATCCCCGTGTATTGCACGGATTCAATTGCTCAGTTGATGTGAATTGGATTCACAAATTTGTTGATCAATCTCAGAGCTTGATTTGCAATTGAAGTTCTGATTCCTGAGTTGATCTCTAGATTTTTCTTTTTAGTACAGATGGAGGGCTATTCACTTTGACTGAGTTTCTGCTTGTATTTTTATCAGACTTAATCGTTATTTCTTTTCTGTCAATGCCTTCTATTTATAGCCTTGATGATCCTTAATTTGAATTTTCGTCCGGTGGCTATTTAATGTGGAGAATAATCCTTGATTTAATTCTTGACTCCCCCTTAATAATATTCTCCTTGATTTCAGTGATCGGATTTTTTCTTCAAATGTTTATCAGAAAATCCGTCCTTGATTGATCCTCAATTGATTGTGCATTTAATGCTTGATCTTCATCATTTGAAATCTGAATGAGTAAAGTTTACTTGATCGTTCCCTGAACGGTTAAGTGATTCTTCTGACTTGGCTGTTTGGTTCTTCCGTCACTGCTCTGTCATTACGCAGCCGAAAGTCGGTTTACTTTGCCGGTTTACTGCATTGTTGTTTTCTCTCAATCTTTAGAGTACTTTTTGTACTTCACTGATCCTTGATTTGGGTGAGATCAGTGTACACCATATTTGATAATATATTTCATTACTTAGACTTATCCAAGGTCATCACAAACTTCATTGGTTATAAGTCAGACCATAATGTCTTCATTGCTTCTCTGCTGGTACTTGACTGGCTTCACTCTGGCGAATATCTGTTCTTACTTAGCCGTCCTACCAACTAGTACAATACTTGTCTGACTTAACTTATACAACATGTCGACTCTAAGTAAAGACTTATACAGAGAATTCTAACTTATTTCAGGCTTGCTATAACAGCTAGTATGGACATCATCAAAACATAATAAAATGTTCCTAACAATTTTCCCCTTTTTGATGATGCCAAAACCCTCTTAAGCCTGAACATAAGTGTATCAAATTTTTCATAATAAATAACAGAACAAAACTCAATAATTTTATTCATCCATTCAAGGGCAATAAGATATTGTATCTTTTAATAAAAGTCAAAGACATAGAGTAAATTAAAAACATATGAAAAGGGCTATTTCTTACTTTCTTCAAACCTGATGCCCTTGCCTTGCCTTTGATGCCCTTGCCTTGCCTTTGATGCCCTTGCCCTTATCTGTTGGGCTTTCTTTCTTTCCACTAGAGCTTTCAGGCTTTGAGCTTCCTTCCCCCTTTTTGGCAGCACCAAACCGTGCCTCAAGAATTTTGTTTGCTGCCTCAGATTCTGGGAGAGGACCATACTTTTTCTCCAGAATTTTGTTGTTTGCTTCAGTGACATTGATGAGTGTGTTGAGTTGTTGGCCGGAAAAGTTCATAACCTCATCTAGATGGTGGAGTTGTTGTGTGTGAGCATTCAAGGTATCCACCAATGGTTTGATATTTTCATCAATCTTGTCAGCATGAAATTCGAGATTTGTTTGGACATGGTAGGGAATAAGATGTTGTAGATTGCAGAGTAAGTTTCCATATTTCTCCATCACCTCATGTTGAACCTTAATGTGACTGATGAGCGCTTCAATTTTGTGATTGAAGGAGGTTGCATCACTTTTAATGCAGCTTTCAGATTTTGCCTGCTGTGGTACCGCTTTTCCATGTCCATAACTAATGGTTGGATGTTCAGATTGAAGAGTCTCTCTGGATCAACTTCTTCTGGTGCTGATGCATCATCCTCATTGTCCTCATTTTCCTCTTCTTTCTCTTCTTCTTTCATTTATTTTATCTCTTCTTCAGCACTCTCAGGTTCAGGGAAAGGTTGCTGAGAGGTGCTGGCACTTGCCTGGCCCTGGAACGACTGATTTTCTTTTTCATGTGCCGGAGACTTAATTTCTTCGGCTAGTTTTCCCCCTTGATCAATGCTGGGGGTGTGGACAAGTTCGGCAGAGTGAGCTTGATCAGCTGGCTCACTCGGCTGTTTGGCCACTTTGCTGAGGCTCCTAAGGAATGCCTCTTGAATCGTCAGATCATCATAAAAAATATCCATATTTTCTTGATCTCTTTCAAGCTGATCTCCTTCCTGTGGGTCTTCTGTAATCTTTTCTGCCTCACTGTCAGTAGCAAGTTCTTCATCTTCACTGTCTTCTTCATCAGATGAAGTAAGACGATATCCTTCTTCACCTTCTTCCAGGTAGGTGACTTCTTCTTGTTTCTCTTCCTCAATTGCCACATCATCACCGATCACGACAGGGTTCTCCTGGTTGCTGGCACTGACTACAGGGGTACCATCTCATGCTTTTTGAGATATGGTTCTTCGTCCCACTCCTGATCCACTACTTTCAGGCTCTTTTCTTTTACTTCCGGCAGTGGGTTGGGTTCTGGGATGCCTTTACATAGGTAAACATTACATTGGCTTTGTGTGGAGGCTGCAGATTGATGGGTTTCACCTTCAGTTTGTCAAACAGGTGTTGAAGAGGAAACCCATAAGATTTCCTCTCCTAGAAGTGACATTTACATAGGTAAACATTACCTTGATTTATGATTTTGCTCCGACTAGTCAACTACTCCCAATTGACTTTCAAAAATCTTTCAAAATTCTTTAGTGGCCAAGATCCCATTGATGACGGAAAAATTCACTGTTATTTTCATAACATTTCACCCCGTTTTTAATATCATTTTGAGCACCTTTATATCAATTTGAGTCATTAATTCCTAAATTTCATAAAAATATATAAGTCGTGACTATTTTATAAAATATCGTGTTTTTATAAGTTTTTATTAGTTTTTGTACCGGTTTAGTAACCGGAGTATCGTGTCGGAGTTACGTTTGGTATTTTGGTGGTTTATTGCAGGATTATAAGTAGACCAAAATCCTACGTAACGACATGTTTTGAGCCCTAAAAGAGGTGTTTAGAGGGTTAGAAGAAGGTGCCACAAGCTTACGAGTTCAAATGGATCAAATTTTTCTTAAGTACTTAATCGTTACATATTTTCGACGAAGATTTGACCCAGCTTAGAGGCATTTTCAGGGGATGACTTCTTAATGAAAGTTGTAGATCTTCACATAAGCTTTCCAACGCACTTTGGATCACGTAAATTGGAGTTCTACAACTCAAATGGTGGTCAAGTGGCTAATCGGTTCATATCAGTAGAAATCCCGAAAACGACACGACTTACGAATGGCTCATCAAAACGACATTTTCTGAAGAAGAGTCCTTCATAAAAGTTGTAGAGTTTTCCGAGAGCTTAATTATGACATTTGGATCACGTCATTTGGAGGTCTACAACTCGAGATATGAATTTTAGAAGTTTAATATATAATTATATAATTATATATACATACGAGCACATGCAGTTAGTTAGAGGTAATGATGAGTAATGATTACACCGGACCGGTCCGGCTCCTTCAAGGACCGGTCCGGCCTCAACATTTGCCTATATATACGAGAGGTTTTAGCGAGATGAAACCTTTGCCCCCTTCTTCCCCATCTTTCTTCTTCTTTTCCTTTCTTTTTAATTATGTTTTGGGGGCCTATATGTAATATATATGTCGTTATAATGTCGGTGTAATAACCCGACTAGTTATAGTTTTAATATAATTTCGTTTCCGTTTTTATTGCTTTCTTTTATTTTATGCAATTAGTATAAATATATATATATACGTATATTATATATATATCTATATCTATATATATATCTATATATATATCTATACGTATATCTATATAGCTGTAGTTATCTTTTTCGTTTTGTTTTCTTTCGTTTTGTTATTTTCGTTGTTATTTTCGTTAATATGAGTAGTTAAACTCAACATAGCCGAATTATGTGAAAACGGGTAAAATTAACCCTCGGGAGACGAGATGGGAGTTGTGTGCGCGTAATTAAACGTTCGTATGATAAATTCATGTTTTAAAACCCGTTTTGATCATTTTCCTAACTTTGAATAAAATTGACAACTTTGTTCACGGTTACATCGAGCTTATAAATGTATTTTGCGGTGAGATGTGAGATATGGATATCACTAATCATAGTCCTGATTGTTAGATTGACAATCTAAGTGACGAGATCCGGACTATGCCTAAGTGAAATTCTTATTTTTACGAGATGTGCGAAACATGTTTTAAAATCACTAAACCATAGTCTTAATCGTTAGATTGGCAACCTAAGTGATACGTTAAAATTATGTTTTTGTGAGGTTTTTCAACGGCTTTTTATTCCGGTCAACCATGTTAGGCGAGTTAGCTCTCTAAAGGGAGGGTTAATAAACCTAGTGTGGGGGTTAAGTGAGAGTTGTTCAGATCTTAACGCAAGAATAAAGAGTTAACACCCGTGAATGTCATATGAACCGAATCGATAAAACACACTCCTTATCAAGTTTTTCCCTGTGGGGAGATAACTCGTTGGATCATGACTCGGCTATGCTTTTTAATCACCTAGTTAATCTCGTTAGTTAAAATTTATTTTTCGCATTAGTATAAAAACTCCACCTAAAACTTTGATCGCCTAGACTAAGTTCGACGTTCATTTTGGTACTCACAACCACATTTCTCTTGGGACGACCTCGTACTCCTGTAGCTATCCTAGCAATCGACCTGGTACTCTGCCAGTTAGAGAGTTAGTTTACCCACGGTTTTGCGAGTCTTTATAAATGTATTTTTAGTGGGTGAATTTTTCGCTCATCAAAAAAATTGGCGCCGTTGCCGGGGAAATGTGTGATATTGTTGTGATATCTTGTAAGTGAACCGAAGGCTTGGGCCTAGGTTTTATAAAAAAAAAAAATAATAATAAAAAAAAAAAAAAAAATTATTGTTTTCCTGTTGTTTCTGAGATCTTGCAGATTGAGTTTAAATGGATAGATTTTTCAATCAAAACTACTCACCTGAACAACAATATTCCTACCAACCACAGGCACCGGAACAATGTTATCATCAACAGTTCGTGCCTCAACCTCAATATCAACAGCAGAATAACCAGGGTTCTTGGTCCTATAATTGCCCAAATGCATACCAGGACCAAAATTATGGTTATTCGAGTAATGAGCCACCCTATTACGAGGGTTACCCGAACCCTAATGCTTATCAGGATTACAGTGTTCATACTCAGCACGTTGATAGCTTTAACCAGATTCAGCCACCTGATCAGTGTCTGGAATGGCAAGAGGACTACTACTCACCTCCGATGAATCAAAGTCAATATGATCAGTGCGCCCCCATGCCACAAGAAGAATTCACCGACAGTCAAATAGAGCAACTAGAACGATTGAACCAGATCTTGGAAGAGCGACCGTTGGACATGCGGGGAGTTCAAGGTAAGTACCGACTCCGCTATAAGAAATCTTCAAGACAAGGTGGGGCAATTGATTGAATTAGTGAGGTATGTGAAAGAGGCGAGAGACAAGTGCAATAGAGGTGGTTAGGGATGAAAATGTTATCACTGAAAAAGTTCAGGATGAGAATGAGGTTGATAATTCAGTTCGCGAAGAAAAAGTGCAAGATTTGGAGATGACAGAGTTAGAGGATAGAGAGATTGATTGGCCATCTTTAGTAAAGCCACTGGGAGAGTTGGTAATAGCTAATATATCGGTCCCGGATTACTACATTCGTCCACTCGTGAGGATGAATTTTTACGCGATTCGGTTCATATACTCCCCAATGGATGAGCTTTATGGTGATTTTCAAAAGAAGATGGTTCGACGGATCGATAAAAGAAGGTTCGACGGTTTGGGAGGAGATAGCATCGAGAACCAAACGAGGTACGTTTCTAGACAATTTAATTTCAATGGTTCTCGCTTTGTTAATTTTTCTTAAGCTATTGATCTTCTTAAGTTCAGATTTTGGTTGATAATTTGTAATTAGTCGAGCCAAAGACGTAAAACAAAGGCGCTCGGGGGGAGGCAACCCCGCCTTAATAAAATTGTGTGAAATAATAATAATAATAGTAATTTGGATATGACTAGTATTATTGAAATGTAGAATCTGTATGAAAGATGAACACAAATCACAACCAAGTCTCAGGATGAATGTTTGAATGTCATTAAAAGGGAATGATTAGGTGGTTATCCGAAAATCCCGAGGGAGATTAAAGAAAAAATTCAAATGTATCATTTCTTGGACTTAGGTTATAGAACCCTTGAGGATCTGGGTATAAAAGACTCAATACTCTTTCACACATTTCATTTCATGATCTAGTCTGTTTCAAATTTTCGGTCGTTGTAGTATAGTGGTGAGTATTCCCGCCTTAATAAAATTGTGTGCAATAAAAATGAAACTAGGAATAGCTGACATGACTACGATATATGATCATGTGATACTCTCTATGATACGTATATGCTTAGGTGTTTTGTGCTTTACCAGTATGGTTATTTTTCCATCTAAAGCTATTATATTGCCTATCGAATTTTCTGACATGACAGGGCCATTATCTCATTATTCCCATATTCCCTGTTCAATATTTTGGCACGAGGACCATGTCCCGTGTTGGCTTTGTTTTGGTTGTTTTGGTACGGGGATTCGGGACGTGCTTTCTCATGGTCGTTACGGGATTCGATAGCACCTTTCGCCGCATTTATCGGCTAAGTCTTTCTCTATCTGCGAGAATAATGCAAAATCGTAAGTGGGGGTAGAGACGTGGTTGGTTTAGTAATGGCGGTAAGTGTTTAAACCCTTAGTTTTTGATCTTTTTCAAACATTATTTAGTTGATTAAAATAATTTGTATAAGGTATATATTTCATGGATTTAAAGATGTAATGATCAATTTGATATGTATAACTAATTTGAACCGTAAGTGCATTTTAACCCCAAATTTATTTGTGTAACATGAATTCCTTCACGTAAGCCTTTGATATTGAAGCGAAAAATTTTAAACTGTACCCATTCAGTATTCTAGTGGTTTATCCTAGAAATAGCAAGTAACTTAGTACCTAACTTCTGAACATGTACTGTGAATATCTGAAGGTTTGAATGTGATAGAAAGAATGTCAAAATAAGATAAACTATATATATGTCGGTTGTAGCTACCAATGATTTGAGTGCGGTAGGGCGTTATCATGAAACGTCCTATACCACTATGAGGCTTAAAAGCTCCCGATTGCCTGATGATATTAGTCCAGCTAGGGTGTTATCACGAAACATCCTATTGTTGGGAATGAGGGCATAAGCTACACATGTGGGAAAAAAAAAAAAAGGAAAAAGAAAAAAAAAGGAGAGAAGTTATCTTCTGACTATCCCCAGTATAAACTAAATGATATGCATTAGGGATTATCCTAATAAGTACACGGGAGGACTTTGTGTGGAGCTCATTCGCCTATACCTAGGAAAGTCATTAGGATTGTACGAATGGATATTTGTGCGTTTGCTTGATTTATTCAAGAGAGGAAAGTGGAAATTGAAAAGGCTTGTCACACACACACTCGTTATACATTTATATTAAGGTTAACGTGTGGTTATGATTCGATTGGTTACATCATCTGGTTGGCCTTTATATTTTATATCTTCATGAATTTTTCCTCATTCATTTTATTTTATAGCTTATTTTGTTCGAGGACGACCAAAAGCTAAGTGGGGGGTTGTGATGACGGAAAAATTCACTGTTATTTTCATAACATTTCACCCCGTTTTTAATATCATTTTGAGCACCTTTATATCAATTTGAGTCATTAATTCCTAAATTTCATAAAAATATATAAGTCGTGACTATTTTATAAAATATCGTGTTTTTATAAGTTTTTATTAGTTTTTGTACCGGTTTAGTAACCGGAGTATCGTGTCGGAGTTACGTTTGGTATTTTGGTGGTTTATTGCGGGATTATAAGTAGACCAAAATCCTACGTAACGACATGTTTTGAGCCCTAAAAGAGGTGTTTAGAGGGTTAGAAGAAGGTGCCACAAGCTTACGAGTTCAAATGGATCAAATTTTTCTTAAGTACTTAATCGTTACATATTTTCGACGAAGATTTGACCCAGCTTAGAGGCATTTTCAGGGGATGACTTCTTAATGAAAGTTGTAGATCTTCACATAAGCTTTCCAACGCACTTTGGATCACGTAAATTGGAGTTCTACAACTCAAATGGTGGTCAAGTGGCTAATCGGTTCATATCAGTAGAAATCCCGAAAACGACACGACTTACGAATGGCTCATCAAAACGACATTTTCTGAAGAAGAGTCCTTCATAAAAGTTGTAGAGTTTTCCGAGAGCTTAATTATGACATTTGGATCACGTCATTTGGAGGTCTACAACTCGAGATATGAATTTTAGAAGTTTAATATATAATTATATAATTATATATACATACGAGCACATGCAGTTAGTTAGAGGTAATGATGAGTAATGATTACACCGGACCGGTCCGGCTCCTTCAAGGACCGGTCCGGCCTCAACATTTGCCTATATATACAGAGGTTTTAGCAGATGAAACCTTTGCCCCCTTCTTCCCCATCTTTCTTCTTCTTTTCCTTTCTTTTTAATTATGTTTTGGGGGCCTATATGTAATATATATGTCGTTATAATGTCGGTGTAATAACCCGACTAGTTATAGTTTTAATATAATTTCGTTTCCGTTTTTATTGCTTTCTTTTATTTTATGCAATTAGTATAAATATATATATATACGTATATTATATATATATCTATATCTATATATATATCTATATATATATCTATACGTATATCTATATAGCTGTAGTTATCTTTTTCGTTTTGTTTTCTTTCGTTTTGTTATTTTCGTTGTTATTTTCGTTAATATGAGTAGTTAAACTCAACATAGCCGAATTATGTGAAAACGGGTAAAATTAACCCTCGGGAGACGAGATGGGAGTTGTGTGCGCGTAATTAAACGTTCGTATGATAAATTCATGTTTTAAAACCCGTTTTGATCATTTTCCTAACTTTGAATAAAATTGACAACTTTGTTCACGGTTACATCGAGCTTATAAATGTATTTTGCGGTGAGATGTGAGATATGGATATCACTAATCATAGTCCGATTGTTAGATTGACAATCTAAGTGACGATCGGACTATGCCTAAGTGAAATTCTTATTTTTACGAGATGTGCGAAACATGTTTTAAAATCACTAAACCATAGTCTTAATCGTTAGATTGGCAACCTAAGTGATACGTTAAAATTATGTTTTTGTGAGGTTTTTCAACGGCTTTTTATTCCGGTCAACCATGTTAGGCGAGTTAGCTCTCTAAAGGGAGGGTTAATAAACCTAGTGTGGGGGTTAAGTGAGAGCTGTTCAGATCTTAACGCAAGAATAAAGAGTTAACACCCGTGAATGTCATATGAACTGAATCAGATAAAACACACTCCTTATCAAGTTTTTCCTGTGGGGAGATAACCTGTTGGATCATGACTCGGCTATGCTTTTTAATCACCTAGTTAATCTCGTTAGTTAAAATTTATTTTTCGCATTAGTATAAAAACTCCACCTAAAACTTTGATCGCCTAGACTAAGTTCGACGTTCATTTTGGTACTCACAACCACATTTCTCTTGGGACGACCTCGTACTCCTGTAGCTATCCTAGCAATCGACCTGGTACTCTGCCAGTTAGAGAGTTAGTTTACCCACGGTTTTGCGAGTCTTTATAAATGTATTTTTAGTGGGTGAATTTTTCGCTCATCACCCATCTAGTTACCCCGATTCCCGATGAGGGCCGATCAACCGGAATAATTCGAAAGGTATGTAACACTTACCAATCACATCTCTATGTGACTCTTGGTGGTTGACTAGTCAACTCTTTGACAATTCACATCTTTATATGGTAGTCAACCCCTTGCCTCTAGAATAAGACGGTCCTGACGAGGGCCAATCACCGCAATACTCTAGTCAAGTCATAACCCAATATTCACGAGATCTCATACGATCATATCTCAATAACGACGATATACCCGTGGTAGGTCAACTCCCGACGAGGGCCGATCGGTTGGATCCGAACAAAGGCTCTTCACCGTCGTTATAATATTGGGAGACAATATTTCGACTTGATTTTTGTTGTGGAAGTATTTATGTAAATTAATTCACTTAATTCTTTTTACTTACGGTCTCATCAAATATATCTATCTCTATAGACATACATCCTACACATTTATCTAGATCGTGCCTAGTCATGCATCTATCGTATCATATAAAATAAATACAAGCACAAAATAAATTAATGCGTAAAGTAACCGGTATGATCATGGACTTTTCCTAGGTGCGGTTTCGAATACAAACTGACGAAACCGCGTCATAATCTTGTTGGAATAGTGTCCTAAACCCAATCGGGTTGGACCGGATCCGACCGGGTCGGATCATTTGTACTATTTCTTTATGTTTATGCATATATAAAATGGCTTATTCTGTTGTCATATATATGTTCTTTTAAAGAACCAATTATGAATTGTTATATGATAACGTCCTTAGTATTAAGCTGTGATAGAGAAACCATGATAGGCGATTATGGTTGATGAGATCTCTAATCACTTTAATAAGTTTGATACTTAAATGTCTCTAGGCTGATGTACTATTAAACAGGGCATTGATAGTATAAACAGACTAGCACGTATTAGATGTCTCGTCTTTAGGGCGGGGATAGATCTCGTCTATCGAAGTGTAGAGACACTTGGACCGTACGTGGACGTGTATTAGAGAATGCATACGTTAGACTGACCCACTTACACAGATAAGTGTCACACTATGTGGCGGTTGTGTAATTATCCTTAGGACCGGATTCTTCATGGCAGCACGGTGTGGATTGTCATGCTTTGACACTATTGAGGCTTCCCCTAGCCACGGGGCGATCATGCGGTAGTGATTGGGTATGATACTGAAGCATGCGGAGTATACATGATTGATCGTCCGGGAATCGCGTATCCTATGATTGGGATCGAATATCCGAAATGGCCTTCTTATAAGGAATGTCTTACTCTCGTGAATCTTTGCAAAGTGGGAGTAAACGAGTTACTTCGAGAGAGCATGATATCCAGATTATAAGATACGGTCGTTGATGTTTTGACACTCGACTAACGACCGTATGGATATTATTACAGCGATAGGATTGTAAGTTACACGGTAACTGTTTCACATGAAAGGTAGTAGTCATTGCATTTGACTCTTCCGATGATTGGGGGTCACGGTGTGTTGCTAGACGCTATCCCGTGATCGTTAGGCATGGAGGGCATTTTCGTAATTTGCACTTTATGTCTACGGCCAACATATTCGGAAGCCTATCGGGTCACACACATATGAACATCCAGCCGGATTAAAATGTGGTTATAGATGATAACCAAATAAGGAAAGTTTATCTCGAGACTATAAGGGTTATAGTGGTAAATTAATATGGTGGTATTTATTTATTATGAATAAATATAATACAAGATATTAATTATGATGATTAATTAAATATGTATATTGATACATATGATTTTCGAAAATATGTATATATGATATACATGTATTTTGCAAATTAATTAATCATAGTATTATATTAATTAAAGAATTTTCCATAAGTGAAATTATGGAGAAAGGTGGCGCCATTCACTTGTGTGTATGACACACTTGGATTGTGCAATTTAATTAATAAGATTACCATAATATTAATATGTGATATTAATTGATTTTGAGAAAAATAGATTTATGGTAATAACATAATTTGCATTCAATATAAGATATTGGAAAATTAAATTATGGAAAGAGAGATAAATCACATTAATTGTTTTTCCTTATTTTATTGGAAAGAGATTTTTCTTCTCCTCTACTCCAAGGAAAAGTGGCGCCCTTATACCTATAAATAAGAGGGATTGCCAAGCTCTTTAGTACACCATTCTTCCAAGAGCAATTGTTCTTGTGAAAAATTGCAAGAACTCATAGTTCTTGTGTAAGAAAGAGGGGCTTCCTATAGTGAGTTTGTGAGGGAGGAAAAAGTCCGGTCTAGCAACCGGGGTTTTCCGATAGCAATCCATGGTGGGATTCCGGCGGGCTGTTCGTGTGGACTAGCGGTAGAGGCCGAACACTTGGGCGGCTCCATGCTGAACTACTCTCCTTAGACGGTCAAAGCGTCGATCTTTTAGATCAACCAAGGTAACCACCGTCTTTAGTTTATTCGTTTATTGCTTAAACGAAGTCGGTCTTGGGGAAAAGGAAATCAAATTTTTGAATTCCGCTGCGTTCCCGCGTTGATTTCCTAACAGTGGTAGCAGAGCGAGCTTCGAGCTTAAGCAATAAGCGTGTTTATTTGCGTAGTTAATTTTATCGTTTAAATCACGTAATTAGAAGATGATATATTTTGATTCGTAAAACGATACACGAAAAGAAATTATTTTGTTATGTGTATTTTATGTTTCAATGTAGTTCATAGTTGTGATTAGTCGATAGATGCAAGATTCAAATCACGATACGTTAAGTCGAGGTTGAGTGATGGATTCTCGGTGAACCCACTCTTCGTTAATTCGATGTGCTCGATTTTTTCGTCCCGTGATATTTATTGTGCATAGATATCTCGTTGTTTAGTCGTGTCATGGTTTAGGAAACCAACGACATCCCTTTTGATTACGAATCAAAAGGAAAGAAACAAAAGAGAGATTTAATTTTAATTTAATTTTAGAATAGTTCTAATTAATTAAAATTAAAATTAAAATCATTTAAAATTAATCGTTAATTTTTATTTCGATTAAAATCATTTAATTAATTAAATGTTAATTAGTTAATTGATTAGATAAAATTATTTAATGGATTAAATGTTAATTGATTAATTAAGACGCAAGTAGTTAAATTTAATTTTATCTTTTTCATAAGATGTTATTGTATGGATTAGATAGTGTAGATATAATATGATTATATGGACCCCGATTGATCATGGACTCGACCGATAGGATAGATGTGAATGATTTAATTTTCTATTGGTTGAAAAGATGTCCTAGGCCGTTATGAAGAACGTGACCTAGTTTATTTTCTGCATTTATCCCATTCCCGTTGGCTCCCCCCGGGTGCGGCGGGTATATTAGATAGAATTGAATGTAATAAGAATGGAGCAGAAGATGGAGACCAAAGAAAGACGAAAATAAAGATCCCATTGGAGAATGGAGCATTAAAGATCCTATTGGCGGTTGCAGCTACCCTTAGATTGTGACCCGCGGTTTCGTCAGTTTGTATTCGAAACCGCACCTAGGAAAAGTCCATGATCATACCGGTTACTTTACGCATTTATTTATTTTGTGCGTGTATTTATTTTATATGATACGATAGATGCATGACTAGGCACGATCTAGATAAATGTGTAGGATATATATCTATAGAGATAAATATAATTGATGAGACCGAAATTAAAATTAATTAAGTGAATTAATTTACGAAAAATACTTCCACGACAAAAATCAAGTCGAAATATTGTCTCCCAACATTATAACGACGGTGAAGAGCCTGTGTTCGGATCCAACTGATCGACCACCGTCGGGAGTTGACCTACCTCGGGTATATCGTCGTTATTGAGATATGATCGTATGAGATCTCGTGAATATTGGGTTATGACTTGACTAGAGTCTTTCGGTGATTGGCCACCGTCAGGGCCGTCTGACTTTAGAGACAAGGGGTTGACTAACACATAGTGATGTGTATCGCCAAAGAGTTGACTAGTCAACCACTGAGAATAACATAGAGATGTGAATGGTAAAGAGTTACCTACCTATCGAAATTATCTTGGTTGATCGACCACCGCCGGGAATCGAGGTAACTAGATGGGATCTCAGCCACTAAAGAATTTTGAAAAATTCTTGAAAGTCAATTGGAAGTAGTTGACTAGTGGGAGCAAAATCATAAACCAAAAGACCATTTTTGATTTTGCGTGTATAAACAACAACACTCTTTTATTTTCATTTTATGTTGTAGTTTTAGCAAACTTTATATTTATGTTTTTCTCGATTAGTAAAACCAAATTATGACTGTTACCTTTTGAGAAACGTTCTCAAGTATGGTTAAGTAATTTTAATCCTTTTAAAATAAGCAATGATATGAGCAATCCCGTTATAGTAGTTAGAGACAAGGAGATTACATAATTGATGCAGTGCTCCGAGACTTTAATTATTAATGAAAGCGGAAGCTCATGATATTGGATACGATCCAAGATGATCATTCAGTCATACGATGACAATTAATTCAAACGTTGAATAAGAATGACCACATCTATTTTTGGAAAGGTTGTTTTCAAAATTGTAAGATTTAAGTATCGACTTAATTCTACCATTGCTTAAAGGTTAATTAAATAGTTAATATTTTAAATACGATTTAAAAGGTTAAATAAACTATTTAATGAATTTAGATTTTCTTTATGAAAGGAAATTGAAGACATGGTTCTTGTGATCTTTCTTAAGTCTTATGAAGACTACAATAAGAAACTTTTACAAGTACTTAAAGGATTAAAAGGAAAGTTAGGGCGTGTGCTTAAATAGAGAACTTATCGAAGTTTCTATTATAGGCAAGAGAGTTGAGATAAATCTTTCCAAATTAAAAGTCAACTCTTAGATATATGATATCTTACGAGTGTGATTAAGTTAGAAAGATTAAATACAGATATGGAAGGTTAAACAAATGTTGTAACACTTACCAAATTCTGGATCTAGTAAACTGATAAGGGAACTAAATAAATGTTTTTATATTCCGGTTCTTATGAAGAACATGCTTTCAATTATTTGTTAGGATTTAGTAGACATATTCAATTGTAAAGAATAAATGTTATTCCGATAAAGTTGGAAGGTCACTGAATCTAACATACTAGATTGATGTCACTATATAGTTGATACATGTGATGAGATCTCAACTAAATATTTGTATGGCTGTTATCCTTAATATTTGTGGTTGTTCTAGACATAGTCTCTCTGGAAGAGAAGCGTGTAATTAAACGTCATTCTGATGATGTTGAACCATATGATTATGAATCATGTGGGTTAAACGTACCTTATCCAAAGAGGACTAAAGTACCCTTTTAAGAAAAGGTTATGAAACCTAGAAGTTTGACTAGAGCCTAAACATACCGATGTTTGTTGGCTCATGATAGTTAATATCACAAATAAATGTTTATTAATCTCTATGACTATTTTTAGAAATAGTTGAACGTACTTATTGAAGTACGACAATTCGGAAAGCCCGAAAAGTTCGAGCTAGTACGAATATGAGATTGACGAGCTACTTAGGAATTAATATTCAATCGGATTGAAGTGATTAATACCTGAAGGGTGTTTCAGAAGTCGTCTGAAAATGAATAAGATTCTCCCTTGAAGGATACCATCTTTGAGATACGCAATTAGATTGTGTTCCTAAAATGGAAATAACACTTTATATGATAAAGGTGTGACGCAAGCCATGCGATGTATCCCTTACCCGTTTCGGGATAGTGCCCTTATACTTAACCGAGTTCCAAAGAATAAAGGTTGAATAAATTCCATATTAGATATGGAAGAGGATAATGTCAAATCTGTCTTAACCGATGATTTGAAGTTGTCATAAGCAAAGTCAGAAAGGCTTGGAGCCTAGTACGACATATGCAACTTTGTGGAATATCTCAGCAAGTATGCTAGATATTATTTACTCGTCCGCGGAGCAAAAGGTGTTTGTCTCCAAACATGCTGTCTTCTAGAGGAAGTGTTTCTTCCAAAAGAAATAGTGGGAGTGAATCAGATCTCAAAAGAGTTTGGGAACCACAAAGATATATTCAACCAATGGAACATGAACAGACGCCGCATAGCGATGAGGTGTATAACACTGCTCAGTGCACACAAAAGTTCTGTAAGTCTGTGGATAACCTCAAGCCTGAAAAGGCTGCCGGTATGTTCATCTTGAAGAATGAATATCTCACGACTTATGAAAGAATGTTTGAAAGGCAAGATTGAGAGATATGGCCAGGAACCATAATATCTGAATAAGAATTCCATCAGTGACAAACCAGGTTATGAACCTAGTCTGTCTTGCCCAAGGGGAGTGTCCCTGAAAGGCTGACATGGATAGTAATATGATTACCATAAGGCTATAGTGACGGCTGAAGGGTATGAGGTGTAAACCTTGTAATTACCTTTATCGCCAGGTGAGCTCGGTTCTATTCGAGATGATACTTGTTATAACTTTGTATCATGACTATATGATAGTGTTGAAGACGTTGGGCAGACAGCTCGATGTTCATAGATGATAACATGATATGTAAGCCCACGAGATCCATTTATGGACTCAAACAAGTTTCTCTAGACAATTTCTTTGTTTGACAATCAAAGGAGTTTGACTTAGTCAAAAAAGGATATGCCCAATGTGCAAGATGGATAGTGGGAGTGTGTTACGATTTTTGAGTAAGGTATTAGATATCTCTCTCAAGAATTGTCACCCCATGTCACAGTCAATTAATGTTTGGTAATTCAAGGTCTTTGTGAAAGCACTTGGATTAGCAGTTCTTATTTTAGAAATAAGAATCTATAGCGATAGATTTAACTGCTGTTAGATTATAGCTTACCTATATAGATGTGATGCTAAAAGAAGTTTAGCATAAATCGTGAGATCTGTCTATGTTAGGACGTTGGTCCCAAAGATGAGGTGAAAGATGATGGTGCTTATGGAAGGTTTCCTTCGCTAATGCGATATGAACCATCTTGTAGATGATGCCGGATGTTCATAGTCCATGAATAGTCATGAGCAAGTATGAAAGTAAATCTGGTGAATGTCGAGAATATCCTTAAACAAGTTAAGGAAAGTTTCCTAGTTTATCGAAACTTGGAATTAAATAAACGTAGATGTACAGACGTATATCCTGAGTCTTATGAAGGCGAGTGGGAGCTACCGTATCGGGTTTGCGATCACTTTGATTAAGTGATACAAGGAGTGGAAATGTTCTTACCTATGGGTCACTGTAAATTCTACAACTAGGCCAAAACACAGTAGTGCCTTAGAGGCGCAGCGGGAGCAGTACATGGATCTAGAAGGTTCATTCATGAACCTTATACGGTTCTTCCACCTTTTCTGTATAGCTGATATAGTAAGTGGATTCATTTCTTGAAGCAAGGACCAGGGTCTCGTCAGAGATTCGTGTGTGTGTTGAGGCGGTTCCTTTGACTTGATCATATGGAACATGATATGAAGATAGTACGAGTCCCCATGGATAGCGATCCGTTTAAGGCTAGTGGGTGGTTGCGAGTATTGCATGAGATTCTTGTGTTTCAACTTGGTCTTGTGTGTGCTAGTGATTGGTTTTAGGCCAAGTGGGAGATTGTTGGAATAGTGTCCTAAACCCAATCGGGTTGGACCGGATCCGACCGGGTCGGATCATTTGTACTATTTCTTTATGTTTATGCATATATAAAATGGCTTATTCTCGTTGTCATATATATGTTCTTTTAAAGAACCAATTATGAATTGTTATATGATAACGTCCTTAGTATTAAAGCGTGATAGAGAAACCATGATAGGCGATTATGGTTGATGAGATCTCTAATCACTTTAATAAGTTTGATACTTAAATGTCTCTAGGCCGATGTACTATTAAACGGGGCATTGATAGTATAAACAGACTAGCACGTATTAGATGTCTTCGTCTTTAGGGCGGGGATAGATCTCGTCTATCGAAGTGTAGAGACACTTGGACCGTACGTGGACGTGTATTAGAGAATGCGTACGTTGGGACCGACCCACTTACACGGATAAGTGTCACACTATGTGGCGGTTGTGTAATTATCCTTAGGACCGGAGTCTTCATGGCATCACGGTGTGGATTGTCATGCTTTGACACTATTGAGGTTTCCCAGCCACGGGGCGATCATGCGGTAGTGATTGGGTATGATAATTTGAAGCATGCGGAGTATACATGATTGATCGTCCGGGAATCGCGTATCCTATGATTGGGATCGAATATCCGAAATGGCTTTCTTATAAGGAATGTCTTACTCTCGTGAATCTTTGCAAAGTGGGAGTAAACGAGTTACTTCGAGAGAGCATGATATCCAGATTATAAGATACGGTCGTTGATGTTTTGACACTCGACTAACGACCGTATGGATATTATTACAGCGATAGGATTGTAAGTTACACGGTAACTGTTTCACATGAAAGGTAGTAGTCATTGCATTTGACTCTTCCGATGATTGGGGGTCACGGTGTGTTGCTAGACGCTATCCCGTGATCGTTAGGCATGGAGGGCATTTTTGTAATTTGCACTTTATGTCTACGGCCAACATATTCGGAAGCCTATCGGGTCTCACACATATGAACATCCAGCCGGATTAAAATGTGGTTATAGATGATAACCAAATAAGGAAAGTTTATCTCGAGACTATAAGGGTTATAGTGGTAAATTAATATGGTGGTATTTATTTATTATGAATAAATATAATACAAGATATTAATTATGATGATTAATTAAATATGTATATTGATACATATGATTTTCGAAAATTTGTATATATGATATACATGTATTTTGCAAATTAATTAATCATAGTATTATATTAATTAAAGAATTTTCCATAAGTGAAATTATGGAGAAAGGTGGCGCCATTCACTTGTGTGTATGACACACTTGGATTGTGCAATTTAATTAATAAGATTACCATAATATTAATATGTGATATTAATTGATTTTGAGAAAAATAGATTTATGGTAATAACATAATTTGCATTCAATATAAGATATTGGAAAATTAAATTATGGAAAGAGAGATAAATCACATTAATTGTTTTTCCTTATTTTATTGGAAAGAGATTTTTCTTCTCCTCTACTCCAAGGAAAAGTGGCGCCCCTTATACCTATAAATAAGAGGGATTGCCAAGCTCTTTAGTACACCATTCTTCCAAGAGCAATTGTTCTTGTGAAAAATTGCAAGAACTCATAGTTCTTGTGTAAGAAAGAGGGGGCTTCCTATAGTGAGTTTGTGAGGGAGGAAAAAGTCCGGTCTAGCAACCGGGGTTTTCCGATAGCAATCCATGGTGGGATTCCGGCGGGCTGTTCGTGTGGACTAGCGGTAGAGGCCGAACACTTGGGCGGCTCCATGCTGAACTACTCTCCTTAGACGGTCAAAGCGTCGTTCCCGCGTTGATTTCCTAACAAATCTAAGAGTAGCTGCATCCGCCAATAGGATCTTTAATGCGGCATCTCCAATGGTATCTTTATTCTTCTTTCTTTGGTCTCCATCTTCTGCTCCATTCTTGTTACATTTAATTCTATCTAATAAAATAAATACATCCGCCGCAAACGGGGGGGGGGGGGGGGGGGGGAGCTAACGGGAATGAGATAAATGCAGAAAATAAACTAGGTCACGTTCTTTTCATAACGGCCTAGGACAATTTTTAAACCAACAGAAAAATTAAATCATTCACATCTATCCTATCGGTCGAGTCCATGATCAATCGGGGTCCATATAATCATATTATATCTACTATATCTAATCCATACAATAACATCTTATGAAAAAGATAAAATTAAAATTTAACTACTTGCGTCATAATTAATCAATTAACATTTAATATATTAATTTATTTTATCCAATCATTAACTAATTAACATTTAATTAATTAAATGATTTTAATCGAAATAAAATTAACGATTAATTTTAAACGGTTTTATTTTTAATTTTAATTAATTAGAACAATTCTAAAAATAAATCAAAATTAAAATTAAGTCTCTTTTGTTTCTTTCCTTTTGATTCCTAATCAAAAGGGATGCCTTTGATTTCCTAAACCAAAAGGCATCTCCCTTGGCCCTTTCAAAATCAAAATTTTGAAAAGGGCCTAGGTCTAGGCCTTTTCCAAAATCAAATATTTTGAAAAGTGTCTTGGCCTATTCCAAACAAAATTTGGAAAGGCCAATATTTTGGTTAATATGCCTGGCCACTTTTTTTTTTTTTACTTTTTAATATGTTCCTTGATTTTTTTCAATAAATATATGTACCCTGTAAGATAAATTTAAAGGTTCTTCAAATATTTCATTAAAATTGGATGAATATGAATTTTAAATATCCTTCCGAAAAAAATATAAAACAAAGTTGCAAATAAGCATGGTATGTCATAATATATAGGGGAAGGGGTTACAAGGACAAAAAAAATGGGTCAAGAAGGACGTTACTACATGTTGTGTGATTAGAAAGGACAAATTCATAATAAATGGACAAAAATACCCTTTTACACATTAAACACGTAGTAACACTAGATAAAATGTAGTAACAGCCAAGAAACAAATAGTAACAACCCATAAAATGTCGTAACATCCAATGGAAAAGTAGTAACAGCCAATAAACAAGTAGTAACAGCCTAAAAACAAGTAGTAACTGCCCGTAAAAAATAGTAACGGCCAATAAACAAGTAGTAACATCCCATAAACAAGTCGTAACATCGCATAAACAAGTCGTAAATGTCAAAAAAAAACAAGTAGTAACATCCCATAAACAAGTCGTAACATCCCATAAATAAGAAGTAACTGCCCAAAAAATGTAATAACGTTAAAAATTAACAGTAACAACCCTAAACTTTAATAAAAAAAAAAAATACAGCATGCTTCTCCGGCAACCATGGCCGCCGTTAACTCCTTCGCCGGTGGATATGGCCCCAGCCCAGCGGCACAGACGTAGGAGATGAAGCAGCAGCCGGATTTTTTCCAGATGAAGCAGAAGCCGGCCATCTATGGCAACCACTCAGCCGGCCATCAATTATTGCCGCCGCCATCTGGGTCAAAAAAAAAAGAAAAAAAAAAGAGCAATAGCTTCTGAAATTGCAGCCATGTCCACCTCCTCCACCGTCACTTCTCCCGCCGCCGCCGCTGTTGATGCCACCTCCCTGCCCCCACTCGTCACCATCAATTCATGGGTTGTAGCACCGATCAAATTGACCCGTGAAAATTATGCAATCTGGGAGATTCAGTTTCGATCCTCCTCGAAGGTTACGATCTATTCGGTTACATAAACGGCACCAACTGCAACCTCCGGCCACCATCACTTCGATAGTGTGAGTGGCTGCCAAAGAAACCGGGGATTAGGTATTGCCGGAGCTCTAGGATTTGTATTTTTTTTTTGGAGAAGCGGCTGAACGATAGGAATTGGGGATTAGGATTTGAAAGGTATTTTGGGAAGTTTGTATAGGTTTTGTCCTAATTAATTAGCAATGTCTTTGCATCCTGATTTATTTATTATTTTGTCCTTCCTGACAAAAACCTATAATATATAATTATAATATAAGTTAATGGGAGACTCATTTATGATGTTTCATGATTGAAGATGCACATAAACACACGATTAGTGAATCACGTAGAGAATTAGGTTTAGAATGAAGCTCAATTCCATTAGTGAACCTTGTATATAATGTATATTATGTACACAATGCATTATAACCCCAAATACGTGAGTAGTCAATTATATCTTAGGTTCACTAATGATTTTTATGATAGTATGTTCTGATGCGAACCAAATACCCAAATGCATTGTTTGAACGCTTACACCAAAGAATCCAATTGGAATGGATTTGATAGGTAGATCGAATCAATCGGGTTTTAATTTTAGTTACTTCTCACAGAAGCTTGATTAAAAAAAGAGTTACTAGCATTAATTGATAAGCCGTGATTTAGGGGGATTGTTTCGAGAAAGAAGGCGACTTGAATTATATTATTCATCACTGATGTTTTTTTTTTTTTTTTTGATATCCACTGGTGTTAAATTTGTAATAACATTTACTAGATTCTCACATTTGTCTAAGAACATCTACACTTAGTCCATATATCCTTTTACCATAAATAAAATTCTTGTTACAGAAAAATATTTATTAACTTTGTTTTTAATATTTATTTTATCAGAAAAATTATGTTCACATATAAGAAAGAAATTAGAATTATTTATTACAATTAGAGACAGCACATGACATTTTGGACGTATGATATTTTAGTGATGTTATTTAGGTATGGAAATTTTTTAATTACCAGAGACATGAAAGAATCTTTTATCCTAGCATTTGAATACATGATTTCATAATCGAGAATACTTATTATATTTATAAAATTAAACTAAATTGTTATTTTTTTAAATATTAAAAATATTAATTTAACCAAACACGTGCGAGGCACGTGCATTTTACTAGTATAGAACACCATCTCTGATTGTCGTTATTCGTAGGTATCAGAGTTAGGTTTCGATAATGGGACCTGTTGTTATGGGCCACCTAATCTATGACATTAAACTTACTCTACACAATGTTCCATGCATGAAAGATAACCACAATTAACAACCACTACCTTTAGATTATGTAACCCGAAATTCCCTATAAGATCCAATAAAAAGACTAGTATTTCACACTTATGCATCGCTATCATTTAAATAAATTAATAATCAAAGAAACATTTTCATTCTTTGACAAAAAAATCATCAAGACTTGAACACCGTAGTGATAAAAAATATATATAACTAATTTATTTCTTATGAAAATATAGCTATTGTCATTTCAAAGTCATCATTGTATTACGGTAAATCTTGTTTATAAAACATTTTTAACACAGTTTTTTGTTTATTTATAAACTAAACTTGTCTTGAATATAATAATTGAATAACATTATCAATATGAAGAAGCTCGTAAAATAACTATATGCTAATCAATAGTTAAGAGATTCGAAGTGAACCAATTTTTAATTTTAACACTTTTAAAAACATGAAAAATAATGCAGTATATATGAAAATTGAATTCTTAAAGTTTGAAAAATAATGAAACATATGAAACAGTGAAAAATAACATTTTGAAATTGTTAGACTAGTATGTAGAAATAAATGCGAGAACAAAAACTATAACCTTAAAATAGTTGAAACATTAGACTGTTAATTTAAAAACACCTTTATTTTAAGGAACTTACCAATTAATTTAAAACAATATTTAAGCATCTTTGAATGAAATTCACACAAAACATGGCTAAGTTGCATTCTATAAAACATATTTCTAAAAATGTTGAAATTTAAAATACATTTGTTGCTTTGAAAAGTCATATATATTTTTTTTTTTCGGCACAAACAAGTCCAATGTTTCGTCCGACACAAAGTTCAACCAAAAGTATCAGGCAACGCTATATATGTTGTCCAAAACCCATTTATTTAATGCCACATCTTAGAACTCTACATCTTATTTATCCCAAAAATTTCAAAATCTTCGTAACAACAAGAAAGAAGGAAGAAAATGGCAAGTTTAGTTGCTAATGAGATGGTAAAAGTAAAGACCGTTGGTGAAATGGCCCTTGACGGCGACGAGCCAACGGCTCGTTTCACAGTAAAGGAAAACAGATTTGGATTTGTCGATCACTCAGTTCCGACGGCTGACTTACCGATCATTGATATTGGTCTTTTGTCTTCTCCACCACCTGCTTGTGATCATGAACTACAGAAGCTAAGATCAGCTCTCCTCACATGGGGCTGTTTTCAGGTTTGATGGCTTCACTTATTTTCGTTACCCAAATTTTATAGGGGGTTCTATTGGCACCCCCAAATTTACTACTGGTACCCTTATTATTCCCGGCACCACAAAAAATTACTTCGGCATCCGGTGATTTTTTGTAACGGAAACGTCAATCCAACCGTACGTCTGGGTATTATTTGAGTCATATGATATGATAATGAGTGGTAAACTATGATATATAAAAAAATCATTTGCTCATATTTTGTTTAGGGTAAAATGGTTTTGGAGCTTCAACTAATCATGTTTCACTCAATAGACTATTCTATATTATATCTTAAATAATATTGGACTTATAAATAATATTGTTGACAAGAAAGGCATGTCCAAATTAAGAAAATATGACGGCCTAGGTTTTGTTTTACAGCTTGAGAACCTTTCATTGTTTCGGCGGCATAGTGACTGCACGTTGTTTCTAGAACTACCAATAGACGGCCCTCCTTCTAGCGCCAATGATGAAGTCGGATTTCACCAATGATGCATCTTAGTGCACCCATGCTCTATCCGTCATTGGAGCCTCCGTTGGGAAAAAAAATTGCACTTTTAATCCTATAACTGATCACGTTTTCAGATTTAGTCCTGATTTTATTCTGTTACAAAATTAGTTATTTAAGAAATGTGTTTGACTATATATAGTATTTTTTTTATAAAGTCTCTGGAGACAAAACAATTCAATTCTTTTTTTAAAAGACCATTCCCATGCAAAAATGATGAGTTGCCTAATCCTGTTTGTTTTTTATTTTATTTTATAAATTGTTATAGGCCGCAGGCCATGGAATTCCAAATTCCTACATTGATAAAGTGCGGAGTGTATCAAAGCAGTTCTTTGAACTTCCGGTGGAGCAGAAGCAGCAATGTTTCCGGCGATCTGCCTATGACGATGAAGGGTATGGTGGTGATATAGTCTATTCCGAAACTCAAGTTCAAGATTGGTCTGATAGACTTATTCTCCAAATACTCCCTGAAGATGAAAGAAGACTTGAGCTTTGGCCCCAAACCCCAACTGATTTCAGGTAATTAATAATAATACCCTTTAAATTTCAATTAAACAATGAATTCGAAATCCATCTTAAAATTGTTTCACTATCACGATAATGCCTGATTTAAAGTTCTTTACAGAGAGGTTTTGAATGACTACTCAATGAAGGCAAAGTCAATTATAGAGCTTCTGTTTAGGGCCATAGCCAAGATGTTGAATTTGGAAGAAGATTATTTTCTGAAAGAGTTTGGGGAGCGTGCGTTGTTGATTGCAAGAAATAACTTCTATCCTCCATGTCCGAAGCCAAATGATGTTCATGGCCTTAAACCCCATTCAGATAAATCTGGGATTACTGTGTTGTTGCAAGACAAAGAAATAGAAGGTCTCCATATCCTCAAGGACAACCAATGGTATAAAGTTCCTGTTATACCTTATGCCTTTGTTGTCAATGTTGGTGATCACATGCAGGTATATATATATATATATATCTTTGACGATACGGGATTTCACCCCTCCACATGAAATTATCTAATTGGTCCAGCTGGCATGTGGAAAAGTACAAGTATATTATCCACATCGGGTCGAATACGAGATGAATCAGTGATCACCGCCGCAGCCAGCAGATCTTGCAAGTGTACCATCTCGAACACCCATGTCGGTGTCATACGAGTCGATATCAGAGCTCCAGCCCAGGTTCCCAGGCCCAATAATCTAGAGGGTTGCTTGGGCAAGGAGCAAGGCCCATTAAAGGGCAATTATGTCAATAGACCAAACCGCCCTAGGATTAGGGCAGAAGAAGGGCATGTGCCTATAAATACATCATTCCAGGAACTACGTAAGGCTTGATTCCTGGACAATACACAGGATACGTAGGCAATCCAAGATACATTCTTGGACTCAGCCATAAAACCCTAAAATCAACCCCAAAACCATCCTTGATTCTATCATCCCTAGATTAAATTGGCCTCAAATTATACATGACAAAATCCAGCATCGTCATTGGCGCTAGAAGGAGGGCCTTCTATCGGTGATGGATCAAGGAGGTGGTTCGTGATCAATTTAACAGCAAAAACGCAGTCTGATCGGTGGTTGATTGCCGAACATTGAACCGTTGAAACAAGATTCCCACCGTTCAGATTCAAGGATAAGGAGGGACGAACAAGCCCTCCAAATTCCGTAACGATCGGAGTCCGTTTAGATAGCCGATCGTCGCAAAGAAGTTGCAGCTGTATAAAAAATGCAGCAGCCCAGAAAGCGGTCAGATCGATGGATTATTGCCGGAGTTTCAACCGTTGGAACTAGATTTCCACCGTTCAGATCCAAGGATTAGGAGGGACGAGCAAGCCCTCCAAATTTTAGGCTGATCGGAGTTCGTTTGAACCCTCGATCGTGGCAAAGAATTTACTGCAGGTACCAAAAACGCAGCAGGATTCTGGACAGCAGCTGCCAGATCGGCGGCTTATTCCCGGAGATTGAGCCATCGAAAGAACAATTCCACCGGTCACATCGAAGGAAAGTGAGGGAAGAACGATCCCTCCAAATTTTGTGCCGATCGGAATCCGTTTCGAGGTCTGATTGCCACCGGAAAGACACTGCTATGGCGCCCCTTAAAGCTGCGAGTTACTTACCGTATCTAGCTATCCACGAAGCGAGTTCTCGAGCTCCAAGGAGCGAGCCGAGCTCTTTAGCTCTCCAGGTTCTTACAAATGTTATTTTAAATTCTTATATACTTTGTAAGTCTTTATTATATGTGTAATGTTTTTTATCACAATCACATTGCACCATAAAGACTCGAGATATCGAGCTCCGGCATTCGAGCTCTACGGACTCGTCTTGCCCATAAACCCGAGCTCGACTCGGCGTCGTATTTGGAGCTCACCGATGGGTAAATCTTTAATAAGTCCGAGCTCGACTCGGCATCATATTTGGAGCTCGGCTCGGCGTTATCTTTTATAAGACCGAGCTCGGCCTCGGCATCATATTTGGAGCTCGGCTCGGCGTTATCTTTTATAAGACCGAGCTCGGCCTCGGCATCATATTTGGAGCTCTCTCGAGCGTATCTTTTATAAGACCGAGCTCTGCTCGGCGTCATATTTGGAGCTCTCTCGAGCGCATCTTTTATAAGACCGGGCTCGGCCTCGGCACCATATTTGGAGCTCTCTCGAGCATATCTTTTATAAGTCCGGGCTCGACTCGGCACCATATTTGGAGCTCTCTCGAGCATATCTTTTATAAGTCCGAGCTCGACTCGGCATCATATTTGGAGCTCTCTCGAGCGTATCTTTTATAAGTCCGAGCTCGACTCGGCATCGTATTTGGAGCTCGGCTCGGCGTTATCTTTTATAAGACCGAGCTCGGCCTCGGCATCATAGTTGGAGCTCTCTCGGCGTCATCTTTAATAAGACCGAGTTTGCCTCGGCATAACATTCGGAGCTCGAAGGCGATCTTACGTAAGTCCGCCTGCCATCTAAGCATGGTACCAACAGACTACGCCAAATAAGCTAAGCCTCGTCTCGATTAACTTATGTTTTTACTTTTTTATGTCTTGTAATAAGTCCATGTGACAATTTCATAAATATTCTAATAAGCATGTCTTTCCTCGAGACGCTTTTGTGTTTGTTATGATTTACAGCCTTCACATACGAAATGGCAAAGGCAAAAAATTTGACCAGCCTTAAAGCAAAAGAAGTCCATGTGATTAAAAGATAAAAGAGGCAAAAGTCAACCACAACTACAAATCCTCGACACGACGAAGTCGGAATAATATGGTGAATAAAGCCAAGTCACCGACGGTGCTTATATCACCTCGACACGATGCAAGAGAAATAAAACAAAAAAAAGCCAAGTCACCGACAGAGCTTATATCACTCCCGACCCGCCGCAAGCCACGATGCTAAGCACTTGGAAGATCCCACGATGGATACCCTATTCGACCGGTTCGAAGCACCACGAAGTGCGACGGTCGAGTAGGGATTTTTCAATTCGACCATGTCGAAGCCCGGCGAGGCAAGACGGCCGACTCGAGCTCCGACCAAATAGCCAAGTCAAGCCGATAAGGCAAGATACATGTTGCTAGGTCGACTCATATCCAAGTGTACCATGAGTCATGTACTCATACTACACTTCGAGGAGCCACAGGGGAATTAAGTCCAAAGGACTACACCCCACAAGGCGACTTTTGCAAGGGAATTAAGTCCAAAGGACTACACCCTAGGCAAATATTCAACAACACAAACAACATTCAAAGGAAAGGTCGAATTCAAAATTCAAAATTCAAAAGTCCCAGGGATCGAATTGTGAAAGACAGACAACAAAAAGCGACAAGCAACATACTGCAAAAATTGAAGCAAAATAAAACTAGGCGTCATATTTGGAGCTCACCGATGAGTGAATATGTAATAAGTCCGAGATCGACTAGAGCATCTTACCTCGTCGAGCTATATTATTTTGGAACTCACCCTACCGAACTGGCGGGTCGAGTTATCTTATTTTGGAACTCACCCTACCGAATTGGCGGGTCGAGCTATCTTATTTTGGAACTCACCCTACCGAACTGGCGGGTCGAGCTATCTTGTTTTGGAACTCTCCTAGCCGAGCATGGCGGGACGAGCCTTCTTATTTCGGGAACTATCCCCATGGTTATTGCGACATTTTGACTAGTGCCTGGCGTACCTCGAGGATCCACTCCGCAAAGGATCTACTCAACGGTCTACGAGGATCCGCAAGTCGGATGCCTTCAGTGTCGACAGTCAACGTTTACAAGTCCTAATAGGACGAAAACACAATGGCATCGAAATCCGAGTCGACAGCGGCGTGATCTGACTCCCAAAAGAGAATTTACTAGGGCATCGAGGCCGGGCAACATGATCACTTCGATCGACAGCCATTGAATCTAAAAGTTCCATGGAACCAAAAGGCTAAGGCATCGAGTTCGGACCAAGTCCAAAACTCTCGGCAGTCATGTGTCATGAGTCATGAACGACAAAGAAACACCACGACACCGAGATCCGTAGCGACATTTACGTATTACCGGCCTTATTAGAAGAAGTACTAGGACATCGTAGGCGGAAATATCTATCGACAGCAGAAAGAGCATCGATTCCGACAAACGAAATGAGACAACCAGGGGCATCTCTTCTACCACGCAACAACAAAGAAAAGTCCAAAAAATGCTAAAGCATGGAAGACAAGTTACATATGGTCGACAAATGGAACTACTGAAAGTATAACGAAGATGATGAATCTGCATTATACTTTGGAGGCAACAACGAGTCGACATTGAATACTCGAGAAAAAGCGAGCAAAGGAATGGGAATCGACATGCAACAAAAGTGTTTGACACCAAATACTTGTAAAAATTTCAGCATTCATAATAAAAAAGCCTAGTCACAAAGACTGGCCAAATGTGATCCAAACCTAAGGTTCTCATGATACTTGGAGGGCAGATATCGACATATATGCATCGACATGAGAGAGGCCGATGTGCAAATAAGGCCAAAGGCCGCAATAAAGCAAGATGGTCTATTTCAAAGACCAAAGAAAAGAAGGAAAAATGTAACAATTTTTCAAGGAAAGAATAAGCCAAGTCCAAATGACCGGCTAATTGTTTATACTGAGATGGAAGCCAACGACAACGATGGTTAAAAAGGGCAAAGCCTTAGAAGAAGCATCTTTTTTCGGCGTTAAGGCAAAGTCTCAAGACTGTTAGACTAACATTCGAGATCCGCATGCCGTACTCCAAAATCCAGGCAAATCAGATTCTTCACGAAGTCGACCTCGACCGAGACAAAGTCCCAAGTTGGACATCTCACCATTCCTTCGACATGCCTACGGCATCGAAGTCGATGTCAACTTAGCCACACGTTATAAGTCCTAGGGACAGATAATGCTAAGATAAAAAAGTCTGCAAAGCAGACATGGAAATGCCGTATGTCGGACTCCACAGGAAGTAAGTCTGCAGGGCAGATTTAAATTCAGAGCATTGGATGACAGTGGCCGAGATACACCTTTGACAGATCACACCTGACCTCAAGAGCTCAGATAGATCTCGGGGGCTTATGACGATACGGGATTTCACCCCTCCACGTGGAATTATCTAATTGGTCCACTCGGCATGTGGAAAAGTACAAGTATATTATCCACATCGGGTCGAATACGAGATGAATCAGTGATCACCGCCGCAGCCAGCAGATCTTGCAAGTGTACCATCTCGAACACCCATGTCGGTGTCATACGAGTCGATATCAGAGCTCCAGCCCAGTTCCCGTGCCCAATAATCTAGAGGGTTGCTTGGGCAAGGAGCAAGGCCCATTAAAGGGCAATTATGTCAATAGACCAAACCGCCCTAGGATTAGGGCGAAGAAGGGCATGTGCCTATAAATACATCATTCCAGGAACTACGTAAGGCTTGATTCCTGGACAATACACAGGATACGTAGGCAATCCAAGATACATTCTTGGACTCAGCCATAAAACCCTAAAATCAACCCCAAAACCATCCTTGATTCTATCATCCCTAGATTAAATTGGCCTCAAATTATACATGACAAAATCCAGCATCGTCAATCTTCTTTCCTCAACTACAGCTAGTCCCTGTTTACATTTCAATTGGTGAGAATATGCATATATATTAAAAAAATTGTAATAGAGTTTCTTCATAATATGCATATATAGACCGGCCCATATCCAACCTAAAAAAATTGTGAGTTGACCGCAAGCGTATATCTTAAGTATCCGGTGCATGTCGGATACGTATAAAGTACAAGACTTTTTACCAAAACATATAGAATTGTAGAATGCCTCACTTCATGTAACCCCCCCTACTATATTTCTAAACCTTATATACAATAGTTGGTTATGGAAAGATCCACCCTAGCTACCACTACAAAAAAAAACCATGTTCTTTTAATCCGCCGCTAAATCTAGGAATCCGCCACTAAAACTTTTTCGCGGCGGTTTTAGCCACCACTAAAATCCGTACTTAGTGATCATATCACTCAGTGTTGCTCTATTATTGTTTTTTTCTTGCTTATATATAACGAACACTGTCTAATCACATTAAAATTTATGCTTTATTTTGATCTAATAGAGTAATTTATATAGAAACTTGAGACGGCCGGATATCTCATGAAAACTACTGTGTATAACGTAACATGATCATGTGCAGATTATGACCAATGGAATCATCAAAAGTGTAGTGCACAGGGTGGTGACAAACCCTGAGAAGTTGAGGATATCACTATCAATAACTAACGAGGTGGAAGCAGACAAAGAGGTTGGCCCTGCAGAAGCATTAATAACTGAAAAAACGCCTAGATTGTACAAAAATGTCAAGAACTATGCCGAAGTTAACCTGCAAAGTTTCCAAAAAGGAGTGGTTGCAATTGATACTATAAGAATATGATATCAATTGCAGCAGAAAAGAAAGGGTTATGGTATTCTCCTACTTTTATTTCAATAATGGAAGTGAATAATGTGATTGTCATGAAAATGTTATACTTTGAATGTTCCAGTGCATGATTGTAACAATAAAGCAGATGTTCTATATAGCCTTGATGCTTAGTTTGATCTGAAGCCTTCTACAATATATCCATAATAAGAAAATAAATGTTCATGTCATGCTCTGCTTTATCTCGAGTATATGATTTTCTAACAAAATGTCCAGTGTGAATTATATAATCTGCTTCTGACTGAGCTTGCTGTGCTCATTTTTCTACATTCCACAACCTAATTTTTCAATGCATTTTTCTCCATAAAGCCATGTCTCCAACAAACTAATTAAGAAAATACAATTATTGCTCAGTTTGTTTATGTATGTTAAAGCATGTAATTAGAACCTTAAGTATGATTAGTATGTAATTAGCTTTAGCATCATCTAGCCTAGTCTAGTCAGCATAAGGTAGTACATTTCTTTTTTTTTTGTGCCCCTAACAGGGTTCGAACACTGGCCTCCATGCCAGGTTTTAATCTAGCTCACCACTAGACCAATACACCTTGTTAAGGTAGTACATTTCTGTTAAAACAAATCCAATAGATATCTTGGATAGATTCTGTACAATCAGTGTCACTGACGTTGGTGCTCCACAAAGAACACCAGTACCACTGACGTTCCCTTTGTAAAAGTGTTAAAACTCAGAAAACGTCAGTCCCCGATTTTCCACCGGCGTTCCTTGTTGCACACCAACGTCGTCGACGTTGGTGTGCAACAAGGAAAGCCGGTGTCACTGACGTTTTTTTCATCCGAAAAAATATTCAATAAATGGGAATCAACAGCTCCAGCCCAACCCATGCCTAGCTGTAAAAAGCCACCTCACTCCTTAGATCTGAAAAAACAAACAACCACTTTCTCCTTCCCCTCCCCTTCCTTCTGTAAAACCCATCTAACTTTCTCGTCAAACTTTCTTTAAGAAGGAAAACAATCTCCACCGGAATCTCAGTTCAGTTGCCATGGCTCCACCCATAATAATGATTTCCAGTGATGTCCTCAGCCGCCTGGATCAACCCTGCAAACGCGTCTCCTCGCCAGTGCCTAGAGCCTAGAAGTCGCGATTTCCGATGGAAGTAAAGGAGCTGCTATTTTTTAACGGTGGGAGAGGGAGGATCCACGATTGTACAATCGGGGATGAGGGGTTTTGCTTTTCTGGCGAAGGAGATTTGTAGGCGGCGGAGGGGGCTGCTGTGGAGATGAATTAAAAGTTGGGTTATGAAGGGAATGGAAGGGGGCGGCAGCGGCTGTAGGTTGGTGGTAAAGAATTTAGGGTTTTTAGGTGAAGAAGAAAGGTGGGGGAAAATGTTATTTAAAACAATTATATGATGTAAAATGTAATTCTTTAGGGGCTAAAGCGTAATTGCTTGAATGTTATAACTTTTGTGTGGAGTCTTCAGTGATTTTGTGGTGTGTTGTAGTAAATGAAAAATAATAATAAACTAGGATGCCGATAGTAATAACGTGGTGCCGATAGAAGCAACCTATATATAGTGAATGTATCATCGCTCCAGATTCAAGTTGAAGCTTTTATGTTCATGGTATAAACTTTACTTGGTATTAGAGCCTATTAATTAGACTGAAACCACCACCAATTTGGTTGCCCCTCTGTCATATCAATCGATGAGCTATATTCCTGCTCCATTGGCACCTTCAAACTCCATAGCTATCTCCTCCACTACTACAGCTCTCGATCTGGGAATTGGGATTATTCTTGTACCTTTTTTCTCAAATCAACACTTCAAACAAGATTCCTAGCTATAAAGATCCGTTTCATAATTAAGGGTATTTAAGTCATTTTGGCTCTTTATAGTAAACCCTAATAGTTATTAAAAAAAGAAACAAGATAAATACAAGAAAACGCAAAAAGCCTCAACCTAGTACTATATATAGTACACCATTTTGTACCGAATGGTACACGTGAAAAAAAAAGCGGCTACGGCCGAAACAAAGAGAGGGAGAAAAAGATAAAGTGGTCCGGTCATCGGTTAGTACACCGTTTCTTGATTCAATTCAAGAATAAATCATGAGTAGATCAACCATGTGATTCAGCATTTTCTAGAAGATCTTGTTCGTGCCTTTGAATCTGTATCGTTTCGCAGTTGCAACTGTTAGAGCTAAGGGTTATATAATTGAAGTGCTAGGTTATTTTATGATTTTTAATTGATTAACGTATTTAATTTCTTGTAATTCGTTAACTATGTGAACGAATTTTGAGTCGTTACTTTACTAGGAAAGGTAGATCGATCTCAAGAAAAGAATGAGAATCGGCACCCCAGCCGTGCCGAGAGTCACACCACCGAGGCGAGGGTATCGCCCGATTCTTTTCCAGCAGATTGTCTGTCTAGTACACACAGTACACGGAACATGATTAGTTCAGCCAGAATGAATTATTATTTTCCGAATTTAATTAATTATTATTATGATTAATTATAATTATTATTGTTGTCGTTAGTTTATTTAATTTTATATCATGTAATAAATTTAGATGCATGTTAGGATCATATGCATTACGCATGTCAGATGGATCATGGTTAGGTATTGTCATCCTTTTATGTTAGCTATGAGTTCTTGAGAATCTTTAACGTCAATAAAGAGTGCACATACCCGGAGGTCCACAGTTTGTAATTTCGGGTGGGTGTTAGGTTTGTTAGATGTGCCCACGTGCGGGTCTATGTTTAGTTATAGGATGCAAGTTCTATTAGGTCCTGGGTGTAGCTTGGCGTATTTCAGGTGTAGTCTGGCAAATTTAGGACCTCCATTTGTGGTCTATACAAAGGCGTAATACTTTTCAATCACCTGACACAATATTTCACGTACGTCACGTCACATATGGAAATTTATGGAAACAGAGATATGAATGCAAAGAATCCCTAAACAAGACCAAAAAAGGGCTCAAAATCAATGGTGGAATACCTAGCATTGACGAAATCATCCTCTAATGGCCTCATAGTTGAAGGATATCCTATCTTGAAGGCATAGCTCATTTTGGCCACCCTTGGAGGACTTGGTGAGGATTATGAATCTGTCACTGTTAACATCACATCTAGAATTGGTGCATTGTCTTCACAGGAGGTGCAATCATAACTTGTTACACATGAAAGGCCTGGTCTAAGTCTTGATTTGTTCAGTGGATCTTCAGGTAACCTTGCTGCAACAAGACCAAATGGACATAGGCCTGATTTCAGACCTCAAAGAACACATAGAGAGTTTGAGTCAAGCAGAGGAAGGGGTTTCAGATGAAGCAGAGATAACGGACGTGGAGGAAGGTACTATGGAAATCAAGGAACCAACAGACCAACTTGCCAATTATTATCACATATTTGATTCCTCTTATTTCAACACTACGTTTCAGAGACCTAATCCTAGTCCCCGAAGAACTTCAACCCTTATCCAAATGCCATACTATACTGATCCAGAGACTATGAATGACAACCATTGGTATGCTGATAGTTGGGCTATATGTCATAATACTTCTGAACTGAACAACTTGTGCATTTGAGTCATGGATATGATGGCTAAGACACTATGATAGCTGGAAATAGAAAGATGTTAGGAAATCACTAGTTTAACGCAGCAGAAATTAAAATTTTGATTTCCTTTTCTAGATCATTCTTCGTTTAATGCAATAAACACGTTAAGTAGTTTCACGGTTATACCTTGGATGATCTATTCGATCGTCGCTTTGACCATCAATAGAGAGTAGTATAGTGCGCAAGCTGTCAACGTGCCCGGCCTCTATCATTGATCCACACGAACTCCTCGCCGGAATCCTCTTTGGATTGCTATCGGAAAAACACCAGCTGCTAGACCGGTCTTTTTCCTCTCTCTCAACCTCTCTATAGGATGCTCTCTATTTTACACAAGAACTATAAGCTCTTGCAATTGTGATGTACAAAAGAGCTTGACACCCACCTCTTATTTATAGGGAGAGGGGCGCCCCTATGTAGAGTTGAGGAGAAGAAAACATTTTCCTAATAAAATAAGGAAAATCAATTAGATTGATTTATCTCTTTTATTATAATATCTTATATTAAATAAAATCTGAATATTGCCAATATCCTATATTGAATATATTTATCTTATTACCATAAAACTATTTTTCCAAAATCAATTAAGATCCAATATTAATATTATAGTAATCTTATTAATTAAAGTGCATAATCCAAGTGTATCTTATATCATAGGAAGTGGCACCTCGTATGTCAATTAATTGGCATCCGGAATATTCTTTAATTAATATAATTTGTGTATAATTAATTGCTTGTATTTTATTTGTTATGACGGATGGAGATAACTTCAGATGCAAGAAATAGAAACAGATGCAATCAAACGCAAATAATCAAAGGAGATAACAGAAAATAAGAAGAACACAGATTTAACATGGAAAACCTCTCTCAAAGTGAGAGAGATAAAAAACCACGGGCAAAAAAGAGATATTTATTATTATGCACTGAGTTACAGATTTCACACACACAAACAATGTAACAACAACTGTATTTATAGGCACAAATCCCTGAACCCTAGCTGTCAGGAATCTTTGTCTGATCTGCCATAAATACCCTTATACGTGTCCTCCTTTTAATGACACTGTATAGCTGTCACATAACAGAATTAACAGATGTGGGACCCTGCTATATTCCAGTACTCAGCAGACTTCACCCTACTGACAGAAGCCTCAATAGACTCCACCCTACTGACGCACAGAATTGAATACACTTCTCAGCTGTCCATCACACAGCTGAGTCTTCAGATTGATTCCACCAAATGTAGAGTTTAAGTCACATTACTGACAAATCTCCACCTTGACTTCAACTCTTACCAGAGTCAAACAGATTGCATAATCAGATGTACTTATACCAAATGCATTCGTCAATGCCAGATGTACTTGTACCAGACTATCTCCACAGCATCCACTCTACTGATCTGCCCTCAGTAGAGTTTCCATAAACAGATTGCAAGCTTTGAATATTCAGTAAGTCCAGGCAAAGCTGAAACTTACTCTGCTGAACTGGTTTAGTGAACATGTCAACAGGATTATCCTTGGTGCTGATCTTCTCATTCCTCAAGAAATGATACATGACATCAATATGCTTGGTTCTCTCATGATGAACCTGATCCTTGGCTAAACATATTGCACTTAAACTGTCACAACAAACTAATTAAGAAAATACAATTATTGCTCAGTTTGTTTATGTATGTTAAAGCATGTAATTAGAACCTTAAGTATGATTAGTATGTAATTAGCTTTAGGATCATCTAGCCTATTCTAGGCCTAGTCTAGTCAACATAAGGTAGTACATTTCATTTTTTTTGTGCCCCTAACAGGGTTCGAACACTGGTCTCCATGCCAGGTTTTAATCTAGCTCACCACTAGACCAATACACCATGTTAAGGTAGCACATTTCTGTTAAAACAAATCTAACAGATATCTTGGATAGATTCTGTACAATCAGTGTCACTGACGTTGGTGCTCCACAAATAACACCAGTACAACCGACGTTCCATTTGTAAAAGTGTTAAAACTCAGAAAATGTCAGTCCACGATTTTCCAACGGCGTTCCTTGTTGCACACCAACGTCAGTGCACTGACGTTGGTGTGCAATAAGGAACGCCGATGTCACTGACGTTTTTTTCGTCCGAAAAAATATTCAATAACTGGGAATCAACAGCTCCAGCCCAGTCCATTGCCTAGCTGTAAAAAGCCACTTCACTCCTTAGATCTGAAAAAACAAAGAACCACTATCTCCTTCCCTTTCCCCTCCCCTTCCTTCTGTAAAACCCATCTAACTTTCTCGTCAAACTTTCCTTAAGAAGGAAAACAATCTCCACCGGAATCTCAGTTCAGTTGCCATGGCTCCACCCATAATAAAGATTTCCGGTGATGTCCTCAGCCGCCTGAATCAACCCCGCAAACGCGTCTCCTCGCCAGTGCCTAGAGCCTAGAAGTCGCGATTTCTGATAGAAGTAAAGGAGTTGTGATTTTTTTCCGGTGGGAGAGGGAGGATCCATGATTGTACAATAGGAGATGAGGGGTTTTTCTTTTCTGACGTAGGAGATTTGTAGGCGGCGGAAGGGGCTACTGTGGAGATGAATTAAAAGTTGGGTTATGAAGGGAATGGAAAGGGGCAGCGGTGGCTGTAGGTTGGTGGTAAAGAATTTAGGGTTTTTAGATGAAGAAGAAAGGTTGGGGAAAATGTTATTTAAAACAATTATATGATGTAAAATGTAATTCTTTAGGGGCTAAAGCGTAATTGCTTGAATGTTATAACTTTTGTGTGGTGTCTTCACTGATTTTGTGGTGTGTTGTAGTAAATGAAAAATAATAATAAACTAGGATGCCGATAGTAATAACGTGGTGCTGATAGAAGCAACCTATATATAGTGAATGTATCATCGCTCCAGATTCAAGTTGGAGCTTTTATGTTCATGGTATAAACTTTACTTGGTATTAGAGCCTATTAATTAGGCTGAAACCACCACCAATTTGGTTGCCCCGCTGTCATATCAGTCGATGAGCTCTATTCCTGCTCCCTTGGCACCTTCAAATTCCATAGCTATCTCCTCCACTACTACATCTCTCGATCTGGGAATTGGGATTATTCTTGCACCTTTTTTCTCAAATCAACACTTCAAACAAGATTCCTAGTATTTAAGTCATTTTGGCTCTTTATAGTAAACACTAATAGTTATTAAAAAAAAGAAACAAGATAAATACAAGAAAACGCGAAAAGCCTCAACCTAGTACTATATATAGTACACCATTTTGTACCAAATGGTACACGTGAATAAAAAAAGAAAAAAGAAGCTGCGGCCGAAACAGAGAGAGGGAGAAAAAGATAAAGTGGTCCGGTCATTGGTGAGTACACCATTTCTTGATTCAATTCAAGAATAAATCACGAGTAGATCAACCATGTGATTCAGCATTTTCTAGAAGATCTTGTTCGTGCCTTTGAATCTGTATCATTTCGCAGTTGCGACTGTTAGAGCTAAGGGTTATATAATTTAAGTGCTAGGTTACTTTATGATTTTTAATTGATTAACGTATTTAATTTCTTGTAATTCGTTAACTATGTGAACGAATTTTGAGTCATTACTTTACTAGGAAAGGTGGTTCGATCTCCAGAAAATATTGAGAATCGGCACCCCAGCCGCGACGACAGTCACACCACCGAGGCGAGGGTATCAGTTCTGATTCTTTTCCAGCAGATGTCAGTCTAGAACACACAGTACACGGAACATGATTAGTTACAACAAAGCATGAATTATTATTTTCCGAAATATAATTAATTATTATAATGATTAATTATAATTATAATTATTTTTGTTGTCGTTAGTTTATTTAATTTTATATCATGTAATAAAGTTAGATGCATGATAGGATCATATGCATTACGCATGTCAGCTGGATCATGGTTAGGTATTGACATCCTTTTATGTTAGCTATGAAAACTTGAGAATCCTTAACGTCCATAAAGAGTGCACATACCCGGAGGTCCATAGTTTGTAATTTCGGGTGGATGTTAGGTCGGTTAGTTGTGCCCACATGTGGGTCTATGTTTAGTTATAGCATGCCAGTTCTATTAGGTCCTGGGTATAGCTTGGCATATTTCAGGTGTAGTCTGGCAAATTTAGGTCCTCTTTTTTTGGTCTATACAAAGGCGTAATACTTTTCAATCACCTGACACAATATTTCACGTACGTCACGTCACATATGGAAATTTATAGAAACAGAGATATGAATGCAAAGAGTCCTTAAACAATACCGAAAAATGGCTCAAAATCAATGGTGGAATACCAAGCATTGACGAAATCATCCTCTAATGGCCTCACAGTTGCATGATATCCTGTCTTGAAGGCATAGCTCATTTTCGCCACCCTTGGAGGACTTGGTGTGGACTATGAATCTATCACTGTTAACATCACATCTAGAATTGGTGCATTGTCTTCATAGGAGGTGCAATCACAACTTGTTACACATGAAAGGCCAATGGAAAGGTTCAACCCTAGTCCAAGTCTTGATTTGTTCAGTGGATCTTCAAGTAACCTTGCTGCAACAAGACCAAATGGACATAGGCCTGATTTCAGACCTCAAAGAACACATAGAGAGTTTGAGTCAAGCAGAGGAAGGGGTTTCAGATGAAGCAGAGATAATGGACGTGGAGGAAGGTACTATGGAAATCAAGGAACCAACAGACCAACTTCCCAATTATTCATATTTGATTCCTCTTATTTCAACACTACGTTTAAGAGACCTAATCCTAGTCCCTAGAAGAACTTCAACCCTTATCCAAATGCCATACTATACTGATCTAGAGACTATGAATGACAACCATTGGTATGCTGATAGTTGGGCTACAAGTCATATTACTGCTGACCTGAACAACTTGTGCAATTGAGTCTTGGATATGATGGCTAAGACACTATGATAGCTGGAAATAGAAAGAGGTTAGGAAATCACTAGTTTAACGCCGCAGAATTTAAAATTTTGATTTCATTTTCTAGATCATTCTTCGTTTAATGCAATAAACACGTTAAGTAGTTTCACGGTTATACCTTGGATGATCTATATGATCGTCGCTTTGACCATCAATGGAGAGTAGTACAGTGCGCAAGCTGTCCATGTGTCCGGCCTCTATCGTTGATCCACATGAACTCCTCACCGGAATCCTCCTTGGATTGCTATCGGAAAAACTCCAGCTGCTAAACCGTCTTTTTCCTCTCTCTCAACCTCTCTATAGGATGCTCTCTATTTTACACAAGAACTATAAGCTCTTGCAATTGTGATGTACAAAAGAGCTTGACACCCACCTCTTATTTATAGGGAGATGGGAGCCCCTATGTTGAGTGGAGGAGAAGAAAACATTTTCCCAATAAAATAAGGAAAATCAATTAGATTGATATATCTCTTTTATTATAATATCTTATATTAAATAAAATCTAAATATTGCCAATATACTATATTGAATATATTTATCTTATTACCATAAAACTATTTTTCCAAAATCAATTAAGATCCAATATTAATATTATGGTAATCTTATTAATTAAAGTGCATAATCCAAGTGTATCTTATACCATAGGAAGTGGCGCCCCATATGTCAATTAATTAGTATCCAGAATATTCTTTAATTAATATAATTTGTGTATAATTAATATCTTGTATTTTATATATTCATAGTAAATAAATACCACCATATTAATTTACCACTATAACCTTTATAAACTTTTCTTATTTGGTTATCAACTATAACCGCATTTTAATCCGACTCGATATTCATATGTGTGTGACCCGATAGGTTTCCGAATATGTTGGCCGTAGACACAAAGTGCAATTTACGAAAATGCCCTTCATGCCTAACGATCATGGGATAGCGTCTAGCAACACACCGTGACCCCCAATCATCGGAAGAGTCAAAAGCAATTATTACTACCTTTCATATGAAGCAGTTACCGTGTAACTTACAATCCTATCGCTGTAATAATATCCATACGATTGTATCTCGAGTGTCAATAACTTGACGATCGTATCTTATAATCTTGATATCATGCTCTCTCGGAATAACACATTTACTCCCACTTTGCAAAGATTCTCGAGAGCTAGACATTCCTTATAAGAAGGCCATTTCGGATATTCGATCCCAATAATAGAATACGCGATTCCCGGACGACCAATCATGTATACTCCGCATGCTTCAATATCACACCCAATCACTACCGCATGATCGCCCTGTGGTTAAAGGAAACCTCAATAGTGTCAAAGCATGACAATCCACACCATGATTCCATGAAGACTCTGGTCTAAAGGATAATTACACATCCGGCACATAGTGTGACACTTAATGTAAGTGGGTTAGTCTAACGTATGCATTCTCTAATACACGTCCACGTACAGTCCAAGTGTCTCTACACTTCGATAGACGAGATATGTCCCTCTCTTTAATAAGATAGAAGACATCCAATACGTGCTAGTCTAATTATACTATCAATGTCCCATTTGACAATACATAAGACTAGATACATTTAAGTATCAAACTTGTTAAAGTGATTAGAGATCTCATCAACCATAATCATCATGGTTTCTCTATCACAGTTTGACACTAGGGACGTTACTATATATATACAACACATAAAATGAAGATAAACAATATATAATAACATAAGAGCTTTTATTAATCATAATAAAGTTATTACATGAACTAAAATAGACTGTAAACGACCCGACCCGATCGAATCCGGTCCAACCCGGTTGGGTTTAGGACACCTATTCAACAATCTCCCACTTGGCCTAAAGCCAATCGCCTATATGCCTAAGCCCTTGCATGTGAACATGTTTCTCATGCTTTGCTTGTGACAATGCGTTGGTCAACGGATCAGCTATGTTATCATCCGTGTGGACTTTCTCTATCTTTACATCTCATCTATCTACTATCTCTCTAATCAAGTGATAGCGCCGTAGCACATGTTTGGACTTATGATGAGACCTTGGTTCCTTTGACTGAGATATCGCCCTATTGTTATCACAGTACAGATGCACTGGACCTTCAATGGAGGGAACCACTTCAAGTTCAGTAATGAACTTCTTCATCCAAACTGCTTCCTTTTCTGCCTCCAAGGCTACTATTTATTCGGCTTCCGTTGTAGAATCTGCAGTAGTCTCATGCTTGGAACTCTTCCAGCTCACTGCTCTGCCGTTAAGCGTGAAAACAAATCCATACTATAACTTAAAGTCATCCTTGTCAGTTTGGAAACTGGCATCTGTATAACCTCGTAATACTAAATCATCGTTCCCAAAAACTAGGAACATATCCCTAGTACGTCTCATGTACTCGATGATATTCTTGATTGCAACCCAGTGACCATCACCAGGGTTGGACTGGTACCTACTAGTCGTACTAAAGAGGGTACGAGACATCTGGTCTGGTGCACAACATGGCATACATGATAGACCTGATTGCCGAAGCATAAGGGATCTTACTCATTTGTGCCCTTTCCTCCTCTGTCTTATGACTCATTCCTTTTGACAAATAGACCCCATGTGACATGGGCAACAATCCTTTCTTGGACTGCTGCATGCTGAATCTCTTCAGCATTTTGTCTGTATAGGTGGATTGTGACAGGCCAACCAACCTCTTAGATCTATCTCTATAGATCTTAATTCCTAGAATATAGGTTGCTTCACCCAAGTCCTTCATTGAGAAGTTCTTGGATAACCAAGCTTTGACTGATTGTAACATAGGCACATCATTCCCTATGAGCAATATGTCGTCTACATAAAGCACTAAGAACACAATGGCACTCCCACTAACCTTCTTGTAAACACAGGGCTTATCTTCATTATTGATGATCAAATTGTTTCATTATCTCATCAAAGCGAAGATTACAACTCCGAGAAGCTTTCTTTAATCCATAAATGGATCTTTGCAGTTTACACACCATCCTAGCGTCATTGGTTGTGAAACCCTCAGGCTGTGTCATATACACTTCCTCAGACAGGTTCTCGTTAAGGAAAGGCGTTTTCACATCCATCGCCGATTTCGTAATCATGGTATGCCGCAATGGCGAGAAAAATTCTAACGGATTTTAACATGGCAACAGGCGAAAAGGTTTCGTCATAGTAAACTTTTTGTCTTTGCTTATAACCTTTTGCCACTAACCTAGCCTTGTAGGTAATCACGTTACCGTCCATGTCGGTCTTTCTCTTAAAGACCTATTTGCACCCTATAGGAACTATTCCATTAGGTGGATCAACTAAATTCCAAACTTGGTTGTCTTGCATGGATTCCATTTCAGAATTCATGGCTTCTAGCCATTTCTCTTTGTCATGCATTAATATCACTTCCTCATAACCTCTACGGTCCTCATCTTCCATAAGATATACGCCTGTGTACCTGTCGGGCTCACGGCATTCCCTGTCGGGCTCCTGGCGTTCCCTGGTGGATCTGAAATAGTTGAACTAATTGACAAGCAAGGCCTTAGTGAAGACATCTGCAATTTGTGATTCTGAGGGTATGTAGCTCAATGTTAACAGCTTATTTGATGATCCTGTCTCAAATGAAGTGCACATCCACTTCCATGTGCTTAGTCCTAGTATGGTAGATTGGATTTTGGGAAAGGCAAGCTGCCCTCAAACTTTCACACCATGCAACATGTGTCTTGGACAACTTGATCTTCATTTCCGTTAGTAGTTGATCCACCCTTGCCATTTCTGCTGACAGATTTTCTAGTGATCTGTACTCAGAATTAGTACTAGATCTAGACACCACTGCTTTTTTTTTTGAACACCATGAGATTAGAGATGCCCTAAGGAACACACAGTATCCAGTGACAGACTTCCTGTCTGAGGGAAAACATGCCCAATCTGCATATGAGAAACCTTGCAAAGACACTGATCCTCTAGTAGGAATAAACAGAAAATAGTGTAATGTCACTTTAACATATCTAAGAACCTTTTTTTTAATGCTGTCCAGTGTTCTTCAGTTCGTGCCTGCATGAATTGACTTAGATAATTTACCACATTTGTCAAGTTAGGTCTAGTAGAGGTAAGAAATCGGAGGCCACCAATGGCACTTCTGTACATAAGAGGATTCTTCATTAGTTCCCCTTGATTTGGATCCAGGTGATTCCCCACTGACATAGGAATCTGACTTGGTTTGAAATTCTCCATGTCAAGTCTTTTTAGAAGTTACTTGCATAGTGTTCTTATGATAGGGTTTGACATGTAGCATCTCTATGGGCTTGCATCCCCAAAAAATGTGATATGGATCCGAAATCTTTCAAAGAAAATTTAGCATCAAGCATTTTCACAAACTCGTGTATTAAATGGTCTAAAATTCCAGTCACCAAGATGTCATCTACATAGATCAAGACATACAACATATGTCTTTTAGTTTGCAGGATGAATAGAGAGTTGTCGACTTTTGATTGTGTGAAACCCCATTCCACCATTTGGGATCTAAGGACCCCAAACCAGGCCCTTAGAGGTTGTTTAAGCCCATAGAAAGTCTTTTTTAACCTGCAAACAAACTGAGGCTTACTGGGATCTACAAATCCTTCAAGCTGTGGCATGAATATGGCTTCAGTTATAGGTCCATTCGAAGGCATTGTTGATGTCTACTTGTCTTATGGACCATTTAGGCATAACTAAAATGGTGAGAACAATTCTTATAGTTTCTGCTTTTGCTACAGGGCTGAAGGTGTCAGTAAAATCTACACCATAAACTTGATTATACCCTTTGGAAACAAGTCTTGCCACATGTTTTAGGACAATGCCATATGGCTTTAATTTCAACTTGAAAACCCATCTGTTACCTACTAAGTTCTGTCCTGGTGCTAAAGGCACAAGTTCCCATGCATGGTTTTGTTGTAGATCCTGAAATTCATCCTTCTTAGCATGTCTTCACTCTATACTATCCAAAGCATCAGATACTCTCACAGGTTCAGAAATGTGAGCAGGGATGTTGGAATTAGTGATAGATGATTGATAAGCTTTTAGTTTTAAAGATCACATTCTTGGATCTGGTTTGCACTGGATGTCATGTGGGTTTAGTAGGAGCGGGACTGGAAACAACAAGATCAGAGCTCATATCATATCTAGAACTAGGAGAATTAGACAATGGACTAGACAAGGGATCCAAAATTTAAGGAGATTGAGAGTTCTCTTCTGTTCTCATGGGTAACATGACAGGTGAGGAGTGGTTTCAAAGTAGTGGATAGCTTCTGTGATGGGAGAATAGTGAGAGCTAGGACTTGAGGAGTGAGAAGTGTTAGACACTTTATGGTTTTCATTTTTTGATTCTGAAAGGTTAAAAGGTAGACGTGTTAGGATATCAATGCGGGAACGCAACGGAATTCAAAATTTTGATTTCCTTTCACCCAAGATCGACTTATTTAAGCAACAAACATAAAAGAAGTAGACAAAAGAATACCTTGGTTGATCCAATTGGATCAACTTTGTCTACGGTTGTAGTTTCTGCACGAAGCCGCCCAAGCGTTTGCCCTTTACCAGTGATCCACACGAACACCTCGCCGGAATCCCATCATGGATTGCTACCAGAAAAAACTCGGCTGCTAGGCCGACTTTTTCTCTCTCATAAATCTCTCTCTAGAAAGCTCTCTATTTTTCACAGAACTATTAGCTCTTGGAATTATGATGATCAAAAGAGGTAGCCAACCCCTCCGTTAAATAGAGTGTGTGGCTCCCCTATTGTATCCCAATCTAATTAGGAGAAACTTCACAGTAGATTGTGAAGAAAGAAAACATTTTCCTAATAAAATAAGGAAAATCTCATTGATTGATTTATCTCATTTAATTTAATATCCTATATTAAATATTTCCAATCTATTATCAATATCTTATATTGACTATATTTATCTTGTTACCATTAATCTTTTTTTTCCAAATCAATTAATATATAATATTAATATTATGGTAATCTTATTAATTAAATTGCACATTCCAAACGTATCATATACACATGATTGGTGCCACCATTAACCAAAGATTTGGCATCCGGAATATTCTTTAATTAATATAATGCTATTATTAATTAATTTGCAAACAAACATATATATATATATATATATATATATATATATATATATATATATATATATATATATATATATTTATATATATATATCGACCTTCACTTACATTATGTGTATATTTAATTAATCAACATAATTAATATCTTGTATTATATTTACACATAATAAATAAATACCACCATATTAATTTACCACTATAACCTTTATAGTACGAGATAAATTATTTCCTTATTTGGTTATCAACTATAACCACATTTTAATCCGACTAGATGTTCATATGTGTGTGACCCGATAGGCTTCCGAATATGTTGGCCGTAGGCACAAAGTGCAAATTATGAAAATGCCCTTCATACCTAACGATCATGGGATAGCGTCTAGCAACACACCGTGACCCCCAATCATCGGAAGAGTCAAATGTAACTTACAATCCTATCGCTGTAATAATATGCATATGGTCGTTCGTCGAGTGTCAAACATCAACGACCATATCTTATAATCTGGATATCATGCTCTCTCGAAGTAACTTAATTAATTCCACTTTGCAAAGATTCACGAAAGTAAGCCATTCCTTATAAGAAGGCTCTTTCGGATATTCACCCCAACAGATAGTGTACGCGATTCCCAGACGACCAAACATGTATACTCCGCATGCTTCAGTATCACACCCAACCATTACCGCATGATCGCCCCATGGCTAATGGAAACCTCAATAGTGTCAAAGCATGACAATCCACACCGTGATGCCCTGTAGACTCCGGTCTTAAGGATAATTACACAACTGCCACATAGTGTGACACTTAATAGTGTAAGTGGGTCAGTCTAACGTACGTATTCTCTAACACACGTCCACATACAGTCCAAGTGTCTCTACTCTTCGATAGATGAGATCTATCCCTGCCCGTAAATCCAGAAGACATCTAATACATGATAGTCTGTTTGTACTATCAATGCCCTGTTTAATAGTACATCAGCCTAGAGACATTTAAGTATCAAACTTATTAAAGTGATTAGAGATCTCATCAACCATTATCGCCCATCATGGCTTCTCTACCACAGTTTAATACTAAGGACGTTATCATATAACAATTCATAATTGGTTCTTTAAAAGAACAAATATATGACAACAGAAAAGACATTTAATATATGTATAAAATAAAGAAATAGTAGAAATGATACGACCCGGTTGAATGTCGAGAACGGATCCGACAGGAATGAACCTTCTAGACTCATGTATTAATCCCGCTACGCCTCCAATGTACTATTGTGTTTTGGCTAAGTTGTAGAATTTACAGTGACCCATAGCCAAGAACATTTCCAACTCACTGTATCACTTAATCAAAGTGAGTGCAAACTTAGACTATGACTCTTACTTGCCTTCATAAGACTTAGGATACACGTCTATATATCTATATTTATCCGATTCCAAGTTTTGATAAACTAGGAAACCATCCTTAACTTGTTTAAGGACGTTCTCGACATTCACCAGATGTACTTTCATACTTGCTCATGACTATTCATGGACTATGAACATCCGGCATTTCTTTTATGATGGTTTCTATTGCTATAACAAAGGGAACCTTTCATAAGCATCATCTTTCACCTTATCTTTAGGACTAACATCCTAACATAGATAGATCTTGAGAACACCGGCTAGCAGTATCCCCTGTCGCGATCCATGCTAAACTCTTATAGCATCACATCTATATAGGTAAACTACAAACCAACAGCAGTTAAATATATCACTATAGATTCTTATTTATAAAATAAGAACTGCTAATCCAAGTGCCTTCGTAAAGACCTTGAACTACCAAACATTAAATGACTGTGACATAAGGTGATAATTCCTGAGAGAGATCCGTTGACAACCCGGGAAGCACTCTTCACTTGTGAAGGGTGCAAACCAGGTTGTGTTGTTCATCTCTTATACTTTGTCATCAATACTAGATTTTCTATATATATTGTGTATCACACGATGTGCAGATCAATAGAGTATACCAAAGGTGGGGCTGGCAGAAATCCTAGAGCTCCAAGAAGGAACTTCAAACGGTGTTTTCTCAGCCGGACGCACCCCTCCATCTTTGGTTGGGGTGCAATTCAGGTGTTTTTGTTCCATTTCTCTATTGTGGCCTGGAGGTTGCTTTCTGGTTTTTGTACTCCCCCCCTATGTTTTTCTTGCAGATAGATTATCAACGCATAGCTTGCATGCGGTTCATCTCTACATTCGGCTTTGAGGACCACGTTAGCCTTTGGACGCACCCCTACCATTTTTCTAGGGGTGCAATCCAGGTGTTTTTGTTGCTTTTAAGATCTCTCTTTGTGCTCATGTTACTTTTGCTGTTTGATACACTCCCTTATATGATTGGTACAGCTTCTACCTCGGCTGTTGCTGACCACTTTACGTACCGGTCATGTCAAAATTTCACTTCCAAGAGGATGCGAAGATTGAAGAAAGCTCACACGAGGACACGACGGGGAGAACGGCAATCTTCTTTCACTTCCAATTTGAAAGACAGAAGACAGAGAACCACCATTTATTTCATGCGGATTTCCACGGATGTATTTATTTTTGGAGTAGGATTTTTTCAGGAATGCATAGAGCGAGTACTATTCCCTATGTGGTGGATTTTCCTACACCGGGTTTGCCACACATAGGGTTTAAGGAGGTCATGCTATGCATTCTATCACGTAAACTTGGGGCAGGCCGGAATATGGTGAATGCTTTGTAGCTCTTTATTTCATCATTTAATAAAATAAAATAAAGTTGCTTCAAAAAAAATCCTGAGAGAGATATCTAATACCTTACTCAAAAATCATAACACACTCTCACTATCCCTCTTGCACATTGAGCATATCCCTTCTTTTGACTAAATCAAACTCCTTTGATTATCAATCGAAGAAATCATCTAGAGAAACTTGTTTGAGTCCACAAATGGATGCATGGGCTTACGTATCATGTTATCGTCTATGAACATCGAGCTGTCTACCTAACGTCTTCAACACTATCATATAGCCATGATACGAAGTTACAACAAGCATAGTCTAAATAGAATTGGGCTCAGCTGATAGCATAAAGATAATTATGAGGTTTACACTCCGTATCCTTTAGCCGTCACTATAGCCTTATGGTAATCATATTACTATCCATGTCAGCCTTTCAGGGACATTCCCTCTAGGTAAGACATACTAGGTTCACAACCTGGTTGTCAGTGATGAAATCTTATTCAGATATCATGGCTCCTGTCATATCTCTCAATCTTGCCTTTCAAACATTCCTTCACAAGTCATGAGATATTCATTCTTCAAGATGAACGTACCAGCAGCAATTTTAGGCTTGAGGTTATCCACAGACGTATAGAACTTTTGTGTGCACTGAGCACTGTTCCACACTTCCTCACTATATGGCGTCTGCTCATGTTCCAGCGGTTGAATATCTCTTTGTGGTTCCCAAACTCTTTTGAGATTTTTTTTACTCCCACTGTCTCTTTTGGAAGAAACACTTCTTCTAGAAGACATCATGTTTGGAGAAAAACACCTTTTGCTCCACGGACAAGTAAACATTATCTAACGTACTTGCTAAGATATCCGACAAAGTTTCATATGTCGTACTAGGCTCCAAGCCTTTCTGAATTTGCCTATGACAACTTCAAATCATCGGTTAAGATATATTCAATATTATCCTCTTCCATATCTAATATGGAATTTATTCAACCTTTATTCTTTGGAACTCGGTTAAGTGTAAGTTTCGTATAAGGGCACTATCCCAAATCGGGTAAGGGATATTTTGTATGGCTTACGTCACACCTTTACAATATGAAGTGTTGTTTCCATTTTAGAAGCACAATCTGATTGCGTATCAAAAAATGGTATCCTTCAGGGGGGGAATCTTATTCCTTTTCAGACAAGCTCTGAAACACCCTTCATGTATTAATTACTTCAATCCAATTGAAGATTAATTCCAAAATAGCTCATCAATCTCATATTCGTACTAGCTCAAATTTTCGGGCTTTCCGAATTGTTGTACTTCAATAAGCACATTCAACTATTTCTAAAAATAGTCCAAGAGAGAGATAAACAATTATTTATCGTATAAATTGTCATAAGCCAACAAACATCAATATGTTTACGCTCTAGTCAATTTTCTAGATTTCATAACCTTTTCATGAAAGGGTATTTTAGTTATCTTTAGATAATATACGTAATCTGAATGACATTTGATTACACGTTCCTCTTCAGAGAGTTGACATCTTGAATAACCATAAACATCAAGGATAAAAACCATACAATTATTTAGTTGAGATTTCATCACTCATATCAACTATATGGTGACAATAATCTAGCATGTTAGATTCAGTGATTGTTCAACCTTATCGAAATAACATTTATTCCTTACAATTGAATTTGTCAATTAAATCCTAAAGTATAGCTGAGAATATGTTTTTCATAAGAACCGGAACATAATAACATTTACTTAGTTCCCTTATCAGTTAACTAGATTCAGAATACAAAACCGAAAATGTTGCAACGTTTGCTTCACTCTCCCGTATCTTTGTGTATTCTGTATTTTATCCTTCTAATTTAACCATACTCTTAAGATATCATATATTTAAGAGTTGCCTCGAACTTAGATGGATTCATCTCAACACACTTGCCTAGAGTAGAAACTTCAATAAGTTCTTTATTTAAGCACTTGCCCTAACTTTCCCTTTTAATCCCTTAAGCATTTGTAAATATTTCTTACTTCAGTCTTCATAAGACTTAAGAAAAATCACAAGAGCTATGTCTTTGATTTCCTTTCATAAAGAAAATCTAAAGTTTATTAAACAGTTTATTTAGCCCTTTCATATCATATTCAAAACATGAACTATTTAATTTACTTTCAAGCAATGATTAAAGAATTAAGTTAATACTTAAATCTTACAATTTTGAAAACAACCTTTTCGAAATTTGGTGTGGTCATTCTTATCCAACGTTAGAATTAATTGTCATCGTATGACAGAATGATTATATTGGATCGTATCCAATATATGATTAATCCGTTGTAACCAATTTCAAGTGATTTAGTCATATCACGAGCTTCCGTTTTTTTATTAATAATTAAAGTCTTGGAGCACTGCATCAAATATGTAATCTCCTTGTCTCTAACTACTATAACGGGAATGTTCGTGTCATTGCTTATTTAAAAGGATTAAAATTACTTCGATATTTGAGAATGTTTCTCAAAAGGTAACAGTCATAATTTTGTTTTACTAATCGAGAATAAAACATAAATATAAAAGTTTGCTAAAAACTACAACCTAAAATAAAAATAAAAGAGTGTTTGTGTTTATACACGCAAAATCAAAATGGTCTTTTGTTTTATGATTTTGCTTCCACTAATCAACTAATTCCAATTGACTTTCAAGAATTTTCCAAAATTCTTTAGTGGCTGAGTTCCAATCCAGTTGCTTGATTCCCGGCGGTGGTCGATCAATCAAGATAATTTCGAAAGGTATGTAACTCTTTGCCAATCACATCTCTATGTAATTCTCAATGGTTGACTAGTCAACTCTTTGACGATACATATGACTATGTGTTAGTCAGCCCCTTGTCTCTAAAGTCAGAAGGCCTTGAGGGTGGCCAATCACCGAAAGACTCCAGTCAAGTCATAACCTAATATTCACGAGATCTCATACGATCATATCTTAATAACGATGATATACCCGAGGTAGGTCAACTCCCGGCGGTGGTCGATCAGTTGGATCCGAACAAGGGGTCTTCACCATCGTTATAATACCGCGAGACAATATTTTGACTTGATTTTTGTTGTGGAAGTATTTATGTAAATTAATTCACTTAATTAATTTTAATCGTGGTCTCATCAAATATATCTATCTCTATAGATATATATCCTACATATTTATCTAGATCATGCCTAGTCATGTATCTATTGTATCATATAAAATAAATACAAGCACAAAATAAATAAATGCGTAAAGTAACCGGTATGATCATGGACTTTTCCTAGGTGCGGTTTCGAATACAAACTGACGAAACAGCGAGTCACAATCTAAAGGTAGCTGCAACCACCAATAGGATCTTTAACGCGCCATCTCCAATGTGATCTTTATTCTTCTTTCTTTGGTCTCCATCTTCTGCTCCATTCTTGTTACATTTTATTCTATCTAATAAAATAAATACACCCGCCGTACACGGGGGGAGCTAATGGGAATGGTGGAATGGTATAAATGAAGAAAATAAACTAGGTCATGTTCTTCATAACGGCTTAGGACAATTTTTAAACCAACAGAAAAATTAAATCATTCACATCTATCCCATCTGTCGAATCCATGATCAATCATTGTCCATATAATCATATTATATCTACTATATCTAATCCATACAATAACATCTTATGAAAAATGTAAAACTAAAAACTTAACTACTTGCGTCTTCATTTATCGATTAACTTTTAATCAATTGAATAATTTTACCCAATCAATTAACCAATTAACATTTGATTAATTAAAAGATTTTGATCGAAATAAAATTAACGATTAATTTTACACGATCTCAACTTTAATTTTAATTAATTAGAACTATTCCAATAATAAATCAAAATTAAAATTAGGTCTATTTTGTTTCTTTCCTTTTGATTCCTAATCAAAAGGGATAGCTTTGATTTCCTAAACCAAAAGGCATCTCCCTTGGCCCTTTCCAAAATCAAAATTTTGAAAAGGACCTAGGCTGAGGCTTTTTCCAAAATCAAATATTTTGGAAAGGGCCTAGACCTATTCCGAACAAAATTTGGAAAAACCAATATTTTGGTTGATATGCCTGGCCACTTTCTAAAATCAAAATTTTGAAAGTGGCCTAGGCCTAGGTATTTTCCCAAATCAAATATTTGGAATGAGCCTAGGCCTATTCCAAATAAAATTTGGAAAAACCATTATTATTTTAATGCTATGTGGCATCCCAATGGCCTAAACTATTTGAACCATTAGTTAGCCATAGGGCACAACTAAACAAAAGAGATATTAATCACAACTATGAACCATATTGAATCACAAAATACACAAAACAAAAAATGGGAGATCCGCCAGCATTGCCGGTCAACCGACGCCGGCGGCAGGCTGCCCTGGCGCCGCTGCCTCCAGGGGTGGTGCCGCCGCCAGTCGACCGAGCACCACCCGTTCTCGTTTTTTTCTTTTCATGTATCGTCTTGCGAATCAAAAATCTTTCATCTTTTAATTACGTGATTTAAACGATAAAATTAACTACTCAAATTAACATGCTTATATTGCTTAAGCTCGAAACTCGCTCTGATACCACTGTTAGGAAATCAATGCGGGAACGCAGCGGAATTCAAAATTTTGATTTCATTTTAACCATGATCGACTCTGTTTAAGCAGCAAGCATAAAAGAAGTAGACAAAATAATACCTTGGTTGATCCAATTGGATCGACGCTTTGTCTACGGTTGTAGTTTCTGCATGAAGCCGCCCAAGCTTTCGGCCTCTACCGGTGATCCACACGAACACCTCGCTAGAATCCCAACATGTATTGCTACCAGAAAAAACTCGGCTGCTAGGATGACTTTTTCTCTCTCATAAATCTCTCTCTAGAAAGCTCTCTATTTTTCACAAGAACTATTCTAGTGGAATTGTGATGATCAAAAGAGCTAGCCAACCCCTCCTTTAAATAGAGTGTGTGGCACCCCTACTGTATCCCAATCTGATTGTGAGAAGCTTCATAGTAGATTGTGGAGAAAGAAAATATTTTCCTAATAAAATAAGGAAAATCTCCTTGATTGATTTATCTCAATTAATTTAATATCCTATATTAAATATTTCCAATATATTGTCAATATCTTATATTGACTATATTTTTCTTGTTAACATAACTCTATTTTTTCAAAATCAATTAATATCTAATATTAATATTATGGTAATCTTATTAATTAAATTGTACAATCCAAATGTATGCTATACATATGAAATTGGCGCCACCTTTAGCCAAAGATTTAGCATCCGGAATATTTTTTAATTAATAGAATGCTATGATTAATTAATTTACAAAATACTTGTTTATCATATATAAATATATTTCGACCTACTCATACATTATGTGTATATTTAATTAATCAACATAATTAATATATCGTATTATATTTATTCATAATAAATAAATAGCACCATATTAATTTACCACTATAACCTTTATAGTACGAGATAAATTCTTTCCTTATTTGGTTATCAACTATAACCACATTTTAATCCGACTAGATGTTCGTATGTGTGTGACCCGATAGGCTTCCGAATATGTTGGTTGTAGGCACAAAGTGCAAATTACGAAAATGACCTTCATACTTAACGATAACGGGATAGCGTCTAGCAACACACAATGACCCCCAATCAACGGAAGAGTCAAATGCAATGACTACTACCTTTCATGTGAAACAGTTACCGTGTAACTTACAATCCTATCGCTGTAATAATATCCATACGGTCGTTCGTCGAGTGTCAAACATCAACGACCGTATATTATAATCTGGATATAATGCTCTCTCGAAGTAACTCATTTACTTCAACTTTGCAAAGATTCACGAGAGTAAGACACTCCTTATAAGAAGGTCATTTCTTATATTCACCTCTACTGATAGGGTACGCGATTTCCAGACGACCAAACATGTATACTCCGCATGGCTAAGGGAAACCTCAATAGTGTCAAAGCATGACAATCCACACCGTGATGCCATGTAGACTCCAGTCTTAAGGATAATTACACAACTGCCACATAGTGTGACACTTAACAATGTAAGTGGGTCAGTCTAACGTATGCATTCTCTAATACACGTCCACATACAGTCCAAATGTCTCTACAGTTCGATAGACGAGATCTATCCCTGGCCTAAAAAACAGAAGACATCTAATATGTGCTAGTTTGTTTGTACTATCAATGCTTTGTTTAATAGTACATCAGCCTAGAGACATTTAAGTATCAAACTTATTAAAGTGATTAGTGATTAGAGATCTCCTCAACAGACTGTTGTCTTTGATAAGGGGAAAGTGACACAAAAAAATGTGAAGTACGTTGTTGACTAGGTCCTTCATCCGAGAGAACATGACCCTCAAGTCTGTGTCCCCGGATTATGGGCAACACAGTTGATTTCCATAACAAATAATTAGATCTATCAAGTTTCACATTACACGCCTGATTCAAATTTCCACTGAAGGGTAAAGTAGAGGTGGTGACGGAATATGCGACTACGGAGGTGACATGGTGACATTTCGAATGGTAGATTCACCACTTCCAAACTGCAGTCCTGAAAAGCTCGAGAAAAGAGCTCCAAGGAACATTCCAGTTTGCATGTAGATCATTAGAGCAAAGGGTGTTGTTCCCAGGCTGGTGACAAACGGAATTTGAGCTCCTGTGACTCCGGTAAACGGAATTTGAGCTCCTGTGACTCTGGTAATGGTTGGAATGCCGGTGTTCGTTGAAGACCCATTCCCTATGGTGATCTGCGTGGCTTCTGGTCCAATAGCCGTTGTTAACACAGCTGAGGAAGACGACTGAGATGCGGCAAAGCTCATCGGTGGAGCTGGTGGTTACGCCGACATCAACCTGGCTCTGATACCAAGATAATAAAACGGATAGATTTTGTTATCAGAATCTTAGTGTGTACAATGAGTGTGTACAAGATATATATCTGCCAAAGGCCAAGTGGCATAACTAACAAATGCTGCACCCGTAAAATACCAATTCTACCCTCGGAATAATGCAGAGAAAATATATATAAACTAAACTATTTATTAACTATTACAAAAAATATACATACAAATTTGAGAAGCAATCCATCTGTCACATGCATTTATTTTATAATCATTTTTATAGCTTAGCCGGCACTCTAACCTAACTTTGGGAGCAAGTCAACATATATATATATATAGGGGCGGACCCAGCCTTATAGGGGTGGGGTGTATAGACCCCACTCAAATTTCCGGACGAAGTTACTAATACTCCTCTAGTAATATTAAAGCCGTGTATGTATAATATTTCAGACAATACCTAGTGTAATTATTCATTTAGCTCAACTGGTTAAAAGCTTTGTTATATATATACACACACGTTGCACCATACACAATTTGATTCAATGAAAATCACTTTTCATCATTAATCTATCACGGGATTATTACATTTTTTTGTCCCCATGTTTGTTTATTTTCTCAAAACAAATATTTATCTTTCATGGTTGATCAACACCCTTATGCATTCGTTTTTTTTAATAACAATAAACACCCCTATATTTCAATTTTACGATAAACACCATTATTTTTTGTTTTTGTTACGATAAACACCCCCAAGTATGTATTTTTTTTACAATTATTGGACAACTAACCGGATGTTTATCGTAACAAAATTTATATACATATGGGGTGTTTATCGTAACCTATGATGCATGATACGTGGGTTTTCAAGCGTATCGCATATCCGATATGCTGCGGATACGCAGGGCCTGCCCTCACTTTTATTGGGCTTAAGACCAAGTACCCGAATTGGGCCTTTTAGTTGAAATTGTTTTTTTTTTAAACATACTTATTGTTAGATATTTTTTTCATAAATAAATGTTTTGGTTATCGTTTGTATTCGAGTTGCCGTACGAACTAAACTAATGCATTCATCAGTTCATGAAGGGATATGCATTTTCAGATACATGCATTTTCGAACTAATATGTACGTACCCTTTCGTATAAGGGTTGCATGCTTTCATCCGGTGAACAGTGACAACCCTACCCTTTCGTGCAACGAGTACCTCCATTCGTTTATGGGGTACTTGCAACCTATAAAAGGCATAAGTAAACAGAAGAAAATTCATAAGTTTGACAACATCATCAGAAAAACTTTGAGTGTCCTCGGGTTTGATTCAAACAAGTCACTGTTTGAATCAAACACCCCAATTGTATCCTGAAAGATATTTTCATTTGATCCCTTAGTGACAAATCGTGTGGGACGAAACATCTCTTAAAAGACAACGCTATTAACGTGCCTTGGAGTTTCTAATTCTCTGTCAAATCCTAAGTACTACATTTTTTCAAACACTTTTTATCCGTAAATGCAAAAAATTAATAAAACTTGTTTGTATGTCTAATTTTCTTTTTGGGTCAAGTAAATTTTTTTATTGGGGCTTTTATCAATTAGAGTAAGAAAAAATTTGGGCCTTTTTCAAAAAAGAAAATTAACATATTATATTAGGTTGGATCGGATTAAATCTACACGATTTTTTTTTTCTTTTAGCGAAACATGTACCGTTGGGCCTAGACACGGGTCTCGCGGGCCTTAGCATCGGGCTGGCCCTGCCGATACAGATACGCGAAGGATACGCCGGATACGCAATGGGATACGTATTGGGCTGATTTGTAGTTTTGAAAACTTCGGATACGGCATTTCGGATACGCGAATTCTGATAAGATACGCGTATCCGTCTTCGGATACGGCTACAATGAGAAAAGTTGTTTTTTTTTTTTTTCATAATGTCGTGAAGATCAAGTTCTGTGCCCTTTCAAAGTCCCAAAATTCCTCCGTCCCATGAATTGTAACTTTTCTTTCCATCTTCTCTGTTAATCTCTATATGGACTCTTGGGTATTTATATTTACAATTTGGTCCTTATATTTTTCATTATTTACAAATACACCCCCGTATCCGTATCCTTTATTTTACGAAAATCCCATATCTACGTATCCCGTATCCACGTATCCCATGTCCGCGTATCCGTATCCGTGCATTCTAGATCGTAACAAAAACAATACACATGAGTGTTTATTGTAACAACGATGGGTAGATACTAGTTTTGAGAAAAATAAGAAAAATGAGGACAAAAAGTGTAAATATCTCTTTTTTTATCAATGAAGACTGTGTGTCAAAATTATATTAGCCGTAAACATTATATTAGTTTTCTTTGAGGGCTTGTCATTTTTTTCTTTATTGAGGGCTTGTCATTTTTCGTCTGACATGAAATCATGGACCATAGAAAGTATAATCCAAAAGGAGGCGGCAACGCTACGTCGTCCAAAGTCCAAATTGGTAGATTTATTGAAGGCACCATCTTAGGGCAAGTCCAACCCATGGTATCAAACCATAGGTATCAAAATTAAAATTAAAATTTGATACCTTTGGATACTATTCATTTGGGTATCAAATATCCATCTCCAATCGGGGTTCAAAATCATAATATCAAATTTTTTATTTTGTTTTTATTCAATATTTTGATGATTTGATAATAATATAAAATACTAGTCGATAACCAGTGCATTGCACGGGGACATATAATAATGTGATTACGTTCAAATAATATGCATATAATGTACTACAAAACAAAGACCTTTCAAACTTATTGTAATGCTAGCTATTAAATTTTTTTTATTTAAGATTAATATTCGTTTCCGGCATCAGATAGGGTCAAAAACAGGCAAAACAAAATGTCCAAAAGTTATACTTATACCAGTAATTGTGGTTATATATATATTTTTTGCATTGCACAGGAGGACATATATTTTAAAAGAAGAATTATTTTAAGGATGAAAAGAAGATTTTATTAGCATGTTTATTACGCATGAATGAAATTGAATGGAATAAAATAACAGGAATGTAATGGAATGTAATGAAATAAATTAATTCTATTACTGCGTTTGGAATATGCAAGATTGAAATGAAACAAATTATATAAAAGATGACAAATTGAGTGATGAGTAGAGCAGGGTAGTGAACTAGAAGAAAAATGGATGTAAAGAAAAATATATAGATATATTGAGTGTTATATGTGGTATTTATAATATAGATAAATACCTGACGATGCTGGATTTTGTCATGTATAATTTGAGGCCAATTTAATCTAGGGATGATAGAATCAAGGATGGTTTTGGGGTTGATTTTAGGGTTTTATGGCCGTAATTTGAGTCCAAGAATGTATCTTGGATTGCCTACGTATCTGTGTATTGTCCGGGAATCAAGCCTTACGTAGTTCCTGGAATGATGTATTTATAGGCACATGCCCTTCTTTCGCCCTAATCTAGGGCGGTTTGGTCTATTGACATAATTGCCCTTTAATGGGCCTTGCTCCTTGCCCAAGCAACCCTCAGATTATTGGGCCGGGAACCCGGGTGGAGCTCGATATCGACTCGTATGACACCAACATGGGTGTTCGAGATGGTACACTTGCAAGATATGCTGGCTGCGGCGGTGATCACTGATTCATCTCGTATTCGACCCGATGTGGATAATATACTTGTACTTTTCCACATGCCAGCTGGACCAATTAGATAATTCCACGTGGAGGGGTGAAATCCCGTATCGTCATAAGCCCCCGGATCTATCGAGCTCTGCGAGGTCGGTGTGATCTGTCAAAGGTGTATCTCGGCCACTTTGTCATCCAATGCTCGAATTTAAATCGCCCCGGACTTACTTCTGTGGAGTCCGACATACGGCATTTCCATATACGCTTTGCGGACTTTTTTATCTTAGCATTATCGTCCTAGGACTTATAACGTGTGGCTAAGTTGACATCGACTTCGATGCCGTATTTGTCGAAGGAATGGTGAGATGTCCAACTTGGGACTGTCTCGGTCGAGGTCGACTTCTGTGAAGAATCTGATTTGCCTGGATTTTGGAGTACGGCATGCGGATCTGAACGGTGGAAATATAGTTCCAACGGTTGAAACTCCGGCAATAATCCATCGATCCGATCGCTTTCCGAAATTTCTTGCATTTTTGATACACACGCAACTTCTTTGCGACGATCGGGGACTCAAAACAACTCCGATCGGCTGAAATTTGGAGGGCTTGTTCGTACCCCCTAATCCTTGGATCGAACGGTGGAAATATAGTTCCAACGGTTGAAACTCCGGCAATAATCCATCGATCGACCGCTTTACGAAATTTCTTTGCATTTTTTATACGGCTGCAACTTCTTTGGGACGATCGGGGACTCAAAACAACTCCGATCAGCCTGAAATTTGGAGGGCTTGTTCGTACCCCCTAATACTTGGATCTGAACGGTGGAAATCTAGTTCCAACGGTTGAAACTCCGGCAATAATCCATCGATCTGACCGCTTTTACGGGTCTTTGCATTTTTTATACGGCTGCAACTTCTTTGCGACGATCGGCTATCTAAACGGACTCCGATCGTTACGGAATTTGGAGGGCTTGTTCGTCCCTCCTTATCCTTGAATCTGAACGGTGGGAATCTTGTTTCAACGGTTCAATGTTCGGCAATCAACCACCGATCAGACTGCGTTTTTCTTTGTTAAATTGATCACGAACCACCTCCTTGATCCATCACCGATAGAAGGCCCTCCTTCTAGCGCCAATGACGATCTTGGATTTTGTCATGTATAATTTGAGGCCAATTTAATCTAGGGATGATAGAATCAAGGATGGTTTTGGGGTTGATTTTAGGGTTTTATGGCCGAGTCCAAGAATGTATCTTGGATTGCCTACGTATCTGTGTATTGTCCGGGAATCAAGCCTTACGTAGTTTACGGAATGATGTATTTATAGGCACATGCCCTTCTTAACGCCCTAATCCACAGGGGCGGTTTGGTCTATTGACATAATTGCCCTTTAATGGGCCTTGCTCCTTGCCCAAGCAACCCTCAGATTATTGGGCACGGGAACCTGGTGGAGCTACGATATCGACTCGTATGACACCAACATGGGTGTTCGAGATATACCTATACTATAGTATTTATATTTATGGTATTTATAGTATAGGTCAAAATATAGCTTCTAAAAAAAATAGGTAAAAATATAGCCGTTGCATTAATTCTTGCATTTCTATTACAATAATTGTTAAATGTGCTCGTTGGACTATTGCCTGTTGGAGGGGAAATTCTATCGGAGAGAATAACTTGGGGAAGGTGGGGACATTGAGGGGACCGGCCCACGTGAGCTTGCAGGAGGATTTTTTTGGAGACAAATCTTCCACCCGCGCGCGTGTAGGAGTTTGGAGGGTATTAGCCGATGGTTCAAATATGGTACCTCTCCTGGTACCACATCAAATTTTGATACTATCAATTCTTATCATTGAAGATGCTAATAACTTCCTATAGGGGTCAAAATTTGATTTTGGCTCATACCATTGGACTTGCCCTTACAACTATATGTTTTAGTTATTCTAAAATATTTAGGGGAAATTAGGGAGAAGGGTGAATTTTTTTTTTCTAAATTAGTTAATAAGAAAATACTTTTAAAACTTTTGCATAAGAAACAAAATTATTTTTAATAAAAAGGCTGGACACACCATTTAAAAAAAAATTACAACACACATTCTCTCATCAATTATATTTAAACACCTACTCCCTCCGTCCCGTAATATAAGTATTTTTGGCTTTTTAATAGTGTCCCAAAATATAAATACATTGTTTTCACTTTCACACTAAACAATGTAATATTATTAGCTAGTCTCAAAAAACAATAAAATATTTTGCATTGAAATATTAAAAAACAACTCATTCATTATGTTTTCTTAAACTGTGTAAAATGGCCAAAAGGCCTTATATTATGGGACGGAGGGAGTATATATCTCGGTCTACAACTCCAAACTTGAAAATTCTTTTACCATTTTTTTTTTCATATTTTTTATTTTAAGATCACATTCACCATATTCCGACATAATTTCTAAAAATTGACTGTCGAAATTCACTGTTTTTTGGGATTCACTAACAAGATTCACTAAGTGAATGTTGACAGTGAATATCACAAAAAACGATGTAATGATATTGAACAAAGTCTCAAACGATGAGCAAGAAAAAATAAAAAAATTCGATGAAATTTTTATCACGTTTAGAAATCTAAATCTAAAGATATGAGTATTTCAAAATAAAGGTGGATAGAGAAAAAAAAAAATTAAAACAGAAGCACAAAAGCAGCACGCATTTTTTTGTGGGATTGTCTTTCTCCATGCACGTAAAAAATATTTAAGTATCATGTTACTTAACGAAAATTCCAAAATGTTTCCATTTTCCTAATTGTCTATAATATTTAAATCTTCGTAGCAAATAGAAAGAAGGAAGAAAATGGCAAGTTTAGTTGCTAATGAGATGGTGCCGGTAAAGACCGTTTATGAAATGACCCTTGATGGCGACGGGGCACCGGCTCGTTTCATAGTAAAGGAAAACAAATTTGGATTTGTCGATTTCTCCAGTTCCGACGGCTGACTTACCGATAACAGGGACGGACCCAGCTTATAAAAGGGGGGTGCATGTCTTCCACTGAGATCCGAAAATCGATGCTTTTTATAGGTAAAAACTGTAAAAACACTATTGATGTTCCCATCGCCTTTTGAATTTGTTCAGTCGTTACATTTGAGATTTTTTACGGATCCGGTCGAGATAATTGATATTGGTCTTTTCTCTCCACCACCTGCTTGTCTATTTCTCAGTTCCCACTCTTATTTTCGTTACCCAAATTTTATATTGGTCGAGAACAAACCACTCTAATTCGAGACATATGTTATGTTGGCTATTTGAGTCATAGGATATGATAATTAGTGGTAAACTCTGATATATAAAATAATTATTTGCCCATATTTGTTTAGTCTGAAATGGTTTTGAAGCTTTAACTAATCATGTTTCATTCAATATATATGAATATTTTATACTATATCTTAAAAAAAATATGAAAAATTAGGGATAAAGACACAGTTTAAAATATTTTTAAGTAACAGGATAGGCAAATATTTTTTTTATAGGGGGAGGACAACTTTTATAATTTCTATAGCTAAAAGACAAAAAAAAAAAAAAAAAACAAAAATTGAACGCGTCTAGACTGTTGCTGTGTTTTTTTTTTTTTTCTTTCCTTCTCCGATTTTCAAACACTAAATTTTTTATCTAAATCTCCAAACGAGATAAAAATTTCACTAAATTTTTTATTATTTGATGCTCTTCGTTTTGAGGCTTGGTTCGATAAATTTACATCGTTTTTCATGGGATTCACTGCCGAAATTCACTCAGTGAATCTCCCTAGTGAATCCCGAAAATCAGTGAATATTGACAGTGAATTTCGAACAATAGTGAATTTCGATAGCGGATTTTCTGAAATCACGTCGGAATATGTTGAATGTGATCTCAAAATAAAGTGAATGAAAAAATAAAATAATTGAGGAAAGAATTTTCAAATTTAGAGTTCTAGATTGAGAGATATGAATGTTTAAAAAAGATTGATGAGAGACAAAGTTGTTGAATTTTTTTTTGTTAAAAAAATGCTCCATAAAATTAAAAAAATAAAATAAAATAGTTTTGTCATTTATACAAAAGTTTTAAAAAGCTGTCATTCTGCTTAATTGATGAAAGGTTGGTGTCATTCTCCCTCATTCCCCCTAAAAAATATTTTGGAGTTATATAGACGATAAGGGATGCGAGATTTTCGGTGAATGTTTGCAAAATTACGATTTTTTCGTAGTGAAAATGAATATTGCAAAATTACGTAATCTAATTTAAATCGAAATTCACTATATTATTATATATGTTGTATGTGAGCTGTTTGAGATAAATTGAGATATTGCATTGAAAGTCTACTGCTTAAAAATAAAGTCTAAATCTAATTTGAAATATTGAAAGTCTACTATAGGAAAGTAATATTTAAAAATTAAAAAAGGACGAGTCTTTTATTTTATATATATATATATATATTATTGTATATATATATATATATATATATATATATATATATATATTGTGTGTGTTGTGTGTGTGTGTGTGTGTGTGTGTGTGTGTATTTATATGTATGTATATTTGTATATTATATTGAGATATAAAATGTTAATTATCTACCTCCCCATAAAAAAACTTTTGGGAGAGATGACGTTCTTAATAATATTTCGGCAGAAGGTCCCGAGTTCAAATTTTCAAAGACAATTAAAAAAAAACCGGGTTTCGTTTTTTTGGGTTAGAGTTTATTTTGGGTGTTTTATATGCTAGTGGATAATAATATATAATAAAAATGATTGAAGTAATAATTAGAATGTTAAAATATTTTTTTGAAATTTGTGTAGATAAAGAAATGATTAGTGAGAGAAATTGAAATAAAGTAGTATAATGAATAAAATAATGATAAAAAAAGTAATAAAGTAGATAAAGTGAAATGGTGAGAGATAATTTAATATTTTTTATTTGTAGTTAAAGAAGTGATTGGTGAGAGAATTGTAAGAAATGATTGATGAAGTGACATAAAAAAACTCAAAAAAAAAACTTCAACAAAAACAAACACAAGCGTGTTGGGTTTCTATCTTCTTACGGGCGCACACTTCCCAAACAAAACAAAAAAAAGTGTTGTTTCTCTCTCCCCTCTTATAGACCCACATTTGAGGAGGCGTATAGAGGTATAAAATGTTAATCATCTACCTCCCATCAGTTTGGGAGAGATGTTAGTTTAATATATATATATATATATATATATATACACACTAGTCGAAAATCCGTGCAATACACGGGGATATATAAATTATCATCGACTAATAACAAAAAATATCGAATGTTTCATTTTGTATATATATAATGAAATTAGGTTTTTGTCAGGAAGAACAGATTAATAAATAAACCAAGATGCAAGGATACTGATAATTAATCAGGACAAAACCTATGTAAATTTCCAAAAACACCATTTTCTATCTATCTATAAAATAAAAAAAAAACCCTCCTTCCAAATTAACCTAAAAGCATCGGCGTTCAATTTCAGTACGGCATCAGCGTTCAATTTCAGACAAGCGTTCAAATTCTCCATTCATCAACACACAAATTTCTTGCCACACTCGATCTATGGTGTTGCATTTCCACCATCAACCTCGTCCTCGTTTTCCTCGTCCTCGTCGCCTTCATCCTCCGTGGATGAAGACCCCCAACCGCCACAAAAACTCTCATAACCAGAAGATTCACCAGAAGCATTACTAGTATTCTTCTTAGCATATATTTTCACCTTGTTTTTTCCAAGAAACTCTTTTTCATCAACAACAACCTTCCTCAATTTCAGACCAGCGTTCAAAGCATCGGCACCCTATTTCTATCGACGGAATGAATGGAAGATGGGTGGACTCGACGGAAATTTCTCGTCGATTGGTGGTGACGATTCCCGGCGGCCGGAATCGTCCATGGGAAGCAGTATATAGACAGTGTTTGACCAGATGGACAGAGTGGATTTGCATAAAAGATTGGATTTGTATCACCCGAATCAGATTGAACGATTTGGGGATTTGTTGGTCCTAGAGAAGGGTAAAACTATAGTCAGAGGGGGGTGAATGACTATAGTGGAGTTTCAAAAATTTTCTTGTATTTAAAAACTTTTGGGCAGCGGATAAGTCCCTTTTTAAAATGTTGTTTCAAAGTAGATTATATAATCACAAATATAGAGTATGCAATGAAATAAAATGATGTAAGGTAAATTACTGAAAGTAAATAGACACAAAGGTTTATAGTGGTTCAGGGTGGTGTAATCCCATAATCCACTCTTCTCCTGTGATGATTGGAGGAATTCATTATTGTTTTCACCAGATACAATAGTACGATTGTCCTTGACTACACAAGCTTCACAATCTTCAAGACTATCACTCCCTGGCTTTTCAGTGGATCATTCTCTATCACTGCTCCTTGAGAACAAATCTTTCAGCAGCTATCACAAAGGTTGCAACTCCTTCTCAGATTTCTCTGATTCAATTGCCTCAGTTGATGTGAATTGGATTCACAAATTTGTTGATCAATCTCAGAGCTTGATTTGCAATTGAAGTTCTGATTCCTGAGTTGATCTCTAGATTTTTCTTCTTAGTACAGATGGAAGGCTTTTCACTTTGACTGAGTTTCTGCTTGTATTTTTATCAGACTTAATCTTTATTTCTTTTCTGTCAATGCCTTCTATTTATAGCCTTGATGATCCTTAATTTGAATTTCCGTCCGTTGGCTATTTAATGTGGAGAATAATCCTTGATTTAATTTTTGATTCCCCCTTAATAATATTCTCTTTGATTTCAGTGATCGGATTTGTTCGTCAAACATTTATCAGAAAATCCATCTTTGATTGATCCTTAATTGATTGTGCATTTAAGGCTTGATCTTCATCATTTGAAATCTGAATGAGTAAAGTATACTTGATCGTTCCTTGAACGGCTAAGTGATTCTTCTGACTTGGCTGTTTGGTTCTTCCGTCACTGCTCTGTCTTTACTCAGCCGAAAGTCAGTTTACTTTGCCGGTTTACTGCATTGTTGTTTTCTCTCATTCTTTAGAGTACTTTTTGTACTTCACTGATCCTTGATTTGGGTGAGATTAGTGTACACCATATTTGATAATATATTTCATTACTTAGACTTATCCAAGGTCATCACAGACTTACTTGGTTATAAGTCAGACCATAATGTCTTCATTGCTTCTCTGCTGGTACTTGACTCGCTTCACTCTGCCAAATATATGTTCTTACTTTTCCGTCCTACCAACTAGTACAATACTTGTCTGACTCAACTTATACAACATGCCAGACTCTATGTAAAGACTTATACAGAGAATTCTAACTTATTTCAGGCTTGCTATAACAGCTAGTATGGCCATCATCAAAACACAATAAAATGTTCCTAACAATTTCCCCAATTTTGATGATGCCAAAACCCTCATAAGCCTGAACACAAGTGTATCAAATTTTCATAATAAATAATAGAACAAAACTCAATAATTTTATTCATCCCTTCATGGGGAATAAGATATTGCATCTTTTAATAAAAGTCAATGGCATAGAGTAAATTTAAAACTTATAAAAAGGGCTATTTCTTCTTTTCTTCAAACCTGATGCCCTTGCCTTTGCCTTTGATGCCCTTGCCCTTATCTGTTGGGCTTTATTTCTTTCCACTGGAGCTTTCGGGCTTTGAAATTCCTTCCCCCTTTTTGGTAGCACCAAACCGTGCCTCAAGAATTTTGTTTGCTGCCCCAGATTCTGGGAGAGGACCATACTTTTTCTCCAGAATTTTGTTGTTTGATTCAGTGACATTGATGAGTGTGTTGAGTTGTTGGCCAGAGTAGTTCATAACCTCATCTAGATGGTGGAGTTTTTGTGTGTGAGCATTCAAGGTATTCACCAATGGTTTGATATTTTCATCAATCTTGTCCGCATGAAATTCGAGATTTGTTTGGACATGGTAGGGAATAAGATGTTGTAGATTGCATAGAAAGTTGCCATGTTTCTCCATCACTTCATCTTGAACCTTAATGTGACTGATGAGGGCTTTGATTTTGTGATTGAAGGAGGTTGCATCACTCCTTAATGCAGCTTTCAGATTTTGCCTGCTGTGGTACTGCTTTTCCATGTCCACAATTAATGGTTGGATGTCCAGATTGAAGAGTCTCTCTGGATCAAATTCTTCTGGTGCTGATGCATCATCCTCATTGTCCTCATCTTCCTCATTCTTCTTTTCTCTATCTTCTTCTTCCTTCTCTTCTTCTTTCATTTCTTTTATCTCTTCTTCAGCACTCTCATGATCAGGGAGTGGTTGCCGAGAGGTGCTGGCACTTGCCTGGCCCTGGAACGACTGATTTTCTTTTTCATGTGCCGAAGACTTAATTTCTTCGGCTCGTTTTCCCCCTTGATCAATGATGGGGGTGTGGACAAGTTCGGTAGTGTGAGCTTGATCAGCTAGCTCACTCGATTGTTTGGCCACTTTGATGAGGCTCCTAAGGAGTGCCTCTTGAATCGTTAGATCATCATCAGAAATATCCATATTTTCTTGATCTCTTTCAAGCTGATCTCCTTCCTGTGGGTCTTCTGTAATCTTTTCTGCCTCACTGTCAGTAGAAAGTTCTTCATCTTCACTGTCTTTTTCATCAGATGAAGTAAGACGATATCCTTCTTCACCTTCTTCCAGGTAGGTGACATCTTCTTGTTTCTCTTCCCCAGTTGCCATATCATCACCGATCACCACAGGGTTGTCCTGGTTGCTGGCACTGGCTACAAGGTACTATCTCGTGCTTTTTGAGATCTGGTTCTTCGTCCCACTCCTAATCTACTGCTTTCAGGCTCTTTTATTTTACTTCCGGCAGTGGGTTGGATTTTTGGAATGCCTTTACATAGGTAAACATTACCTTGGCTTTGTGTGGAGGCTGCAGATTGAAGGGTTTCACCTTCAGTTTGTCAAACAGGTGTTAAAGAGGGAACCCATAAGATTTCCTCTCCCAGAAGTCACCTTTCTTCTGCAAACCCTTGCTTGGTGCCGTAATTGCTAGATCAATTTCCTTCTAGATTTGACCTTTCAACCTATTGAAAACAAACTGTGACCAGTTGAAGTGAATACCTTGATAGATAATCGCCATTAGCTTAACCCGTAGCTCATTCAGGTTCTCCATTGACCCTTTTCTTCTTTAATGTTTTTGGTGATTACTGGTGCAAATTCAGCATATGAACGTTTGAGTGTTGATCTTGGGAGGTTGTATGTCTTGCTGTTCTTTCTAGGCTTCTTGGCTGTTTCTATCCAGAATGTTTTGATATCAATCTGTATATTTTTCACATCAGCCGGACCAGTGTTGGGAAGGTTCAGAAAACGGTTGAGTAGTCCAGGTGTGATGACCACTTGTTTTCCAAATATGGAGCTCTTAATGCAATCAGGGTCACTCTTCATTGTGCTGGGCGCAAACTTTGCATTTTTCCAAAACGCAATCAGATTTTCATAGTATATCCCATCGATTGGAGGGGTTTAGGAAAGTCATTAACCCTAGATTCTTACAGCCATCAACCAATCGTTGAGCTTGTGTTTCATTGTCACAGAAGGAGAAGTAGTGTTCAGGCCTGAAAAATGATCCTGTGATGATCGATTTTTGAAATATTGTTCTGTGGCAGAGATTGTAGAGGATGAAGCCATTGGTGAATGGGATTAATATTTAGGAAGGCTTCGATTTTTGAGAGAAGGAAATATGGTTTTTGATTTCGCGAGCGTAAAGAATTCTGAAAAACCTCTAAGTGTTGTTTAAATAGGGTGATTCTTGGCAGTGTGAACGTTGTTGAATATGAAAGGATTTTGTGTCGTAATGGCGTGATTTTATGTGTATAAATCATGGTATTTGAGTGTAGTGGGGGAGTGGATTGAGGTAAGTAATGATAAATCTCGGGAATCTAGGCGATTGTAATTTTAAAAAAAATATAGTTACCTCCACGATTATTAATTGATCTCCACGTGAGTAATTTTCCACAGTATAATCCTCCATAAATTTTTGATTTTCCACGTGTATAAAACTGATTTAGTTCACACTTTAGTCTGCTGTTTACTCCATTGCATATTCCGGTGGAGTGACCTTGCTGGTCACTAAGCCGGTTTACTGACTTCTTCACTAAGCTGCTGATATGCCTGTTCCTAACAATCAGGGTAGTTGACTTCACTGAGTATCAGTGCCTTACCTGCCACATGAGTTTACTCATTACGGCAAGGGTTCAGTCAGCTGATGAGTTACTTGGCTGATTACTCCAGTTAGCTGCTCCTTAGCACTTAGTCAATTTCTATCATTCCCAACTCAGTTCTCAACTTGCTGAATCTTTCATGACTGAGTGGTTTTGTGAAAATGTCAGCCAATTGATCTTCAGTAGGTATATATCTTAGAATGACATCTCCTTTTTCAACATGATCTCTGATAAAATGATGTCTCACATCAATGTGCTTAGTTCTTGAATGTAGTACTGGATTTTCAGTGATAGAAATTGCACTTGTGTTGTCACACATAATTGTAGTTGTCTTTGTTGGAATAGTGTCCTAAACCCAATCGGGTTGGACCGGATCCGACCGAGTCGGATCATTTCTACTATTTCTTTATGTTTATACATATATTAAATGGCTTTTATGTTGTCATATATATGTTCTTTTAAAGAACCGATTATGAATTGTTATATGATAACGTCCTTAGTATTAGACTGTGATAGAGAAACCATGATAGGCGATTATGGTTGATGAGATCTCTAATCACTTTAATAAGTTTGATACTTAAATGTCTACAGGCGATGTACTATTAAACGGGGCATTGATAGTATGAACGAGGCTAGCACGTATTAGATGTCTTCGTCTTTAGGGCGGGGATAGATCTCGTCTATCAAAGTGTAGAGACGCTTGGACCGTACGTGGACGTGTATTAGAGAATGCGTACGTTAGGATCGACCCACTTACACGGATAAGTGTCACACTATGTGGCGGTTGTGTAATTATCCTTTGGACCGGAGTCTTCATGGCATCACGGTGTGGATTGTCATGCTTTGACACTATTGAGGTTTCCCACAGCCACGGGGCGATCATGCGGTAGTGATTGGGTATGATGCGAAGCATGCGGAGTATACATGATTGGTCGTCCGGGAATCGCGTATCCTATGATTGGGATCGAATATCCGAAATGGCCTTCTTATAAGGAATGTCTTACTCTCGTGAATCTTTGCAAAGTGGAAGTAAACGAGTTACTTCGAGAGAGCATGATATCCAGATTATAAGATACGGTCGTTGATGTTTTGACACTCGACTAACGACCGTATGGATATTATTACAGCGATAGGATTGTAAGTTACACGGTAAGCGTTTCACATGAAAGGTAGTAGTCATTGCATTTGACTCTTCCGATGATTGGGGGTCACGGTGTGTTGCTAGACGCTATCCCGTGATCGTTAGGCATGAAGGGCATTTTCGTAATTTGCACTTTGTGTCTACGGCCAACATATTCGGAAGCCTATCGGGTCACACACATAAGAACATCTAGCCGGATTAAAATGTGGTTATAGATGATAACCAAATAAGGAAAGTTTATCTCGAGACTATAAGGGTTATAGTGGTAAATTAATATGGTGGTATTTATTTATTATGAATAAATTAAATACAAGATATTAATAATATTGATTAATTAAAGAATATTCCGGATGCCAATTTATTGGCTAAAGGTGGCGCAATTTTGGAGTGTATAAGATACACTTGGATTGTGCAATTTAATTAATGGTGTTACCATATATTAATATAAGATATTAATATTATATATATTATACACACATGCGTGTGTGAAGTACATTTGAGATGCACATGCGCACTAATTTAGTGTGCACATATAATATGTATAGATTTATATATATGTGATATATACACATGTGTAAATTGATTTATGGTAATATAATAAAAGATAAATATTGTCAATATTAGATTTTGACAATATCTTGGGAATATTCAATATAAGATATTGACAATATCCTAGATTTATTTGATACGAGATATTATAATAAATGAGATAAATCAATCAAATATATTTTCCTTATTTTATTGGAAAAAAGGTTTTCTTCTCCTCCACAACTAGATATGGCGCCACTTCTACTATAAATAGGAGGTGGGTGTCAAGCTCTTTTTGCACATCACAATTCCAAGAACTAACAGTTCTTGTGTAAAATTAGAGAGCATCCTATAGAGAGTTGGAGAGAGGGGAAAAGGGCCGGTCTAGCAACCGGAGTTTTCCAATAGCAATCCATGATGGGATTCCGGCGGGCTGTTCATGTGGACTAGCGGTAGAGGCCGAACACTTGGGCGGCTCATGCGAACTACTCTCCTTAGACGGTCAAAGCGTCGATCTTTTAGATCAACCAAGGTAACCACCGTCTACTACTTATTTGTTTATTGCTTAAACGAAGTCGATCTTGGGTCGATAGGAAATAAAATTTTGAATTCCGCTGCGTTCCCGCGTAGATTTCCTAACAGTGGTATCAGAGAGAGCTTCGAGGTTAAGCAATAAGCATGTTATTTGCGTAGTTAATTTTATCATTTTAAATCACGTAATTAAAAGATGAAAGATTTTAGATTCGCAAAACGATACATGAAAAGAATTAAAAAAAAAAGGGGATTGGGTGGTGCTCGGCCGACTGGCGGCGGCACCACCACCGTCCGGCGACTGGCGGCCGGCGGCAGCCTTATGGCTGTCGGCTGGCGGCTACTTCGCGGGTCTCTTTCTTTTTGTTTTGTGTATTTTGTGTTTCTATATGGTTCATAGTTGTGATTGGTAATTCCTCCTTTGTTTAGTTGTGTCATGTGGCTAACCAATGGTTCAAATAGTTTGAGCTATTGGGATGCCAAATGACATTAAAATAATAATGGCATTTCCAAACTTTGTTTGGAATAGGCCTAGGCCCTTTCCAAATATTTGATTTGGGAAAAGGCTAGGCCTAGGCCACTTCCAAAATTTTGATTTTGGAAAGTGGCCAGGCCTAAAACAAAATTATTTGGCCTTTCCAAATATTTGATTTGAAATAGGCCTAGGCCCTTTTCAAATATTTGATTTGTAAAAGGCCTAGGCCTAGGCCACTTCTAAAATTTTGATTTTGGAAAGTGGTCAGGCCTAAGCCAAATTTGGTTTAGGAAACCAAAGGCATCCCTTTTGATTACGAATCAAAAGGAGAGAAACAAAAGAGAAATAATTTTAATTTTGATTTATTTTGGAATAGTTCTAATTTATTAAAATTAAAATTAAAATCGGTTTAAAATTAATCGTTAATTTTATTTCGATTAAAATCATTTAATTAATTAAATGTTAATTAGTTAATTGATTGGATAAAATTATTTGATAGATTAAATGTTAATTGATTAATTAAGACGCAAGTAGTTAAATTTTAATTTTATCTTTTTCATAAGATTTTATTGTATGGATTAGATATAGTAGATATAATATGATTATATGGACCCCGATTGATCATGGACTCGACCGATAGGATAGCTGTGAATGATTTAATTTTTCTGTTGGTTTAAAAATTGTCCTAGGCCATTATGAAGAACGTGACCTAGTTTATTTTCTGCATTTATCCCATTCCCGTTGACTCCCCCCGTGTGCGGCGGGTGTATTTATTTTATTAGATAGAATTAAATGTAACAAAAATGGAGCAAAAGATGGAGACCAAAGAAAGAAGAATAAAGATCTCATTGGAGAATGGCGCATTAAAGATCCTATTGGCGGTTGCAGCTACCCTTAGATTGTGACCCGCGGTTTCGTCAGTTTGTATTCGAAACCGCACCTAGGAAAAGTCCATGATCATACCGGTTACTTTACGCATTTATTTATTTTGTGCTTGTATTTATTTTATATGATACGATAGATGCATGACTAGGCACGATCTAGATAAATGTGTAGGATATATATCTATAGAGATAGATATAATTGATGAGACCGAAATTAAAATTAATTAAGTGAATTAATTTACGAAAAATACTTCCACAACAAAAATCAAGTCGAAATATTGTCTCCCAATATTATAACGACGGTGAAGAGCCTGTGTTCGGATCCAACCGATCGACCACCGCCGGGAGTTGACCTACCTCGGGTATATCGTCGTTATTGAGATATGATCGTATGAGATCTCGTGAATATTGGGTTATGACTTGACTAGAGTCTTTCGGTGATTGGCCACCGTCAGGGCCGTCTGACTTTAGAGACAAGGGGTTGACTAACACATAGTGATGTGTATCGCCAAAGAGTTGACTAGTCAACCACTGAGAATTACATAGAGATGTTAATGGTAAAGAGTTACCTACCTATCGAAATTATCTTGGTTGATCGACCACCGTCGGGAATCGAGGTAACTAGATTGGATCTCAGCCACTAAAGAAATTTTGAAATATTCTTGAAAGTCAATTGGGAGTAGTTGACTAGTGGGAGCAAAATCATAAACCAAAAGACCATTTTTGATTTTGCGTGTATAAACAACAACACTCTTTTATTTTCATTTTATGTTGTAGTTTTAGCAAACTTTATATTTATGTTTTTCTCGATTAGTAAAACCAAATTATGACTGTTACCTTTTGAGAAACGTTCTCAAGTATGGTTAAGTAATTTTAATCCTTTTAAAATAAGCAATGACACGAGAGATCCCGTTATAGTAGTTAGAGACAATGAGACTACATATTTGATGAAGTACTCCAAGACTTTAATTATTATTAAAAAGCGGAAGCTCATGGCATTGGATACGATCCAATATGATCACTCAGTCATATGATGACAATTAATTCAAACGTTGGATAATAATGACCACTCTAATTTTGGAAAGGTTGTTTTCAAAATTGTAAGATTTAAGTATCGACTTAATTCTATCATTGCTTAAAGGTTAATTAAATAGTCAATGTTTTGAATACGATTCAAAAGGTTAAATAAACTATTTAATAAACTTCAGATTTTCTTTATGAAAGGAAATCAAAGACATAGCTCTTGTGATCTTTCTTAAGCCTTATGAAGACTACACCAAGAAATATTTACAAGTGCTTAAAGGATTAAAAAGGAAAGTTAGGGCATATGCTTAAATAGAGAACTTATTGAAGTTTCTATTCTAGGCAAGTGAGTTGAGATAAATCTATCTAAGTTCAAGTCAACTCTTAGATATATGATATCTTACGAGTGTGATTAAGTTAGAAAGATTAAATACAGATATGGAAGGTTAAACAAATGTTGTAACACTTACCATATTCTGGATCTAGTAAACTGATAAGGGAACTAAATAAATGTTATTATGTTCCGGTTCTTATGAAGAACATGCTTTCAGTTATTTGTTAGGATTTAGTAGACATATTCAATTGTAAAGAATAAATGTTATTCCGATAAAGTTGAAAGGTCCCTGAATGTAACATACTAGATTGATGTCACTATATGGTTGATATATGTGATGAGATCTCAACTAAATATTTGAATGGCTGTTATCCTTAATATTTGTGGTTGTTCTAGACATAGTCTCTCTGGAAGGGAAGCGTGTAATTAAACGTCATTCTGATGATGTTGAACCATATGATTATGAATCTTATGGATAATACGTATCTTATCTAAAGATGACTAAAATACCCTTTTATGAAAAGGTTGTAAAATCTAGAAAAATTGTCTAAAGCCTAAACATACCGATGTTTGTTGGCTTGTGACAATTAATGCCACAAATAATTGTTTGTTAATCTGCATGACTATTTTTAGAAATAGTTGAATGTACTAAGTGAAGTGCATAATTCAGAAAGCCCGAAAAGTTCGAGCTAGTACGAATATGAGATTGATGAGCTACTTAGGAATTAACCTTCAATTGGATTGAAGTAATTAATACCTGAAGGGTGTTTCATAAGTCGTCTGAAAAGGAATAGGATTCTCTCTTGAATGATACCATCTTTGGGATACGCAATTAGATTGTGTTCCCAAAATGGAAATAACACTTTATATGATAAAGGTGTGACGCAAGCCATGCGTAGTATCCCTTACCCGTTTCGGGATAGTGCCCTTATACTTAACCGAGTTCCAAAGAATAAAGGTTGAATAAATTCCATATTAGATATGGAAGGGGATAATGTCGAATCTATCTTAACCGATGATTTGAAGTTGTCATAGGCAGAGTCAGAAAGGCTTGGAGACTAATACGACATATGCGACTTTGTGGAATGTCTTAGCTAGCACGCTGGACATTATTTACCTGTCCGTGGAGCAAAATGTTTGTCTCCAAACATGCTGTCTTCTAGAGGAAGTGTTTCTTCCAAAAGAAACAGTGGGAGTGAATTAGATCTCAAAAGAGTTTGAGAACCACAAAGATACATTCAACCATTGGAACATGAGCAGACGCCGCATAGCGATGAGGTGTATAACACTGCTCAGTGCACACAAAAGTTCTGTAAGTCTGTGGATAACCTTAAAGCCACGAAAAGGTCTTTGGTATGTTCATCTTGATGAATGAATATCTCACGACTTATGAAAGAATGTTTAAAAGGTAAGATTGAGAGATATGGCCAGGAGCCATAATATCTGAATTAGATTCTACCAGTGACAACCAGGTTGTGAACCTAGTCTGTCTTACCTAGAGGGAATGTCCCTGTAAGGCTGAGCCCAGTTCTATTCAGATAATACTTGTTATAACTTCGTATCATGGCTATATGATAGTGTTGAAGACGTTGGGCAAACAGCTCAATGTTCATAGACGATAACATGTTATGTGAGCCCACGGGATCCATTTATGGACTCAAACAAGTTTCTCTAGACGATTTCCTTGTTTGACAATCAAAGGAGTTTGATTTAGTCAAAAGAAGGATATGCCCAATGTGCAAGATGGATAGTGGGAGTGTGTTATGATTTTTGAGCAAGGTATTAGATATCTATCTCGAGAATTATCACCCCATGTCACAGTCAATTAATGTTTGGTGGTTCAAGGTCTTTACGAAAGCACTTGGATTAGCAGTTCTTATTTTTAGAAATAAGAATCTATAGCGATAGATTTAACTGCTGTTAGATTATAGTTTACCTATATAGATGTGATGCTAAAAGGAGTTTAGCATAGATCGCGACGAGGATACCGCTAGCCAGTGTTCTCAAGATCTGTCTATGTTAGGACATTGGTCCTAAAGATAAGGTGAAAGATGATGCTTATGGAAGGTTTCCTTCGCTACTGCGATAGGAACCATCATAAAGGTAATGCCGGATGTTCATAGTTCATGAATAGTCATGAGCAAGTATGAAAGTAAATCTGGTGAAGGTCGAGAATATCCTTAAACAAGTTAAGGAAGAGTTCCTAGTTTATTGAAACTTGGAATTAAATAAACGTAGATATACAGACGTAGATCCTGAGTCTTACGAAGGCGAGTGGGAGCTACAGTCTGGGTTTGTAGTCACTTTGATTAAGTGATACAGTGAGCTGGAAATGTTCTAGCCTATGGGTCACTGTAAACTCTACAACTTAGCCAAAACACAGTATTGCCTTGGAGGCAGCGGGAGCAGTACATGGATCTAGAAGGTTCATTCCTGAACCTTGTACGGTTCTTCCACCTTTTCTATATAGCTGATATAGTAAGTGGATTTATTGCTTGAAGCAAGGACCAGGGTCTCGTCAGAGGTTCGTGTGTGTGTTGAGGCGGTTCCTTTGACTTGGTCATTTGGAACGTGATATGAAGATAGTCTGAGTCCCCACGGATAGCGATCCGTTTATGGCTAGGGCTGGTTACGAGTATTGCATGAGATTCTTGTGTTTCAACTTGGTCTTGTGTGTACGAGTGATTGGTTTTACGCAAAGTGGGAGATTGTTGGAATAGTGTCCTAAACCCAATCGGGTTGGACCGGATCCGAACGAGTCGGATCATTTCTACTATTTCTTTATGTTTATACATATATTAAATGGCTTTTATGTTGTCATATATATGTTCTTTTAAAGAACCGATTATGAATTGTTATATGATAACGTCCTTAGTATTAGACTGTGATAGAGAAACCATGATAGGCGATTATGGTTGATGAGATCTCTAATCACTTTAATAAGTTTGATACTTAAATGTCTCTAGGCTGATGTACTATTAAACGGGGCATTGATAGTATGAACAGGCTAGCACGTATTAGATGTCTTCTGTCTTTAGGGCAGGGATAAATCTCGTCTATCAAAGTGTAGAGACGCTTGGACTGTACGTGGACGTGTATTAGAGAATGCGTACGTTAGGATCGACCCACTTACACGGATAAGTGTCACACTATGTGGCGGTTGTGTAATTATCCTTTGGACCGGAGTCTTCATGGCATCACGGTGTGGATTGTCATGCTTTGACACTATTGAGGTTTCCCAGCCACGGGGCGATCATGCGGTAGTGATTGGGTATGATATCGAAGCATGCGGAGTATACATGATTGGTCGTCCGGGAATCGCGTATCCTATGATTGGGATCGAATATCCGAAATGGCCTTCTTATAAGGAATGTCTTACTCTCGTGAATCTTTGCAAAGTGGAAGTAAACGAGTTACGTCGAGAGAGCATGATATCCAGATTATAAGATACGGTCGTTGATGTTTTGACACTCGACTAACGACTGTATGGATATTATTACAGCGATAGGATTGTAAGTTACACGGTAACTGTTTCACATGAAAGGTAGTAGTCATTGCATTTGACTCTTCCGATGATTGGGGGTCACGGTGTGTTGCTAGACGCTATCCCGTGATCGTTAGGCATGAAGGGCATTTTCGTAATTTGCACTTTGTGTCTACGGCCAACATATTCGGAAGCCTATCGGGTCACACACATAAGAACATCTAGCCGGATTAAAATGTGGTTATAGATGATAACCAAATAAGGAAAGTTTATCTCGAGACTATAAGGGTTATAGTGGTAAATTAATATGGTGGTATTTATTTATTATGAATAAATTAAATACAAGATATTAATAATATTGATTAATTAAAGAATATTCCGGATGCCAATTTATTGGCTAAAGGTGGCGCAATTTTGGAGTGTATAAGATACACTTAGATTGTGCAATTTAATTAATGGTGTTACCATATATTAATATAAGATATTAATATTATATATATTATACACACATGCGTGTGTGAAGTACATTTGAGATGCACATGCGCACTAATTTAGTGTGCACATATAATATGTATAGATTTATATATATGTGATATATACACATGTGTAAATTGATTTATGGTAATATGATAAAAGATAAATATTGTCAATATTAGATTTTGACAATATCTTCGGAATATTCAATATAAGATATTGACAATATCCTAGATTTATTTGATATGAGATATTATAATAAATGAGATAAATCAATCAAATATATTTTCCTTATTTTATTGGAAAAAAGGTTTTCTTCTCCTCCACAACTAGATATGGCGCCACTTCTACTATAAATAGGAGGTGGGTGTCAAGCTCTTTTTGCACATCACAATTCCAAGAACTAACAGTTCTTGTGTAAAATTAGAGAGCATCCTATAGAGAGTTGGAGAGAGGGGAAAAGGGCCGGTCTAGCAACCGGAGTTTTCCAATAGCAATCCATGATGGGAATCCGGCGGGTTGTTCGTGTGGACTAGCGGTAGAGGCCGAACACTTGGGCGGCTCTATGCAGAACTACTCTCCTTAGACGGTCAAAGCGTCGATCTTTTAGATCAACCAAGGTAACCACCGTCTACTACTTATTTGTTTATTGCTTAAACGAAGTCGATCTTGGGTCGATAGGAAATAAATTTTTGAATTCCGATGCGTTCCCGCGTAGATTTCCTAACAGTCTTCTCCTTCATTCCACAATCCCTTAGCTGTTGTCTGATCCATAGTACTTGTGCACAGTAGCTGCCTGCTGCTATATATCCAGCTTCAGCTGTTGATGTAGATATGGAGTTTTGTTTTTGCTAAACCTTAAAACTAGTCTGCTGCCTAGCATTTGACAGGTTCCATAAGTACTTTTTCTATCTATATTGCATCCAGTATAATCAGAGTCTGAATATGATATTAACTTAAATCCTCCATCCTTTGGATACCAAATTCCAACATTGATGGTGTTCTTCAGATATTTGATTATTATTTTGGCTGCTAGGAGGTGTGATTCCTTTGGTTGAGCTTGAAATCTTGCAAATACTCCTACTGCAAATGCTATATCAGGTCTACTTGCTATTAAATAAAGTAGGGATCCAATGATTCCTTTATAAAGATTCTGATCTACATCCTTTCCATTTTCATCTTTTCCAAGAATAACTCTTGCACACATTGGTGTATCTGATGTCCCACTTGTGTCCATTCCATACTTGTGTATCAAGTCTTTTATGTACTTGGCTTGATTGATAAAGATGCTGTTGGTCCCTTGGAAAGGCTAACACAAGTTTAGAGGGGGGGGGTGAATAAACTTGTGACCAAAAACTAATCATGAGCTGGAAAAGCCCCAGGAACTGAGTTTCTCTGAAACTCAAACTGATCTTCAGTTCAGTTTTGTTCATGTCCCTTAACTTGTGTGGAGTTCAGTTAGCTCAACTGAATATAAGTCAATGCTGACTTATATTTAGTCTTGTTAACTGGCAGCGGATAAAATATTAGCCTTTAAAAACTAGTTAACTTAGTTTCAGTATGAAAAGCACATAAATATAACTATAATGAATGCGTAAAGTAAATAGACAAGATTTATAGAGGTTCCCGGTGGTGTAATCCTGTACGTCCTCTCTTCCCATGTGATGCGGAGGAAAATTCCACTAGAACTTCTTTGAGATGTCCCGGTTACAAAAAGTTCTAAACTGATAGTCCTTGACTAATCCCTAACTTCACTATCTAAGCACTTGTAGAACAGGTAGGATTGCTGCTCTTCAACTGTTTGAACCACTGGTCCTTGGAGGGTAGAATTGCCTCTTCACCAGCTCATCACAAACATAGTCTTCCTGAATGCACTCAACTGTCCTTCACACCTTCTTGGTGTTTCACAGTCTAACACTTTTTTGATCGATGTTGAAGGCAGCTTACAATCCTTTAATTTTCCGGATTTTTGTTGCAATAGAATTGACTAGAGTTTGATCAACATACTTTGCAATATATTGATCAAGAGAAACAATCATTCCAGGTTCAACAAGAGTGAAAGTCATTTTTCTGGATTTGATTGAAAATTTGAAAATTTGAAATTCAGAGAGTAGATTCAGAATTCAGGCGTAAAGAATTTATAAAAGAAAATTCTGGGTATTTATAATTTGGAGTAGGGGTAGTTAAGAATTGGCTGTGACTTAAAACGTCTTGTCATAAATTTTTTGAGATTGCGAAAATGTGGGTGAGTGGGAATTAGGAACGGTTTAGATTGAGAAGGACCACGTCTTTTCTTGATAACCGTAGCTAGATAAAAGTGAATAAAGAAGGCACGGTGTATCAACAGCTGTATACGCTCAGTTTTGTCCTTATGCTGAATTCAAAAACTCAGTTGTGAATACAACTCAGTTTCGTGAATTGCATTTCTCAGTTCTCAGCTAGTGGTGTTTCTCCTGCAAAACAAAGTGAGAAATTTTTGGTACCCATATCTTTTTGGGTCCTAACTGATTAGCTCTTGATGGTACAACTTTATTTTTAACTTTATACCTCTCTTGACATTTTGACTGAGTGAAGTCAATTTTCACAAACTTTTCCTATTTTGTCATAACAGTTTTAAATTTGTTCAGTTTGTGAAAGTGATGTGATGGTCTATTCCAATCTTCATTCTTAGATGGATATGACTTGAAGATTTTTCTTACTGATTTCGGATCAGTTTTACCGTTTTCAGCCTTCTGATTCTTTTTGTAAAATCTGTTGGCTTGGTGAATTTTACCAGCTGATTTTTCAGTTTTATCAGTTTGTGCATTTGGCTGTGCTGAGTATCTATCAGTTCTAATAACTTTATCGGTTTTCTGAGTTTTTGACTGTTGAGCAATCACAAATTTTATTGCAACTGATCCTGGTCTAAACTTAGAATTATACTGATTATCAAACCCTAAACCAGATCTATCTCCAAATGGTTTTCCTGGTTTGAATTGGACTTTGGAAATTGGATCAACTGATGATTCACTGATGTTTATAACTTTTGTTGGTTCATAAGTTGGTCGAATTACCTTGGTTCCATTATTAGTCTTGATTAGATTGATTTCAGCATTCAATCTCGAAATTTTAGTTTTCAATAACTTTTTCGCCTTTTTGACATTCTCATAATTCTTTTGAATAATCTCTAATTGCTTTATGAGTATGTCCAAGGTTTCATTGAAATCTTCATTTCTTTGATTGTTCAGGATAGTGTGAGATTTGGATGTACATGCACTTACCTCCTGATGTTTGATAGATAAACCTTCTGTTGAGGAATCATCATTATTTAGAACTTGTTTTCCTTTATCAATAGCATTCGCCTGTGTAGCGCCTAGTAGTATGATTTCTTCATCACTTTCTCCTCCATGGCTTATAGGTAGAGTCTCATTAATATCTGTGGCTTTTGCACTGGATGGATCTCTGGTTAGCTTTTCTTCTATAGAATCAGCTACTCGTAGTAACTCTCTTTCTGCTTCTTCTGAAAGACTACTTAAGGATGGAAATCTTGAGGATTCATCATCTACATTCACATTGAACTCAATGTCTTCATCATAACCGAATTGAGGTTCTGGATTTGTGTGAGAGCTTGTAGTACTGAATCTTTCGAATACTTGATCCTGAAAATCATAGACAACATTCTGCAAATAGTCAGTCAGGGGGTTATTTAGCCAATTTCTAATTCTAGATGTATCCATTAAAAATACTTTTAAGACAGATACAGTAAGGGGTTTTCAATAACTGGTTGCTCCTGAACAAATAACTGATTCACAGTTATCTCCTTGAGCAGTACCAACTCGGATCTCCTCCAAAAGGAAGATTTGCTCTGATACCAATTGTTGGTCCCTTGGAAAGGCTAACACAAGTTTAGAGGGGGGGTGAATAAACTTGTCACCAAAAACTAATCCTGAGCTGGAAAAGCCCCAGGAACTGAGTTTCTCTGAAACTCAAACTGATCTTCAGTTCAGTTTTGTTCCTGTCCCTTAACATGTGAGGAGTTCCGTTAGCTCAACTGAATATAAGTCAATGCTGACTTATATTTAGTCTTGTTAACTGGTAGCGGATAAAATATTAGCCTTTAAAAACTAGTTAACTTAGTTTCAGTATGAAAAGCACATAAATATAACTATAATGAATGCGTAAAGTAAATAGACAAGATTTATAGAGGTTCCAGGTGGTGTAATCCTGTACGTCCTCTCTTCCCCTGTGATGCGGAGGAAAATTCCACTAGAACTTCTTTGAGATAGCCCGGTTACAAAAAGTTCTAAACTGATAGTCCTTGACTAATCCCTAGCTTCACTATCTAAACACTTGTAGAACAGGTAGGATTGCTGCTCTTCAATTGTTTGAACCACTGGTCCTTGGAGGGTAGAATTGCCTTTTCACCAGCTCATCACAAACACAGTCTTCCTGACTGCACTCAACAATCCTTCACACCTTCTTGGTGTTTCACAGTCTAAACCTTTGATAAAATAAAATATGAGACTTTGAATCAATAACTATGATTCAACTGTGATTTGAGCTTTTCTTCTGGATGATTAATTTAAGCACGGCTCTGTATTTCTTCAAATGTTGGATCTTGAATCTGCTTGAATATGCTTGAACACTTTGAAGAAATTTCTTGATCTTGCAATTAAGTACTTAGCATGTATTCTTTTGGATTTGGATTTGGCTTTCCCCCTCAATTTGATCTTTCTTGACTAGATAGATTCCTTTTAATTTTCTTGCTTTATTATCATATACATGCCCTCTATTTTGATGTTGTAGAGGTAGTCTATTTATAGGGGTTCATTCAACGTTCATCCTGCTTGTAACGGCTATATTTTCTGACCGTTCTGCTGTGTCAGTACTTCATCCAATGAAATTGATTTCTTTACAACGTTCGACTGTACTTTCAGTTTGTTGGATGGCTGACTTATAAAACTAAGTTTCTGATGACGGACAAAATATACCCGTAAAAGTCATCAACTTTATCCTTAAATTGGGCCGAATAATATATATTTTGTATTAAATCATATGGTTATATTTATTATTTAAGGTTATGTGATTTATAAAATATAATTTGGTATTTATCCATTTTCTATTATTTAAATATGATTTATTTCGAGATAATTGCTTATTTTGTAGATTGGGATATTTTATGGAAGATAATTATAAATGGAGGAATTAATCTACAAGATAAATCCAAGAAAATATGGATGCATTGAAGATAAAGATCGGATAAGCACGGAAAAGAGGAGTAAAGCAAGACAAAAGCCGGCAAGCCAATCCAATAAGGATTGGCGCCGACATATGGACGCATGCATGCATGGGGGCGCAATTTTTGTGCTCTTTTTCCTAAGATCAGCTGGGAATTATCCTAATTTATTTTCAACTCCTCTTGAATTTAGGAAAACTATTTCAGATTGGTTTAGGTTTATCCTATGTAAATTTTCCCCTATATAAATGTACACACACACGCCATATAGCACACACCACATTACATACAATTCATAATAAAAAGTCAGTTTTGATTGGAGCAGTTTTTACAAGTTCTTCAATCATGTGAGTTCTTGTATTTATTTTCTCTTAGTTAGTTTATAATTAATTTTCCCCAATTATTATTTATCGTTTGAGATTATTATTTCTTACTTAAAAGATGTAGATCTAGGATTACGACGTGAGGTGGTGGGGATACCTTGTCTATGAGGATCCACATACCCACGTCTATGTTTTATGGTCTATGCATGATTTTATTTCGATTTAATAATCGTGTTTCTAGTTGGTATATATAATTACTTTATGAGCTTCTATTTTATCCGATAAGTATAGAGGAACGCTAAGATTTAGGTTTTCGCCGTGTCAATCTAGCCACGTCTTTATGGTGTGATTGTCCATTAGAATTTCTTATCTTAGTAGGTATGGCCTGCGGCTACGTTGCTCGTCCGTTTTAATTAAAACGTGTAGTGAGGAAATACCAAGTATAATACTCCTAGGTCGGCTCATGAATTGATCTTCCGGGACTTTCGGCGAGATCTAGATCGGTGTTATATTAGGGAATTGCGCGCACGATTATACGTAAATCGTAGATTAACATGATACCTAAAAAGTTAGTGTTAATGGGACGGAGACCGATGCGATCGCTTAGGAAGTACGCCGAACAAAGGAATGTTGCCTAGGTGAGGAATACGGTCAATATCGGCATCCCTAGTTTTGTAAGCGTGCAAGTCATATGAGATGGAGGCCGAAAAAGCGAAGTCACGTGATGTAGCATAGTGATCCGGATGGCCTACCCGGAGCTAGGTCTAGTTTAGGGGATGACTCCCGTAGCCAATATAAAGGAGATGCGAATCGGATTAATAGTTAGTAAGTCTAGTTTAGTTATATATAATCTCTAGATCCAGACGATAATATAATGATTGGGGAGATTAATTATGTTGTACTTATTTAAGTTGTGTCGAGTTGTGTCACTTTACCTTTTTTCGTTCTTTGTTGGTCATAGACCATTTCTATGTGTTCGGCATGTTTAATTAATTGTTTATATGATGACCCACAATTTGGTTCCCTGTGGGATCGACCTTGATTCACTATAGCTATACTACAATGGACCTAGTCCTCTTGCTAGTATTGGTTTTGGTGGTCAAGTATTTTAATTTCACTTGATCTACGTCATCAAGTTTTTGGCGCCGTTGCCGGGGAACCAACGGTCAATTGTATAAATAATTATTACTTATGTCGTATTATATGTTTTAATTTCTGTTTTTAGGTCTCAAAGTCCACCTGGCTAACTGTATTCAAAAAAAAAAAAAAAAAAAAAAAAAAAAAAGAGTAAATTGGCGGGAAAAATTCTGCAAGGGTCGTTTTTTTTTATTTTATTTTCTAGGTCATTTTTTTTGTTTTTTTTTGTTTTTGTGTTTGTAGTCCCCCGCTTATAGTCATAGGTCTAGCGGCAGCACGAATAATCATGCTGACCGTTAGGTTACTAACGTTTGTATGTTCTTGTCCACAGCAAGCCAGGTAAATTAGTTATTCCACTGAATATCGTTCTAGAAAAATGTCAACCACCCCGTTTTTACGCAAAGCAAGGAATGATGAAGTCAAAGTCACACGTAAAACCACTCCCGGTACGGCCGGATAGGCAAACGTTAATAAAAGAACGAAAGAGAAAGAGACAAGAAGAGGAAGGAAAAGCAAAGAAATTCGATCTTTTTGAGGGCATACATGCTAGTATTCCGATTATTATATCCGATTCTAGCTCAAGTTCGGAGTCTGACTCCGATTACCTGCCATCCCTTCCCTCACCTCTCAAGTACCTAAGCTCCGATTCCGATTCCGAGTCTGAGTTCAATAATAAACCCATAGCACCCCGTTATCCCAAGGCGAGAGGACTTACAGAATCAAGCACGTCTACTTCCAAAACTAGGATATCCTGGAGCTTTTATCGTTGACGTAGTCTTAGACGGAAAAAGAGCTGGCTTCGCATTAATTGATTCCGGGTCAAGTCTCAACATAGTTCCACGTACCGTTTGCGAAAGAATTGGAGTCCACACGGTAATGAACAACACGATGGACATTCGCTTTGGTGATGGTCTTCGTACCGTGCGTACTGGAGCCTTAAACTTCATGATTATAGGAATAGGAAGACTTCGTTTTTTGGTTGACATAGTCGTGATGGATGTCGAGGAGGATCTCAATTGCCCACTAATACTGGGCCGATCGTTTATGGCGACCTCGAAGGCAAAGGTAGACATGGAGAAGTTTGAGCTCACCTTTGTTTGATGCTAAGGGCTCGGAAGTTCATACCATTCTTAGACCCCGATTCTCGCTTCCGCCGAGCATTTCGCAGTAGTTACGGTTCATGGTGCGGGCGAGACTTCTCTTACTCTTAGCCCAGAAGATGCGGATATGGTTGACGCTGCCTTGAGAAATGGCGAATCAGAATTTCTGTATATCTTACAAAAGGATAAGGACGCTCTATCCCGGCGTATAGAACCAGCGGAAACTTCAATGCTTTTAGCAGACGAGGTGGAAGCCGTGTTTGGACTCGCTGAGGATCGGGAAAATTTACAGTCAAAAGATAGACGGAGAAAGGTGAAAAAGCGAACTCGTAGAGTTCGATCTCGAAGATCGCTAGTTTCAGAAGCAGAAGCTGAGGTTGGAGCTCGCTTAGATAGTAAGGACGACTGCATTTTCTTAGGACTTGCCCCCAAAGGAAAGGCACGAATCCTCAAAGACGGAAGGCAAATCTCAGTCAAGGCCGACCGGGTGAAGATTTGGAAGGCTAAGGACAATAACTCAGAGGAATAATAATATTTGCAAAGTCAAGCTGAAGACTATAAATTCAGAACTACTTCTATCTCTTAGGTATTTTTAGTATTTTTTTTTTCGGATTTTTAGGCTTTTCTTTTAGAGAAATAAAAGTAGCGATAAAACAATTGAGGTTTTTTTTATTTTTGCCGTGTTCCGATAACCAGTGGGTTAAGGATGTGCAAAAGTTTTTTTACTCAACTCGTTATAACGTGAAGTGAAGTTTCATAGGTATGTCCTACATCGAGTCTGTTAGTTGTTTTCCAAATTGCAAAAGTTGTATTGAGAACCGAGTTAGGATTAATTCTATTGTTTCGAAAATGATTATTCTTATTATGAGCCGACGCATTTGTGACAAATTTTGAGCCGTGTTGAAGACCTATTTTGCAGCAAGGGAATTTCATGTTCGGACTCCAGTTTGCTTGTATTTCTCAACGTGCTTGGACTACGCCGTTCTTCTGCATCTTACTCAAGGACCGTTTCCAGAGCTAAGTCTTTTTCTTAAATTCTCATTTTTTCTTTGTCATTGGGGACAATGACAAGTCTAAGTGGGGGGTAGGAGACTTAGCCACAATAAGCTACAATTAAAAATTAAAATAAACGATATTAAACGGTATAATAGAAATTTTTTGAATAATAGAGAATTTTTTTGAATAAATGCCATATTATTTAGCTCGTACCCTTAGAATTGTGAGTTCCTAGCGAAGAATTGAAAGGAAAGGAACCAAGTTACATGACGTGATCATATTATACTTATGTGAATGTAAATTTAAGGATATTCATGCCATTTGTTGCAAGTAGTTATTTATTATTCAATACTCAATCTTTGAATCGAGTTTTACCGCGCAAATTGTAATAACTAAAGAGATTATGTGTACATTGCATAGATGATTGGTTATGCGGACTTAGTGTCTATATTTATCGCCGATGCATTTTTATCTTCTAGCCATTTAAGCGGAGTAATGAGCTTGAGATTTATCGTGTTTTAACAAAATGTTGAACAACGGGCTTGTAGAAACATTACCAAAGTAGCCTCGCGCTTGTGGTAATATTCATGCTATTGACCAATCTGTGAAAGAGGATTCTTGCAATGCATAATTTACTTTTAAAGCAAGTTTTTCCCTTGAGATGTGTTAATGCTTGAAAATATGAAAAGGAATGAAAAAATTCTACTTTTCAGAGGCTTCGAGTATAAGTTTCTCGGTCTCCAAGTCCAAAAACCTCATAGATAACGCTCTTGCTTATTGCACCATGACTTTAACCTAGCGAGGCTTAAGAAGTGAGAATGCGATGTTGGTAGGTTGAGATTGCGAAGTTAGCATAAACTCTAATCTTGCCACGAATAGATAAAGCGAATGCACATGCACACATCACTTCGGTTCATCGAGAGTAGGGGATAATGGATACCTTATGAGCATGATTGGTATGAGTTGACTCGGGTTTCTTGCGTAAGCATGATTTGACCATGGAAAATGTTTTCGTGGGGAATAACTTATTGACGCTTTGTTCGGGACGATCAAAGTCTAAGTGGGGGGTAGTTGATGACGGACAAAATATACCCGTAAAAGTCATCAACTTTATCCTTAAATTGGGCCGAATAATATATATTTTGTATTAAATCATATGGTTATATTTATTATTTAAGGTTATGTGATTTATAAAATATAATTTGGTATTTATCCATTTTCTATTATTTAAATATGATTTATTTCGAGATAATTGCTTATTTTGTAGATTGGGATATTTTATGGAAGATAATTATAAATGGAGGAATTAATCTACAAGATAAATCCAAGAAAATATGGATGCATTGAAGATAAAGATCGGATAAGCACGGAAAAGAGGAGTAAAGCAAGACAAAAGCCGGCAAGCCAATCCAATAAGGATTGGCGCCGACATATGGACGCATGCATGCATGGGGGCGCAATTTTTGTGCTCTTTTTCCTAAGATCGAAGTTTGGGAATTATCCTAATTTATTTTCAACTCCTCTTGAATTTAGGAAAACTATTTCGATTGGTTTAGGTTTATCCTATGTAAATTTTCCCTATATAAATGTACACACACACGCCATATAGCACACACCACATTACATACAATTCATAATAAAAAGTCAATTTTGATTGGAGCAGTTTTTACAAGTTCTTCAATCATGTGAGTTCTTGTATTTATTTTCTCTTAGTTAGTTTATAATTAATTTTCCCCAATTATTATTTATCGTTTGAGATTATTATTTCTTAGTTAAAAGATGTAGATCTAGGATTACGACGTGAGGTGGTGGGGATACCTTGTCTATGAGGATCCACATACCCACGTCTATGTTTTATGGTCTATGCATGATTTTATTTCGATTTAATAATCGTGTTTCTAGTTGGTATATATAATTACTTTATGAGCTTCTATTTTATCCGATAAGTATAGAGGAACGCTAAGATTTAGGTTTTCGCCGTGTCAATCTAGCCACGTCTTTATGGTGTGATTGTCCATTAGAATTTCTTATCTTAGTAGGTATGGCTGCGGCTACGTTGCTCGTCTGTTTTAATTAAAACGTGTAGTGAGGAAATACCAGTATAATACTCCTAGGTCGGCTCATGAATTGATCTTCCGGGACTTTCAGCGAGATCTAGATCGGTGTTATATTAGGGAATTGCGCGCACCTGATTATACGTAAATCGTAGATTAACATGATACCTAAAAAGTTAGTGTTAATGGGACGGAGCGATGCGATCGCTTAGGAAGTACGCCTGAACAAAGGAATGTTGCCTAGGTGAGGAATACGGTCAATATCGGCATCCCTAGTTTTGTAAGCGTGCAAGTCATATGAGATGGAGGCCGAAAAAGCGAAGTCACGTGATGTAGCATAGTGATCTGGATGGCCTACCCGGAGCTAGGTCTAGTTTAGGGGATGACTCCCGTAGCCAATATAAAGGAGATGCGAATCGGATTAATAGTTAGTAAGTCTAGTTTAGTTATATATAATCTCTAGATCCAGACGATAATATAATGATTGGGGAGATTAATTATGTTGTACTTATTTAAGTTGTGTCGAGTTGTGTCACTTTACCTTTTTATGTTCTTTGTTGGTCATAGACCATTTCTATGTGTTCGGCATGTTTAATTAATTGTTTATATGATGACCCACAATTTGGTTCCCTGTGGGATCGACCTTGATTCACTATAGCTATACTACAATGGACCTAGTCCTCTTGCTAGTATTGGTTTTGGTGGTCAAGTATTTTAATTTCACTTGATCTACGTCATCAGCGAACTTATCTTCTTCAGCGAACTTATCTTCTTCGTCTTCCTGTTGGTGTGCTCTATTGTCAGTTTCTTGTAGAATCTCAGCTAGATTAAATCTCAGTTTATTCATTTCTCAGTTCCAGCCTAGAACTATTATAGTGCTTGTCTGATTTAACTTATACAAATATCAGACTCTAATAAATCCTATACATTGATATCTAGACTTCTTTTTGCTTTGCACTATAACAGCTAGTTATGACACTTCATCAATGGGGTTAAGAACAATTAACAAATAAGTGATGGATCATCATCAAAACATAAATTTTATTTCCAACAGATGCCATCTTTCATTTGCTTGACTTGTACTCCAAGAAAATAATTCAGTTCTCCCATCATGCTCAGCTGAAATTTTCTTTTCATTAAGTTTGCAAATTTCTCACATAGCTTTTCATCTTCTGATCCAAAAATGATGTCATCAACATAAATTTGGACTAATAGAGTGCTTGTTCCTTCCTCAAGCTTGAAGAGAGTCTTGTCAATGGTTCCTTTGTTGAATCCATTGTTGGTGAGGAATTGTGATAGTGTTTCATACCAGGCTCTGGGTGCCTGTTTGAGTCCATAAAGTGCCTTTTTGAGCTTGTACACTTTATCTTCTTTCCCTTTGAGTTGAAAACCAGGAAGTTGTTCCACATATACTTCTTCTTTACTACTATGTTATGAGATATGATACATATAACTTTCAATATGATACATAACAAGATACTACTTCACTATGTATACGATACACCGGTGCTAAAACCTTTTCTCAAGATATCTTCCAAACCGTTGGTGTCATTGCTCCGGATCTTGTTCTCCCGGTGTGAAAGAAGTTGGTTTCGTCAATTTCTTTCCGGATGTTTTGTGTTGACCACCACACTTCTGCACATTGACAGTAGAACATGGATCTCTTTTTTCTACGCCGACGTATGCCTATCTTTATTATCATATATAATATAGTAGAGCTGGTTTCTTCAGCCTTTTTTCTATGTGTTCCAAAAGTCCATTTAGGAATGGACTCTTGACATCCATTTGGTAAACTTTGAATTCTTTATGGGCTGCAAAGGCTAGAAATAGTCTGATTGCTTCCATCTTGCTACTGGAGCAAAAGTTTCATCATAATATATGCCTTTTGCTTGAGAATAGCCTTTTGCTACTAGCCTTGCTTTGTTTCTGACAACTATCCCTTGTTCATCCATCTTGTTTCTGAATACCCATTTTGTTCCAATGACGTTGTCTGTGTCTGGTCTGTCAACAAGTTCCCAGACCTTATTTCTTTCAAATTCATTTAGTTCTTCTTGCATGGCTGTAATCCAGTCAGCATCTTGAATTGTATCATCTATTGTCTTGGGTTCCACTTGTGATAGATAACATGATAGCATATTCTCCAGTTGTCTTCTGGTTCTGACTCCTGTATGAATGTCTTCAATAACTTGATCTTCAGGATGGTCTCTTAACCAGTTAAGGTCAGGTTGAAGTTGTTCTTGACTTGGTGCTTCCACGACTTCAGTTTGTATATTAGCTTCATGTTCTTGTTCTGGTGCCTCTTCTATTGTATGTACCTGTGGCTCAAATTGATTTACAAAATTGTGATTCAGAATTGTAGATGGTACTGTTGTATTCATATAAACTTGCCTTTGTGCTGCTCCTTATTCTTGTTCTTTAAGGCTTTCACCATTTGTGTTTGGTTCATCAAAGACTACATGAATTGACTCTTCAATCACCAGGGTTCTTTTGTTGAGCCCTTTGAAGGCTTTGCTGGTGTCTGGGTATCCCATAAAGATTGCTTCATCATATTTTTCATCAAAAATATGTAGCTGATTCCTGTTCAAAACAAAGCATTTAGATCCAAACATATGTAAGTGTGAAATGTTAGGTTTTCTTCCATTCCATATTTCATATGGAGTTTTTCCATGATGTTTGTTGATGATTGATCTATTTTGAGTATAGCATGTTGTATATGCTGCTTTAGCCCAAAATATCTTTGGAAAACATGCTTCTGTAATCATTGTTCTGACTGCTTCTTTGAGTGTCATGTTTCTTCTTTCTGCTACACCATTCTGTTGTGGAGTCCCTACTGCTGATAGTTGATGCAGTACTCCAATATCTTCAAAGTAGGTTCTGATGACTTCATTTAGAAACTCTGTGCCTCTATCTGATCTGTCTTGAAGATATTTAGTTCCTTTTCACTTTGAATTCTTCTTAACAAGTCTGGTAGCTTTTTGAGTGTTTCTCTTTTCTTGTTCATGATTAGGGTCCAGGTGAATTTGGAGAAATCATCCACCGCAACTAGAGTGTATTTATTTCCACTTACACTGACTGGTGTGACTGGACCAAAAAGCTCCATATGCAATAGATGTAAGATTTTTGTTGTTGACGGATAGGGCTTTGACTTGAAGGAACTTTTAATTTGTTTCCTTTTTTGACATGCATCACATAGACCTTCTTTCTTGAATGTGATCTCTGGTAGGCCTTCAACTACAGCTTGTTCTTTGTCAGTGTGTTGATGGTTTTGAAGTTGAGATGATTCAATCTCCTATGCCAAATCCAGCTATTTGACTACTTGCTTTTGACAAGCAAGCATGTTTCTACTCTTGCTGTCTTCCAATCTACCACATACATGTTTTCCTCTCTCCTTCCTGCAAGTACAACTGTGTTGGTTTGATTGTGAATCACATTGCATCCTTCTTGTTGAAGTGCACATTGTAGCCTTTGTCATAAAATTGACTGATACTTAGTAGATTGAAATTCAGTCCTTTAACATAAGCCACATTTTTAATCTTCAAACTGTTTTTGAGCATTATGCCGCCCCCTTTAATTTTACCAAGGTTTTCTTTGCCTCCAAAAGTAACTTTGGGTCCATCAAAAGCATTAAAGTCAGTGAGCCATCCCTTGTTCCCTGTCATGTGTCTGGAACATCCACTGTCTATGTACCAGACATCCTGCAAAAAAAATTAATTTTGTTTAGGTACCCAACACTTTTTGGGTCCATGCCTGATAGCAGTCATGCCTCCTACTCCAAGTGTATATCCAAATGATCTTCTCTTTGGATAGTTGAAGTCATCAACTTCATATGTATAAGGCATGGCAGAATATCTTCTAATCTTTCCACTAAAGGTATTCTGATACTTTCTCTACTTTTTGGTGCATTTGCATTCTTTTTCACTTTCCAATATGTAGGGAGAACCTTATTTTCATGCTGCTTCTTGTGTCCAGAAATATGCCTTGGCTGGCTTTTTTTGAACACATGATGCATGTTATGAAATGGTTTCTTCTTATAGTTTGGGGGTGTAATATTGTTCCAATCATCCTCAGAAGAGTAAAGTCTTCCCTTACCTTTCTGAACTTCTTTGCCTTTACTTGGTTGGATTGATGATTTACTCTGCTGTTTCGCTTCACTAGTATTTGACTTCACCGGTGTAGGGATGAGTGGTAGAAACTATGACCTGTCCTTTTCTGAATTTTGGTCCATTCTTGGTCCTAGATTCAGATTTGAGTTGACATTTGTTTCTATTGTCATCCTGACTGTTGTAGCCAAGACCAGATCTGGATCCAAACCTTTTTGGGGGTTTGTAAGCTGGTGCACTAAGTGGTGCAGTGGTGATCGTAACTGGTAGGGAGATTTTCTCAACTGGTCTTTCAACATTGGATGGGTGATCATCTGCTGCTTGTTGATCAGTTGAGTGGATCTTCTTACTAGTTTGTTCAGATTTTACTTTTGTCCAGTTCTTTCTTTAATCTTTTATTTTCCTTTCTTAGATTCTCACATTCCTGTTCCAAAATTTCATGATTCATCTCAATTTCTTCAAATTTTCTCATGAGATTTTGGATTAGGTTTGCAGAATCTAGTGGAAGAATAGAAGATTGTGTAGTGTCAGATGTGGATGCACTAGAAGATGAGTGTTACCTCATTTTCATTAGATTCTTTAGCCATAAGGCATAGGTAAGCTTTTTCACTGTGTGAGATGTCAGCTTCATCATCATCTCCAGAATCATTTTCAGATGATTCTTCATTCTTTTCACTGCTAGTTTTAGCTTTGAGTGCCTTCTTGCTTTTTCTCTTATCAATTGTCTTGTATTTCTTTTTATCCTCATCTTTATCCTTTTCTTCAAGGCAATCAGCCTTGAAATGACCTTTCTTCTTGCAGTTCAAGGATCTGTATTCATCATCATTTTTCTTCATGTCTTTGCTTGTGCTAGACTTCTTGTATGATGATGATCCTCCTTTGAATTGATTCTTCATGCAAAACCTGTCAAAACATTTTACCAGTAAAGCTACATGTTCCTTCAGATCCTGTGTCTCTTTGCTGTTTGCATCTCCTGTGTTACTTTCCTGGGGTGCAATTAGTGCACTGGCCTTATGTGCCTCTGCTGGTGCACTGACTGTTAGATGTAATATCGCCGGATGGATCATAGATCCACCCGATTACGCAGTGGAATAGTATGGATCTAGATCTAATCAACCAAAATACATAAAATAAATAAATCTAAACCTACAAGGGGATTAGATTGCTTACCAGTTTATGGTGTATAAACGTCAAGAACAATCTCTAATCCAAGCTACTCGATCCAATGAGATGTCACCGTCTTCCAACGTGTATCTCCAAACAACACCAAGTGGATGGTGTTTCAAGTCGCCGGACCTCCTTGATATGATACCTTAGAAAAACCCGAAGTTTTTCTAAAACTCAAACCCAAAGAAAATAGCCGAAAATTCTAAGCTATTTTCCATCCAATATTTCGAAATTTGTATTGTATGTCATAAGGCTTGGGAGAACTCTCTTTATATAGGAGAGTAATCATTGTCCTCCAAGGATTTAATAATTAAGAGATAATTATTAGATTAACCCTTATTCTACATAAAAGATAAATACAATATATATCTCAAAAAAATTAGGATAAATCATATTATTATCTAATATTCAATGAATTATCAATTAACAAATAAAAGATAAATCACACATTAAATAGTTATCCAAGAAAACTAATTCCTTGATAATTAATTAATCACAATATGCGCCCCCTCCCTTAGTAAATAAAGGTCCACGCATTTTTTGACACATTAGGCCGAGTCCATGAAAAATTTCTTTTTCATGTATTTAATTATCTAGTCCAACTAAACAATTAATCCACATATCAATTAAATAGTCCAATCCAACTATTTAATTACAATTGAGGTGAAACGACGAGAAATCGTATATTCTATATTAAGAGCCACGTCGGGGACCATGGACCTATATTCAGTAGCTATAATAAATTAAATAAAATTATTCGTCAGACCGAGCAATAATATTCATTCTATTAATTCCGGGATTACACCACCATAAACCCGAAACTGAACTCTGCCGAATATAGATAACTTATACTCAACTATGAGTTGATAAGCGTCCACTGATATAATCATTACATACGGATAAATCCTCCATTGACTGTTCATTTCGATTCGGGATATTTCCGTAAACCTTTCTCGAAACATATTATCCTTATTTTCCATTAACCCCCTAGTGATCAATTAGTTCATAACCAATATGATATGAACTGGGCCCATCGATCAGTTTCTAGGGTCAACAAATAAGGGAACTGTCTGTCTACTTCCCGAAGGAAGGAATGGATTCCATATCAGTGATAGAACAAACTACTCACTCATCCTAGAATAGAGCCAACGAGAAGTGTTGGACCACATACTACGAAGTGATCCTTACTAACACATCGATCACCTCAGGATTGAGATTAATCCATATATGATCATCTTGTGATTCGATAGGACTTCTCGATTACGGAAGTATATCGAGAACTCAAATCAAAACGATCCAGCCCTATATGATTATCATCATATATAAATGCCCCACTAGGTACCCTATTACCGACAAGTCCGGATAAGCCTGTCACACCGTAAATTGTTCGGGCGCATTATTAGCATATTAATCATGAGACCCGTACTCAGATTAATCAACGCTACGGACTAAGTTAATTTTAAGTACATCTCGCTAACTCAATCCTCTTGTGTATAGCCATACACTGAGTTATGTGATTACATAAACGAGGTACTTAGGGTTTTCAATAGTGTCTTAATTATAAGCATACATGCATATAATAAGATGAATTATTAATTCTGTCCTAAAACAATTAGATAATTGTCTTTCGGGCACTACACCTAACAATCTCCCTCTTGCACGAAAGGCAAGTGGATTAATTATTTTAGAGCACACCCTTTATATCTATACTTACAAAATTCTCCCACTTGCTCAAAACAAGTGAGACGCATCCCTCAAATCTGTACCCTCCAAGCGCATCTAAGTAATTCATCCTTCCAAGCACGACCGGAGTGTGCTGCCGCAGGGTAGGTCAGTGACCCGGCGCGTACTTAGAATCCAAATACCATGTGACTCGGTACACTGATCAGGTAGATTGTCGGCTTGAGTCAATCTTGGGGATCGAAACGTCGCCTTTCCATCTAATCTGGTGGTACACTTTCAATATGCCTTTGAGTCAACACTAAGGATAAAATCGACTTAACGATCATCCTTAATCCGACCTAAAGCCAGAATCAGTGTTATCACTTATATTCTTGAATATACTTGAATATATTAGCATATTATTCCTCATTCTCCCGAAGAGACTTGAGGATTCACTAAACATCCCATTTAGTATTCATCTGCAGGTTTAGATAATCATTCCTGAGAGGTAGGGTAGACTACATCATTGAATGCTGCATAAATGCAAAAAAAAATCTTAACCAGGTGAATGGATGGGATTGCCAATGATCGATTCTCATGAATTTGAGCGAATCAAATCCTTTAGAATGAATCCCGATGGCATGTCAGACTCTGACTTCAGATAGCACACCCATGTTGTTTCCAACTGTTTTAGTGTTACCATTCACAAACACTAATCTACATACTACTTTACTAATATCGAAGCCCAGTCTACGAAAGACTTATCAATATTCTGGTCAAGTCCACATATTAAAATATATGACTTTGAAATTACGTAGAGGTTTGCTTTTATCCCCAAAGGATATAAGCTATGGCGGACATCCTGCCAAAGGTTCTATCTGAATAAATTTAAGATACCGTTAGTCTCCCAAAAGGGTCTTAGGGAATCACCCCTATTTTCTGCTTTGTAATGAATACGTTATTTGTTCTTAGCTAAAAACCCTTCTGTTCTGAATAAATTCAGATTCCATTGTTCGGCAAGAAAGTCTTAGGGAATCACCCTATTTCCCTCTGTCCGATGAAATCAAGCAAGACTGAGTGGTAAGAGAGATCACGGTCTGGTTAACTCTCTACCTTTTAGGGCATCACCCCTAAATTACTCAGCTTTGCGGTGAAAGTTAAACTTTCCTATTCATTCGACTCTTCTCCGTGTAGTTCCAATTACTCCCACTGGGCCTGAGATACTCAGGTGGTTCTACAAAAGTTTCAACAGAATTGGAGTATTAAACTCCATTCACAGGGTTAGGGCTTTTAAACCAACCTCTATGATCAGGATCCTACACAGCCCACAAAGGACTATAGGTCATCAATCTACCCTATAGACCGTAAGGTCCTGCAATGGGTAATGGACAAACCATACTCCCACTACGTTCGGGGTGGATTGATATACTGATCTAGTTTAGTAGTTTTTTTTAAGTGTTATCACCAACTACCGGTGTTGGATGTGGACTGAACAAATCAGTTAGTAACATCTTGAGTACAAATACTTCAAGATCTAAGGTTGTTATTTATAGACTCTATCAGACCGAGTTTGACAGTATAACCGTCATTCAGAGATTTTACGAGTTTTATAACCAACCTTTACTCAATACATTAAGATATTTCACGACCTTGACGTGTACGCAAAATTTCCAGTCCTACCTTCAAGCACTCGGTGCTAAATGCCTCTATTTATGGAAGTGGGGTGAACCGAATTCACTCCTTATTCACAAATGCGTAGGCATCTTTTAGGTAGACTTCTCGGTTTTTCATTACAACCGTTATTTTGCAACGAATATCTTAAATGAGTTCAGCAGCTATCGTAGCACATCAATAACTATATAAGGCAAATTTATGGTGTATCCCTTAGTGAAAATATTTCACTGGGAGGCAGGCCGAGCATCAGTCCCGAAGACTACGCAAACCTATTTCTGAGTATGGAATACTCTATCTTTGGTGAAATCAGAGATTCCTCCAAATATTTTGGATAAACTTACCGGAGTTTCGAGTAGTTATCAGACAATATGTCACTACTCAGAAGCTCCCACTAGCTTGTATCTTTCATATGACCCGAAGGTCGATATGAACAGGCTATGTAACTTCTTTAAATCTATTACCCTTTCCCAATTGAAAGGAAACTTAGTCATTATTCCTTTGAGACAGTGTTCCTATGACTGGGAGATAGGAATCACCCTAAGCCAGTCTGCAGATCTTGTCGTTAGGGAATATGCACTAATTAATAGTATATAAAGAAGTGTTTATCTAAATACGGAAACCATTTGCGTTTATATTGTTTAAGATGTGTTACATATACCTATTCAGCATTTCTTAGTGGTTCTGACTTTATCAAACAAAAGTCCGAGTCTTGGATTCGTGCTACGAATGTTATATTCGTCGTCAATAAGGCAAACAGATTATCCTATTGAAAATGAATACGTTCGTTCCAACAAATCCAAAACAGAAAATGAATTTTCTGTGATACTCAGGAATTGAATCTGAGATTTATTTCCTTATATCACTCCCACTAATCTATCTGAAATAACTGCCCGTTGTCTATTTTATTTATCGTTTAATGCAAAGCTACCTAGTTCTTCCAAAGAACTTAGCTTTCGAGGAAAATTCTGAGGATGCATTGGTCAGTGATCAAAAATCACTTTCCTTATCCTCTAATTTTCAATTTATTAATTTTCCGGTTTAGCCTTAAAACTACTTAGTTTTGATGATTAACACGTATAAACATTCCTTCCCATTATCGACTTTCCTTAGATGGAAACAGTCTTGAACTAACAGTTCGTTTGAGTAGACACTACTCTTGAACTGTGGGATGTTCAGTGTTACTTGCTTGGACTATCGATTTTTCTAATCATCAAATCAGAAGACCAAAGCTCCCATTAGTTTATCGGTTCCAAATACCGTCTAACTAGCAACACTTTGTAATTATGATTTTTCAAAGATTAGAACATCACCTAGAACTAAGCTCCCACTAGTTTATCAGTTCCAAATACTGTCTAACTAGCAATACTGTGTTCATGATGTTTCAAAGATTATAAAATCTCTAGAACTAAGCTCCCACTAGTTTATCAGTTCCAAATACTGTCTAACTAGTAACGCTTTATTCTTGTTTTCCCAATGAATGGAAAAACTCTTGTGCAGTCCATTACACATTTCTAATGATTCAGAAAAACGAAAAATCATAAGACTAAGGCTCCCAGTAGTTTATCGGTTCCAAATACCGTCTAACTAGCAACGCTTTATGTATATGATTTTCCAATTTTTCAATTTAGAAATTTGTTGTGTAATTACACTTTTAAAACTCACTAAATGAATTTGTCTGATAGTCCTATATCATCTTTTGTAAACTAATTATGGTCGTCTCTCGTTCAAAACGAGTGACACCCGTGACATACCTGTACTATGTCACTTAAGTTTTTAAAGGCCCAAGAGAATAGATATCTTCCAAAAAAAGTAAATGCATTGTTTGATAATTTACAACATACTTGTTACTTTACATATTTTTAATGAAGTCCTCTTACTAACAGTTTAGAAGCTTAGAGATTTAGTGGTAAACAAAATGACAGAAAGTCAGATTCAAAAAATAAATTTTCACTACTAGATTTTTATTTTAGGAATTATAAACTATAAAAAAAAGTTTATCCTACCATTCCAATGATTTAACCTCGCAACTCAGTGCCGCCGTAGGGTAGGTCAAAGAGGTGACGGTTAAACTGAGACAATCTCTCTCAATGATTAAGCTTCGAGATCGAACATCTCACGGGAATCAGACATCCCGGACCTTAATCATCGATTACCTTCCTTTTCTAGCCTAGATATTTCAAAAATATCCATAAAGAGTGTGACCTACTATATCAGATCTCAAAGTACGCCCCGAGTATGCCGCCGTAGGGTCGGTCAGTGACTCAATGAGTACCCAAAATCCTATCCTTTCGGAGACCAAGCCTTGAATTTAATTTGATAGGGGTGAACACCATCCGTAGGGGGCCGAAATCAAAGCGGCTCGAGGCGTCACCCTTCTCTCAGGTGCTTGCATTTATAGTAGAGGCCGTGGGGTTGGCTATCGCCTTCCCCGCTCCCACTCAATAATTTGAAAAAGTGGTGGGTTTACTAATTACCGTTTCGGCCTTGACAATAATAAACAATAAATCAAAGTACTCCGAACAGGGTCAATTATGTAGGCAAGCCTACGCCGTCTTATTCGTTGGAACATATGTGACAGTTCAGGCCAATCCGGCAAGAGAAGCCCCGTTTAGCCCGAAGGCTTATCGGCTTTGCTAAGTCTTGTTGAACTACTGTAACGTACATTACACGTGGAGGGGAGTCGATTGAGCCGAAGCTCTGTTGAACTCGCCCAACCATGGTTAGACAATTTCCGAACCCATGTACTAAGATTCTCTGATTTCTAAATTGTCACCCAAAGCGTAATCTCGTTTCTGTTTAAGGTGGGTTCACTGAGAAGCCATCACCGAAAAGCTCAATGATCTATCTAAGTGGGATTCACCGAGAATCCATCACTAAAATCGTAACGATTGACAAAACCCGGTTCCTCGGTTTTTATAATAAGTTACTTATTTATTAACTACCACATATTAATTAAATAAGCCTTTAAACTAATTATATGAGTTATACATGTCTAATTTATTCGAAATAAACTAGCTACATGTATGCATTGGAGTGGAATCATGAAGATGCATGTCATGGCAATTTCCGGTTATATCATACAATTTTCGATCATACACGAAAAAAAAATAACGGAAAAATAAACACCGAGATGGATCATTGGTACCCCCGACTAACCTATTTTCTAAGGAAAAGTAAAAACTTAATCTAATCTTCGAGTCTTGAACTTCGAATCTTGAGCTCGAACCGCCGCATCACGAACCACGAACACCCGAGAGGAGAAGGGATTTAAATTAAATAAATCCAATTTGTTATAATTAAAACCTTTTTAATTAATTTTTTTTCTTCTTCGGCTGTTTTAAAATTATTTCCAAAAAAATAATTTTTTATTTTATTTTATTTAATTTTCTGCCAAACGGCAGATTTAAAAAAAAAGGTTTAAAAAAAAATTACATACAGCCGCTGAAAACCCTAGCCGCATGCTAGTTTTATAAAAAACAGACTTATAGCGATGCTTTTTAGCGTCGCAGAAAGTCCTGTAGCGCAGAATTTTAATTAAAAACAGGTTTTTAGCCGTTTCTCCTAGTTCATACCTTGGGTTTCGCCTTGATCTTCATCTTTTCATCAAGATTTTCATCTTTTCGAGCCCGGAACAACAAAATTACAATAAAAGATGCTACTTTTACACATAATTTTCGATTGACATTAAATTAAAATACAAATCCTATGCTCAATTGTTACTAAACAAGAGAGCTACAAAATATATCTACGGGTAAACAATACCAACCCCAATCCATCTCTTCAACCACAATAATCACAAGCATACAATCATGATATTCTCGATTCAAAAAAAAGAAAATAAAGCAATCTACACATGCTATTCCACTCCTTAGATCTAAAATTACATACTTTGATTGATAGATCAAAGGATCCGATACCACTTGTTAAATGTAATATCGCCGGATGGATCATAGATCCACCCAATTACGCAGCGGAATAGTAAGGATCTAGATCTAATCAACCAAAATACATAAAATAAATAGATCTAAACCTACAAGGGGGTTTAGATTGCTTACCAGTTTATGGTGTATAAACGTCAAGAACAATCTCTAATCCAAGCTACTCGATCCAATGAGATGCCACCGTCTTCCAATGTGTATCTCCAAACAACACCAAGTGGATGGTGTTTCAAGTCGCCGGACCTCCTTGATATGCTACCTTAGAAAAACCTGAAGTTTTTCTAAAACTCAAACCCAAAGAAAATAGCCGAAAATTCTAAGCTATTTTCCATCCAATATTTCGAAATTTGTATTGTATGTCAAAAGGCTTGGGAGAACTCTCTTTATATAGGAGAGTAATCCTTGTCCTCCAAGGATTTAATAATTAAGAGATAATTATTAGATTAATCCTTATTCTACATTAAAGATAAATACAATATATATCCCAAACAAATTAGGATAAATCATATCATTATCTAATATTCCATGAATTATCAATTAACAAATAAAAGATAAATCACACATTAAATAATTATCCAAGAAAACTAATTCCTTGATAATTAATTAATCACAATATGCGCCCCCTCCCTTAGTAAATAAAGGTCCACGCATTTTTTGACACATTGGGCCGATTCCACGAAAAATTTCTTTTCCATGTATTTAATTATCTAGTCCAACTAAACAATTGATTCACATAACAATTAAATAGTCCAATCCAACTATTTAATTACAATTGAGGTGAAACGACGAGAAATCGTATATGCTATATTAGGAGCCACGTCGGGGACCATAGACCTATATTCAGTAGCTATAATAAATTAAATAAAATTATTCGTCAGACCGAACAATAATATTCATTCGATTAATTTCGGGATTACACCACCATAAACCCGAAACTGAACTCTGCCGAATATAGATAACTTATACTCAACTATTAGTTGATAAGCGTCCACTGATATAATCATTACATACGGATAAATCCTCCATAGACTGTTCATTTCGATTCGGGATATTTCCGTAAACCCTTCTCGAAACATATCCTTATCTACCATTAACCCCTAGTGATCAATTAGTTCATAACCAATATGATATGAACTGGGCCTATCGATCAGTTTCTAGGATCAACAAATAAGGGAACTGTCTGTCTACTTCCCGATGGAAGGAATGGATTCCATATCAGTGATAGCACAGACTACTCACTCATCCTAGAATAGAGCCAACGAGAAGTGTTGGACCACATACTACGAAGTGATCCTTACTAACACATCAAACTCTACCCTAGTCTAAGCAGTCTTCTGTGATCACCTCAGGATTGAGATTAATCAATAAATGATCATCTTGTGATTCGATAGGACTTCTCAATTACGGAATTATATCGAGAACTCAAATCAAATCGGTCCAGCCCTATATGATTATCATCATATATAAATGCCCCACTAGGTACCCTATTACCGACAGTCCGGATAAGACTGTCACACTGTAAAGTGTTCTGGGCGCATTATTAGCATATTAATCATGAGACCCGTACTGAAATTAATCAATGCTACGGACTAAGTTAATTTTAAGTACATCTCACTAACTCAATCCTCTTGTGTATAACCATACACTGAGTTATGTGATTACATAAACGAGGTACTTAGGGTTTTCAGTAGTGTCTTAATTATAAGCATACATGCATATAATAAGATGAATTATTAATTCTGTCCTAAAACAATTAGATAATTGTCTTTCGGGCACTACACCTAACACTGACTTCTCCGTTCAACTCAAATTCATGAGCCTTTAGTTGAGACATTAGAGTTAAGGTATCAGTGTTTTCAAGATTTATTGTTCCTCTAGTTACTGATGTGATGATCTTCCATCTTTCAGGTAAGACTCTCAAGATCTTCAGGCACACTTCTTTATGTGGATATGTGTGTCCAAGTTGTTGTAGTTCATTGATGATGCTTGAGAATCTGTTGTCCATTTGATCAATGGTTTCACCAGCCATCATTTTGAAGTTCTCAAATTTCTGTTTTGCAATAGACAATTTGTTTTCTTTAACTACTTCTGATCCTTCATTGATCAGTGCCAATTTGTCCCACATCACCTTTGTTGTTTTAAATCTTTGATCCTCTAAACATATTACTGTCTAGAGTCTTCAAGATCATGTCTTTTGCAACTAAGTCAAGGTTTGCTCTTCTCCTGTCATCCTTGGTCCAATCTTTCTTGAGTTTGTCTATTACTTTTATTTGATCTGCTCCTGTGGATACCATAGTTGTGATCTCGATTGGGCCATCATTGATTACATCCAGCATCTCCTCATGAGTTGCTGCAAGAAGAGACTACATTCTTATTTTATATTCATCAAAATTATTAACATTGAATATAGGTACCTATGACATAAAATTTGAGGAATCCATAAATACGAAAAAAGATATATATATATATATATATATATATATATATATATATATATATATATAATATATAATATATATATATATATATATATATATATATATATATATATAAAGCACAAATTTGAAAACTACTTTAAAAATATATGATCTCCTTGTTACCAGAAATTAGATTTGAACAGGTTCTGATACTAGGAACACTGCTCCGATACCAATTGTTGGTCCCAGAGAAGGGTAAAACTATAGCCAGGGGGTGAATGACTATAGTGGAGTTTCAAAAACTTTTTATGTATTTAAAATATTTTGGGCAGCGGATAAGTCCCTTTTTAAAATGTTGTTTCAAAGTAGATTATGCAATCACAAATATAGAGTATGCAATGAAATAAAATGTTGTAATGTAAATTGCTGAACGTAAATAGACACAAAGGTTTATAGTGGTTCATGGTGGTGTAATCCCTTAATCCACTCTTCTCCTGTGATGATTGGAGGAATTCACTATTGTTTTCACATATACAATAATACGATTGTCCTTGACTATACAAGCTTCACAATCTTCAAGACTATCACTCCCAGGCTTCAAAAGCTTCAGTGACTCAGTCCCTATCACTGCTCCTTGAGAACAAATCTTTCAGCAGCTATCACAAAGGTTGCAACTCCTGCTCAGATTTCTCTGATTCAATTGCCTCAGTTGATGTGAATTGGATTCACAAATTTGTTGATCAATCTCAGAGCTTGATTTGCAATTGAATTTCTGATTCCTGAGTTGATCTCTAGATTTTTCTTTTTAGTATAGATGGAGGGATTTTCACTTTGACTGAGTTTCTGCTTGTATTTTTATCAGACTTAATCGTTATTTCTTTTTTGTCAATGTCTTCTATTTATAGCTTCATGATCCTTAATTTGAATTTCCGTCCATTGGCTATTTAATGTGGAGAATAATCCTTGATTTAATTCTTGATTCCCTTTTAATAATATTCTCCTTGATTTCAGTGATCGGATTTTTTCTTCAAACGTTTAGCAGAAAATCCGTCCTTGATTGATCCTCAATTGATTGTGAATTTAATGCTTGATCTTCATCATTTGAAATCTGAATGAGTAAAGTTTACTTGATCGTTCCCTGAACGGCTAAGTGATTCTTCTGACTTGGCTGTTTTGTTCTTCTTTCACTGCTATGTCTTTACTCAACCGAAAGTCAGTTTACTTTGCCGGTTTACTGCATTGTTGTTTTCTCTTATTCTTTAGAGTACTTTTTGTACTTCACTGATCCTTGATTTGGGTGAGATCAGTGTACACCATATTTGATAATATATTTCATTACTTAGACTTATCCAAGGTCATCACATACTTCCTTGGTTATAAGTCAGACCATAATGTCTTCACTGCTTCTCTGTTGGTACTTGACTGGCTTCACTCTGTCGAATATATTCTCTTACTTAGCCATCCTACCAACTAGTACAATACTTGTCTGACTCAACTTATACAACATGTCAGACTCTAAGTAAAAACTTATACAGAGAATTCTAACTTATTTCAGGCTTGCTATAACAGATAGTATGGCCATCATCAAAACATAATAAAATGTTCCTAACAGGATTAGGATTTGGGGAGGAGAAAGAGGGTGACGGCTGTGCCACCGAGCTGAACGATTAGATTAGAATGATATCTCGGGCTGGGGCTTGGGCCATGTGCACCGGCGAAGGACTAACGGCGGCCATGGTTGCCGAAGAAGCAGGTTGTATTTTTTTTTTTTTTTGAAAAATTTTAGGCTTTAAGGTTGTTACTATTAATTTTTTAACGTTTACATTTTTTATGCAACTTTATCTATTTTATTGGCAGTTACTACTTGTTTATTGGCCGTTACTACATTTTATGGGTTGTTAGTACTTGTTTTTTGGATGTTACTATTTGTTTGTTGGCTGTTACTGCTTTTTCATTGCATGTTACCACATGTTATGGGCTGTTAATACTTGTTTCTTGGCTGATACTACTTTTTTTTTTCTATTACTACACTTTATCTAGTGTTACTACGTGTTTAATGTGTAAAAGGGTATTTTTGTCCATTTATTATGAATTTGTACTTTTTAATCCTATAAAATGTAGTAACGTCCTTCTATCCCCATTTATGATTTTTTTTTGTCCTTCTGGCCCCCTTACCCCCAATAATAATACTACTATAATTTTAGTATACGAGTAATTGATAACAAACATGGTGATTTTAGCTAGGTTTCTTCGATGGTAATTTTACGATTTTCTACGTTTACACGTTGCTCGCTGGCGAATTACATTTCTTTTCAATACATCCCTTCGGGTTGGAGGATAGGTTCCTTATGCTCATCGCGCTGTATATTGGACTTGCCATGGAGGCCGATTAACACTAAATCCTTCGTGAGAGCACTATAAGGGCTATAAATTCCTAACGGTTTGCGTTCGCTGTCAGACTATAAGGGAAAGTCAGCATTCATAATCTCATGGGAATCGATGCAGGAGATTTCAAAGACCTTTCAAAATTCTTTAATGGTGAGGTTCTCGGTCTATAGGCCGAACCTTCAACATTTTCATAAGTTTTATCTTCATTTAGGTTTGAATCTTTTTATTCCTATGGAATCGGTAATAAGCATGCCTTGATGAAACCCGAGTTTTTTATCTACATTTTTGGCATGTTGCTAAAAATCCAATGTAATTATATAAACGGTTGGTTGATTTTTTTTGCCATAATCGAGATGAGGCTTTGGCCCTGTTTGGATGGATTCTACTGAATTATCTCTCCCTTTCTTTAACAAAGATTGTCTAATTTCAAATTTCTCTTTAGAAAACAATGTTAAACCTTCCAAAAAGCATTAAAAAGACAAGTATAATTATCTTGATTATTTTATATAAAAACACAAGTATAACTGATTATTTTAATATTGTCATACTCAACAGCTCTTCAAATTCTTCTTCTATTTATTATTACTAGACTTGATTTTCATAATAATTCTGCATTTATTATGTATTGTAATATTGCACATGTTTGTAATATTCCGCTATGTATTGTAATATTGCACATGTTTGTTTAATGCATACAAATTGAAATTTCAAAACGTGAATGAGCAGTTCGGCCTCTAGGAATAATTTCGGCTACGATTGCATGTTTCTTTGTAATTGATGCCTCATCCTGTATAATTAGACTTGCTATTCGAAATAAATTCTGTATTTCTACTCTGCATTGGAACATTGCATATGTTTGTTTCATGCGCACTAATCAGAATTTTAAAACGTGAATGAGCCGTTCGGCCTCTGGCATAATTTCAGTTGCAACTCCTAATGTGGTTGTTGCTATACCTATCTATTGTCTCATTCTTATATTTGCTATCAGAGCCTTATTTAAATATGTTTTCTGTGTTCCACCAAGCCCATCAATAAAAAACTTAGCATTATGGTCATTATAAACTAAATAGAGAAATTTCCAAAAAAAAAACATGGCGATGAATAAACTGAATAAAACTTAATTATAAACTTAGCAATTAATAGTAATAATAATAAGAATAACAACAACAACAACAACAAAAACAACAACAACAACAATAATAAAATCAACAACAATGACAACAATAATAATACTACTATAATTTTAATATACGAGTAATTGATAATAAACATGGCGATTTTAGCTAGGTTTCTTCGATGGTAATTTCATGATTTTCTACGTTTACGCTTTGCTCGCCGGCGAATTACGTTTTTTTTTTTCAATGAATCCCTTCGGGTTGGAGGATAGCTTCCTTATGCTCATATGTTGTATATTGGAGTTGCCATGGAGGCTGATTAACACTAAATCCTTCGTGAGAGCACTATAACGGCTGTAAATTCCCAATGTTCTGCGTTTGCTGTCAGACTATAAGGGAAAGTCTACATTCATAATCTCATGGGAATCGATGCAGCATGTTGCAAAGCCCTTTCAAAATTCTCTAATGGTGAGGTTCTCGGTCTATTGGCCAAACCTTGAACATTTGCATAAGTTTTATCTTCGTTTAGGTTTAAATGTTTTTTTTCCTATGGTATTGCTCTATAATAAGGCCTTGATTAAACCCGAGCTTTCTATCTACGTTTTTGGCATGTTGCTAAAAATCCTATGTAATTATATAAACGGTTGGTTGATGTTTTTCACCATAATCGAGATGCGTCTTTGGCACTGTTTTAGATGGATCTACTGAATTATCTCTCCCTTTGTTTAACAAAGATTGTCTAATTTCAAATTTCCCTTTGTTTTTTAAGAAAAATGATAGAGAGTATATACTATCTATAACTAAAAAAAAAATGTAAATCTTTTAATTTGAAATTTTTTTTAATCTATGACAAATTGCATCTTTGTTGGTCGGCCTTTTCCAATTGACTCCGCTACTATTGAACTAAGAAGGCCTTCTATGCGCGTGTGATGGTTGAAGTTGATTTTCTTATTTCTGAAGGTGACCTAGAAAATTGTCTCAGACTAATCCTCCTAGGTTTTGTTAGGCATCAAAGGTAGAGACCTCTCCCAAGAAATTTTGTTGCATCCATAAGGACTCTAACTTGAGATCCCTTGCTTAAGCTACCAAAGCTCCTTCCACTCAGGCTCATGTGGTTTTTATTTGGATTGGGAATGAGGATTATGGGTTTCGGCAGATGATTATCAATGAATCATGGCCTTAATTGTAAAGTCTCACACGTAAATTAGTAGCATGCTCACCCATATATAAGTGTGAGACATAATTTTTTTTCAACTTGTGTTTGCCCTTTTAGACCAAGCAAGGATGACGGTCTAAGAATTTGAATGAATCATTTATGACTCTTTTAGTGCAGCCAGACCCAGTTCAGGGGCGTTACAAAATGGTATTTAGAGCCGACTATCAAACGGACCTAAGTGCCGAACCGTGATAGACGGTGGGGGCCACCTCTAAACTCCTCTGGTAGGGACAAAACTGGGACAAGTCCTGGCCGTGATGCAAGTCTCTTATAAGGGGGGAGAATGTAATGTCCTATATCTGTAAAGTAATAGCAACTTCACCCCACATAAGTGCAAGACATAAAGGTCTTGTCAACTTGGGTTAGCCCTTTAAGACCAAGCAAAGACGGCGGTCTAAGCAGTTGGCCGGATTATTTATGACTCATTTAGCGTTGCTAGACCCAAGTTCTAGGGTGTTACATTCATTTTATCATTTTTGTAGTTGTATTAAACATCAGGAGCAGGGGTGCCCTAGAAGCATCATAATTTTATGATTGTAATTACTAAGGAAACTTGAGCTAAGCCTCTACATGAGTATATTAGAAAATGTATTCAAGGACCATTTCATAGAAAATAAAGGTTAATTAATGTGAAAGGGGTTAATGATGAAGCAGGAGAATGATTTCGCAACCAGGACACCGGTTTTAGGTCTTATACCAAGAAGCTGGAAAATCAAAAAATTGTGTTAAGGACTAAACGTAGATTAACTATGGATCAATTGGTAAATGGAGAGGTCTGAAATGGCATGGACAAAGGGAATGAGACTTTACCACTTTTTACATGCAATTCAAATGAAATGCAATCGATTATAAGCATTCCATTACTAAAGGTTTAACAAATGTTTGTTGATGATCTTGTTATTGCAGGGATTTCTTGGAGTATAGGCGAAAATTTGAAGAAGAAAAGCATGAAGCACACAGCCTCGCAGCATGGCGAGGTGTCTTCGGGTGAGGATACAAAAGAATGTGGGCATGAGGGATGTAAAAGGTTGCAACAGGTATCAATGGATGATTTATGCTTTATATCAGATGCACATTTGAAGGCCATTAAAATGCATTTCCTCCCATATTTAATGTCAATATATAGGAATATATCAAAGCACAACTGCATGGCAATGAAAGACCAACAATATCAGGATAATTAAACCATGTTCACAGATGGGTTGCCCTTGGATGAAAGGACAGAGGATTCTTTTGGAGATTTTGCAGTTGGATCATCTTTTATTATGAGACCGATGGTTGTAAAGGTAAACAAAAGATAGAGATAATTTACAACAGATCTTACAAGAAGTAAAGAACCATGATGGAGACACTTATTCGCAATCAGAATCACTGGGAAACCTAAAGGCAAAAAAGGGATCCATGTAGAGAGAAAATAAAAATATCCACTTTAATACAAATATTGAGATTTTTAATTATTGTGTTAGTTGCTAACATAGAGGAGTGATTTCATTCTATTTGTGCTCAACAAACGTACTATTTCCTCTTATTCGCTTTTCCCATGTAGGTTACAAATACGAGGTTTTAATGAGGTGGGTCAGTGTTGAGGAGGTTTAGAATTTTTTGAAGGTGGGTTTTGTCGTTTGTTGTATCTGTTTCTTTCTTTTCAAATATCTGTTAATTTGATTCTTTAAAAAAAAATTAATTATAATAATAATAATAATAATCGTGTTGAAATTTTTAATGATTATCAAAATTATACGAAGGATATAAATGTGTGGTTATTAAATATAATATACATAGATATAATTATGAGATGACTTAACAAATTATTATTGATTGCTATGATATTATAAATCCCCCTCATCTAACATCATAAATAATATAAGTTTCATTTCATAATTATGATTGCCAATTTTTTTTTTTTAATTTTTAATATGTTCCTTGATTTTTTTCAATAAATATATGTACCTTGTAAGATAAATTTAAAGGTTCTTCAAATATTTCATTAAAATTGGATGAATATGAATTTTAAATATCCTTCCGAAAAAAATATAAAACAAAGTTGCAAATAAGCATGGTATGTCATAATATATAATTATAATATAAGTTACTGGGAGATTCATTTATGATGTTTCATGATTGAAGATGCACATAAACACACGATTAGTGAATCAAGCAGAGAATTAGGTTTAGAATGAAGGTCAATTCCATTAGTGAACCTTGTATAGAATGTAAATTATGTACACAATGCATTATAACCCCAAATACGTGAGTAGTCAATTATATCTTAGGTTCACTAATGATTTTTATGATAGTATGTTATGATGTGAACCAAATACCCAAATGCATTGTTTGAACGCTTACACCAAAGAATCCAATTGGAATGGATTTGATAGGTAGATCGAATAAATCGGGGTTCAATTTTAGTTACTTCTCACAGAAGCTTGATTAAAAAAAAAAGAGTTACTAGCATTAATTGATAAGCCGTGATTTAGGCGGTTTGTTTCGAGAAAGAGGGCGACTTGAATTATATTATTCATCACTGAAGTTTTTTTTTTGTTTTGATATCCACTGGTGTTAAATTTGTAATAACATTTACTAGATTCTCACATTTGTCTAAGAACATCTACACCATATATCCTTTTATCCATAAATAAAATTCTTGTTACAGAAAAATATTATTAACTTTGTTTTTAATATTTATTTTATCAGAAAAATTATGTTCACATATAAGAAATAAATTAGAATTATTTATTACAATTAGAGACAACACATGGCATTTTGGACATATGATATTTTAGTGATGTTATTTAGGTTTGGAAATTTTTTAAGTACCAGAGACATGAAAGAAATCTTTTATCCTAGCATTTGAATACAATATTTCATAATCGAGAATAGTCAGAATACTTATCATATTTATAAAATTAAACTAAATTATTATTTTTTAAATATTAAAAATATTACGAGGCACGTGCATTTTACTAGTATATATATATATATATATATATATATATATATATATATATATATATATATATATATATAAATATATATATAAAATCCAAATGTATCCAAATGTATTTCGCTCAACAAAAATTGGGGCGTTACAATTCTCCCCCCTTAAAAAGAAGTTTGTCCTCGAACTTCCCTCTCATTATAACTTTAAAGTCCAACTTATATATTTCCATGTCTCTAATAAATGAAAAGTCCCTTTCCCAACATAGAACACCATCTCTGATTTTCGTTATTCGTAGGTATCAGAGTTAGGTTTCGATCCTGGGACCTGTTGTTATGGGCCACCTAATCTATGACATTAAACTTACTCTACACAATGTTCCATGCATGAAGATAACCACAATTAACAACCATGCACTACCTTTAGATTATGTAACCCGGAATTCCCTATAAGATCCAATAAAAAGACTAGTATTTCACACTTATACATCGATATCATTTAAATAAATTAATAATCAAAGAAACATTTTCATTCTTTGACAAAAAAATCATCAAGACTTGAACACCGTAGTGATAACAAATATATATAACTAATTTATTTCTTATGAAAATATAGCTATTGTCATTTCAAATTCATCATTGTATTACGGTAAATCTTGTTTATAAAACATTTTTAACACAATTTTTTGTTTATTTATTAACTAAACTTGTCTTGAATATAATAATTGAATAAAAAAAATTAACATTATCAATATGAAGAAGCTCATAAAATAACTATATGCTAATAGTTAAGAGATTCGAAGTGAACCAATTTTTAATTTTAACACTTTTAAAAACATGAAAAATAATGCAGTATATATGAAAATTGAATTCTTAAAGTTTGAAAAATAATGAAACATATGAAACAGTGAAAAATAACATTTTGAAATTGTTAGACTGGTATGTTGAAATAAATGCGAGAACAAAAACTATAACCTTAAAATAGTTGAAGCATTAGACTGTTAATTTAAATAGGTTTTTGTCCAAAAGGACTAATTTGTGACTTAATAGGGTTTCCAGGACACAGTTATTTTATAAGGACAAAACACATCTTATTTGACTAAATTACCCTTTTTTCCTTTCCCCTATACGTGTTCCTTTTCCCCAAATTTTGGTATTTTTGTGCGTTGAAGCCACCGTCCACCATTGAACGTTGCTTGAATCAAATTCTTGAATCCCTTCTCCTTCATTTCTCACCTTATTCTTTGAACGCTGGAGAAGGCTCTGTTCAGCCGCATCTTCTTCTTCTCCGGCCACCTCTGTTCAGCCGCATATTCTTCTTCTCCGTTCACCTCTGTTTAAGACCCATCTCCGATCAAATCATACCAGAAAATATGGCTGCTGGTTCTGTCTCGATTCGGTTCTGTTTATCACACAATTTCTGTCTCGATTCGGTTCTGTTTTGGACACCATTGTTGCAGAAAAAGAAACTCCGGTGGTTGCAGGTGCTTCTTCTCCGGCGACTGAAACCTTGGCGTTGTAGCAGAGAGCTCCGATTGATGAATCCGTTTTTTTTTTTTTGTTTTTTTTATGAATGGAAAGGAAAGAGTAACAGATAGATTGTGATTGAAATTGATGAATGGAAGGGTGATTGGAATTGACGAAGAACGATTGATCGATTTAACGATTTGAATGATTGGGGATTAGGGTTTGTGGATTTTCGGCTGCAACCACTGCTCCGCCCAAGTCCACTTTCCGGCCAAGAGAAGGCAGGCTGTTTTATTTTTTTTTTTTTTTTTTTTTTTTGGTTTAGGGTTGTTACTATTAATTTTGTAACGTTACTAGGATGTTACGACATTTTTACGGACTGTTACGACTTGTTATTGGCCGTTACTACATTTTACGGGGCTGTTACTATTTGTTTTTAGTCTGTTACTACTTGTTTTTAGGATGTTACGACATTTTTTTGATTTGTTACGACTTGTTTATTGGCCGTTACTATATTTCACGGGGTTGTTACGACTTGTTTATTAGACGTTACGACTTGTTTTTAGACCGTTACTACTTTTTCATTGGATGTTACGACATTTTATGAAACATTACTACTTGTTTCTTGATTGTTACTATTTGTAGAGGGGTAAAAAGTAACAAGGGGTATTTTTGTCCAAATATTTTGTTTTTGTCCTTTATAACATCCGAAAAAAAGAATGTCCTATGCCAGGACCCATTTATGTTTTTTTTTTTGTCTTGTAGCCCCTTCCCCCTAATTTAAAAACACCTTTATTTTAAGGAACTTACCAATTAATTTAATTTAAAAACACCATTTTATTTTAAGGAACTTACCAATTAATTTAAAACAATATTTAAGCATCTTTTAATGAAATTCACACAAAACATGGCTAAGTTGCATTCTATAAAACATATTTCTAAAAATGTTGAAATTTAAAATACATTTGTTGCTATTATATACACAAAATAAAAAATATGTAGTATGCGAAACACTTGTCCTACTCCAGGATTAAATATTAAAACTTACTATTGACAATGTCTAAATGTCACAACTTATGCGCTAAGAAATTCATACCTAATAGTCTTTCTAGTTCCACTTGATAATACCTAGTTCTAATAATCATTTCACTAAATATATTCTATAAAATCGTTTCCTATTTTTTTACCTAGCTCCACACGATCATGCCTAAAAAATTCTAAAATTCCTCTCCTATTTCTAATTGTCGATTCATCACCTTAGCTAGTCTAGATCATTCACTCTTACTTGTCCGAAATATATCTTCTTATATAACTCCCAAAGAAACTAACCTGAGGGCTCTGATACCACCTGTAATACCCTACTCCTGTCCCCTAGGTCCACTGGGTCATTCTAGGAGGAGTTGCGAAGCTCTCGGCGAGACTTCAATTACAAGACTAGAAATCAAAAAATATATATATATACTTCCGCATTTTTATTTCGTTTTCATTGAAATTCTACAACTTCAACAAGGAATGCATAAAAATAAAATTTTACCTCTGCCTCTGCCGGTAGACTCTTGCTGTATGTGTATTATTTCAATCGTATAAGTGGTATTAAAGTAGAGATTACAATGTGAATATAATAGAGTACATAAACCAGAAAATCTATGTAAAACAATATAATAATAGATAACCATAATCAAGGCCGGCCCTAATATAAGGCGGGTTAGGCACGTGCCGAAGGCCCAATCTTCAAGAGGGGCACGAACTTACACGTCTCGCAAAAAAAAATCATGTAGATCCAATCTCAACCAATGAAATATAATGTGTTAAAAAAATTACATGAATTGATAAATGCTCAAATTATAGGCCCACTAATATAATGTGTTAAGAAAATTTGTCTGAATTGATAAAAGCCCAAATTTGTTATAACCCATATTCATTCATTCGAACCCCGTTTCATTACGACAACTCAAATGTAAACGATAACAACATATGAAAACATATCTAACATTAATTAATTTGAATTTTGTATCAACATATTTTAGAAAAGTGATTTTGAACGAACTAATGTTTTGTAAGTATATTTTCGAAAAATAAAACCTTTGAATTAAAATGCTTAATCGACGGCTTCGTCGAATCCCCAAAAATTTCCAGGCCGGATTTGACCATAATTTTACCCAACATTTAACAATCTTACCAACTACATTTAACAATCTTTTATCAATGAAATTTGTGTAAAAAGATTATATTACCCCGTAAAGATTATCCAGATTTTGAAAGTTGTCATTTTTTTCATTTTTATTTTTTTAGGGATTTTTTCATTTTCCTTCTTGACTTTGAAAAGTCATATTAGAATTTTTTTTTTCTTCGGCACAAACAAGTCCAATGTTTCGTCCGACACAAAGTTTAACCAAAAGTATCAGGCAACATTATATATGTTGTCCAAAACCCATTTATTTAAGGCAACATCTTAGAACTCTACATCTTATTTATCCCAAAAATTTCAAAATCTTCGTAACAACAAGAAAGAAGGAAGAAAATGGCAAGTTTAGTTGCTAATGAGATGGTAAAAGTAAAGACCGTTGGTGAAATGGCCCTTGACGGCGACGAGCCAACGGCTCGTTTCACAGTAAAGGAAAACAGATTTGGATTTGTCGATCACTCAGTTCCGACGGCTGACTTACCGATCATTGATATTGGTCTTTTGTCTTCTCCACCACCTGCTTGTGATCATGAACTACAGAAGCTAAGATCAGCTCTCCTCACATGGGGCTGTTTTCAGGTTTGATGGCTTCACTTATTTTCGTTACCCAAATTTTGGAGAGGGTTCTATTGGCACCCGTCAATTTACTACTGGTACCCCTATTACTTCCGGCACCACAAAAAATTACTTCGGCACCCGGTGATTTTTTTGTTAAGGAAACGTCAATCCAACCGTACGTCTGGGTATTATTTGAGTCATATGATATGATAATGAGTGGTAAACTATGATATATAAAAAAATCATTTGCTCATATTTTGTTTAGGGTTAAATGGTTTTGGAGCTTCAACTAATCATATTTTGTTTAGGGTTAAATGGTTTTGGAGCTTCAACTAATAATATTGGACTTATATATATAGATCCGATGTTGACAAGAAAGGCATGTCCAAATTAAGAAAATATGACGGCCTAGGTTTTGTTCTTCCGGTGATGAATTTCCACGGTGCACCCATGCTCTATCCGTCGTTGGAGCCTCCCGTGGGAAAAAAATTGCAATTTTAATCCTATAACCGATCACGTTTTCAGATTTAGTCCTGATTTTATTCTGTTACAAAATTAGTTCTTTAAGAAATGTGTTTGACTATAGTATTTTTTTATAATGTCTCTGGAGACAAAACAATTCAATTCTTTTTTTAAAAGACCATTCCCCAGCAAAAATGATGAGTTGCCTAATCCTGTTTGTTTTTTATTATTTTATAAATTGTTATAGGCCGCAGGCCATGGAATTCCAAATTCCTACATTGATAAAGTGCGGAGTGTATCAAAGCAGTTCTTTGAACTTCCGGTGGAGCAGAAGAAGCAATGTTTCCGGCGATCTGCCTATGATGATGAAGGGTATGGTGGTGATATAGTCTATTCCGAAACTCAAGTTCAAGATTGGTCTGATAGACTTATTCTCCAACTACTCCCTGAAGATGAAAGAAGACTTGAGCTTTGGCCCCAAACTCCAACTGATTTCAGGTAATTAATTAATAATAATACCCTTTAAATTTAAATTAAACAATGAATTCGAAATCCATCTTTAATTAAAATTGTTTCATTATCACGATAATGCCTGATTTAACGTTCTTTACAGAGAGGTTTTGAATGACTACTCAATGAAGGCAAAGTCAATTATAGAGATTCTGTTTAGGGCCATAGCCAAGATGTTGAATTTGGAAGAAGATTATTTTCTGAAAGAGTTTGGGGAGCGTGCGTTGTTGATTGCAAGAAATAACTTCTACCCTCCATGTCCGAAGCCAAATGATGTTCATGGCCTTAAACCCCATTCAGATAAATCTGGGATTACTGTGTTGTTGCAAGACAAAGAAATAGAAGGTCTCCATATCCTCAAGGACAACCAATGGTATAAAGTTCCTGTTATACCTTATGCCTTTGTTGTCAATGTTGGTGATCACATGCAGGTATATATATATATATATCTTCTTTCCTCAACTACAGCTAGTCTCTGTTTACATTTCAATTGGTGATACGGGTTGAAAATATAGGATATGGGTTCTGAAAGAATATGCATATATATTAAAAAATTATCTTAAGTATCCGGTGCATGTCGGATACGTATAAAGTACAAGACTTTTTACCAAAACATATAGAATTGTAGAATGTCTCACTTCATGTAACCCCTACTATATTTCTAAACCTTATATACAATAGCTGGTTATGGAAAGATCCACCCTACAAAAAAACCATGTTCTTTTAATCCGCCGCTAAATCTAGGAATCCGCCACTAAAACTTTTTCGCGGCGGTTTTAGCCACCACTAAAATCCGTACTTAGTGATCATATCACTCAGTGTTGCTCTATTATTGTTTTTTTCTTGCTTATATATAACGAACACTGTCTAATCACATTAAAATTTATGCTTTATTTTGATCTAATAGAGTAATTTATATAGAAACTTGAGACGGCCGGATATCTCATGAAAACTACGTGTATAACGTAACATGATCATGTGCAGATTATGACCAATGGAATCATCAAAAGTGTAGTGCACAGGGTGGTGACAAACCCTGAGAAGTTGAGGATATCACTATCAATAACTAACGAGGTGGAAGCAGACAAAGAGGTTGGCCCTGCAGAAGCATTAATAACTGAAAAAACGCCTAGATTGTACAAAAATGTCAAGAACTATGCCGAAGTTAACCTGCAAAGTTTCCAAAAAGGAGTGGTTGCAATTGATACTATAAGAATATGATATCAATTGCAGCAGAAAAGAAAGGGTTATGGTATTCTCCTACTTTTATTTCAATAATGGAAGTGAATAATGTGATTGTCATGAAAATGTTATACTTTGAATGTTCCAGTGCATGATTGTAACAATAAAGCAGATGTTCTATATAGCCTTGATGCTTAGTTTGATCTGAAGCCTTCTACAATATATCCATAATAAGAAAATAAATGTTCATGTCATGCTCTGCTTTATCTCGAGTATATGATTTTCTAACAAAATGTCCAGTGTGAATTATATAATCTGCTTCTGACTGAGCTTGCTGTGCTCATTTTTCTACATTCCACAACCTAATTTTTCAATGCATTTTTCTCCATAAAGCCATGTCTCCAACAAACTAATTAAGAAAATACAATTATTGCTCAGTTTGTTTATGTATGTTAAAGCATGTAATTAGAACCTTAAGTATGATTAGTATGTAATTAGCTTTAGCATCATCTAGCCTAGTCTAGTCAGCATAAGGTAGTACATTTCTTTTTTTTTTTTTGTGCCCCTAACAGGGTTCGAACACTGGCCTCCATGCCAGGTTTTAATCTAGCTCACCACTAGACCAATACACCTTGTTAAGGTAGTACATTTCTGTTAAAACAAATCCAATAGATATCTTGGATAGATTTTGTACAATCAGTGTCACTGACGTTGGTGCTCCACAAAGAACACCAGTACCACTGACGTTCCCTTTGTAAAAGTGTTAAAACTCAGAAAACGTCAGTCCCCGATTTTCCACCGGCGTTCCTTGTTGCACACCAACGTCAGTGCCGACGTTGGTGTGCAACAAGGAAAGCCGGTGTCACTGACGTTTTTTTCATCCGAAAAAATATTCAATAAATGGGAATCAACAGCTCCAGCCCAGCCCATGCCTAGCTGTAAAAAGCCACCTCACTCCTTAGATCTGAAAAAACAAACAACCACTTTCTCCTTCCCCTCCCCCTCCCATTCCTTCTGTAAAACCCATCTAACTTTCTCGTCAAACTTTCCTTAAGAAGGAAAACAATCTCCACCGGAATCTCAGTTCAGTTGCTATGGCTCCACCCATAATAATGATTTCCGGTGATGTCCTCAGCCGCCTGGATCAATCCTGCAAACGCGTCTCCTCGCCAGTGCCTGGAGCCTAGAAGTCGCGATTTCCGATGGAAGTAAAAGAGCTGCTATTTTTTTCCGGTAGGAGAGGGAGGATCCACGATTGTACAATAGGGGATGAGGGGTTTTGCTTTTCTGGCGAAGGAGATTTGTAGGCGGCGGAGGGGGCTACTGTGGAGATGAATTAAAAGTTGGGTTATGAAGGGAATGGAAGGGGGCGGCGGCGGCTGTAGGTTGGTGGTAAATAATTTAGGGTTTTTAGGTGAAGAAGAAAGGTGGGGAAAAATGTTATTTAAAACAATTATATGATGTAAAATGTAATTCTTTAGGGGCTAAAGCGTAATTGCTTGAATGTTATAACTTTTGTGTGGAGTCTTCAGTGATTTTGTGGTGTGTTGTAGTAAATGAAAAATAATAATAAACTAGGATGCCGATAGTAATAACGTGGTGCCAATAGAAGCAACCTATATATAGTGAATGTATCATCGCTCCAGATTCAAGTTGGAGCTTTTATGTTCATGGTATAAACTTTACTTGGTATTAGAGCCTATTAATTAGGCTGAAACCACCACCAATTTGGTTTCCCCTCTGTCATATCAGTCGATGAGCTATATTCCTGCTCTCTTGGCACCTTCAAACTCCATAGCTATCTCCTCCACTACTACAGCTCTCGATCTGGGAATTGGGATTATTCTTGCACCTTTTTTCTTAAATCAACACTTCAAACAAGATTCCTAGCTATAAAGATCCATTTCATAATTAAGGGTATTTAAGTCATTTTGGCTCTTTATAGTAAACCCTAATAGTTATTAAAAAAAGAAACAAGATAAATACAAGAAAATGCAAAAAGCCTGAACCTAGTACTATATATAGTACACCATTTTGTACCAAATGGTACACGTGAAAAAAAAAAGCGGCTACGGCCGAAACAGAGAGAGGGAGAAAAAGATAAAGTGGTCCGGTCATTGGTTAGTACACCGTTTCTTGATTCAATTCCAGAATAAATCACGAGTAGATCAACCATATGATTCAGCATTTTCTAGAAGATCTTGTTCGTGCCTTTGAATCTGTATCGTTTCGCAGTTGCAACTGTTAGAGCTAAGGGTTATATAATTGAAGTGCTAGGTTACTTTATGATTTTTAATTGATTAACGTATTTAATTTCTTGTAATTCGTTAACTATGTGAACGAATTTTGAGTCGTTACTTTACTAGGAAAGGTAGATCGATCTCAAGAAAAGAATGAGAATCGGCACCCCAGCCGTGCCGAGAGTCACACCGCCGAGGCGAGGGTATCAGTTCTGATTCTTTTCCAGCAGATTGTCTGTCTAGTACACACAGTACACGGAACATGATTAGTTACAGCTAGAATGAATTATTATTTTCCGAATTTAATTAATTATTATTATGATTAATTATAATTATTATTATTTTTGTTGTCGTTAGTTTATTTAATTTTATATCATGTAATAAATTTAGATGCATGATAGGATCATATGCATTACGCATGTCAGATGGATCATGGTTAGGTATTGACATCCTTTTATGTTAGCTATGAGTTCTTGAGAATCTTTAACGTCAATAAAGAGTGCACATACCCGGAGGTCCACAGTTTGTAATTTCGGGTGGGTGTTAGGTTGGTTAGATGTGCCCACGTGCGGGTCTATGTTTAGTTATAGCATGCCAGTTCTATTAGGTCCTGGGTGTAGCTTGGCGTATTTCAGGTGTAGTCTGGCAAATTTAGGACCTCCATTTGTGGTCTATACAAAGGCGTAATACTTTTCAATCACCTGACACAATATTTCACGTACGTCACGTCACATATGGAAATTTATGGAAACAGAGATATGAATGCAAAGAGTCCCTAACAAGACCAAAAAAGGGCTCAAAATCAATGGTGGAATACCTAGCATTGACGAAATCATCCTCTAATGGCCTCATAGTTGAAGGATATCCTATCTTGAAGGCATAGCTCATTTTGGCCACCCTTGGAGGACTTGGTGAGGATTATGAATCTGTCACTGTTAACATCACATCTAGAATTGGTGCATTGTCTTCACAGGAGGTGCAATCATAACTTGTTACACATGAAAGCCAATGGCAAGGTTCAACCCTAGTCCAAGTCTTGATTTGTTCAGTGGATCTTCAGGTAACCTTGCTGCAACAAGACCAAATGGACATAGGCCTGATTTCAGACCTCAAAGAACACATATAGAGTTTGAGTCAAGCAGAGGAAGGGGTTTCAGATGAAGCAGAGATAACGGACGTGGAGGAAGGTACTATGGAAATCAATGAACCAACAGACCAACTTGCCAATTATTATCACATATTTGATTCCTCTTATTTCAACACTACGTTTCAGAGACCTAATCCTAGTCCCCGAAGAACTTCAACCCTTATCCAACTGCCATACTATACTGATCCAGAGACTATGAATGACAACCATTGGTATGCCGATAGTTGGGCTATATGTCATAATACTTCTGAACTAAACAACTTGTGCATTTGAGTCATGGATATGATGGCTAAGACACCATGATAGCTGGAAATAGAAAGATGTTAGGAAATCACTAGTTTAACGCAGTAGAATTTAAAATTTTGATTTCCTTTTCTAGATCATTCTTCGTTTAATGCAATAAACACGTTAAGTAGTTTCACGGTTATACCTTGGATGATCTATTTGATCGTCGCTTTGACCATCAATAGAGAGTAGTATAGTGCTCAAGTTGTCCACGTGCCCGGCCTCTATCATTGATCCACACGAACTCCTCACCGGAATCCTTCTTGGATTGCTATCGGAAAAACACCAGCTGCTAGACCGGTCTTTTTCCTCTCTCTCTACCTCTCTATAGGATGCTCTCTATTTTACACAAGAACTATAAGCTCTTGCAATTGTGATGTACAAAAGAGCTTGACACCCACCTCTTATTTATAGGGAGAGGGGCGCCCCTATGTAGAGTGGAGGAGAAGAAAACATTTTCCTAATAAAATAAGGAAAATCAATTAGATTGATTTATCTCTTTTATTATAATATCTTATATTAAATAAAATCTGAATATTGCCAATATCCTATATTGAATATATTTATCTTATTACCATAAAACGTTTTTTCCAAAATCAATTAAGATCCAATATTAATATTATAGTAATCTTATTAATTAAAGTGCATAATCCAAGTGTATCTTATATCATAGGAAGTGGCGCCCCATATGTCAATTAATTGGCATCCAGAATATTCTTTAATTAATATAATTTGTGTATAATTAATAGCTTGTATTTTATTTGTTATGACGGATGGAGATAACTTCAGATGCAAGAAATAGAAACAGATGCAATCAAACGCAAATAATCAAAGGAGATAATAGAAAATAAGAAGAACACGGATTTAACATGGAAAACCTCTCTCAAAGTGAGAGAGATAAAAAACCACGGGCAGAAAAGAGATATTTATTATTATGCACTGAGTTACAGATTTCACACACACAAACAATGTAACAACAACTGTATTTATAGGCACAAATCCCTAAACCCTAGCCGTCAGGAATCTTTGTCTGATCTGCCATAAATACCCTTATACGTGTCCTCCTTTTAATGACACTGTATAGCTGTCACATAACAGAATTAACAGATGTGGGACCCTGCTGTATTCCAGTACTCAGCAGACTTCACCCTACTGACAGAAGCCTCAATAGACTCCACCCTACTGACGCACAGAATTGAATACACTTCTCAGCTGTCCATCACACAGCTGAGTCTTCAGATTGGTTCTACCAAATGTAGAGTTTAAGTCACATTACTGACAAATCTCCACCTTGACTTCAACTCTTACCAGAGTCAAACAGATTGCATAATCAGATGTACTTATACCAGATGCATTCGTCAATGCCAGATGTACTTGTACCAGACTATCTCCATAGCATCCACTCTACTGATCTGCCCTCAGTAGAGTTTCCAGAAACAGATTACAAGCTTTGAATATTTAGTAAGTCCAGGAAAAGCTGAAACTTACTCTGCTGAACTGGTTTAGTGAACATGTCAGCAGGATTATCCTTGGTGCTGATCTTCTACACTACAACCCTCTTCTCATTCCTCAAGAAATGATACATGACATCAATATGCTTGGTTCTCTCATGATGAACCTGATCCTTGGCTAAACATATTACATTTAAACTGTCACAACAAACTAATTAAGAAAATACAATTATTGCTCAGTTTGTTTATGTATGTTAAAGCATGTAATTGGAACCTTAAGTATGATTAGTATGTAATTAGCTTTAGGATCAACTAGCCTATTCTAGGCTTAGTCTAGTCAGCATAAGGTAGTACATTTCTTTTTTTTGTGCCCCTAACAGGGTTCGAACACTGGTCTCCATGCCAGGTTTTAATCTAGCTCACCACTAGACCAATACACCTTGTTAAGGTAGCACATTTCTGTTAAAACAAATCTAATAGATATCTTGGATAGATTCTGTACAATCAGTGTCACTGACGTTGGTGCTCCACAAAGAACACCAGTACCACCGACGTTCCATTTGTAAAAGTGTTAAAACTCAGAAAACGTCAGTCCACGATTTTCCACCGGCGTTCCTTGTTGCACACCAACGTCAGTGCACTGACGTTGGTGTGCAACAAGGAACGCCGATGTCACTGACGTTTTTTTCGTCCGAAAAAATATTCAATAACTGGGAATCAACAGCTCCATCCCAGCCCATGCCTAGCTGTAAAAAGCCACCTCACTCCTTAGATCTGAAAAAACAAAGAACCACTATCTCCTTCCCTTTCCCCTCCCCTTCCTTCTGTAAAACCCATCTAACTTTCTCGTCAAACTTTCCTTAAGAAGGAAAACAATCTCCACCGGAATCTCAGTTCAGTTGCCATGGCTCCACCCATAATAATGATTTCCGGTGATGTCCTCAGCCGCCTGAATCAACCCTGCAAACGCGTCTCCTCGCCAGTGCCTGGAGCCTAGAAGTCGCGATTTCCGATAGAAGTAAAGGAGTTGTGATTTTTTTCCGGTGGGAGAGGGAGGATCCACGATTGTACAATAAGAGATGAGGGGTTTTGCTTTTCTGACGAAAGAGATTTGTAGGCGGCGGAGGGGGCTACTGTGGAGATGAATTAAAAGTTGGGTTATGAAGGGAATGGAAGGGGGCAGCGGTGGCTGTAGGTTGGTGGTAAAGAATTTAGGGTTTTTAGATGAAGAAGAAAGGTTGGGGAAAATGTTATTTAAAACAATTATATGATGTAAAATGTAATTCTTTAGGGGCTAAAGCTTAATTGTTGAATGTTATAACTTTTGTGTGGTGTCTTCACTGATTTTGTGGTGTGTTGTAGTAAATGAAAAATAATAATAAACTAGGATGCCGATAGTAATAACGTGGTGCCGATAGAAGCAACCTATATATAGTGAATGTATCATCGCTTCAGATTCAAGTTGGAGCTTTTATGTTCATGGTATAAACTTTACTTGGTATTAAAGCCTATTAATTAGGCTGAAACCACCACCAATTTGGTTGCCCCTCTGTCATATCAGTCAATGAGCTCTATTCCTGCTCCCTTGGCACCTCCAAACTCCATAGCTATCTCCTCCACTACTACATCTCTCGATCTGGGAATTGGGATTATTCTTGCACCTTTTTTCTCAAATCAACACTTCAAACAAGATTCCTAGTATTTAAGTCATTTTGGCTCTTTATAGTAAACCCTAATAGTTATTAAAAAAAGAAACAAGATAAATACAAGAAAACACAAAAAGCCTCAACCTAGTACTATATATAGTACACCATTTTGTACCAAATAGTACATGTGAATAAAAAAAGAAAAAAGAAGCTGCGGCCGAAACAAAGAGAGGGAGAAAAAGATAAAGTGGTCCAGTCATTGGTTAGTACACCATTTCTTGATTCAATTCAAGAATAAATCACGAGTAGATCAACCATGTGATTCAGCATTTTCTAGAAGATCTTGTTCGTGCCTTTGAATCTGTATCATTTCGCAGTTGCGACTGTTAGAGCTAAGGGTTATATAATTGAAGTGCTAGGTTGCTTTATGAATTTTAATTGATTAACATATTTAATTTCTTGTAATTCGTTAACTATGTGAACGAATTTTGAGTCATTACTTTACTAGGAAAGGTAGTTCGATCTCCAGAAAAGATTGAGAATCGGCACCCCAGCCGCGACGAGAGTCACACCGCCGAGGCGAGGGTATCAGGTCTGATTCTTTTCCAGCAGATTGTCAGTCTAGAACACACAGTACACGGAACATGATTAGTTACAGCCAGCATGAATTATTATTTTCCGAATATAATTAATTATTATAATGATTAATTATAATTATAATTATTTTTGTTGTCGTTATTTTATTTAATTTTATATCATGTAATAAAGTTAGATGCATGATAGGATCATATGCATTACGCATGTCAGATGGATCATGGTTAGGTATTGACATCCTTTTATGTTAGCTATGAAAACTTGAGAATCCTTAACGTCCATAAAGAGTGCACATACCCGGAGGTCCATAGTTTGTAATTTCGGGTGGATGTTAGGTCGGTTAGATGTGCCCACGTGCGGGTCTATGTTTAGTTATAGCATGCCAGTTCTATTAGGTCCTGGGTATAGCTTGGCATATTTCAGGTGTAGTCTGGCAAATTTAGGTCCTCCCTTTGTGGTCTATACAAAGGCGTAATACTTTTCAATGACCTGACACAATATTTCACGTACGTCACGTCACGTATGGAAATTTATGGAAACAGAGATATGAATGCAAAGAGTCCCTAAACAAGACCGAAAAAGGGCTCAAAATCAATGGTGGAATACCAAGCATTGACGAAATCATCCTCTAATGGCCTCACAGTTGCATGATATCCTATCTTGAAGGCATAGCTCATTTTCGCCACCCTTGGAGGACTTGGTGAGGACTATGAATCTGACACTGTTAACATCACATCTAGAATTGGTGCATTGTCTTCATAGGAGGTGCAATCACAACTTGTTACACATGAAAGGCAAATGGCAAGGTTCAACCCTAGTCCAAGTCTTGATTTGTTTAGTGGATCTTCAAGTAACCTTGCTGCAATAAGACCAAATGGACATAGGCCTGATTTCAGACCTCAAAGAACACATATAGAGTTTGAGTCAAGCAGAGGAAGGGGTTTCAGATGAAGCAGAGATAATGGACGTGGAGGAAGGTACTATGGAAATCAATGAACCAACAGACCAACTTGCCAATTATTATCACATATTTGATTCCTCTTATTTCAACACTACGTTTAAGAGACCTAATCCTAGTCCCAGAAGAACTTCAACCCTTATCCAACTGCCATACTATATTGATCTAGAGACTATGATTGACAACCATTGGTATGCTGATAGTTGGGCTACAAGTCATATTACTGCTGACCTGAACAACTTGGCAGTTGAGTCATGGATATGATAGCTAAGACACTATGATAGCTGGAAATAGAAAGAGGTTAGGAAATCACTAGTTTAACGCCGCAGAATTTAAAATTTTGATTTCATTTTCTAGATCATTCTTCGTTTAATGCAATAAACACGTTAAGTAGTTTCACGGTTATACCTTGGATGATCTATACGATCGTCGCTTTGACCATCAATGGAGAGTAGTACAGTGCGCATGTTGTCCACGTGTCCGGCCTCTATCGTTGATCCACATGAACTCCTCACCGGAATCCTCCTTGGATTGCTATCGGAAAAACTCCAGTTACTAAACCGTATTTTTCCTCTCTCTCAATCTCTCTATAGGATGCTCTCTATTTTACACAAGAACTATAAGCTCTTGCAATTGTGATGTACAAAAGAGCTTGACACCCACCTCTTATTTATAGGCAGAGGGGAGCCCCTATGTTGAGTGGAGGAGAAGAAAACATTTTCCCAATAAAATAAGGAAAATCAATTAGATTGATATATCTCTTTTATTATAATATCTTATATTAAATAATATCTAAATATTGCCAATATCCTATATTGAATATATTTATCTTATTACCATAAAACTATTTTTCCAAAATCAATTAAGATCCAATATTAATATTATGGTAATCTTATTAATTAAAGTGCATAATCCAAGTGTATCTTATACCATAGGAAGTGGCGCCCCATATGTCAATTAATTAGCATCCAGAATATTCTTTAATTAATATAATTTGTGTATAATTAATATCTTGTATTTTATATATTCATAATAAATAAATACCACCATATTAATTTACCACTATAACCTTTATAGTCTAGAGATAAACTTTTCTTATCTGGTTATCAACTATAACCGCATTTTAATCCGACTCGATATTCATATGTGTGTGACCCGATAGGCTTCCGAATATGTTGGCCGTAGACACAAAGTGCAATTTACGAAAATGCCCTTCATGCCTAACGATCATGGGATAGCGTATAGCAACACACCGTGACCCCCAATCATCGAAAGAGTCAAAAGCAATGACTACTACCTTTCATATGAAGCAGTTACCGTGTAACTTACAATCCTATCGCTGTAATAATATCCATACGATCGTATCTCGAGTGTCAATAACTTGACGATCGTATCTTATAATCTTGATACCATGCTCTCTCGGAATAACACATTTACTCCCACTTTGCAAAGATTCTCGAGAGCTAGACATTCCTTATAAGAAGGCCATTTCGGATATTCGATCCCAATCATAGGATACGCGATTCCCGGACGACCAATCATGTATACTCCGCATGCTTCAATATCACACCCAATCACTACCGCATGATCGCCCTGTGGTTAAAGGAAACCTCAATAGTTGCAAAGCATGACAATCCACACCGTGATTCCATGAAGACTCCGGTCTAAAGGATAATTACACATCCGGCACATAGTGTGACACTTAATGTAAGTGGGTTAGTCTAACGTATGCATTCTCTAATACACGTCCACGTACAGTCCAAGTGTCTCTACACTTCGATAGACGAGATATGTCCCTCTCTTTAATAAGATAGAAGATATCCAATACGTGCTAGTCTAATTATACTATCAATGTCCTATTTGACAATACATAAGACTAGAGACATTTAAGTATCAAACTTGTTAAAGTGATTAGAGATCTCATCAACCATAATCACTATCATGGTTTCTCTATCACAGTTTGACACTAGGACGTTACTATATATATACAACACATAATATGAAGATAAACAATATATAATAACATAAGAGCTTTTATTAATCATAATAAAGTTATTACATGAACTAAAATAGACTGTAAACGACCCGACCCGATCGAATCCGGTCCAACCCGGTTGGGTTTAGGACACCTATTCAACAATCTCCCACTTGGCCTAAAGCCAATCGCCCATATGCCTAAGCCCTTGCATGTGAACATGTTTCTCATGCTTTGCTTGTGACAATGCGTTGGTCAACGGATCAGCTATGTTATCATCCGTGTGGACTTTCTCTATCTTTACATCTCATCTATCTACTATATCTCTAATCAAGTGATAGCGCCGTAGCACATGTTTGGTTCCTTTGACTGAGATATCGCCTCATTGTTATCACAGTACATATGCACTGGACCTTCAATGGAGGGAACCACTTCAAGTTCAGTAATGAACTTCTTCATCCAAACTGCTTCCTTTTCCGCCTCCGAGGCTACTATTTATTCGGCTTCTATTGTAGAATCTGCAGTAGTCTCATGCTTGGAACTCTTCCAGCTCACTGTTCTGCCGTTAAGAGTGAAAACAAATCCATACTATAACTTAAAGTCATCCTTGTCAGTTTGGAAACTGGCATCTGTATAACCTCGTAATACTAAATCATCGTTCCCAAAAACTAGGAACATATCCCTAGTACGTCTCATGTAATCGATGATATTCTTGACTGCAACCCAGTGACCATCACCAGGGTTGGACTGGTACCTACTAGTCATACTAAGAGGGTACGAGACATCTGGTCTGGTGCACAACATGGCATACATGATAGACCTGATTGCCGAAGCATAAGGGATCTTACTCATTTGTGCCCTTTCCTCCTCTGTCTTAGGACTCATTCCTTTTGACAAATAGACCCCATGTGACATGGGTAACAATCCTTTCTTGACTGCCGCATGCTGAATCTCTTCAGCATCTTGTCTGTATAGGTGGATTGTGACAGGCCAAGCAACCTCTTAGATCTATCTCTATAGATCTTAATTCCTAGAATATAGGTTGCTTCACCCAAGTCCTTCATTGAGAAGTTCTTGGATAAGCAAGCTTTGATTGATTGTAACATAGGCACATCATTCCCTACGAGCAATATGTCGTCTACATAAAGCACTAAGAACACAATGGCACTCCCACTAACCTTCTTGTAAACACAGGGCTCATCTTCATTCTTGATGATCAAATTGTTTGATTATCTCATCAAAGCGAAGATTACAACTCCGAGAAGCTTTCTTTAATCCGTAAATGGATCTTTGCAGTTTACACACCATCCTAGCGTCATTGGTTGTGAAATCCTCAGGCTGTGTCATATACACTTCCTCAGACAGGTTCTCGTTAAGGAAAGCTATTTTCACATCCATCGGCCAGATTTCGTAATCATGGTATGCTGCAATGGCGAGAAAAATTCTAACGGATTTTAACATGGCAACAGGCGAAAAGGTTTCGTCATAGTCAACTTTTTGTCTTTGCTTATAACCTTTTGCCACTAACCTAGCCTTGTAGGTAGTCACGTTACCGTCCATGTCGGTCTTTCTCTTAAAGACCTATTTGCACCCTATAGGAACTATTCCTTTAGGTGGATCAACTAAGTTCCAAACTTGGTTGTCTTTCATGGATTCCATTTCAGAATTCATGGCTTCTAGCCATTTCTCTTTGTCATGCCTTAATATCACTTCCTCATAACTTCTACGGTCCTTATCTTCCATAAGATATACGCCTGTGTACCTGTCGGGCTCACGGCATTCCCTGTCGGGCTCACGGCGTTCCCTGGTGGATCTGAAATAGTTGAACTAATTGACAAGCAAGGCCTTAGTGAAGACATCTGCAATTTGTGATTATGAGGGTATGTAGCTCAATGTTAACTGCTTATTTGATGATCATGTCTCAAATGAAGTGCACATCCACTTCCATGTGCTTAGTCCTAGTATGGTAGATTGGATTTTGGGCAAGGCAAGATGCCCTCAAACTATCACACCATGCAACATGTGTCTTGGACAACTTGATCTTCATTTCCGTTAGTAGTTGATCCACCCTTGCCATTTTTGTTGACAGATTTGCTAGTGATCTGTACTCAGAATTAGTACTAGATCTAGACACCACTGCTTTTTTTGAACACCATGAGATTAGAGATGCCCCAAGGAACACACAGTATCCAGTGACAGACTTCCTGTCTGAGGGAAAACATGCCCAATCTGCATATGAGAAACCTTGCAAAGACACTGATCCACTAGTAGGAATAAACAGAAAATAGTGTAATGTCACTTTAACATATCTAAGAACCTTTTTTTAATGCTGTCCAGTGTTCTTCAGTTCGTGCCTGCATGAATTGACTTAGATAATTTACCACATTTGTCAAGTTAGGTCTAGTAGAGGTAAGAAATCGGAGGCCACCAATGGCACTTCTGTACATAAGAGGATTCTTCATTAGTTCCCCTTGATTTGGATCCAGGTGATTCCCCACTGACATAGGAATCTGACTTGGTTTGAAATTCTCCATGTTAAGTCTTTTTAGAAGTTGCTTGCATAGTGTTCTTATGATAGGGTTTGACATGTAGCATCTCTATGGGCTTGCATCCCCAAAAAATGTGATATGGATCCGAAATCTTTCAAAGCAAATTTAGCATCAAGCATTTTCACAAACTCGTGTATTAAATGGTCTAAAATTCCAGTCACCAAGATGTCATCTACATAGATCAAGACATACAACATATGTCTTTTAGTTTGCAGGATGAACAGAGAGTTGTCGGCTTTTGATTGTGTGAAACCCCATTCCACCATTTGGGATTTGAGGGCCCCAAACCAGGCCCTTGGAGGTTGTTTAAGCCCATAGAAAGCCTTTTTTAACCTGCAAACAAACTGAGGCTTACTGGGATCTACAAATCCTTCAAGCTGTGGCATGAATATGGCTTCAGTTATATGTCCATTCGAAGGCATTGTTGATGTCTACTTGTCTTATGGACCATTTAGGCATAACTAAAATGGTGAGAACAATTCTTATAGTTTCTGCTTTTGCTACAGGGCTGAAGGTGTCAGTAAAATCTACACCATAAACTTGATTATACCTTTGGAAACAAGTCTTGCCACATGTTTTAGGACAATGCCATATGGCTTTAATTTCAACTTGAAAACCCATCTGTTACCTACTAAGTTCTGTCCTGGTGCTAAGGGCACAAGTTCCCATGCATGGTTTTGTTATAGATCCTGAAATTCATCCTTCTTAGCATGTCTTCACTCTATACTATCCAAAGCATCAGATACTCTCACAGGTTCAGAAATGTGAGCAGGGATGTTGGAATTAGTGATAGATGATTGATAAGCTTTTAGTTTTAAAGATCACACTCTTGGACCTGGTTTGCACTGGATGTCATGTGGGTTTAGTAGGAGCGGGACTGGAAACAACAAGATCAGAGCTCATATCATATCTAGAACTAGGAGAATTAGACAAGGGACTAGACAAGGGATCCAAAATTTAAGGAGATTGAGAGTTCTCTTCTGTTCTCATGGGTGACATGACAGGTGAGGACTCAGCTGAACCAATAGGATGGTTTTCATTATGAACCTGAGGAGTGGTTTCAAAGTAGTGGATGGCTTCTGTGATGGGAGAATAGTGAGAGCTAGGACTTGAGGAGTGAGAAGTGTTAGACACTTTATGGTTTTCATTTTTCGATTCTGAAAGGTTAAAAGGTAGACGTGTTAGGATATCAATGCGGGAACACATCGGAATTCAAAATTTTGATTTCCTTTCACCCAAGATCGACTTATTTAAGCAACAAACATAAAATAAGTAGACAAAAGAATACCTTGGTTGATCCAATTGGATCAGCTTTATCTACGGTTGTAGTTTCTGCACGAAGCCGCCCAAGCGTTCGGCCTTTACTAGTGATCCACATGAACACCTCGCCGGAATCCCATCATGGATTGCTACCAGAAAAAACTCGGCTGCTAGGCCGACTTTTTCTCTCTCATAAATCTCTCTCTAGAAAGCTCTCTATTTTTCACAAGAACTATTAGCTCTTGGAATTATGATGATCAAAAGAGGTAGCCAACCCCACCGTTAAATAGAGTGTGTGGCTCCCCTATTGTATCCCAATCTAATTGGGAGAAACTTCACAGTAGATTGTGGAGAAAGAAAACATTTTCCTAATAAAATAAGGAAAATCTCATTGATTGATTTATCTCATTTAATTTAATATCCTATATTAAATATTTCCAATCTATTATCAATATCTTATATTGACTATATTTATCTTGTTACCGTAAATCTTTTTTTTCCACATCAATTAATATATAATATTAATATTATGGTAATCTTATTAATTAAATTGCACATTCCAAACGTATCATATACACATGATTGGCGCCACCATTAACCAAAGATTTGGCATCCGGAATATTCTTTAATTAATATAATGCTATTATTAATTAATTTGCAAACAAACATATATATATATATATATATATATATATATATATATATATATATATATATATATATATATATATATATATCGTCCTTCACTTACATTATGTGTATATTTAATTAATCAACATAATTAATATCTTGTATTATATTTACACATAATAAATAAATACCACCATATTAATTTACCACAATAACCTTTATAGTAAGAGATAAATTATTTCCTTATTTGGTTATCAACTATAACCACATTTTAATCCGACTAGATGTTCATATGTGTGTGACCCGATAGGCTTCCGAATATGTTGGCCGTAGGCACAAAGTACAAATTATGAAAATGCCCTTCATACCTAACGATCATGGGATAGCTTCTAGCAACACACCGTGACCCCCCAATCATCGGAAGAGTCAAATGTAACTTACAATCCTATTTGTAATAATATGCATACGGTCGTTCGTCGAGTGTCAAACATCAACGACCATATCTTATAATCTGGATATCATGCTCTCTCGAAGTAACTTAATTAATTCCACTTTGCAAAGATTCATGAAAGTAAGCCATTCCTTATAAGAAGGCTCTTTCAGATATTCACCCCAACAGATAGTGTACGCGATTCCCAGACGACCAAACATGTATACTCCGCATGCTTCAGTATCACACCGAATCACTACCGCATGATCGCCCCATGGATAATGGAAACCTCAATAGTGTCAAAGCATGACAATCCACACTGTGAGGCCATGTAGACTCCGGTCTTAAGGATAATTACACAACTGCCACATAGTGTGACACTTAATAGTGTAAGTGGGTCAGTCTAACGTACGCATTCTCTAACACACGTCGACATACAGTCCAAGTGTCTCTACTCTTCGATAGACGAGATCTATCCCTGCCCTTAAATCCAGAAGACATCTAATACATGATAGTTTGTTTGTACTATCAATGCCCTGTTTAATAGTACATCAGCCTAGAGACATTTAAGTATCAAACTTATTAAAGTGATTAGAGATCTCATCAACCATTATCGCCCATCATAGTTTCTCTACCACAGTTTAATACTAAGGACGTTATCATATAACAATTCATAATTGGTTCTTTAAAAGAACAAATATATGACAACAGAAAAGACATTTAATATATGTATAAAATAAAGAAATAGTAGAAATGATACGACCCGGTTGAATGTCGAGAACGGATCCAACATGAATGAACCTTCTAGACTCAAGTATTAATCCCGCTACGCCTCCAATGTACTATTGTGTTTTGGCTAAGTTGTAGAATTTACAGTGACCCATAGCCAAGAACATTTCCAACTCACTGTATCACTTAATCAAAGTGAGTGCAAACTTAGACTATGACTCCTACTTGCCTTCATAAGACTTAGGATACACGTCTATATATCTATATTTATCCGATTCCAAGTTTTGATAAACTAGGAAACCATTCTTAACTTGTTTAAGGACGTTCTCGACCTACACCAGATGTACTTCCATACTTGCTCATGACTATTCATGGACTATGAACATCCGGCATTTCTTTTATGATGGTTTCTATTGCTATAACAAAGGGAACCTTTCATAAGCATCATCTTTCACCTTATCTTTAGGACTAACATCCTAACATAGATTGATCTTGAGAACACCGGCTAGCAGTATCCCCTGTCACGATCTATGCTAAACTCTTATAGCATCACATCTATATAGGTAAACTATAAACCAACAGGAGTTAAATATATCACTATAGATTCTTATTTATAAAATAAGAACTGCTAATTCAAGTGCCTTCGTAAAGACCTTGAACTACCAAACATTAAATGACTGTGACATAAGGTGATAATTCCTGAGAGAGATCCGCTGACAACCCGGGAAGCACTCTTCACTTGTGAAGGGTGCAAACCAGGTCGTGTTGTTCATCTCTTACACTTTGTCATCAATACTAGATTTTCTATATATACTGTGTATCACACGATGTGCAGATCAATAGAGTATACCAAAGGTGGGGCTGGCCGAAATCCTAGAGCTCCAAGCAGGAACTTCAAATGGTGTTTTCTCAGCCGGACGCACCCCTCCATCTTTGGTTGGGGTGCAATTCAGGTGTTTTTGTTCCATTTCTCTATTGTGTCCTGGAGGTTGCTTTCTGGTTTTTGTACTCCCCCCTGTTTTTTTCTTGCAGATAGATTATCAACGCGTAGCTTGCATGCGGTTCATCTCTACATTCGGCTTTGAGGACCACGTTAGCCTTTGGACGCATCCCTACCGTTTTGTTAGGGGTGCAATCCAGGTGTTTTTGTTGCTTTTAAGATCTCTCTTTGTGCTCATGTTACTTTTGCTGTTTGATACACTCCCTTATATGATTGGTACAGCTTCTACCTCGGCTGCTGCTGACCACTTTACGTACCGGTCATGTCAAAATTTCACTTCCAAGAGGATGCGAAGATCGAAGAAAGCTCACACGAGGAAACAACGGGGATAACGGCAATCTTTTTTCACTTCCAATTTGAAAGACAGAAGACAGAAAACCACCATTTATTTCATGCGGATTTCCACGGATGTATTTATTTTTGGAGTAGGATTTTTTCGGGAATGCATAGAGCGAGTACTCTTCCCTATGTGGTGGATTTTCCTACACCGGGTTTGCCACACATAGGGTTTAAGGAGGCCATGCTATGCATTCTATCACGTAAACTTGGGGCGGGCCGGAATATGGAGAATGCTTTGTAGCTCTTTATTTCATCCTTTAATAAAATAAAATAAAGTTGCTTCAAAAAAAAATCCTGAGAGAGATATCTATTACCTTACTCAAAAATCATAACACACTCTCACTATCCCTCTTGCACATTGAGCATATCCCTTCTTTTGACTAAATCAAACTCCTTTGATTATCAATCAAAGAAATCGTCTAGAGAAACTTGTTTGAGTCCACAAATGGATCGCATGGGCTTACATATCATGTTATCGTCTATGAACATCGAGCTATCTACCCAACGCCTTCAACACTATCATATAGCCATGATACGAAGTTACAACAAGCATAGTCTGAATAGAAGTGGGCTCAGCTGACAGCATAAAGATAATTATGAGGTTTACACTCCGTATCCTTTAGCCGTCACTATAGCCTTATGGTAATCATATTACTATCCATGTCAGCCTTTCAGGGACATTCCCTCTAGGTAAGACATACTAGATTCACAACCTGGTTGTCACTGATGAAATCTTATTTAGATATCATTGCTCCTGTCATATCTCTCAATCTTGCCTTTCAAACATTCCTTCACTAGTCGTGAGATATTCATTCTTCAAGATGAACGTACCAGGAGCAATTTTAGGCTTGAGGTTATCCACAGACGTATAGAACTTTTGTGTGCACTGAGCAGTGTTCCACACTTCCTCACTATATGGCGTCTGCTCATGTTCCAGCGGTTGAATATCTCTTTGTGGTTCCCAAACTCTTTTGAGATCTTTTTTACTCCCACTGTCTCTTTTGGAAGAAACACTTATTCTAGAAGACAGCATGTTTGGAGAAAAACACCTTTTGCTCCACGGACAAGTAAACATTATCTAACGTACTTGCTAAGATATCCGACAAAGTTTCATATGTCGTACTAGGCTCCAAGACTTTCTGAATTTGCCTATGACAACTTCAAATCATCGGTTAAGATACATTCGATATTATCCTCTTCCATATCTAATATGGAATTTATTCAACCTTTATTCTTTGGAACTCGGTTAAGTGTAAGTTTCGTATAAGGGCACTATCCCAAATCGGGTAAGGGATATTTTGTATGGCTTACGTCACACCTTTACAATATGAAGTGTTGTTTCCATTTAGAAGCACAATCTGATTGCGTATCAAAAAATGGTATCCTTCAAGGGGGAATCTTATTCCTTTTCAGACAAGCTCTGAAACACCCTTCATGTATTAATTACTTCAATCCAATTGAAGATTAATTCCTAAATAGCTCATCAATCTCATATTCGTACTAGCTCAAATTTTCGGGCTTTCCGAATTGTTGTACTTCAATAAGCACATTCAACTATTTCTAAAAATAGTCCAAGAGAGAGATAAACAATTATTGATCGTATAAATTCTCATAAGACAACAAACATCAATATGTTTACGCTCTAGTCAATTTTCTAGATTTCATAACCTTTTCATGAAAGGGTATTTTAGTTATGTTTAGATAAGATACGTAATCTGAATGACATTTGATTACACGTTCCTCTTCCAGAGAGTTGACATCTTGAATAACCATAAACATCAAGGATAAAAACCATACAATTATTTAGTTGAGATTTCATCACTCATATCAACTATATGGTGACAATAATCTAGCATGTTAGATTCAGTGATTGTTCAACCTTATCGAAATAACATTTATTCCTTACAATTGAATTTGTCAATTAAATCCTAAAGTATAGCTGAGAATATGTTTTTCATAAGAACCGGAACATAATAACATTTACTTAGTTCCCTTATCAGTTAACTAGATTCAGAATACAAAACCGAAAATGTTGCAACGTTTGCTTCACTCTCCCGTATCTTTGTGTATTCCGTATTTTATCCTTCTAATTTAACCATACTCTTAAGATATCATATATTTAAGAGTTGCCTCGAACTTAGATGGATTCATCTCAACACTGTACACTTGCCTAGAGTAGAAACTTCAATAAGTTCTTTATTTAAGCACTTGCCTTAACTTTCCCTTTTAATCCCTTAAGCATTTGTAAATATTTCTTACTTCAGCCTTCATAAGACTTAAGAAAAATCACAAGAGCTATGTCTTTGATTTCCTTTCATAAAGAAAATCTAAAGTTTAATAAACAGTTTATTTAGCCCTTACAAATCATCTTCAAAACATGAACTATTTAATTTACTTTCAAGCAATGATTAAAGAATTAAGTTAATACTTAAATCTTACAATTTTGAAAACAACCTTTTCGAAATTTGGTGTGGTCATTCTTATCCAACGTTAGGATTAATTGTCATCGTATGACAGAATGATTATATTGGATCGTATCCAATATATGATTAATCCGTTGTAACCAATTTCAAGTGATTTAGTCATATCACGAGCTTCCGTTTTTTATTAATAATTAAAGTCTTGGAGCACTGCATCAAATATGTAATCTCCTTGTCTCTAACTACTATAACGGGATTGTTCGTGTCATTGCTTATTTAAAAGGATTAAAATTACTTCGATATTTGAGAATGTTTATCAAAAGGTAACAGTCATAATTTTGTTTTACTAATCGAGAATAAAACATAAATATAAAAGTTTGCTAAAAACTACAACCTAAAATGAAAATAAAAGAGTGTTTGTGTTTATACACGCAAAATCAAAATGGTATTTTGGTTTATGATTTTGCTCCCACTAATCAACTAATTCCAATTGACTTTCAAGAATTTTCCAAAATTCTTTAGTGGTTGAGTTCCAATCCAGTTGCTTGATTCCCGGCGGTGGTCGATCAATCAAGATAATTTCGAAAGGTAGGTAACTCTTTACCAATCACATCTCTATGTAATTCTCAATGGTTGACTAGTCAACTCTTTGACGATACATATGACTATGTGTTAGCCAGCCCCTTGTCTCTAAAGTTAGAATGCCCTGAGGGTGGCCAATCACTGAAAGACTCCAGTCAAGTCATAACCTAATATTCACGAGATCTCATACGATCATATCTCAATAACGATGATATACCCGAGGTAGGTCAACTCCCGGCGGTGGTCGATCAGTTGGATCCGAACAAGGGGTCTTCACCGTCGTTATAATATTGCGAGACAATATTTTGACTTGATTTTTGTTGTGGATGTATTTATGTAAATTAATTCACTTAATTAATTTTAATCGTGGTCTCATCAAATATATCTATCTCTATAGATATATATCCTACATATTTATCTAGATCATGCCTAGTCATGTATCTATTGTATCATATAAAATAAATACAAACACAAAATAAATAAATGCGTAAAGTAACCGGTATGATCATGGACTTTTCCTAGGTGCGGTTTCGAATACGAACTGACGAAACCGCGAGTCACAATCTAAAGGTAGCTGCAACCACCAATAGGATCTTTAACGCGCCATCTCCAATGGGATCTTTATTCTTCTTTCTTTGGTCTCCATCTTCTGCTCCATTCTTGTTACATTTTATTCTATCTAATAAAATAAATACACCAGCCGTACACGGGGGGAGCTAATGGGAATGGTATAAATGCAGAAAATAAACTAGGTCATGTTCTTCATAACGGCTTACGACAATTTTTAAACCAACAGAAAAATTAAATCATTCACATCTATCTCATCTGTCGAATCCTTGATCAATCAGGGTCCATATAATCATATTATATCTACTATATCTAATTCATACAATAACATCTTATGAAAAATGTAAAACTAAAAACTTAACTACTTGCGTTTTTATTTATCGATTAACTTTTAATCAATTGAATAATTTTACCCAATCAATTAACCAATTAACATTTGATTAATTAAATGATTTTGATCGAAATAAAATTAACGATTAATTTTACACGATCTCAACTTGAATTTTAATTAATTAGAACTATTCCAATAATAAATCAAAATTAAAATTAGGTCTATTTTGTTTCTTTCCTTTTGATTCCTAATCAAAAGGGATGACTTTGATTTCCTAAACCAAAAGGCATCTCCCTTGGCCCTTTCCAAAATCAAAATTTTGAAAAGGGCCTAGGCTGAGGCTTTTTCCAAAATCAAATATTTTGGAAAGTGCCTAGACCTATTCCGAACAAAATTTGGAAAGACCAATATTTTGATTGATATGCCTGGCCACTTTCTAAAATCAAAATTTTGAAAGTGGCCTAGGCCTAGGCATTTTCCCAAATCAAATATTTGGAATGGGCCTAGGCCTATTCCAAATAAAATTTGGAAAAGCCATTATTATTTTAATGCTATGTGGCATCCCAATGGCCTAAACTATTTGAACCATTAGTTAGCCATATGACACAACTAAACAAAGGAGATATTAATCACAACTATGAACCATATTGAATCACAAAATACACAAAACAAAAATTGGGAGATCCGCCAGCATTGCCGGTCAACCAACGCCGGCGGCAGGCTGCCCTGGCGCCGCTGCTGCCAGGGGTGGTGCCGCCGCCAGTCGACCGAGCACCACTCGTTCTCATTTTTTTTTTCTTTTCATGTATCGTCTTGCGAATAAAAAATCTTTCATCTTTTAATTACCTGATTTAAATGATAAAATTAACTACGCAAATTAACATGCTTATTGCTTAAGCTCGAAACTCGCTCTGATACCACTGTTAGGAAATCAATGCGGGAACGCAGCGGAATTCAAAATTTTGATTTCCTTTTAACCATGATCGACTCTGTTTAAGCAACAAGCATAAAAGAAGTAGACAAAAGAATACCTTGGTTGATCCAATTGGATCGACGCTTTGTCTACGGTTGTAGTTTCTGCATGAAGCCGCCCAAGCTTTCGGCCTCTACCGGTGATCCACACGAACACCTCACTGGAATCCCAACATGGATTGCTACCAGAAAAAACTCGGCTGCTAGGATGACTTTTTCTCTCTCATAAATCTCTCTTTAGAAAGCTCTCTATTTTTCACAAGAACTATTAGCTCGTGGAATTGTGAGGATCAAAAGAGCTAGCCAACCCCTCCTTTAAATAGAGTGTGTGGCACCCCTACTGTATCCCAATCTGATTGTGAGAAGCTTCACAGTAGATTGTGGAGAAAGAAAATATTTTCCTAATAAAATAAGGAAAATCTCCTTGATTGATTTATCTCATTTAATTTAATATCCTATATTAAATATTTCCAATATATTGTCAATATCTTATATTGACTATATTTTTCTTGTTACCATAAATCTATTTTTTCAAAATCAATTAATATCTATTATTAATATTATGGTAATCTTATTAATTAAATTGCACAATCCAAATGTATGCTATACATATGAAATTGGTGCCACCTTTAGCCAAAGATTTAGCATCCGGAATATTTTTTAATTAATAGAATACTATGATTAATTAATTTACAAAATACTTGTTTATCATATATAAATATATTTCGACCTACACATACATTATGTGTATATTTAATTAATCAACATAATTAATATATCGTATTATATTTATTCATAATAAATAAATAGCACCATATTAATTTACCACTATAACCTTTATAGTACGAGATAAATTCTTTCCTTATTTGGTTATCAACTATAACCACATTTTAATCCGACTAGATGTTCGTATGTGTGTGACCCGATAGGCTTCCGAATATGTTGGATGTAGGCACAAAGTGCAAATTACGAAAATGACCTTCATACTTAATGATCACGGGATAGCGTCTAGCAACACACAATGACCCCCAATCATCGGAAGAGTCAAATGCAATGACTACTACCTTTCGTGTGAAACAGTTACCGTGTAACTTACAATCCTATCGTTGTAATAATATCCATACGGTCGTTCGTCGAGTGTCAAACATCAACGACCGTATCTTATAATCTGGATATAATGCTCTCTCGAAGTAACTCATTTACTTCAACTTTGCAAAGATTCACGAGAGTAAGACACTCCTTATAAGAAGGTCATTTCTTATATTCACCTCTACTGATAGGGTACGCGATTTCCAGACGACCAAACATGTATACTCCACATGGCTAAGGGAAACCTCAATAGTGTCAAAGCATGACAATCCACACCGTGATGCCATGTAGACTCCAGTCTTAAGGATAATTACACAACTGTCACATAGTGTGACACTTAACAATGTAAGTGGGTCAGTCTAACGTATGCATTCTCTAATACACGTCCACATACAGTCCAAGTGTTTCTACACTTCGATAGACGAGATCTATCCCTGCCCTCAAAGACAGAAGACATCTAATATGTGCTAGTTTGTTTGTACTATCAATGCCTTGTTTAATAGTACATCAGCCTAGAGACATTTAAGTATCAAACTTATTAAAGTGATTAGTGATTAGAGATCTCCTCAATAGACTGTTGTCTTTGATAAGGGGAAAGTGACACAGAAAAGGGTGAAGTACGTTGTTGACTAGGTCCTTCATCCGAGAGAACATGACCCTCAAGTCTGTGTCCGCGGATTATGGGCAACACAGTTGATTTCCATAACAAATAATTTTATCTATCAAGTTTCACATTACACGCCTGATTCAAATTTCCACTGAAGGGTAAAGTAGAGGTGGTGACAGAATATGCGACTACGGAGGTGACATGGTGACATTTGGAATGGTAGATTCACCACTTCCAAACTGCAGTCCTGAAAAGCTCAAGAAAAGAGCTCCAAGGAACATTCCAGTTTGCATGTAGATCATTAGAGCAAAGGGTGTTGTTCCCAGGTTGGTGACAAACGGAATTTGAGCTCCTGTGACTCCGGTAAACGGAATTTGAGCTCCTGTGACTCTGGTAATGGTTGGAATGCCGGTGTTCGTTGAAGACCCATTCCCTATGGTGATCTGCGTGGCTTCTGGTCCAATAGCCGTTGTTAACACAGCTGAGGAAGACGACTGAGATGCGGCAAAGCTCATCGGTGGAGCTAGTGGTTACGCCGACATCAACCTGGCTCCGATACCAAGATAATAAAACGGATAGATTTTGTTATCAGAATCTTAGTGTGTACAATGAGTGTTTACAAGATATATATCTGCCAAAGGCCAAGTGGCATAACTAACAAATGGCGCACCCGTAAAATACCAATTATACCCTCGGAATAATGCAGAGAAAATATATATAAACTAAACTATTTCTTAACTATTACAAAAAATATACATACAAATTTGAGAAGCAATCCATCTGTCACATGCATTTATTTTATAATCATGTTTATAGCTTAGCCGGCACTCTAACCTAACTTTGGGAGCAAGTCAACATATTATATATATATATATAGGGGCGGACCCAGCCTTATAGGAGTGGGGTGTATGGACCCCACTCAAATTTCCGGACGAAGTTACTAATACCCCTCTAGTAATATTAAAGCAGTGTATGTATAATATTTCAGACAATACCTAGTGTAATTATTCATTTAGCTCAACTGGTTAAAAGCTTTGTTATATATCCTTAGGACTCATATGTTCGAATCTCGGCTGTTGAGTTTTTTTTTTCCACTTTTGTTTTTTAATTTGGCCCCACTGAAAAAATTTCGTGGGTCCGCCACTATATATATATATATATATATATATATATATATATATATATATATATATATATATATATAGATACACACACGTTGCACCATACACAATTTGATTCAATGAAAATCACTTTTCATCATTAATCTATCACGGGATTATTACATTTTTTTGTCCCCATGTTTGTTTATTTTCTCAAAACAAATATTTATCTTTCATGGTTGATCAACACCCTTATGCATTCGTTTTTTTTAATAACAATAAACACCCCTATATTTCAATTTTACGATAAACACCATTATTTATTGTTTTTGTTACGATAAACACCCCCAAGTATGTATTTTTTTACAATTATTGGACAACTAACCGGATGTTTATCGTAACAAAATTTATATACATATGGGGTGTTTATCGTAACCTATGATTCATGGAGACGTGGGTTTTCAAGCGTATCGCATATCTGATACGCCGCGGATACGCAGGGCCTGCCCTCACTTTTATTGGGCTTAAGACCAAGTACCCGAATTGGGCCTTTTAGTTGAAATTGTTTTTTTTTTAAACATACTTATTGTTAGATATTTTTTCATAAATAAATGTTTTTGTTATCGTGTGCATTCGAGTTGCCGTACGAACTAAACTAATGCATGCATCAGTTCATGAAGGGATATGCATTTTCAGATACATGCATTTTCGAACTGATATGTACATACCCTTTCGTATAAGGGTTGCATGCTTTCATCCGGTGAACAGTGACAACCTTACCATTTCGTGCAACGAGTATCGCCATTCGTTTATGGGGTACTTGCAACCTATAAAAGGCATAAGTAAACAGAAGAAAATTCATAAGTTTGACAACATCATTAGAAAAACTTTGAGTGTCCTCGGGTTTGATTCAAACAAGTCACTGTTTGAATCAAACACCCCAATTGTATCCTGAAAGAGATTTTCATTTGATCCCTTAGTGACAAATCGTGTGGGACGAAACATCTCTTAAAAGACAACGTTATTAACGTGCCTTGGAGTTTCTAATTCTCTGTCAAATCCTAAGTACTAAATTTTTTCAAACACTTTTTAACATCCGTAAATGCAAAAAATTAATAAAACTTGTTTGTATGTCTAATTTTCTTTTTGGGTCAAGTAAATTTTTTTATTGGAGCTTTTATCAATTAGAGTAAGAAAAAATTTGGGCCTTTTTCAAAAAAAAAATTAACATATTATATTAGGTTGGATCGGATTAAATCTACACGATTTTTTTTTTCTTTTAACGAAACATGTACCGTTGGGCCTAGACCCGGGTCTCGCGGGCCTTAGCATAGGGCCGGCCCTGCCAATACAGATACGCGAAGGATACGCCGGATACGCAATGGGATACGTATTGGGCTGATTTGTAGTTTTGAAAACTTCGGATACGGCATTTCGGATACGCGAATTCTGATAAGATACGCGTATCCGTCTTCGGATACGGCTACAATGAGAAAAGTTGTTTTTTTTTTTTTTTCATAATGTCGTGAAGATCAAGTTCTGTGCCCTTTCAAAGTCCCAAAATTCCTCCGTCCCATGAATTGTAACTTTTCTTTCCATCTTCTCTGTTAATCTCTATATGGACTCTTGGGTATTTATATTTACTATTTGGTCCTTATATTTTTCATTATTTACAAATACACCCCCGTATCTGTATCCTTTATTTTACGAAAATCCCGTATCTACGTATCCCGTGTCTGCGTATCCGTATCCGTGCATTCTAGATCGTAACAAAAACAATACACATGAGTGTTTATTGTAACAACGAATGATAGATACTAGTTTTGAGAAAAAAAAATAAGAAAAATGAGGACAAAAAGTGTAAATATCTCTTTTTTTTTATCAATAAAGACTGTGTGTCAAAATTATATTAGCCGTAAACATTATATTAGTTTTCTTTGAGGGCTCGTCATTTTTTTCTTTTTTGAGGGCTTGTCATTTTTCGTCTGACATGAAATCATGGACCATAGAAAGTATAATCCAAAAGGAGGCGGCAACGCTACGCCGTCCAAAGTCCAAATTGGTAGATATATTTAAGGCACCATCTTAGGGCAAGTCCAACCCATAGTATCAAACCATAGGTATAAAATTAAATTTAAAATTTGATATCTTTGGATATTATTCATTTGCGTATCAAATATCCATCTCCAATAGGAGTTCAAAATCATAATATCAAATTTTTTATTTTGTTTTTATTCAATATTTTAATGATTTGATAATAATATAAAATACTAGTCGATAACCCGTGCATTGCACGGGGACATATAATAATGTGATTACGTTCAAATAATATGCATATAATGTACTACAAAACAAAGACCCTTCAAACTTATTGTAATGCTAGCTATTATATTTTTTTTTATTTAAGATTAATATTCGTTTCCGGCATCAGATAGGGTCAAAAACAGGCAAAACAAAATGTCCAAAAGTTATACTTATACCAGTAATTGTGGTTATATATATATATATATATATATATATATATATATATAATTATATATTATATATATATTTTTTTTGCATTGCACAGGAGGACATATATTTTAAAAGAAGAATTTTTTAAGGATGAAAAGAAGATTTTATTAGCATGTTTATTACGCATGAATGAAATTGAATGGAATAAAATAACAGGAATGTAATGGAATGTAATGAAATAAATTAATTCTATTACTGCGTTTGGAATATGCAAGATTGAAATGAAACAAATTATATAAAAGATGACAAATTGAGTGATGAGTAGAGCAGGGTAGTGAACTAGAAGAAGAATGGATGTAAAGAAAAATATATGGATATATTGAGTGTGATATGTGGTATTTATAATATAGATAAATACCTATACTATAGTATTTATATTTATGGTATTTATAGTATAGGTAAAAATATAGCTTCTAAAAAAAAGGTAAAAATATAGCCGTTGCATTAATTCTTGCATTTGTATTAATTGTTAAATGTGCTCGTTGGACGGGTGATTCTGTTGTGGAAAGACCATAATGCGGATATGTACACGTGGCAACATCTAGACCACACAGTTTCATCCTGTGTGGGGAATTCTCTATTGCATCTGAAACTGTGTGGTCCAGATGTTGTCACGTGTACAAATCTCTATTAGAGCCTCTCCACAACAGAATCACTCTCGTTGGACTATTGCCTGTTGGAGAGAATAACTTGGGGAAGGTGGGGACATTGAGGGGACCGGCCCACGTGGGCTTGCTGGAGGATTTTTTTGGAGACAAATCTTCCACCCGCGCGCGTGTAGGAGTTTGGAGGGTATTAGCCAATGGTTCAAATATGGTACCTCTCCTGGTACCACACCTAATTTTGATACTATCAATTATTTTCATTGAAGATGCTAATAACTTCCTATAGGGGTCAAAATTTGATTTTGGCTCATACCATTGGACTTGCCCTTACAACTATATGTTTTAGTTATTCTAAAATATTTAGGGGAAATTAGGGAGAAGGGTGATTTTTTTTTTTCTAAATTAGTTAATAAGAAAATACTTTTAAAACTTTTGCATAAGAAAAAAAATTATTTTTAATAAAAAGGCTGGACACACCATTTAAAAAAAAAAATACAACACACATTCTCTCATCAATTATATTTAAACACCTATATATCTCGATCTACAACTCCAAACTTGAAAATTCTTTTACCATTTTTTTTCCATACTTTTTATTTTGAGATCACATTCACCATATTCCGACATAATTTCTAAAAATTGACTGTCGAAATTCACTATTTTTCGGGATTCACTAACAAGATTCACCATGTGAATGTTGACAGTGAATATCACAAAAACGATGTAATGATATCGAACAAAGTCTCAAACGATAAGCATGAAAAAATAAAAAAATTCGATGAAATTTTTATCACGTTTAGAAATCTAGGTCTAAAGATATGAGTATTTCAAAATAAAGGTGGATAGAGAAAAAAAAAATAAAACAGAAGCACAAAAGCAGCACGCATTTTTTTGTGGGATTGTCTTTCTCCATGCACATAAAAAATATTTAAGTATCATGTTACTTAACGAAAATTCCAAAATGTTTCCATTTTCCTAATTGTCTATAATATTTAAATCTTCGTAGCGAATAGAAAGAAGGAAGAAAATGGCAAGTTTAGTTGCTAATGAGCCGGTAAAGACCGTTTATGAAATGACCCTTGATGGCGACGGGGCACCGGCCCGTTTCATAGTAAAGGAAAACAAATTTGGATTTGTCGATTTCTCCATCCGACGGCTGACTTACCGATAATTGATATTGGTCTTTTCTCTCCACCACAACTCTTATTTTCGTTACCCAAATTTTATATTGGTCGAGAACAAACCACTCTAATTCGAGACATATGTTATGTTGGCTATTTGAGTCATAGGATATGATAATTAGTGGTAAACTCTGATATATATATATAATAATTATTTGCCCATATTTGTTTAGTCTGAAATGGTTTTTAAGCTTTAACTAATCATGTTTCATTCAATATAGGAGTATATGAATATTTTATACTATATCTTGAAAAATATGGAAAATTAGGGATAAAGACACAGTTTAAAATATTTTTAAGTAACATGATAGACATATATTTTTTTATAGGGGGAGGACAACTTTTATAATTTCTATAGCTAAAAAGCAAAAAAAAAAAACAAAAATTGGACGCGTCTAGACTGTTGCTGTGTTTTTTTTTCTTTCCTTCCCGATTTTCAAACACTAAATTTTTTATCTAAATCTCCAAACGAGATAAAAATTTCACTAAATTTTTTATTATTTGATGCTCTTCGTTTTGAGACTTGGTTTGATAAAATTACATCGTTTTTCATGGGATTCACTGCCGAAATTCACTCAGTGAATCTCCCCAGTGAATCCCGAAAATCAGCGAATATTGACAGTGAATTTCGATAGCGGATTTTCTGAAATCACGTTGGAATATGTTGAATGTGATCTCAAAATAAAGTGAATGAAAAAATAAAAGAATTGAGGAAATTATTTTCAAATTTAGAGTTCTAGATTGAGAAATATGAATGTTTAAAAAAGATTGATGAGAGACAAAGTTGTTGAATTTTTTTTTTTTGTTAAAAGAATGCGCCATAAAATTAAAAAAATAAAATAAAATAGTTTTGTCATTTATACAAAAGTTTTAAAAAGATGTCATTCTGTTTAATTGATGAAAGGTTGGTGTTCTTCTCCCTCATTCCCCCTAAAAAATATTTTGGAGTTATATAGACGATAAGGGATGCGAGATTTTCGGTGAATGTTTGCAAAGTTACGATTTTTTTATATATGTTGTAGAGCTGGAGAAAATGAATATTGCATTGAAAGTCTACTGCAAAAGTAATCTAAATATATATATATATATATATATATATATATATATATATATATATATATATATATGTGTATGTTTGTATATATGTATATGTATGTATATATGTATGTATATATATATATGTGTGTGTGTATGTATGTATATTTGTATATTATATTGAGATATAAAATGTTAATTATCCACCTCCCCATCAACTTAAACTTTTGGGAGAGATGACAGTTCAACATTTTTTTTTGGTTAAAGGTAAAAATTTTATAACCAAGGTATGCAAAATACTAGAAATTACATCCTAATAAGAATTAGATCTAAACTAACACCTACACAGTGTTGAAAAGAGGTTAGATTTCTTGATTCCAAACTGCATAAGACCCAGAGGTTATATGCAACAAGAAACAACAGCCACTAAACACATAACAACACCAAAAACTGTCAAAAGGGGTCATGTGAGAGCAGAACTCACAGAGCCTATCCCAAGGTGTGTAGAGAAACAAAATAATCTCATACAACTACCAACAAAACCTACTAGAAATCACAAAAGATATTCAAAACCCTAACATCATGGGGTAAAGATATACAAAGGAAAAGCAGCCTGCATTATATAAAAGATGTGAGTTTTAATACAATGCAGTACATCTGTGATCTTCATGTTAATACCATGAAAAATTTATTGTTTCTCATATGCCAAAGCCAATACACCACAACAGAAACAAAAGCAGATCTTGCTACATTCCCATGGGAAGTACCCCTACACTTCCTACTAATCCCTCTAACTGCACCAGTAACAGTTTCCAGACTTCTATTTATGCCTAACCACATCCTGACCTTGCCCCAAACCATACAAGATATGGGACACTAGAAAAAAGGTAAGAGGCTGATTCATTGACCAAACCACACAGTGAGCAGGCCTTATCATCAAAGTGCAGTTTATCAGTGGTCAGAAGACAATTCTTCATAGCCATCCATATAAGAAAACAGTGTTTAGGTGTTGCCCTAGGATTCCAAACTGTTCTGCACCACCAGACCTTTTCCCTATGATGCCTGAAAAAATCATAAGCTCTAGAAGGCATCAACTTTGATCCAAAGGACCAAGATTGCAATAAAGCAACAGCAACAACAACATCAACAGAACCAGCCTGTACAAGTATCATGTCCCTGATCTTAAAAATAGCCTTGATAAGAGCAGAAGCACCCTTCTTACACTGATACAACCACAAATCCACATTCTTCAAGTACATTTCACTGATCCATTTCACCCAAAGACTATCCTTTTTACATTAAAAGTTCCATAGAATCCTACAAAGAAGTGCAAGATTCCAGGCTTCAAGCTGAAAGATCCACAATTCACCCTCAGATTTAGGCAGACAGACCTCCTTCCAACAAACAAGAGACTTCCTAAGAGAATCACAAGAACCACCCCACAGAAACCTCCTGCACATTTGATCCAACTTCAATTTCACACTACTAATTATAGGGTAAATCCCTAGCCAAAAACATTCAACTCCCTGAATAACATAAAGGACCAAGCTGCAGCCTACCAGCATATGACAAATTAGACCCTTTCCAGTTGCCAAAGCATTTCCTCAAGGAAGTAAACAAGGGATCATAATGCACAACATTTAATCTGACAGCACACAGAGGAATACCAAGGTACCTGATAGGCATAGTACTTTCTTTCAAACCAGTGATTGTCAAAAGCACCTCCTTGTTATAATCATCCAAACCAGCACAAAACATCTCAGAATTTTGCATATTAGCCACCAGACCAGAACATTGGCCAAAAACAGTAATGCATTGCATCATAAGAGTGACAGAAATAGGATCACCCCTAGCAAATAACATCAAATCATCTGCAAAAGCCAAATGATTAATTTTCAGGTTTTGGCAACCATTATGGAAGTGGAAATCAGAATCCTCTCCCAAAATCCTCAACATTCTAGAGAAGTATTCCATACCAATAACAAAACAGAAAAGGGGATAGGGGATAACCCTGCCTCAAACCCTTTTTTCCAGGAAAGAATCCCTTCAGTTCACCATTAAAAGAAATGGAAAATGAAGTAGTAGTAACACACAACATAATCCATTTCACAAATCTAGCAGGAAATCCAAATCCATTTAAAACATACTCTAGAAAGGACCAGTGCACTGAATCAAAAGCTTTTTTGATATCCACTTTTATCATACATCTAGGAGGTCCCCTGATAACACCATATTTTCTTATCAGCTCCTGACAGAGGAAGATATTATCAGACATAGCCCTACCATCCACAAAACAAGTCTATGATTCATCAATAAGATCAGGAAGACAAGCAGACAATCTGGAAGCTAAGATCTTGGAAATCACCTTGTAAATAACATTACAACAGGAGATAGGCCTGTAATCTCCAACAGAAGCAGCATGAGTAGTTTTAGGAATCAAAGCAATAATGGCATGATTAACCTGTTTTAGGATTGCATCATTGTTAAAGAATTCCAAAATAGCATTGGTGAAATCAGAACCAACAATATCCCAAAACTTCTTAAAAAACCAGCAGAAAAACCATTAGGGCCAGGAGCTTTATTGTCAGAAAAGAAAAACAGAGCCTCCTTCACATCCAAAGCAGTAACATCCTTCACCAGATAGTCTATCTGATCCTTAGTGATAGAAGGGCCAGCATTGACCACATCCAAATCAATAGGAGTAGCAGTGCCTTCAGTACCTAAAAGATCAGTATAAAACCCAACAAAAGCATCTCCAATCTGATCATAAGAAGTAGTAAAGGACCCATCAGGGAGAAAAGTGGAAGAAATATGATTTCTGACATTGTTCCTTTTGACCAAAGAATGGAAAAACTTGGAACCCCTGTCACTAAACTTCATGTAGTGTCCTTTGGCCTTTTGAGATAAAAAGCTAGCCTCAGCAGTTTCAAAACCAGAACAAACTCTTTTCTTCTCAACAATTTGTCCAGCTAAAGCATCAGTAGGGCCTAAATTGTACAAGGACTGCAATTCCCCCAAAACCTTTTGAGCATTATCAGACTTGACTGAAATATGAGCAAAATGCAGCCTATTAAGCTCTTTCAAAGGCATTTTAAGTCTTCTATGTTTTTTACACAACTGGTACATAGCAGTACCATAAACATCCTGGCCCCAATTATCAGTCAGAACATCCATATAACTGTTATGCTGAATCCACATGTTGAAGAACTTGAATGGCTTTATTCTGATCACAGAGTCAGTAGTCAGAGAGATTCTACAGGGAGAATGATCAGAATGTAAACCAGCAAGATCAAAGAAGGCCAAGGCATTAACATTCCAGTCATACCAAGAAGCATTCACCAAAACTCTGTCAATCCTCGAAAGAACACCAGCAGAAGACCAGGTAAGAATTCACCAGAAGAATTCAAATCAGAAATATTGGCATCAAGACAACATTCAACACCATCCTTCATTTCATAATATGTGGGAATATTCTCATTCACCCTATCATCAACAGACAACACAGCATTAAAATCACCTAACACCATCCAAGGAAGAGAGGAACAGACACTAAGCTCTCTGATTCTGTCCCACAGGCACCTCCTGTGAACAATAGTGTGCATGCCATAAACAAAGGAAACCAAGAAAGAATCTCCAGTCACCAGAATCTTCACTTTACAGTGAATCCATTGAGAATCAAGCTCTAGTACATCAACCAAAACAAAAGAAGGGTCCCAAATAACTAGCATCCTTTTATTTTCATGCAAATCAAAGTTGTTAACAGAATGCAAAGAAGGAATTTTGTTAGACAAAAAATTGCTTCAACTATTTTGAGACAGCTTGGTCTCAAGGATTCCAAATAAGGAAATCTTATGTTGCCTAAGGAATTTGACAACGGTAGATTGTTTAGAAGCCTTATTGAACCCTCTAACATTCCAGAAACCTATCAATTTTGTCTACCAAGAGGTGATCTACCCCTATAGACATCAATAGTAGATTTTTGTCCACTTCCAGAAACACCTCCAGTGTTATTCCTATTATTCTTCTTTTTTTTCTTTTTGGATTTCTTTGACCCAGAAGCAACATAGTCACCCTTGTCCATTCTGTCTTCATTCTCAACTTCATCAGACCAAAAAGCATTTTCCTTAGGTGAAAGAACCTCAAAAGTATTATTAACAGGAGTAGCAGCTTTATCTACCCTTATCTCATTCCCAGTGGATCCAGATACACCCTTACCCTTGTCAATAATCTTATCCTTATTCAAAAGGACTGCATCATGAATAAAAGTATCCTTGTCAATTATCACTGTAGTATCCTTGTCAATAGTATCCTTGTCAATTATCACTGTCACTTTCTTCTTCTTGGCATTAGCAGCCTTGGTAGCACCAGCAAGTTTAGACCTAGCAACATACAAAACAGGAATATCCAGTTTTGAATCATCACATCTTGCAATATTATGCCCCAATTTTTTACACTTAGTACAGAACTTAGGCATGTCTTCATACAAAACAGGTTGTTTGAAGATCCTTCCATTATGCATTGTAATGGGAATCTCAGAGGGGAGTTCCATACTAAGATCCACATCCACAAGGCACCTGGAAAAACTTAACACTTTCCTTGATGCTGTGACCTTATCAGTATACTGTGGACAACCCACATAAGAACACATCTTGCTCAAAGCCCTTTCCTTCCAGAGTCTAAAAGGAAGATTAGGCAATTGAATCCAAACTGGAACAGTAGAACAAGCCTCCTTACTAAAGTTAAATAAAACAGGCATTTTCTTCAATATCATAGGCTTACCAAAAGCATAAAAGGGGCCTGCCGGCAACACATCACAGAGATCAGCCTCTTGCTCAAACAAGAACACTATCTAACCAGAATTGTGATAGTGGAACCTGCATTTCTTAGGCCAAGAATTGACAATCTTCTGAACAGCCTCCCTCCCAGGAAACTTGCCTGGAAATAAACCAATAAGACTTAACTTTTCCAAACTGTCATCATTCAAATCCTCTTCATCCAGTAGAACAATGTCATCAGTAATGCAGTGGTCAAACAGGGTAACCACTTCATCAGATTGTTCTCTATTTTTCTTCACCAACCCCGCCCAAGAGGCAACATCATCACACAAACTTTACCAAAGATTTTTCCCCAAGTAATCAGCAGATTGACATTAGCCAGAAAAAGAATATCTTTGCATAAACCTCGTAGCATTCTTTGTGGTAGACACAGGATCCACCCCCAAATGAGTCCCCTGCTCCCCCACTAATCCATGTCCTAAAGTATCATCAGCACCATCAGTAACCAGTCCTACATCTTTTGAACCAAGTTCAGCAGGTGCATGAACTGATCCAACAGGTGTAACAACACTCTCATTCAACTTATCCAGAGATAAACCGTCCTCAAGACATCCACTTGGAGCATCTTTCATCACAGATTTTACATTATCTAATTGCTTTTCAACTTCAAGTAATTCAGAAAGTGATGCGGGAATTACCATATCAGTGTCACCAATTGTAACCTTCTTCTTTGCATTGTTAATAGCCGGTGTGACTAACTTTCCAGATTTTAACCTCATTGCCTCAACAGGGGAGTCTAGTAGCAGATCCTTTCCCAGAGCGTTACCATCATTAATATGAACTGGAGGAGGAGCTACAATGGCAGCAGAAGCAGCTCCATCCAGCAAACCAGCTGCAGATTGAAGTTCATCTGCATTCAAAGTTTGAACAGTGCCATCTTCAACTTTATTCTTAAATTTGCGAGTCATAGATCAAAAGAGATGCTGTAAGTTCAAGGAGAACCTCATCAAGTAAAAAGGAAGAAAATTGAGCAAGAAACAAGAGCAAAAACACAGCAAAACTAGGTTTCGTTTGTTTTGGGTTAGAATTTATTTTGGGTGTTTTATATGCTAGTGGATAATAATATATAATAAAAATAATTGAAGTAATGATTAGAATGTTAAATTATTTTTTTGAAATTTGTGTAGATAAAGAAATGATTAGTGAGAGAAATTGAAATAAAGTAGTATAATGAATAAAATAATGATAAAAAAAGTAATAAAGTAGATAAAGTGAAATGGTGAGAGATAATTTAATATTTTTTATTTGTAGTTAAAGAAGTGATTGGTGAGAGAATTGTAAGAAATGATTGATGAAGTGATATAAAAAAAACTCCACAAAAAACTTCAACAAAAACAAACCCAAGCGTGTTGGGTTTCTATCTTCTTACGGGCGCACACTTCCCATACAAAACAAAAAAAAGTGTTGGTTCTCTCTCCCCTCTTATAGGCCCACATTTGAGGAGGCGTATGGAGGTGTAAAATGTTAATTATCTACCTCCCATCACTTTGTGAGAGATGTTAGTTATATATATGTACTAGTCGAAAATATGTGCAATACACGAGGATATATAAATTATCATCGACTAATAACAAAAAATATCGAATGTTTCATTTTGTATATATATAATGAAATTAGGTTTTTGTCAGGAAGGACAGATTAATAAATAAACCAGGATGCAAGGATACTGATAATTAATCAGGACAAAACCTATGTAAATTTCCAAAAACACCCTTTTCTATCTATCTATAAAATAAAAAAACCTCCTTCCAAATTAACCTAAAAGCATCGGCGTTCAATTTCAGGACGGCATCAGCGTTCAATTTCAGACCAGCGTTCAAATTCTCCATTCATCAACACACAAATTTCTTGCCACACTCGATCTATGGTGTTGCATTTCCACCATCAACCTCGACCTCATTTTCCTTGTCCTCCTCATCTTCCTCGTCCTCGTCGCCTTCATCCTCCATGGATGAAGACCCCCAACCGCCACAAAAACTCTCATAACCAGAAGATTCACCAGCAGCATTACTAGTATTCTTCTTAGCATAGATTTTCACCTTGTTTTTTTCCAAGAAACACTTTTTCATCAACAACAACCTTCCTCAATTTCAGACCAGCGTTCAAAGCATCGGCACCCTATTTCTATCGACGGAATGGAATGGAAGATGGGTGGACTCAACGGAAATTTCTCGTCGATTGGTGGTGACGATTCCCGGCGGCAGGAATCGTCCATGGGAAGTAGTATATAGACAGTGTTTGACCAGACGGACAGAGTGTATTTGCATAAAAGATTGGATTTGTATCACCCGAATCAGATTGAACGATTTGGGGATTTGTTGATCCTATAGAAGGGTAAAACTATAGTCAGAGGGGGGGTGAATGACTATAACGGAGTTTCAAAAACTTTTCTTGTATTTAAAAACTTTTGGGCAGCGGATAAGTCCCTTTTTAAAATGTTGTTTCAAAGTAGATTATGCAATCACAAATATAGAGTATGCAATGAAATAAAATGCTGTAAGGTAAATTGCTGAAAGTAAATAGACACAAAGGTTTATAGTGGTTCAGGGTGGTGTAATCCCTTAATCTACTCTTCTCCTGTGATGATTGGAGGAATTCACTATTGTTTTCACAGATACAATAGTACGATTGTCCTTGACTACACAAGCTTCACAATCTTCAAGACTATCACTCCCTGGCTTCAAAAGCTTCAGTGACTCATTCTCTATCACTGCTCCTTGAGAACAAATCTTTCAGCAGCTATCACAAAGGTTGCAACTCCTTCGAAAATTTCTCTAATTCAATTGCTTCAGTTGATGTGAATTGGATTCAAAAATTTGTTGATCAATCTCAGAGCTTGATTTGCAATTGAAGTTCTGATTCCTGAGTTGATCTCTAGATTTTTCATTTTAGTACAGACGAAAGGCTTTTCACTTTGACAGAGTTTCTGCTTGTATTTTTATCAGACTTAATCTTTATTTCTTTTCTGTCAATGCCTTCTATTTATAGCCTTGATGATCTTTAATTTGAATTTCCGTCCGTTGGCTATTTAATGTGGAGAATAATCCTTGATTTAATTCTTGATTCCCCCTCAATAATATTCTCTTTGATTTCAGTGATCGGATTTTTTCGTCAAACATTTATCAGAAAATCCGTCTTTGATTGATCCTTAATTGATTGGGCATTTAAGGCTTGATCTTCATCATTTGAAATTTGAATGAGTAAAGTATACTTGATCGTTCCCTGAATGATTAAGTGATTCTTCTGATTTGGCTGTTTGGTTCTTCCGTCACTACTTTGACTTCACTCAGCCGAAAGTCAGTTTACTTTGCCGGTTTACTGCATTGTTGTTTTCTCTCATTCTTTAGAGTACCTTTTGTACTTCACTGATCCTTGATTTGGGTGAGATCAGTGTACACCATATTTGATAATATATTTCATTACTTAGACTTATCCAAGGTCATCACAGACTTACTTGGTTATAAGTCAGACCATAATGTCTTCATTGCTTCTCTGCTGGTACTTGACTCGCTTCACTCTGCCGAATATCTATTCTTACTTTGCCGTCCTACCAACTAGTAGAATACTTGTCTGACTCAACTTATACAATATGTCAGACTCTAAGTAAAGACTTATACAGAGAATTCTAACTTATTTCAGGCTTGCTATAACAGCTAGTATGACCATCATCAAAACATAATAAAATGTTCCTAACAATTTCCCCATTTTTTATGATGCCAAAACCTCATAAGCCTGAACACAAGTGTATCAAATTTTTCATAATAAATAACAGAACAAAACTCAATAATTTTATTCATCCCTTCATGGGCAATAAGATATTGCATCTTTTAATAAAAGTCAATGGCATAGAGTAAATTTAAAACTTATAAAAAGGGCTATTTCTTCTTTTCTTCAAACCTGATGCCCTTGCCTTTGCCTTTGATGCCCTTGCCCTTATCTGTTGGGCTTTCTTTCTTTCCGCTGGAGCTTTCAGGCTTTGAGCTTCCTTCCCCCCTTTTTGGCAGCACCAAACCGTGCCTCAAGAATTTTGTTTGCTGCCTCAGATTCTGGGAGAGGACCATACTTTTTCTCCAGAATTTTGTTGTTTGCTTCAGTGACATTGATGAGTGTGTTGAGTTGTTGGCCAGAGTAGTTATAACCTCATCTAGATGGTGGAGTTGTTGTGTGTGAGCATTCAAGGTATCCACCAATGGTTTGATATTTTCATCAATCTTGTCAGCATGAAATTCGAGATTTGTTTGGACATGGTAGGGAATAAGATGTTGTAGATTGCAGAGTAAGTTGCCTTATTTCTCCATCACTTCATCTTGAACCTTAATGTGACTGATGAGGGCTTCAATTTTGTGATTGAAGGAGGTTGCATCACTCCTTAATGCATCTTTTAGATTTTGCCTGCTGTGGTACTGCTTTTCCATGTCCACAATTAATGGTTGGATGTCCAGATTGAAGAGTCTCTCTGGATCAAATTCTTCTGGTGCTGATGCATCATCCTCATTCTCCTCATCTTCCTCATTCTCCTCTTCTTTCTCTTCTTCTTCCTTCTCTTCTTCTTTCATTTCTTTTATCTCTTCTTCAGCACTCTCAGGTTCAGGGAGAGGTTGCTGAGAGGTGCTGGCACTTGCCTGGCCCTGGAACGACTGATTTTCTTTTTCATGTGCCGAAGACTTAATTTCTTCGGTTGGTTTTCCCCCTTGATCAATGCTGGGGGTGTGGACAAGTTCGGCAGAGTGAGCTTGATCAGCTGGCTCACTCGGCTGTTTGGCCACTTTGATGAGGCTCCTAAGGAGTGCCTCTTGAATCGTTAGATCATCATCAGAAATATCCATATTTTCTTGATCTCTTTCAAGCTGATCTCTTTACTGTGGGTCCTCTGTAATCTTTTCTGCCTCACTGTCTATAGAAAGTTCTTCATCTTCACTGTCTTCTTCATCAGATGAAGTAAGATGATATCCTTCTTCACCTTCTTCCAGGTAGGTGACTTCTTCTTGTTTCTCTTCCTCAGTTGCCATATCATCACCGATCACCACAGGGTTGTCCTGGTTGCTGGCACTGGCTACAAGGGTACCATCTCGTGCTTTTTGAGATCTGGTTCTTCGTCCCACTCCTAATCTACTGCTTTCAGGCTCTTTTCTTTTACTTCTGGCAGTGAGTTGGGTTTCTGGGATGCCTTTACATAGGTAAACATTACCTTGTCTTTGTGTGGAGGCTGCAGATTGAAGGGTTTCACCTTCTGTTTGTCAAACAGGTGTTGAAGAGGGAACCCATAAGATTTCCTCTCCTAGAAGTCACCTTTCTTCTACAAACCCTTGCTTGGTGCAGTAATTTCCAGATCAATTTCCTTCTAGATTTGACCTTTCAACCTATTGAAAACAAACTGTGACCAGTTGAAGGGAATACCTTGATAGATAATCGCCATTAGCTTAACCCGTAGCTCATTCAGGTTCTCCATTGACCCTTTCTTCTTCAATGTTTTTGGTGATTACTGGTGCAAATTCAGCAAATGAACGTTTGAGTGTTGATCTTGTGAGTTTGTATGTCTTGTTGTTCTTTCTAGGATTCCTGGCTATTTCTGTCCAGAATGTTTTGATGTCAATCTGTATATTTTTCACATCAGCCGGACCAGTGTTGGGAAGGTTCAGAAAACGGTTGAGTAGTCCAGGTGTGATTAGCACTTGTTTTCCAAATATGGAGCTCTTAATGCAATCGGGGTCACTCTTCATTGTGATGGGCACAAAATTTTCATTTTTCCAAAACGTAATCAGATTTTCATAGCATATCCCATCGATTGGAGGGGTTTAGGAAGGTCATTAACCCCAGATTCGTACAGCCATCAACCAATCATTGAGCTTGTGTTTCATTGTCACAGAAGGAGAGGTAGTGTTCAGGCCTGAAAAATGATCCTGTGATGATCGATTTTTTGAAATATTGTTCTGTGGCAGAGATTGTAGAGGATGAAGCCATTGGTGAATGGGATTAATATTTAGGAAGGCTTCGATTTTTGAGAGAAGGAAATAGGGTTTTTGATTTCACGAGAGCGTAAAGAATTCTGAAAAACCTCTAAGTGTTGTTTAAATAGGATGATTCTTGGTAGTGTGAACGTTGTTGAATATGAAAGGATTTTGTGACGTAATGGCGTGATTTTATGTGTATAAATCAAGGTATTTGAGTGTAGTGGGGGAGTGGATTGAGGTAAGTAATGATAAATCCCGGGAATCGAGGTGATTGTAATTTTAAAAAAAATATAGTTACCTCCACGATTATTAATTGATCTCCACGTGAGTAATTTTCCACAGTATAATCCTCCATAAATTTTTGATTTTGCACGTGTATAAAACTGATTTAGTTCACACTTTAGTCTGCTGTTTACTCCATTGCATATTCCGGTGGAGTGACCTTGCTGGTCACTAAGCCGGTTTACTGACTTCTTCACTAAGCTGCTGATATGCCTGTTCCTAACAATCAGTGTAGTTGACTTCACTGAGTATCAGTGCCTTACCTGCCACATGAGTTTACTCATTACGGCAAGGGTTCAGCCAGCTGATGAGTTACTTGGCTGATTACTCCAGTTAGCTGCTCCTTAGCACTTAGTCAATGTCTATCATTCCCAACTCAGTTCTCAACTTGCTGAATCTTTCATGACTGAGTGGTTTTGTGAAAATGTCAGCCAATTGATCTACAGTAGGTATATATCTTAGAATGACATCTCCTTTTTCAACATGATCTCTGATAAAATGATGTCTCACATCAATGTGCTTAGTTCTTGAATGTAGTACTGGATTTTCAGTGATAGAAATTGCACTTGTGTTGTCACACATAATTGTAGTTGTCTTCTCCGTCATTCCACAATCCCTTAGCTGTTGTCTGATCCATAGTACTTGTGCACAGTAGTTGCCTACTGCTATATATTCAGCTTCAGCTATTGATGTAGATATGGAGTTTTGCTTTTTGCTAAACCATGAAACTAGTCTGTTGCCTAGCATTTGACAGGTTCCAGAAGTACTTTTTCTATCTATATTGCATCCAACATAATCAGAGTCTGAATATGATATTAACTTAAATCCTCCATCCTTTGGATACCAAATTCCAACATTGTTGGTGTTCATCAGATATTTGATTATTTTTTGGCTGCTAGGAGGTGTGATTCCTTTGGTTGAGCTTGAAATCTTGCACATACTCCTACTACAAATTCTATATCAGGTCTACTTGCTGTTAAATAAAGTAGGGATCCAATGATTCCTCTATAAAGCTTCTGATCTACATCCTTTCCATTTTCATCTTTTCCAAGAATAACTCTTGCACACATTGGTGTATCTGATGTCCCACTTGTGTCCATGTCATACTTGTGTATCAAGTCTTTTATGTACATGGCTTGATTGATAAAGATGCCATCTTTCATTTGCTTGACTTGTACTCCAAGAAAATAATTCAGTTCTCCCATCATGCTCAGCTGAAATTTGCTTTTCATTAAGTTTGCAAATTTCTCTCATAGCTTTTCATCTTCTGATCCAAAAATGATGTCATCAACATAAATTTGGGCCAATAGAGTGCTTGTTCCTTCCTCTAGCTTGAAGAGAGTCTTTTCAATGGTTCCTTTGTTGAATCCATTGTTGGTCGGGAATTGTGATAGTGTTTCGTACCAGGCTCTGGGTGCCTGTTTGAGTCCATAAAGTGCCTTTTTGAGCTTGTACACTTTATCTTCTTTCCCTTTGAGTTGAAAACCAGGAAGTTGTTCCACATATACTTCTTCTTCCAAAAGTCTATTTAGGAATGGACTCTTGACATCCATTTGGTAAACTTTGAATTCTTTGTGGGTTGCAAAGGCTAGAAATAGTCTGATTGCTTCCATCTTGCTACTAGAGCAAAAGTTTCATCATAATATATGCCTTCTGCTTGAGAATAGCCTTTTGCTACTAGCCTTGCTTTGTTTCTGACAACTATCCCTTGTTCATCCATCTTGTTTCTGAATACCCATTTTGCTCCAATGATGTTGTCTGTGTCTAGTCTATCAACAAGTTCCCAGACCTTATTTCTTTCAAATTCATTTAGTTCTTCTTGCATGGCTGTAATCCAGTCAGCATCTTGAATTGCATCATCTTTTGTCTTGGGTTCCACTTGTGATAGATAACATGATAGCATATTCTCCAGTTGTCTTCTGGTTCTGACTCCTGTATGAATGTCTTCAATAACTTGATCTTCAGGATGGTCTCTTAACCAGTTAAGGTCAAGTTGAAGTTGTTCTTGACTTGTTGCTTCCACAACTTCAATTTGTATATTAGCTTCATGTTCTTGTTCTGGTGCCTCTTCTATTGTATGTACTGGTGGCTCAAATTGATTTCCAAAATTGTGATTCAGAATTGTAGCTGGTACTGTTGTATTCTGATGACGGTCAAATTATACCCGTAAAAATCATCAACGTTGACCTTAAATCGAGATTAATAATGTATATTTCATATTAAATCACTCGTTTATATTTATTATTTAATGTAAAGTGATTATTAATATGATATTTGGTATTTAGCTGTTTTTATTATTAAAAGACCGATTTATTGTGCGATAAATGCTGATTTTGCAGATCACAACAAATCGAGAGGATTAATGTCATTCAATCAATGGTCTCAAGATAATGAAGAGGAAAATCGGAGCATTAATCAAAGGATAAATCAGATCAGTTCAAAAGAATGCAGAGGGGAACAAGTCAGACAAAGAGACGCGTTTAACACGTGTAAAAAAAGGCTCGGTCGACCGAGCCTATCCATTCGGTTGACCGAGAGAGTCGGCTCGGTCACTTGAAGTTTATCCGGAAAAAATCGCGTGTATATCTTCTAGATCCTTCCTAGGTCGGCAAAAACCTCTATATAAGCAGCAGCTACGAAATTTGTAAAAACACACCAACACACACCTTAGACATACATACAATACCTTATACCTTTTTATCAATTACATTCATAGCTTTGGTACGTTACAATGTAGCTGTCCAACAGTTTATTATGGCTGCAAATATGTAAGCCTTTAATTTTCTGTTGTTTTTATTTTCAGTAATTAATCCCTCCCAATTATGCTTTATCATTTGAATTAGTTAATCATAGCTAGATGATGTAGATCTAGGCTATGATATTAGGGATGTGGCGACTCCTTGCCTATGGGGATCCCATAACCTACGTCATACACTTAGTATTTATTCATGAATCTACTTGATTTAATTAATGCGTATATATGTTAGTTTATATGAATACTGTGCGAATTACTATTTAATCTGTTCTGTATGATGAACGCTGAGAGATATATTATAAGATCTAATCTGGGGACGAAATCGATTCGGGTGACCGAATAAGTTCATTCGGTCGACCAAGCCTATTCACTCGGTCGACCGAGCCCCTGTCATCTGTTAATTACGCCACGTCTTTATGGTTAGGTTAACCTAGTTGAATTTATTATCTCAGTAGGTATGGCTATGGCTACGTTACTCGCTTAGTTTAATTAAAACGTGTAAAAAGGAAATACCAATATAAACTCTTAGGTAGGCTTATGAATTGCTCTTCACAGACGTTCAACGTTATCTAGGTAGGTTTATATTTGGGGATTGCTAGCACCTGATTATACATACGTCGTAGATTAGCATGATACTATAACTTGGTAATTGCTAGTTGGACGAGAGCTTGAGTAATCGCTTAGGAAGTACGCCTAACCATAGGAATGTTGCCTAGACGAGGTGTACGATTAATATCGGCATCCTTAGTGTCGTAAGCGTGCAAGTTATATGAGATGGATACCCAAAAGGTGAAGTCACGTAATGTAGCACAGTGATCTAGCAACCTAACCGGTGCTAAGTCAAGTTAAAGAGGATGACTCCCGTAGCCAATCTAAGATAGATACAAACGGACTGACAGTTAATAAGTTCAGTTTATTATATAAATTATCTAGGTCCAAACAATAAAGACTATAATTGGGGAGGTTAATTACGTTGTGTCGAGTCGTGTCTTTACCTTTCTTATTTTATGTTGGTCGTAGACCGCCTCTATGTCCTTGACATGTTTAATTAATTGTTTGTATATAAGATGATCCACAATTGGTTCCCTGTGGGATCGACCTTGATTCACTATAGCTGTACTACAATTGGCCTAGTCCTCTTGCTAGTATTGGTTTATGGTGGTCAAGTATATTATAACCTGATTGACCCCGATAAAGTTTTTGGTGCCGTTGCCCGGGAACCAACGGTCAATTTCATATATAAATAATTTTCTTATTCATGTCAAGTTTTCTGTTTTAGAGTCTGTTTTTGAGTCCCTCTGGTTGTCTGCTATGTGTAAAAATTCCAGAATCTGGAACAGCTAGTTTCGCTCCCAGCGAGACGCCTCTCGTTGCCAGCGAGCCCGGTTCTATTTTCTTGGGACTTTGTGTGTCTGTTTATCCCCGTATGTTTAATCCGTAGGTCCGATAGCGACATGGGAAACCATGATAAAATCGAGTCTACGGTCGTTTTGTTTTTCTTCTTACGTTTGCGAAACCGGGGAAGCAATAATCTGAGTCAGTAATTTTTCGCGGGCGCTGAGAAAATAACCCAGCAAACATGTGGAGCTACGAATCTAAGATGGGAAAAGCAATGGAAGCAATACCTTTAAAGCACCAAGATGGCTCCGAAAAAATTTTAAAGGCTTAAATTCTTTGTGGTACAATGTTGAAGGCAAGGTACTACCTTTTTTGCTTATGTTTTACTACCTCTTGGTTTTTTGAGCATAAGTTAGCCAATACATGAACCTTAGTATGAATCTTAGCCAGGAGTTGGTTTGTAAGATTAATTCTATTAGTGTGGAAAGTTCTGCCCCAAATCTGTCTCATCTAGAGGGTGTAGGGAAACATGTAGTCGTTGAAAGGAAGCAGTGAATAAAGAGTTTCTCGTAGTTCTGTCAAAATCTCATTGTCCTATGCATGAGATTACTTATACTGGCCATGGGAGCATCAATTTGTGTAGTTTTTAACAATTCTCAATCTAAAGAAGACGTTGAGTTTTGAGAGAGCATAATGAAGAAGCATTATAGAGGATGTGATTAAAATGGGTCCCTAGGACTAAATCTCCTTAGAATTCACTAATTCCTAACACGAGAGCCGAGGTAAGAGCTTTGTATAAATGGTATGGATAAATGTCGTTTCCTAGGTCTCACAACCAAGGGAAGGGTATTAATCCGCAAAAGCGAGAAGCCACCTCTAATAGTGCTCAGAGGGTCAAAGTCTGGCGATCCAAGAATGATAACTGACAAGGATAATCTTTGGAAAGTCGAGCTGAGGACTTTAAACTCAGAACTACTTCTTTAAAACCCTTAGGATTTCTTTTTAGGATTTTAGGTTTTGTTTTCTTTGAGTCAAATAAAAGTAACGTGACATATGTTGAGGTTTATTATTTTGCCGTGTTCCGATGGCCATTGGGCTAAGGATGTGCAAAAAAAATTTACTCAATAGGCCACGTGAAATAGAGTTCCGTAGGAGAGTCAAGAAATTGCTAAAGAAAAGGAAATTTAGCAATCCACCTTAAGATGGAGGCATTAAGAGAATTTGAGAATTACTGAAAATGTAACAGAGAATGATTGGTGTGAACAAGAACAATTTTGGTCAACTTCTAAAACCTTTTATAAAGGTGATCCAAGTGAAAATCCAAAGTAGTGTGCAATTCATTTACGCAATTATCCTTATCTTTCCCTTTACACGTTTTCACCTTCAAACTTTTCGATCCTCTCACCAATCCGCCCTGCCGTAGTTCACATTTCTAACCATTCTTTCATCGCCTCTCTTTCTTTCCATCCGTTTCACTCTCCCACCCAATCCCATTCCTTTAAACAATTCTCAATCCCAAAAACACAATTTCTTACCCACCCTTTATCTTTTCTTCCCATCCTTATGTGTACCTTTTTCTAAACCCATCATAGTCTCAACCTCCATTTTGTTTACACAATACCCATGTGTTGCGGAATTTGAAATATTGCTAAGCTTTAATGATTATCTTTTATCATTTTGATTTTCATGATCCTAGTTGGGGTAAGTGTAGCTCTGACCCTAGCCTAGATTTTAAAAGTTTTTGGTTCGATTAAAATACAACTTATCTTTCTACCGGAAGTTTTACATTTCCCACTTTTACGCCTATTCCGGTCAAGATGATGAGTTCAGTTCTAAAATATCACACCGATCCGGCCTTGTTGATGACGTTAAGACTTTTACGTGATACATTGGGTTATTAGTAATTTCGAGGAGTAGCTACATCTTCCTAAGCTGTTGATATCCAATGCAAGCGAGAAGCGTCTGCGCTAAGTATTTGATTTTATCTTTAGTCTATAGGTCGCATTGAATATGTTATACCTTACCAAGTTTCTCTTTTATACTGGACTGAATACATAGTGAGCCAGTCAACCTCGTGTTTTCCCACATGGGGTTATGCTTTTTGATCTTTGTCTTTTCCACCCGGTTTTAAAAATATTTAGGCGGTGGAGGTTGTAGATGAAGACCACCATCTTTAGTTGCTTGTTTATTTTTCTTTCTATTTAGTATTTTTCTTTTTGGTTTCCCTTGTCATTGGTTGTATAAAATAAAGTGGCTTAAAATGTTTTTCGGTAGTCATACCTAATTACTGCCACATTAGTTTATCACTTCCATAGACATGGTGTTATTAACGGTTTCGTGGAGTTTGTCTGCTTATACAGGTTTTCACTTGCTTCTCCACAACGTGCTGACATTTACTCCGATATTGTTCCTTTACTTAAGAGCCGTTTCCAGAGCTAAGTCTTTTTCTTAAATTCTCATTTATTTTTGTCATTGAGGAGAATGCCATGTTTAAGTGGGGGGTAGAGACTTAGCTATGTTATGTTATGATTGAAATTTGAAGGAAACGGTAGAAAAATTGAAAAATTGAAAATTTGAATACATACCATATTATTTATCTCGTACCCTTAGAATTGTGAGTTCCTAGCTAAGAATTGATAGGAAATAAACCAAGTTTCATGAGTACGTGATCATTTTATACTTATGTTAAGTAAATTTAAGGATATTCATGCCCGTTTTTGCGAGTAGTTATTTATTATTCAATTACTCAATCTGTGAATCGAGTATACCGCGCAAATCATAATAACTGAAGAAATTATGTGTACATTGCATAGATGATTGGTCATGTTAACTTAGTATCAATATTTATCTGCTGATGCATTCTTATCTTTTAGCCATTAAAGCAGAGTAATAAGCTTGAGACGTACCTGTGTTTTAGCAATGCGTTAAAACACTGGGCTTGTAGTAACATTACCAAAGTAGCCCCGCGCTTGTGGTAATATTCAATGCTATGCATGATCTAAGATAGGGGATACTCTAAAAAGTTTTCTTCCTTGAGATTGATAGTATTTGAAAAATATGAAGATATGAAAAGAATATTCAACTCTTTAAGAGGCTTTGAGTAGTACTCGGTCTTCAAGTCCAAAAACCCTATAGATACGCTCTTGCTTATTGTTCTAGTGCTTTAACCATTGCGAGGCTTAAGAAGTATGAATGATGATGTTGGTAGGTTGAGATTACGAAGTCAGCATAAACTCTAATCTTGCCACGAATATATAAAACTGAATGCACATGCACACATCACTTTGATTCATAGTAAGTAGTGAATAATGGATATCTTATGAGCATGACTAGTATGAGTTGACTTGAGTTTCTTGTGTAAGTATGATTTGACCATAGAAAATGTTGTCTTGGGGAATGACTTATTGATGCTTTGTTCGGGACGATCAAAGTCTAAGTGGGGGGTAGTTGATGACGGTCAAATTATACCCGTAAAAGTCATCAACGTTGACCTTAAATCGAGATTAATAATGTATATTTCAAATTAAATCACTCGTTTATATTTATTATTTAATGTTAAGTGATTATTAATATGATATTTGGTATTTAGCTGTTTTTATTATTAAAAGACCGATTTATTGTGCGATAAATGCTGATTTTGCAGATCACAACAAATCGAGAGGATTAATGTCATTCAATCAATGGTCTCAAGATAACGAAGAGGAAAATCGGAGCATTAATCAAAGGATAAATCAGATCAGTTCAAAAGAATGCAGTGGGGAACAAGTCAGACAAAGAGACGCGTTTAACACGTGTAAAAAAGGCTCGGTCGACCGAGCTTATCCATTCGGTCGACCGAGAGAGTCGGCTCGGTCACTTGAAGTTTATCCGGCAAAAATTGCGTGTATATCTTCTAGATCCTTCCTAGGTCGGCAAAAACCTCTATATAAGCAGCAGCTACGAAATTTGTAAAAACACACCAACACACACCTTAGACATACATACAATACCTTATACCTTTTTATCAATTACATTCATAGCTTTGGTACGTTACAATGTAGCTGTCCAACAGTTTATTATGGCTGCAAATATGTAAGCCTTTAATTTTCTGTTGTTTTTATTTTCAGTAATTAATCCCTCCCAATTATGCTTTATCATTTGAATTAGTTAATCATAGCTAGATGATGTAGATCTAGGCTATGACATTAGGGATGTGGCGACTCCTTGCCTATAGGGATCCCATAACCTACGTCATACACTTAGTATTTATTCATGAATCTACTTGATTTAATTAATGCGTATCTATGTGAGTTTATATGAATACTGTGCGAATTACTGTTTAATCTGTTCTGTATGATGAACGCTGAGAGATATATTCTAAGATATAATCTGGGGACGAAATCGATTCGGGTGACCGAATAAGTTCATTCGGTCGACCGAGCCTATTCACTCGGTCGACCGAGCCCCTGTCATCTGTTAATTACGCCACGTCTTTATGGTTAGGTTAACCTAGTTGAATTTATTATCTCAGTAGGTATGGCTATGGCTACGTTACTCGCTTAGTTTAATTAAAACGTTTAAAAAGAAAATACCAATATAAAACTCTTAGGTAGGCTTATGAATTGCTCTTCACGCATGGACGTTCAGCGTTATCTAGGTAGGTTTATATTTGGGGATTGCTAGCACCTGATTATACATACGTCGTAGATTAGCATGAGACTATAACTTGGTAATTGCTAGTTGGACGAGAGCTTGAGTAATCGCTTAGGAAGTACGCCTAACCATAGGAATGTTGCCTAGACGAGGTGTACGATTAATATCGGCATCCTTAGTGTCGTAAGCGTGCAAGTTATATGAGATGGATACCCAAAAGGTAAAGTCACGTAATGTAGCACAGTGATCTATCAACCTAACCGGTGCTAAGTCAAGTTAAAGAGGATGACTCCCGTAGCCAATCTAAGATAGATACAAACGGATTGACGAGTTAATAAGTTCGGTTTATTATATAAATTATCTAGGTCCAAACGATAAAGACTATAATTGGGGAGGTTAATTACGTTGTGTCGAGTCGTGTCTTTACCTTTCTTGTTTTATATTGGTCGTAGACCGCCTCTATGTCCTTGACATGTTTAATTAATTGTTTGTATATAAGATGATCCACAATTGGTTCCCTGTGGGATCGACCTTGATTCACTATAGCTGTACTACAATGGGCCTAGTCCTTTTGCTAGTATTGGTTTATGGTGGTCAAGTATATTATAACCTGATTGACCCCGATCATATTCATATAAACTTGCCTTTGTGCTGCTCCTTCTTCTTATTCTTTAAGGCTTTCACCATTTGTGTTTGGTTCATCAAAGACTACATGAATTGACTCTTCAATCACCAGGGTTCTTTTGTTGAGCACTTTGAAGGCTTTTCTGGTGTCTGAGTATCCCATAAAGATTGCTTCATCAGATTTTTCATCAAAAGTATGCAGCTGATTCCTGTTCAAAACAAAGCATTTAGATCCAAACATATGTAAGTGTGAAATGTTAGGTTTTCTTCCATTCCATATTTCATATGGAGTTTTTCCATGATGTTTGTTGATGATTGATCTATTTTGAGTATAGCATGTTGTATTTGCTGCTTCAGCCCAAAATCTCTTTGGAAAACATTCTTCTGCAATCATTGTTCTTACTGCTTCTTTGAGTGTCATGTTTCTTCTTTCTGCTACACCATTCTGTTGTGGAGTCCCTACTGCTGATAGTTGATGCAGTACTCCATTATCTTCAAAGTAGGTTCTGATGACTTCATTTAGAAACTCTGTGCCTCTATCTGATCTGTCTTGAAGATATTTAGTTCCTTTTCACTTTGAATTCTTCTTAACAAGTCTGGCAGCTTTTTGAGTGTTTCTCTTTTCTTGTTCATGAATAGGGTCCAAGTGAATTTGGAGAAATCATCCACCACAACTAGAGTGTATTTCTTTCCACTTACACTGACTGGTGTGACTGGTCCAAAAAGGTCCATATGCAATAGATGTAAGATTTTTGTTGTTGACTGATAGGGCTTTGACTTGAAAGAACTTTTAATTTGTTTCATTTTTGACAAGCATCACATAGACCTTCTTTCTTGAATGTGATCTATGGTAGGCCTTCAACTACAGCTTGTTCTTTGTCAGTGTGTTGATGGTTTTGAAGTTGAGATGATTCAATCTCCTATGCCAAATCCAGCTGTTTGACTGCTTGCTTTTGACAAGCAAGCATGTTTCTAATCTTGCCGTCTTCCAATATTCCACGTACATGTTTTCCTCTCTCCTTCCTGCAAGTACAACTGTGTTGGTTTGATTGTGAATCACTTTGCATCCTTCCTTGTTGAAGTGCAAATTGTAGCATTTGTCACAAAATTGACTGATACTCAGTAGATTGAAATTCAGTCCTTTAACATAAGCCACATTTTGAATCTTCAAACTGTTTTTGAGCATTATGCCTTCCTCCTTAATTTTACCAAGGTTTTCTTTGCCTCCAAAAGTAACTTTAGGTCCATAAAAAGCATTAAAGTCAGTGAGCCATCCCTTGTTCCCTGTCAAGTGTCTGGAACATCCACTGTCTATGTACCAGACATCCTGCAAAACAAATTAATTTTGTTTAGGTACCCAACACTGTTTAGGTCCATGCCTGTTAGCAGTCATGCCTCCTACTCCAAGTGTATATCCAAATGATCTTCTCTTTGGATAGTTGAAGTCATTGTCACGGATTTTATTAACAAAGCAAACAAGTAATAGAATTTATAAATCCGGTTTTTCCTCAAGTATAAGGATCGTAGTATAGAGGTTGATACCGGGTCGATCTTACGGGGAACTGGCGATTGTTAACCCTAGTTTTTGTCTAATTCAATTATGTCACGAAAACTAATCTAAACAGCGGATAAAACTAAACGAAACTGAAAACAAACTTAACTAAAACGTAAAACTGGACAGAAGATATGATCTAAAGCCAGGAAAGATACGGGTTGCGAACTATTAAACTTAAACTAATATGAAATAGAGGTAACTAATCTAGATAATTCAAGTTTCATGGGATTAAATTCAAGTTTTAATGAACAAACGAGCGATTGATCCACCTATACTAACAAGTATCAATTCCTATCTCGATTATATTGCGTTTTCTAACCAAGTTGTGATTTCAACTTGTCTAAAACATGAACCCTAATTTCTTAGGTAATTCACCTATTAATCTATATCTTTCGATCGAAAATTAACGATTTTACTAATCAAAGGTGTAAACTTTAACCTAGCGATCTAACCTATTAACTCTCGTTATGATAGATTAAACAACTATTCCTTATCATGGTGATCTAAGGTTTATAGAGACTTTCATAAACATAAAACAATCATAACATGCAAATCTTTCGATACAATTGCAGTTAAACAATATAAACATGCATAAAGGAAACAACTTTAGGTAAAACTCACAATATAATCGCAGAAACAGAATCAAAACGTGTTGGATGGATTCACAATGCTTGTTGATGAAGCTTAGCCTCTCAACATCCTCTGGAAACTCGAAATTGCAGGAAAAAACTAACATAAAACTGCCTACTTTTAATCTAGAATTTGGAGCATAAAAACTGGAATAAAAGAAGTAAAAACGCAGCCTAAAGCCGCCCCTAGGTTTAGGGTTTCGAATAATGAGTATATCGTATCCTTAAGGTAGAGAAAACGCGCAGTATATATAGAAAACAAAGGCGGCGCTGCTAAGTCGGCCGAAGGACGCCCGTCCAGACTTGTGAACGCCCGTCCACTCGGATTTGGACTTGCATCAGATGCCCGTCCACTCGGCGTCCAAACTCTCTGTATTAAATTTCTCAAATGGACGCTCGTTTGGAGATGGTGGACGCTCGTCCAGTAAACTTGGAAAAACTCTGTATTGATTTCATCAGGCCGGACGCCCGTTCATTTCAGCAGACGCCCGTTCACTTGATGGGACTTGGACGTTCGTTCAAATTCGACTTTATCTTGATTTTTCCATACTTATCCCTTCTTCTTCAATGTAAATCATCATTATCTCTTCCTCTTTAATTAAATCCGACTTGATCATCTTTGAATCACCTCTTGAGCTCGCATTTGTGCATCTATAACACATAAAAATATCGCAAAATGTAATAATGTCCAATTAAATATAAATTCATCAATAAAACGCATAAACTGACTAATTTTGCGATTAACTTATTAAAAACACCACATGCTCAATATTTCCATCTAAACACTTATTTTCTTATGCAAATAATACAAATACGGGGGAAATTATCATAAAATACAAAGCCTTATAAAACATGTAAAAACACCCTTAACAACTCCCCCACACTTAAGCTTTTGCTCGTCCCGAGCAAAACAAAACGAGAGTCAAGGCTCGGAAAAAGAACAGACATCTCAGACAACATAGCATAGATCCAATAAATCAGAAGTTCACCACTGTGTGTGTGCAAAGCCATAGAAAACTTCCACTAAATCCAAACTTGAGAAACTCAAAGCAAAACTAGCGAATACCCCCTTCAAACTAGAGATAAATGACACTCATAAGATGTACCCTACAAACGTAAAATATCCCGAAAAGGATGATCGAATATATCTAGGGCCTTTCTGAAATACTCAGAGGATAATCCCTACAGCATATCATTAGTTTCTACTGGGGATAAGATAGACGATAACTTGGCCTTTCATTCATTTCATACCACTCCTTTTATAAGTTGATTTAACTATTTCACTTTTAAACGCACATCAGAATGAGCTATTGCCCTGTCATAGCAGAATAGGATATTCGAGATATACCCTACCTTACTCCAATCATAAGGCAGCTTTTTCTGACTGTCGTGAGCTTTTAGTCATCATAGTGGTATAGGACATACGTGGTATACCCTATCGCACTCAAATCATCGACTAGCTTTCGACACACCCAATTACTTTCATATTTTTCAACTTTTTCTTTTGACAATGAATTACGTGTTACTTATCACATTCAAACCTTAGATATTCACAGTATATCATACTTCGGATCTAAATACAAACTATCATAAATCTCGAGATATATACGTAGCACTAAGCACATGACTTATAAGAAAATCAAAAATCACTCGTCAAAAGGGGTATAACTTTATAAATTAGCTCATCATTCACTATGGCTCGTGAAAAAAATATATCTCAGGTGAAACAACTAACTTACCAAAACATATGATATATAGCTTGGATGACTACAAAAATAACGAACATTGAATCGAATTGCCTACTCGGGACAAAACAAAAACAAAACAGAAACAAAAATGTCGGAAAATTTGAAAATTCCAGCTCCAGCTCATTTTTAGCTCATTTTGCATAGAAACATAACGGATTAAGCAAATGTGTAGATACATATCAAATCATCCCCCTCCCCCACACTTAAAGATCAACATGTCCTCATGTTGTGCAGAACGAAAGAAAAGATAAAGAACTTAGCTGATTTTAACAGGTACTCGAATTGTCGGTCAGGCCGGAGCCTACGTAGTGACACTGATAACTCGTAACCATACAATGTAGCTCGACAAAACCACTAAAAATTATACCTGCATGACTTGACAAACACGGAAACATCTCGGGGAAAACGGGGAAGTATACCAGAATGAAAAGATATAGCAAAACCGCGTATTATCAAAAGATGAAACATTAAATACATCCACAAGTTAAACAAAGTAGAAATGAAAGTACTGATGCCTTATGGCTTACATGATCCATCGGAAAGAATAAATAGTAGCTAAATGAAAAGTACAACGAATCACGTAATCAAAAGTAGCAAGAATATAGAATCATAGTATCTAGGACAACTCAAAATCGAAAATGGACAAATAAAATCATGACTGCCCCGGAGCCGCAGAATCATCAGCCGGAGGTACATCACCCGCAGGGGCATCAGGCTGCTCCTCATCCGAAGAAGACTCAGATTCCTCCAGAACATCCGTAATGGCCTGCTCAATCGCATCAGAATAGATATAATCCATGGTGCTCGGATCGAAGATTCTGTCGTCCCTCGGCTGCCGGCCCTCACTGATACACTTCAGAATCGTCAAAATGTTGTTTTGTGTAGTCCGAATATCCTCCAACCAGTTACGTACACTGTTGCCCATACTCATCCTCATCCGGACTGAGGGAGATAAGGTAGGAAGTGAGGATGCTTGAGGTGGTGCTGATGAAGAACCAGGCTCCTGTGGTGCCCCCGACTCAGAATGTCCCGAAGACTTACCCTTTTCTCTCTGTATAGGCCTCGGGTTCTTCGGTTTATGATCCGCTCCATACTCAGGCACACCGGCATCAAGACACAAACTGTGAATCAAGTGAGGGATAATCTAGCTACGTGTATAAATCTTCTGATTGATAGCCACCTCATCGTATAATGCTTGTCCCACGTTCACATTTAGGCCAAAAGTCAACGCATAAAGCATGCCTAGGTCACCAATATGAAAATGCGTCAAGTTGTTCTTTGGTAACAACCGACTCTGAATAAACCTACACTATACTTTCCAATCCTCCGTCCAGGTAGTGGTGACTAACTCTTTCCGGTCTCCACCCGGCCTCAATGTCCAGGCCACATCCGGGCAAACTCTCAACCTCAACTCCTCCAAAGGATCTCGCCCCGTACTCTGTCTATGAACAATTTCTTCCTTGTAGTCCCTACCCTCAAAAACCGCCAAGTTATACTTCTGATTAATCACCTCTGGCGTAAACGGAACTTCCACCCCTCGAACCACAACTACCCCCGTCTCCAAGTCGGTCTCCGAGCAATTAGCGTAAAATTCCCGAACTAGGGAGCCATTGACCGGGGTAGTCGGGATAGTCATCAAGGCATCTCATTTCCGGTCTTTTAGCAACTTGACAAAACCCCGATCTACCTTCGCCTCCAACGTAGCCCTCTTAATCAACATGGTCCTCGAGAAATAGTGTTTAGTATAAGCGTTGTGGGCTCTAGGGTTCACGAATCTACGAGGCATAGGCATTGGGGCTACGGTTTTCGCTTTTTTCCTAGGTTGTGCAGCCCTAGTCTCCACCGGTTCCTCTCCCCGAAGAGCATCCATAGCCTCCTCAAACCTAGATGATGCTCCACCTCTCTGAGCCCTAGGCATCCGTACCAATGGAATATCATCATCCGTCTCAGACTCTGTGGTTGGCTCATCCCTCAAAGTTGCCCTAGTTTGGGTGGCTCTATGGGGCTACTCTCGAATGCTAACACCTCGGTTTGGATCAACTAAGGTGGGGTCAAACTCTTTACGTTTCTTTCCGGCCTCCCTCGCCACATCCTTAGCATGTCGCTTCACTACCGCCTTCTTATGAACCATGATTCACTCCTAGACTAAACCAAAACAATCCCAATTCAAAACAAGGCACCCGTTTAACATCCAAATCGGGATTTCAAAACAACCAAACCACCAACCACAACCATCATCAGCACCAAACCACCCATTCATCATCCATCACAACACCACAGCACAGTAACAGAGTAGAAAGAAACCACAAGACCAGAAAAAACGAATTAAGGTAATATTCAAGTGAACGAGCCGACCCAAAGATCGAACTCACAAAAACGTGAATAAAATCAAGAAAAGTTGTTACTAACTTACCAAGTAAGGTGAGTAGATGCTGATCGAGATGAAAATCAGTCCAAACAACACCAATTTGGCTTCCAAAATCGGATTTTTTTCCTCAAAAAGTCGGACTGAAGAGGGCTCTGATTCTCCAAAAAGATAGTGTGTTGGGGAATTTGGCTTTGAAAATCGAAGAGAGGGGATCAAGAGCGGTCTATAGCAATTTGAATCGCTTGAAATGGTTTAGAATCGAAGATTTTAGGGCAAAAAGAGGGGAAAAAGTCGGTTTTCGCGTTTGAAATCTAGAAAAATGAGGGTTCATGGACGGAGGGGGGTATATATAGACAGATGTGGGACGCTCGTCCAACTCAGTGGACGGGCGTCCAGCTGGAAAATTATATGAACTGGACGGGCGTCCTGTTTTTCAGACGCTCGTCCAAACATTTGAAAACTGAACAGGATTGGAGGGAAATAATCGGACGGGCGTCCAAAAGATACAGAGGGCAGACGGACGTCCAGTCCTCTAGACGGGCGTCCAATGCAGTTTCTCAACAAAATTATCAAATTTTCATGCAATTTAAATTCAAATAAGCCGTTTCTCATTAAACTTAAATAAAACTTCAAAAAGACAAATGGAAATCAACGAAGTACATAAAATTACTAGAAAATAAGTAAAAACAAATAGAAAACAGTGGGTTGCCTCCCACCAAGCGCTTTTGTTTTACGTCGTTTGCTCGACGAAACAACCTAACAACGCTAGTCGTCATAAATTTCTGACCAATCTATCACCCGGATAAGACGGCGGAGCATGTCAATCGCCGGAGGGAAGTCATACTCATCCTGCCAACCCCAGTCCTCACCAGCTACATCAACACCTCGAAAATGTTCAGCTTGCAGCACTAGCGCTAAATCTGTCAGCATTGGATCATTCAGGATTGTGTACGGACGTCCTAGAGCTGCCTGCAACTCCTCAGTAGTAAAGTCTCCACCTCCCGAACATCGGGGAACAATAAGAACATAGGAGACAGTCCTGATGCGGGTACTAATATCAAAGTCTACGTGCAAAACGATAGTCCCTCCCGGTCCGTCATCTACAGTGATAAGTGGGATCCTCCTAAGGAAAGGTAACTCCTCTGGTAGAACTCCGAAATTCATATCTAGAAAGCACAACTAACTGACAGATATAAACAAAAGCAAAACTTAGTAAACTAAACTTAAATACTAAAACTACAAAAGCATAAAACAAAAACAACTAATATAACGATATCTAGGTTGCCCCCTAGTGGCGCTATTGGTTAATGTCGTTAGCTCGACACCGTTGAAAATTCAGCCTGGATCAGGCCATTTGACTTTTCTGCCAGCCACTACCTCGTCTAGACTTTGATCAGTAGTTCGGCTGCAGAAACAGCACTTAACACATGGGGTGAAATCTTTGATAGCTTTCCAAACACGTTTGAACTTCCCCATGGTTGACTTCTTCTTCTGAATTTTCAGATGACGTTTTAGCTGACGCTCCCTCTCAAACTCTTCCATATCCCAACTACCTGCTAGAACTTCTTCAGATCGACCACTACCGGCATCCTCTGAAAACAGGTCGGGTGAAAACTCGTCAAATTCTTCGACTTTTGTAGCACCACACCTGAGGATATCGAGGAAACGAACAATCAAAGGTTTCTCTTTAGGTTCACCAATATAGTGCTTGCACCTTTGACCATTTACCCGAAACGGTTGGTCGCCATAACCGCGTAGTTCTAGAATGCCTCCAGGAATAATTTGGAGAATGTCAAAGGGACCGGACCATCGTGTCCTCAGCTTACCAGGGAACAGATGTAACCTGGAATTGTATAATAAAACTTGTTCCCCAACTTGAAATTCTCTCTTCTTAATTTTAGCATCGTGAAGGAGTTTCGTCTTTTCTTTACTGATCCTGGCACTTTCGTAGGCCTGGAGTCTGAATTCGTCTAACTCATGCAACTGTTGCAATTGATGTTTTCCACAAGATTGGGTATCGAAGTTTAAAAACTTCGTAGCCCAATAAGCTCTGTGCTCTAACTCGACTGGCAGATGACATGGCTTACCATAGACCATTTGATATGGAGATGTACCCATAGGAGTCTTATAGGCGGTCATGTATGCCCATAGTACATCATCCAATTTCAAACTCCAGTCTTTTCTATGACTGTTGACCGTTTTTTCCAGGATCTTCTTAATGCTTTGGTTGCTCCTTTCAACCTGACCACTAGTCATCGGGTGATATGGTGTACCAGTCTTATGGCGAACACCATACTTTTCAAGAACTTTCTCTAGGGGACGGTTGCATAAATGCGTCCCTTCATCACTGATCAAGGCACGTGGACATCCAAATCTCACAAAGATGTGCTTCTTTAAGAATTTCATGACCGTCTTATGATCATTGTGAGGAGTGGCTTGAGCCTCTACCCATTTCGACACGTAATCCATGCAGACTAAGATGTATTTGTTACCACAAGATGATGGGAATGGTCCCATAAAATCGATACCCCATACATCAAAGACCTCGCATTCTAGGATGGGTTTCAAAGGCATGTCAAAACGCCTTGTCAGAGTACCGGTTCTTTGGCATCTATCACAAGCTTTACAGAAAGCTTATGTATCTTTAAAGATCGTGGGCCAATAGAAACCGGATTGGAATATCTTAGCAACGGTTTTCCACGGGCCAAAGTGACCTCCAGTGGGTCCACTGTGACACTGCTCAATGATATCGCGTTGCTCAGACTCTGGAACACATCTTCTGAGCAGACCATCTTTGCAGATCTTAAAAAGATAAGGTTCATCCCAAACGAAAGATTTCAAATCAGAGAAGAACTTTTTCTTCTCCTGATAGGACAATTCTGGATCGAGATATCGGGCATGAAGGTAATTGACAATGGAAGAATACCATGGAACATCAGGAGGACAACCGTCGATAAACATAATGTTTTCTAGAGGAAAGTAAAGATCTATATCATCTGGATCATCCTTTTCCTCACCTAACATTCTTGAAACGTGATCAGCCACTACGTTTTCACTACCCTTTTTGTCTTTAATTTGAACGTCAAACTCTTGTAGGGTCAGTATCCAATGCAGTAGGCGCATTTTAGCCTCTTTCTTAGTCATCAGATATCGCAAAGCAGCGTGATCAGTCCACACAATCACTTGAGCTCCTAACAAGTAACTACGAAACTTGTCCATAGCAAAGACTACGGCCAATAATTCCTTTTCAGTAGTAGTATAGTTAACTTGAGAAGGATTCAATGTGTGACTGACGTAATAGATTGGCTGGAATTTCCCTTTGATTTTTTGTCATAAAACAGCACCAACTGCATAGTTTGATGCGTCGCACATAAGCTCAAAAGGTAGGTTCCAGTCAGGCAATATAAGAATTGGAGCAAAGATTAAACGGTCCTTAAGCTCCTCAAACGCTTGCTTGCAGCTCTCATCAAAATTGAACTCAACGTCTTCCTTATGTAAAGTAGACAGGGGCTTGGCTATCTTGGAGAAGTCTTGAATGAATCTTCTATAGAAACCGACATGTCCAAGAAAGCCTCTCACTTCACGCACATTCTTGGGATAACTCATCTTCTCGATAGCTTCTACTTTTGCCCTGTCAACTTCCATACCTTTGGCGGAGATCTTGTGGCCAAGAACTATTCCCTCATCAACCATGAAATGGCATTTTTCCCAATTGAGCACTAAGTTCTTTTCCACACATTTGGATAACACTTGATCAAGATTGTCAAGGCAGTCGTCGAAGGACTGACCAAAGACTGAAAAATCGTCCATAAAGATTTCCATACACTTTTCTACTAGCCCGTCAAAGATAGCCAGCATACATCTTTGAAATGTAGCTGGGGCATTGCAGAGACCAAATGGCATTCACCTGTAGGCGAATGTACCATAAGGGCAAGTGAAAGTGGTCTTTTCTTGGTCAGCTGGATCAATGGGTATTTGAAAGTATCCTGAATATCCATCCAAGAAGCAGTAGAATGCGTGCCCCGCCAGACGCTTAAGCATCTGGTCAAAGAATGGAAGGGGAAAGTGATCTTTCATGGTTACCTTATTGAGCTTTCGATAATCGATGCAGACTCTGTAACCAGTGACAAGTCTCAATGCTATTTCCTCTCCCTTCTCATTCTTCTCAATCGTAATTCCACCTTTCTTGGGAACTACCTGAGTCGGGGAAACCCATTCACTATTAGTGATGGCATAGATGATTCCCATGTCCAGAAGTTTGATGATTTCTTTCTTAACCACCTCTTGCATATGAGGGTTGAGCCTCCTCTGGGGCTGTCTAACACATTTCGCACCCTCATTTGTCTTGATCTTGTGCATACAGATGTCCGGAGATATCCCTCTGATATCTCCTACCTGCCATCCAAAGGCCTTTTCATTTTTCTTCAAGACGTTGATTAATTTCATTTCCTCTAAACGAGACAGCTTGGCAGATATAATTAAAGGAAGCTTGTCACCTTCTCTTAGAAACACATACTTAAGATGTTTAGGCAACGGCTTCAACACCAAATCTGCAGGGGGGTCTTCTAAACTAGACTTAAGATCTCCACCTTTCAACTCAACATCGCTGAGTTTACTCAGTGGTCCCACTGCCAAAGCTTCTCCCTCCAACAGCTCAACCTTAAATTCAGCTTCTAACTGCTCTAGACTTACCACACCATGATTATTCAAATTATCAACCGGTCGCTCATACTCGTTGTTGCCACGGCCATGACTTGCTTTTCCATCAAATCATCGAAGTCATCAGACGTATCCTCAATGGAAAAACCGGTTGGAGGACCAGAGGGTATTTGAGTGGATCTGGAGACATTATAGCTCACCTCTTGATCACCAACACGGATCGTCACTCGCCCACCATCGCAGTCAATGAGGGCTCTAGCTGTAGACAGAAAGGGTCTTCCAAGAATCAGGGGAACATTTTCGTCTTTTTCAATGTCAATGACGTACCAGTCAACGGGAAAGGTAAATCTATCAATTTGAACTAGTACATCTTTTAAGATTCCCGCTGCTTTCTTAGAAGATCTATCAGCGAATTGCAAATTCATGGTAGTGGGTTCTAGAAGATCAATCAAACCTAGCTGTTTGCACACAGACAACGGCATGAGGCTGATGGATGCACCCAGGTCACACAAAGAGTTAGGGAAGACCAGGCCTCCCATTAACACTGTAAGCACGAACTTTCCAGGGTCACCTCTCTTGGTTGGTAAGTCTTCATAATTGATCATTGAACAATCCTCACCAATCAGCCTTTCCATGTCTGACAACTTCCTTTTTGAAGAAACAGCATCCTTCATGAATTTTGTATACTTAGGCATTTCAACCAAGACCTCGGATAGTGGAAGATTCACCTGAGTATTTTTCAAAAGATTCAACACCTTTTCGTACTTCTTATCTTCACTCAAAGGGATGCTGCTCTTTCTCGGTGGAAATGGAAGCTTTTTCAGATCATTCTCAGAAAAGAATTTCTTTGAAGATTCACTAACAGCTTTGCCTTCCAGATCCTTCCACCGAACAGCTTTTCCAATCTTCTTATTAGTCAGGGGATCAGCCTCCTGACTTCCACTTGTTTCTTCATTCCTCAGGGGATCAGCCACCTGAGGACTTCCAGCTTTTCACCTCTCAGGGGATCAACCACCTGAGTATTCTCTTTCGGCCAAGGGGAGTGTAGGTGCTCAGCTTCCCCTCATGCCTTATCAATGGCAGGAGGGGCTAGTGGTTTCCCTGGTGGGAAGGACCACTAACTTGAGCACCGCTTCTTAAATTCATTGCACTGGCCTCCTCTCTACCGTATGGAATTGATGGTACGAGGTCAGTACATTGGCCATTGTTCAAGTCGGTTTGAGCAACTTGACCACCCTTTGGATTTTTCTCGGTGGCGGCGGTTGCCCGGGGGTCTTGAAGCTAACTGTTCAGCCAGTTGCCCAATTTGCCTCTCAAGGTTCTTATTTGTAGTCATCAGGAGTTGGATACTTTTATTTTGCTCCTCCAACTTAGCTTCAAGATTGTTAGATTGGGAAGGGCCTTGAGAGTTTTGGAAATTTTGAGCATAGGGCTGGCTGGGCCGACTTTGAACAGCTGGATTAGAATTGGCGGGCCAATTCTGATTGAACCTTTGATTAGAATTGGAAAAATTTGAGTTTTGGTTCTGATTAAAACCAGGGTTTCTATTGAAATTTTGATTCGAATTAAAATTCGAATTAGGATTGAAACTGGAAGATTGGTTAAACCCGTGGTTTTGGAAATTATTCTGGCCAGAAACTTGATTAGACCTTTGGTTGTTCTGGCCATAGAATGCATTCACTTCAGCATTCTGTCCGTTCATAGGACAGAATCGAGAAGTGTGCCCCATATTGTCTCAGTTTTGACATGTGACGTGATTACACTGTCCATAATCATGAACATCATTCACTTGATAAGGTGCAGGGGGATTGAATTGACACTGGCCAATCATGTGGCCAGTCTGACAACAGCTCTCACAATATAGAACCTGAGGGTTCTGTGGAAAAGAAGAAGTTTGATTCATTTGATTTGAAACTTGAGTAGTTGCCATCTGTTTCTGCAGCATGGCGATCAAACTTTGCATGTTGACTTCCTCAACCTTGGGAGGGGGAGGTGCTTGAATGGCTTGATAAGAGGGAGCATAGTTATATTTGGCAATGTCCTCGAACAGTGCCCACCCCTCATCAGGCGTTTTCTTCAAAAACACCCCACCAGATGAACTATTGACCATGCCTTTTGTAAGCTCGGTCAATCCACTAAAGAAAGTGTTGACTCGCCTTTGCAGTGGCAAGCCATGGTGGGGACACTTTCTAAGCAGAGATTTGAATCTTTTCCAACAATCGAAGAAGGATTCATTCTCTTTCTGGTAGAAAGTGAAAATCTCGTTTAAACACTGGGCTGTTTTTGAAGGTGGGAAGTATTGACTCAATAACTCCTTTTTGAGTTCAGCCCAGGTGGTAATAGATTCAGAGGGGAGAGAGGTAAACCACTCCTTAGCTTCTCCCTTCAGAGAAAATGGAAACAGTTTCAGTTTAATGGGATCCTCACTTACTCCTTGGATACGTGTAGTACCGCATATCTCTAAGAACGTATGTAAGTGAGTATGGGGATTCTCTGATTGATAACCGTGGAAAATAGATGCATGCTGCATCATCTGAATGAGTCCCGGACTTAGCTCGAAGGTCTGTGCAGTGATGGCTGGGATGACAATAGCCGGGTTGACTTTGACTTCGCCTGGCATGGCGTAGTCTGCCAACGTACGTCTATCCTCAGCAGCCATGATTACAAAATCAGTGATTTCCTTGGCTAGCTGATCCTCAAGATCTTGCTCGGCTCTGTCTGCCAGAACCGCAGAACGGAAAATCCGCCTGTTTGGCCGGACTATGGTTCGCTCGGGGTCAGGGGTGTATAGTAACGTTCCCTTTCGACTCCGAGTTTGCATAAACCGGACCAAAAACAAGTGAAAGCAACCTAAAGACTAAATAATTAAAAGCCTAATAAAAGGAAAAGAAAGGAAAGGAAGAAAAAGAAACAAGATTATTAAGGGAAAAGATGAAACAGACGGGCGTCTGCCCAACTTTTGGACTGGACGGGCGTTCGGATGCCCAAACGCTCGTCTGGTCTTCAGAAAACTTGAACGGGCGTCCAAATTTTATGGACGCTCGTCTAAGTGAGTGAAAACGCTACAGGATTGAAAATTTTCCAGCGGACGGGCGTCCAAGATCCCAGACGCCCGTTTGGTAGCGGGAAAATTAGAACAGGAGCAGAAAACTTGCAGAAAAGAAAGGGGGTAAGGAAAAACAGAGAAAAGAACGGAGACAGATAGATAGAAGAGAAGAAAACTAATCACAGGAGAAAGAAAAACCTTAAACCCTAAACTAAAACCCTAATATCCTAATAACCTAAACGATTATCAACTAAAAACAGGAATTAAAATGAAATAAAAACAAGAAAAACAAAAAACAAAAACTAGGCAACCGTCCGGTTCCCCGGCAACGGCGCCAAAAACTTGTCACGGATTTTATTAACAAAGCAAACAAGTAATAGAATTTATAAATCCGGTTTTTCCTCAAGTATAAGGATCGTAGTATAGAGGTTGATACCGGGTCGATCTTACGGGGAACTGGCGATTGTTAACCCTAGTTTTTGTCTAATTCAATTATGTCACGAAAACTAATCTAAACAGCGGATAAAACTAAACGAAACTGAAAACAAACTTAACTAAAACGTAAAACTGGACAGAAGATATGATCTAAAGCCAGGAAAGATACGGGTTGCGAACTATTAAACTTAAACTAATATGAAATAGAGGTAACTAATCTAGACAATTCAAGTTTCACGGGATTAAATTCAAGTCTTAATGAACAAACGAGCGATTGATCCACCTATCCTAACAAGTATCAATTCCTATCTCGATTATATTGCGTTTTCTAACCAAGTTGTGATTTCACCTTGTCTAAAACATGAACCCTAATTTCTTAGGTAATTCACCTATTAATCTATATCTTTCGATCGAAGATTAACGATTTTACTAATCAAAGGTGTAAACTTTAACCTAGCGATCTAACCTATTAACTCTCGTTATGATAGATTAAACAACTATTCCTTATCATGGTGATCTAAGGTTTATAGAGACTTTCATCAACATAAAACAATCATAACATGCAAATCTTTCGATACAATTGCAGTTAAACAATATAAACATGCATAAAGGAAACAACTTTAGGTAAAACTCACAATATAATCGCAGAAACGGAATCAAAACGTGTTGGATGGCTTCACAATGCTCGTTTGATGAAGCTTAGCCTCTCAAAATCCTCGGAAACTCGAAATTGCGAAAAAACTAACATAAAGCGCCTACTTTTAATCTAGAATTTGGAGCATAAAAACTGGAATAAAAGAAGTAAAAACGCAGCCTAAAGCCGCCCCTAGGTTTAGGGTTTCGAATAATGAGTATATCGTATCCTTAAGGTAGAGAAAACGCGCCGTATATATAGAAAACAAAGGCGGCGCTGCTAAGTCGGCCGAAAGACACCCGTCCAGACTTATGAACGCCCGTCCACTCGGATTTGGACTTGCATCAGACGCCCGTCCACTCGGCGTCCAAACTCTCTGTATTAAATTTCTCAAATGGACGCTCGTTTGGAGATGGTGGATGCTCGTCCAGTAAACTTGGAAAAACTCTGTATTGATTTCATCAAGCCGGACGCCCGTTCATTTCAGCAGACGCCCGTCCACTGGACGGGACTTGGACGTTCGTTCAAATTCGACTTTATCTTGATTTTTCCATACTTATCCCTTCTTCTTCAATGTAAATCATCATTATCTCTTCCTTTTTAATGAAATCCGACTTGATCATCTTTGAATCACCTCTTGAGCTCGTATTTGTGCATCTATAACACATAAAAATATCGCAAAATGTAATAATGTCCAATTAAATATAAATTCATCAATAAAACGCATAAACTGACTAATTTTGCGATTAACTTATTAAAAACACCACATGCTCAATATTTCCATCTAAACACTTATTTTCTTATGCAAATAATACAAATACGGGGGAAATTATCATAAAATACAGCCTTATAAAACATGTAAAAACACCCTTAACAGTCATCAACTTCATATGTATAAGGCATGGCAGAATATCTTCTAATCTTTCCACTAAAGGTATTCTGATACTTTTCTCTACTTTTTGGTGCATTTGCATTCTTTTTCACTTTCAATATGTAGGGAGAACCTTATTTTCATGCTGCTTCTTGTGTCCAGGAATATGCCTTGGCTGGCTTTTCTTGAACACATGATGCATGTTATGAAATGGTTTCTTCTTATATTTTGGGGGTGTAATGTTCCAATCATCCTCAGAAGGGTAAAGTCTTCCCTTACCTTTCTGAACTCCTTTGCTTTACTGGGCTGGATTGATGATTTACTCTGTTGTTTCGCTTCACTAGTATTTGACTTCACCGGTGCAGGATGAGTGGTAGAAACTATGACCTGTCCTTTTCTGAATTTTTGTCCATTATTGGTCCTAGATTCATATTTGAGTTGACCTTTGTTTATATTGTCATCCTGACTGTTGTAGCCAAGACCAGATCTGGATCCAAACCTTTTTGGGGGTTTGTAAGCTGGTCCACTAAGTGGTGCAGTGGTGATCTTAACTGGTAGGGAGATTTTCTCAACTGGTCTTTCAACATTGGATGGGTGATCATCTGCTGCTTGTTGATCAGTTGAGTGGATCTTCTTACTAGTTTGTTCAGCTTTTACTTTGTCTAGTTCTTTCTTTAATCTTTTATTTTCCTTTCTTAGATTCTCACATTCCTGTTCCAGAATTTCATGATTCATCTCAATTTCTTCAAATTTTCTCATGAGATTTTGGATTAGGTTTGCATAATCTAGTGGAAGAATAGAAGATTGTGCAGTGTCAGATGTGGATGCACTAGAAGATGAGTGTGAGCTGGATGTTACCTCATTTTCATTAGATTCTTTAGCCATAAGGCATAGGTAAGCTTTTTCACTGTCTGAGATGTCAGCTTCATCATCATTCATTCTTTTCATTGCTAGTTTTAGCTTTGAGTGCCTTCTTGCTTTTTCTCTTATCAATTGTCTTGTATTTCTTTTTATCCTCATCTTTGTCCTTTTCTTCAGGGCAATCAGCCTTGAAATGACCTTTCTTCTTATAGTTGAAGGATCTGTATTCATCATCATTTTTCTTCATGTCTTTGCTTGTGCTAGACTTCTTGTATGATGATGATCCTCCTTTGAATTGCTTCTTCATGCAAAACCTGTCAAAACGTTTTACCAGTAAAGCTACCTGTTCCTTCAGCTCCTGTGTCTCTTTGCTGTTTGCATTTGTTGTGTTACTTTCCTGGGGTGCAATTAGTGCACTGGCCTTATGTGCCTCTGCTGGTGCACTGACAGTTAGATGTAATATCGCCGGATGGATCATAGATCCACCCGATTACGCAGCGGAATAGTATGGATCTAGATCTAATCAACCAAAATACATAAAATAAATAGATCTACACCTACAAGGGGGTTTAGATTGCTTACCAGTTTATGGTGTATAAACGTCAAGAACAATCTCTAATCCAAGCTACTCGATCCAATGAGATGCCACTGTCTTCCAACGTGTATCTCCAAACAACACCAAGTGTATGGTGTTTCATGTCGCCGGACCTCCTTGATATTCTACCTTAGAAAAACCCGAACTTTTTCTAAAACTCAAACCCAAAGAAAATAACCGAAAATTCTAAGCTATTTTCCATCCAATATTTCGAAATTTGTATTGTATGGCATAAGGCTTTGGAGAACTCTCTTTATATAGGAGAGTAATGCTTGTCCTCCAAGGATTTAATAATTAAGAGATAATTATTAGATTAATCCTTATTCCACATAATAGATAAATACAATATATATCTCAAAAAAATTAGGATAAATCATATTATTATCTAATATTCCATGAATTATCAATTAATAAATAAAAGATAAATCACACATTAAATAATTATCAAGAAAGCTAATTCCTTGATAATTAATTAATCACAATATGCGCCCCCTCCCTAAGTAAATAAAGGTCCATGCATTTTTTGACACATTGGGCCGAGTCCACGAAAAATTTCTTTTCCATGTATTTAATTATCTAGTCCAACTAAACAATTAATCCACATATCAATTATATAGTCCAATCCAACTATTTAATTACAATTGAGGTGAAACGACGAGAAATCACATATTCTATATTAGGAGCCACGTCGGGAACCTTGGATGTATATTCAGTAGCTATAATAAATTATATAAAATTATTTGTCAGACCGAACAATAATAATGTATCTATTAATTCCGGGATTACACCACCATAAACCCGAAACTGAACTCTGCCGAATATAAATAACTTATACTCAACTATGAGTTGATAAGCGTCCACTGATATAATCATTACATACGGATAAATCCTCCATAGATTGTTCATTTCGATTCGGGATATTTCGGTAAACCCTTCTCGAAATATATTATCCATATTTACCATTAACCCCCTAGTGATCAATTAGTTCATAACCAATATGATATGAGCTGGGCCCATCGATCAGTTTCTAGGGTCAACAAATAAGGGAACTGTCTGTCTACTTCCTTAGGGAAGGAATGGATTCCATATCAGTGATAGCACAAACTACTCACTCATCCTAGAATAGAGCCAACGAGAAGTGTTGGACCACGTACAACGAAGTGATCCTTACTAACACATCAAACTCTACCCTAGTCTAAGCAGTCTTCTGTGATCACCTTAGGATTGAGATTAATCCATATATGATCATCTTGTGATTCGATAGGACTTCTCAATTACAGAGTTATATCGAGAACTCAAATCAAATCGGTGCATCACTATATGATTATCATCATATATAAATGCCCCACTAGGTACCCTATTACCGACAGTCCGGATAAGACTGTCACACTGTAAAGTGTTCTGGGCGCATTATTAGCATATTAATCATGAGACCTGTACTCAGATTAATCAACGCTACGGACTAAGTTAATTTTAAGTACATCTCACTAACTCAATCCTCTTGTGTATAGCCATACACTGAGTTATGTGATTAGATAAACGAGGTACTTAGGGTTTTCAGTAGTGTCTTAAATATAAGCATACATGCATATAATAAGATGAATTATTAATTATGTCCTAAAACAATTAGATAATTGTCTTTCGGGCACTACACCTAACAATCTCCCTCTTGCACGAAAGGCAAGTGGATTAATTGTTTTAGAGCACACCCTTTATATCTATACTTACAACATTCTCCCACTTGCTCAAAACAAGTGAGACGTATCCTCAAATCTGTACCCTCCAAGTGCATCTTAGTAATTCATCCTTCCAAGCACGACCGGAGTGTGCCGCCGCAGGGTAGGTCAGTGACCCGGCGCGTACTTAGAATCTGAATACCATGCGACTCGGTACACTGATCAGGTAAGTTGTCGGCTTGAGTCAATCTTTGGGATCGAAACGTCGCCTTTCCATCTAATCCGGTGGTACACTTTCTATATGCCTTTGAGTCAACACTGAGGACAAAATCGACTTAACGATAATCCTTAATCCGACCTAAAGCCAGAATCAGTGTTATCACTTATATTCTTGAATATACTTGAATATATTAGCACATTATTCCTCATTCTCCCGAAGATACTTGAGGATTCACTAAACATCCCATTTAGTATTCATCTACAGGTTTAGATAATCATTCCTGAGAGGTAGGGTAGACTACATCATTGAATGCTGCATAAATGCAAAAAAAATCTTAACCAGGTGAATGGATGGGATTGCCAATGATCGATTCTCATGAATTTGAGCGAATCAAATCCTTTAGAATGAATCCCGATGGCATGTCAGACTCTGACTTCAGATAACACACCCATGTTGTTTCCAACTGTTTCAGTGTTACCATTCACAAACACTAATCTACATACTACTTTACTAATATCGAAGCCCAGTCTACGAAAAACTTATCAATATTCTGGTCAAGGCCACATATTAATATATATGACTTTGAAATTACCTAGAGGTTTGCTTTTATCCCCAAAGGATATAAGCTATGGCGGGCATCCTGCCAAAGGTTCTATCTGAATAAATTTAAGATACCGTTAGTCTCCCAAAAGGGTCTTAGGGAATCACCCCTATTTTCTGCTTTGTAACGAATCCGTTATTTGTTCTTAGCTAAAAACTCTTCTGTTCTGAATGAATTCAGATTCCGTTGTTCGGCAAGGAAGTTTTAGGGAATCACCCCTATTTCCCTCTGTCTGATGAAATCAAGCAAGACTGAGTGGTAAGAGAGATCACGGTCTGGTTAACTCTCTACCTTTTAGGGCATCACCCCTAAATTACACAGCTTTGCGGTGAAAGTTAAACTTTCCTATTCATTCGACTCTTCTCCATGTAGTTCCAATTACTCCTATTGGGCCTGAGATACTCAGGTGGTTAGACAAGAGTTTCAACAGAACTGGAGTATTAAACTCCATTCACAGGGTTATGGCTTTTAAACCAACCTCTATGATCAGGATCCTATACAGCCCACAAAGGACTATAGGTCATCAATCTACCCTATAGACCGTAAGGTCCTGCAATGGGTAATGGACAAACCATACTCCCACTGCGTTCGGGGTGGATTGATATACTGATCTAGTTTAGTAGTTTTTTTAAGTGTTATCACCAACTCCCGGTGTTGGATGTGGAGTGAACAAATCAGTTAGTAACATCTTGAGTACAAATACTTCAAGATTTAAGGTTGTTATTTATAGACTCTATCAGATCGAGTTTGATAGTATAACCGTCATTCTATGATTTTACGAGTTTTATAACCAACCTTTACTCAATGCATTAAGATATTTCACGACCTAAACGTGTACGCAAAATTTCCAGTCCTACCTTCAAGCACTCGGTGCTAAATGCCTCTATTTACGGAAGTGGGGTGAACCGAATTCACTCCTTATCCACAAATGCATAGGCATCTTTTAGGTAGACTTCTCGGTTTTTCATTACAACCGTTATTTTGCAACCAATATCTTAAATGAGTTCAACAGCTTATCGTAGCACATCAATAACTATATAAGGCAAATTTATGGTGTATCCCTTAGTGAAAATATTTCATTGGGAGGCAGGCCGAGCATCAGTCCCGAAGACTACGCAAACCTATTTCTGAGTATGGAATACTCTATCTTTGGTGAAATCAGAGATTCCTCCAAATATTTTGGATAAACTTACCGGAGTTTCGAGTAGTTATTAGACAATATGTCACTACTCAGAAGCTCCCACTAGCTTGTATCTTTCATATGACCCGAAGTTCGATATGAACAGGCTATGTAACTTCTTTAAATCTATTACCCTTTCCCGATTGAAAGGAAACTTAGTCATTGTTCCTTTGAGACAGTGTTCCTATGACTGGGAGATAGGAATCACCCTAAGCCAGTCTTCAGATCTTGTCGTTAGGGAATATGCACTAATTAATAGTATATAAAGAAGTGTTTATCTAAATACGGAAATCATTTGCATTTATATTGTTTAAGATGTGTTACATATACCTATTCAGCATTTCTTAGTGGTTCTGACTTTATCAAACAAAAGTTCGAGTCTTGGATTCGTGCTACGAATGTTATATTCGTCGTCAATAAGGCAAACAGATTATCCTATTGAAAATGAATACGTTCGTTCCAACGAATCCGAAACAGAAAATGAATTTTCTGTGATACTCAGGAATTGAATCCGAGATTTATTTCCTTATATCACTCCCACTAATCTATCTGAAATAACTGCCCGTTGTCTATTTTATTTATCGTTTAATGCAAAGCTACCTAGTTCTTCCAAAGAACATAGCTTTCGAGGAAATTTTTGAGGATGCATTGGTCAGTGATCCGAAATCACATTCCTTATCCTCTAATTTTCAATTTATTAATTTTCCGGTTTAGCCTTAAAACTACTTAGTTTAGATGACTAACACGTATAAACATTCCTTCCCATTCTTGACTTTCCTTAGATGGAAACAGTCTTGAACTAGCAGTTCGTTTGAGTAGACACTACTCTTGAACTGTGGGATGTTCAGTGTTACTTGCTTGGACTATCGATTTTTCTAATCATCAAATCAGAAGACCAAAGCTCCCACTAGTTTATCGGTTCCAAATACCGTCTAACTAGCAACACTTTGTAATTATGATTTTTCAAAGATTAGAACATCACCTAGAACTAAGCTCCCACTAGTTTATCATTTCCAAATACTGTCTAACTAGAAATGCTGTGTTCATGATGTTTCAAAGATTATAAAATCTCTAGAACTAAGATCCCACTAGTTTATCAGTTCCAAATACCGTCTAACTAATAACGCTTTATTCTTGTTTTTTCAATGAATGGAAAAACTCTTGTGCAGTCCATTACACATTTCTAATGATTCAGAAAAACGACAAATCATAAGACTAAGGCTCCCATTAGTTTATCGGTTCCAAATACCGTCGAACTAGCAACGCCTTATGTATATGATTTTCCAATTTTTCAATTTAGAAATTTGTTGTGTAATTACACTTTTAAAATTCACTAAATGAATTTGTCTGATAGTCCTATATCATCTTTTGTAAACTAAGTATGGTCGTCTCTCGGTCAATACGAGTGACACACGTGACATACCTGTACTATGTCAGTTAAGTTTTTAAAGGCTCAAGAGAATAAATATCTTCTAAAAAAGTAAATGCATTGTTTGATAATTTACAACGTACTTGTTACTTTCCACATTTTTAATGAAGTCTTATTACTAACAGTTTAGTAGCTTAGAGATTTAGTTGTAAACAAAATGACAGAAAGTCAAATTCAAAAAATAAATTTTCACTACTAGATTTTTATTTTAGGAATTATAAAATATAAAAAAAAAAAGTTTATCCTACCATTCCAAGGATTTAACCTCGCACCTCAGTGCCGCCGTAGGGTAGGTCAAAGAGGTGACGGTTAAACTGTGACAATCTCTCTCAATGATTAAGCTTCGAGAATCGAACATCTCACGGGAATCAGACATCCCGGACCTTAATCATTGATTACCTTCCTTTTCTAGCTTAGATATTTCAAAAATATCCATAAAGAGTGTGACCTACTATATCAGGTCACAAAGTACGCCCCGAGTATGCCGCTGTAGGGTCGGTCAGTGACTCAAAGAGTACCCAAAATCCTATCCTTTCGGAGACCAAGCCTTGAATTTTGATAGGGGTGAACACCATCCGTAGGGGGCCGAAATCAAAGCGGCTCGAGGCGTCACCCTTCTCTCACGTGCTTGCATCTATAGTAGAGGCCGTGGGGTTGGCTGTCGCCTTCCCCGCTCCCACTCAATAATTTGAAAAAGTGGTGGGTTTACTAATTATGGTTTCGGCCTTGACAATAAGAAACAATAAATCAAAGTACTCCGAACAGGGTCGGTTATATAGGCAAGCCTACGCCGTCCTATTCATTGGAACATATGTGACAGTTCAGGCCAATCCGGCAAGAGAAGCCCCGTTTAGCCCGAAGGCTTATCCGGCTATGCTAAGTCTTGTCGAACTACTGTAACGTACATTACACGTGGAGGGGAGTCGATTGAGCCGAAGCTCTGTTGAACTGCCCAACCATGGTTAGACAATTTCCGAACCCATGTACTAAGATTCTCCGATTTCTAAATTGTCACCCAAAGCGTAATCTCGTTTCTATTTAAGGTGGGTTCACTGAGAAGCCATCACCGAAAAGCTCAACGATTTATCTAAGTGGGATTCACCGAGAATCCATCACTAAAATCGTAACGATTGACAAAACCCGGTTCCTCGGTTTTTATAATTAATTACTTATTTATAAACTACCACATATTAATTAAATAAGCCTTTAAATTAATTATACGAGTTATACATGTCTAATTTATTCGAAATAAACTAGCTACATGTATGCATTGGAGTGGAATCATGAAGATGCATGTCATGGCAATTTCCGGTTATATCATACAATTTTCGATCATACACGAAAAAAAAATAACGGAAAAATAAACACCGAGATGGATCGTTGGTACCCCCGACTAACCTATTTTCTAAGGAAAAGTAAAAACTTAATCTAATCTTCGAGTCTTGAACTTCGAATCTTGAGCTCGAACTGCTGAATCACGAACCACGAACACCCGAGAGGAGAAGGGATTTAAATTAAATAAATCCAATTTATTATAATTAAAACCTTTTTAATTAAATTTTTTTTTCTTCTTCGGCTGTTTTAAAATTATTTCCAAAAAATAAATTTTTATTTTATTTTATTTAATTTTCTGCCAAACGGCAAATTTTAAAAAAAATTACATACAGCTGCTGAAACCCCAGCCGCATTCTGGTTTTATAAAAAACAGACTTATAGCGACGCTTTTCTGCGTCGCAGAAAGTCCTGTAGCGCAGAATTTTAATTAAAAACAGGTTTTTAGCCGTTTCTCCTTGTTCATACCTTGGGTTTCGCCTTGATCTTCATCTTTTCATCAAGATCTTCATCTTTTCGAGCCCGGAACAACAAAATTACAATAAAAGATGCTACTTTTACACATAATTTTCGATTGACATTAAATTAAAATACAAATCCTATGCTCAATTGTTACTAAACAAGAGAGCTACAAAATAGATCTACGGGTAAACAATACCAACCCCAATTCATCTCTTCAACCACAACAATCACAAGCATACAATCATGATATTTTCGATTCAAAAAAAAGAAAATAAAGCAATCTACACATGCTATTCCACTCCTTAGATCTAAAATTTACATACTTTGATTGATAGATCAAAGGATCCGATACCACTTGTTAAATGTAATATCGCCGGATGGATCATAGATCCCACCCAATTCTGCAGCGGAAAGTATGGATCTATATCTAATCAACCAAAATACATAAAATAAATAGATCTAAACCTACAAGGGGGTTTAGATTGCTTACCAGTTTATGGTGTATAAACGTCAAGAACAATCTCTAATCCAAGCTACTCGATCCAATGAGATGCCACCGTTTTCCAACGTGTATCTCCAAACAACACCAAGTGGATGGTGTTTCAAGTCGCCGGACCTCCTTGATATGCTACCTTAGAAAACCCGAAGTTTTTCTAAAACTCAAACCCAAAGAAAATAGCCGAAAATTCTAAGCTATTTTCCATCCAATATTTTGAAATTTGTATTGTATGTCATAAGGCTTGGGAGAACTCTCTTTATATAGGAGAGTAATCCTTGTCCTCCGAGGATTTAAAAATTAAGAGATAATTATTAGATTAATCCTTATTCCACATAAAAGATAAATAAAATATATATTCCAAACAATTTAGGATAAATCATATTATTATCTAATATTCCATGAATTATCAATTAACAAATAAAAGATAAATCACACATTAAATAATTATCAAAGAAAACTAATTCCTTGATAATTAATTAATCACAATATGCGCCCCCTCCCTTAGTAAATAAAGGTCCACGCATTTTTTGACACATTGGGCCGAGTCCACGAAAAATTTCTTTTCCATGTATTTAATTATCAAGTCCAACTAAATAATTAATCCACATATCAATTAAATAGTCCAATCCAACTATTTAATTACAATTGAAGTGAAACGACGATAAATCGTATATGCTATATTAGGAGCCACGCCGGGGACCATGGACCTATATTCAGTAGCTATAATAAATTAAATAAAATTATTCGTCAGACCGAACAATAATATTCAATCTATTAATTCCGGGATTACACCACCACAAACCCGAAACTGAACTCTGCCGAATATAGATAACTTATACTCAACTATGAGTTGATAAACGTCCATTGATATAATCATTACATACGGATAAATCCTCCATAGACTGTTCATTTCGATTCGGGATATTTCCGTAAATCATTCTCGAAACATATCATTATTTACCATTAACCCCTAGTGATCAATTAGTTCATAACCAATATGATATGAACTGGGCCCATCGATCAGTTTCTAGGGTCAACAAATAAGGGAACGGTCTGTCTACTTCCCGATGGAAGGAATGGATTCCATATCAGTGATAGCACAGACTACTCACTCATCCTAGAATAGAGCCAACGAGAAGTGTTGGACCAGATACTACGAAGTGATCCTTACTAACACATCAAACTCTACCCTAGTCTAAGCAGTCTTCTGTGATCACCTCAGGATTGAGATTAATCCATATATGATCATCTTGTGATTCGATAGGACTTCTCGATTACGGAATTATATCGAGAACTCAAATCAAATCGGTACAGCCCTATATGATTATCATCATATATAAATGCCCCACTAGGTACCCTATTACCGACAGTCCGGATAAGACTGTCACACCGTAAAGTGTTCTGGGCGCATTATTAGCATATTAATCATGAGACCCGTACTCAGATTAATCAATGCTATGGACTAAGTTAATTTTAAGTATATCTCACTAACTCAATCCTCTTGTGTATAGCCATACACTAAGTTATGTGATTACATAAACGAGGTACTTAGGGTTTTCAGTAGTGTCTTAATTATAAGCAGACATGCATATAATAAGATGAATTATTAATTCTATCCTAAAACAATTAGATAATTGTCTTTCGGGCACTACACCTAACATTGATTTCTCCGTTCAACTCAAATTCATGAGCCTTTATTTGAGACATTAGAGTTAAGGTATCAGTGTTTGCAAGATTTATTGTTCCTCTAATTACTGATGTGATGATCTTCCATCTTTCAGGTAAGACTCTCAAGATCTTCAGGCACACTTCTTTATGTGGATATGTGTGTCCAAGTTGTTGCAGTTCACTGATGATGCTTGAGAATCTGTTGTCCATTTGATCAATGGTTTCACCAGCCTTCATTTTGAAGTTCTCAAATTTCTGTTTTGCAATAGACAATTTGTTTTCATTAACTACTTCTGATCCTTTATTGATCAGTGCGAATTTGTCCCACATCTCCTTTGCTGTTTTTCAATCTTTGATCCTCTGAACATATTACTGTCTAGAGTCTTCAAGATAATGACTTTTGCAACTAAGTCAAGGTTTGCTCTTCTCCTGTCATCCTTGGTCCAATCTTTCTTGAGTTTGTCTATTACTTTTATTTGATCTGCTCCTGTGGATACCACAGTTGTGATCTCGATTGGGCCATCACTGATTACATTCAGCATCTCCTCATGAGTTGCTGTAAGAAGAGACTACATTCTATTTTATATTCATCAAAATTGTTAACATTGAATATAGGTACCTATGACATAAAATTTGAGGAATCCATAAATACAAAAAATATATATATATATATATATATATATATATATATATATATATATATATATATATATATATATATATATATAAAGCACGAATTTGAAAACTACTTTGAAAATATATGATCTCATTGTTACCAGAAATTAGATCTGAACAGGTTCTGATACTAGGAACACTGCTCCGATGCCAATTGTTGGTCCCAGAGAACGGTAAAATTATAGTCAGGGGGTGAATGACTATAGTGGAGTTTCAAAAACTTTTTATGTATTTAAAATATTTTGGGCAGCGGATAAGTCCCTTTTTAAAATGTTGTTTCAAAGTAGATTATGCAATCACAAATATAGAGTATGCAATAAAATAAAATGTTGTAAGGTAAATTGCTAAAAGTAAATATACACAAAGGTTTATAGTGGTTCAGGGTGGTGTAATCCCTTAATCCACTCTTCTCCTGTGATGATTGGAGGAATTCACTATTATTTTCACAGATACAATAGTACGATTGTCCTTGACTATACAAGCTTCACAATCTTCAAGACTATCACTCCCTGGCTTCAAAAGCTTAAGTGACTCAGTCCCTATCACTGCTCCTTGAGAACAAATCTTTCAACAGCTATCACAAAGGTTGCAACTCCTGCTCAGATTTCTCTAATTCAATTGCCTCAGTTGATTTGAATTGGATTCACAAATTTGTTGATCAATCTCAGAGCTTAATTTGCAATTGAAGTTCTGATTCCTGAGTTGATCTCTAGATTTTTCTTTTTAGTATAGATGGAGGGATTTTCACTTTGACAGAGTTTCTGCTTGTATTTTTATCAGACTTAATCGTTATTTCTTTTCTGTCAATGCCTTCTATTTAGAGCTTGATGATCCTTAATTTGAATTTCCGTCCGTTGGCTATTTAATGTGGAGAATAATTCTTGATTCCCCCTTAATAATATTCTCCTTGATTTCAGTGATCAGATTTTTTCTTCAAACGTTTAGCAGAAAATCCGTCCTTGATTGATCCTCAATTGATTGTGAATTTAATGCTTGATCTTCATCATTTGAAATCTGAATGAGTAAAGTTTACTTGATCGTTCCCTAAACGTTAAGTGATTCTTCTGACTAGGCTGTTTGGTTCTTCTTTCACTGCTATGTCTTTACTCAACCGAAAGTCAGTTTACTTTGCCGGTTTACTGCATTGTTGTTTTCTCTTATTCTTTAGAGTACTTTTTGTACTTCATTGATCCTTGATTTGGGTGAGATTAGTGTACACCATATTTGATAATATATGTTATTACTTAGACTTATCCAAGGTCATCACAGACTTCCTTGGTTATAAGTCAGACCATAATGTCTTCATTGCTTCTCTGATGGTACTTGACTGGCTTCACTCTGCCGAATATATTTTCTTACTTAGCCGTCCTACCAACTAGTACAATACTTGTCTGACTCAACTTATACAACATGTCAGACTCTAAGTAAAAACTTATACAGAGAATTCTAACTTATTTCATGCTTGCTATAACAGATAGTATGGCCATCATCAAAACATAATAAAATGTTCCTAACAGGATTAGGATTTGGGGAGGAGAAAGAGGGGTGACGGCTGTGCCACCGGAGTTGAACGATCAGATTTGAACGATATCTCGGGCTGGGGCTGGGGCCATGTGCACCGGCGAAGGACTAACGGCGGCCATGGTTGCCGAAGAAGCAGGTTGTATTTTTTTTTTTTTTTTTGAAAAATTTTAGGCTTTAGGGTTGTTACTATTAATTTTTTAACGTTACTACATTTTTTGATGTAACTTTATCTATTTTATTGGCTATTACTTCTTGTTTATTGGCCGTTACAACATTTTATGGGCTGTTAGTACTTGTTTTTTGGATGTTACTATTTGTTTGTTGGCTGTTACTGCTTTTTCATTGGATGTTGCCACATTTTATGGGCCGTTAATACTTGTTTCTTGGCTGATACTTCTTATTTTTTTGCTGTTACTACACTTTATCTAGCGTTACTACATGTTTAATGTGTAAAAGGGTATTTTTGTCCATTTATTATGAATTTGTACTTTTTAATCCCATAAAATGTAGTAACGTCCTTCTATCCCCATTTATGATTTTTTTTGTCCTTCTGGCCCCCTTACCCCCAATAATAATACTACTATAATTTTAGTATACGAGTAATTGATAACAAACATAGTGATTTTAGCTAGGTTTCTTCGATGGTAATTTTACGATTTTCTACATTTACACGTTGCTCGCCGGCGAATTACATTTCTTTTCAATGCATCCCTTCGGGTTGGAGGATAGGTTCCTTATGCTCATCGCGCTGTATATTGGACTTGCCATGGAGGCCGATTAACACTAAATCCTTCGTGAGAGCACTATAAGGGCTATAAATTCCTAACGGTCTGCGTTCGCTGTAAGACTATAAGGGAAAGTCAGCATTCATAATCTCATGGGAATCGATGCAGCAGAATTCAAAGACCTTTCAAAATTCTCTAATGGTGAGGTTCTCGGTCTATAGGCCGAACCTTGAACATTTTCATAAGTTTTATCTTCATTTAGGTTTGAATATTTTTTTAACCTATGGAATCGGTAATAAGCATGCCTTGATGAAACCCGAGTTGTTTATCTACGTTTTTGGCATGTTGCTAAAAATCCAATGTAATTATATAAACGTTTGGTTGATTTTTTTGGCCATAATCGAGATGAGTCTTTGGCCCTGTTTGGATGGATTCTACTGAATTATCTCTCCCTTTCTTTAACAAAGATTGTCTAATTTCAAATTTCCCTTTAAAAAACAATGTTAAACCTTCCAAAAAGCATTAAAAACACAAGTATAATTATCTTGATTATTTTATATAAAAACACAAGTATAACTGATTATTTTAATATTGGCATACTCAAAAGCTCTTCAAATTCTTCTTCTATTTATTATTACTAGACTTGAGTTTCATAATAATTCTGCATTTCCGCTATGTATTGTAATATTGCACATGTTTGTTTAATGCATACTAATTGAAATTTCAAAACGTGAATGAGCAGTTCGGCCTCTAGGCATAATTTCGGCTACGATTGCATGTTTCTTTGTAATTGATGCCTCATCCTGTATAATTAGACTTGCTATTCGAAATAAATTCTGTATTTCTACTCTACATTGGAACATTGCATATGTTTGTTTCATGCGCACTAATCAGAATTTTAAAACGTGAATGGGCTGTTCGGCCTCTGGCATAATTTCAGTTGCAACTCCTAATGTGGCTGGTGCTATACCTATCTATTGTCTCATTCTTAGATTTGCTATCAGAGCCTTATTTAACTATGTTTTCTATGTGCCACCAAGCCCATTAATAAAAAACTTAGCATTATGGTCATTATAAACTAAATAGAGAAATTTCCAAAAAAAACATGGCGATGAATAAACTGAATAAAACTTAATTATAAACTTAGCAATTAATAGTAATAATAATAAGAACAATAACAACAACAACAACAACAACAACAACAATAATAAAATCAACAACAATGACAACAATAATAATACTACTATAATTTTAATATACGAGTAATTGATAATAAACATGGCAATTTTAGCTAGGTTTCTTCGATGGTAATTTCATGATTTTCTACGTTTATGCTTTGCTCGCCGGCGAATTACGTTTTTTTTTCAATGAATCCCTTCGGGTTGGAGGATAGCTTCCTTATGCTCATCGCGCTGTATATTGGAGTTGCCATGGAGGCCGATTAACACTAAATCCTTCGTGAGAGCACTATAACGGCTGTAAATTCCCAATGTTCTGCGTTTGCTGTCAGACTATAAGGGAAAGTCTGCATTCGTAATCTCATGGGAATTGATGCAGCAGGTTGCAAAGCCCTTTCAAAATTCTCTAATGGTGAGGTTCTCGGTCTATAGGCCAAACCTTGAACATTTGCATAAGTTTTATCTTCGTTTAGGTTTAAATGTTTTTTCCTATGGTATTGCTCTATAATAAGGCCTTGATTAAACCCGAGCTTTCTATCTACGTTTTTGGCATGTTGCTAAAAATCCTATGTAATTATATAAATGGTTGGTTGATTTTTTTTTGCCATAATCGAGATGCGTCTTTGGCGCTGTTTAGATGGATCTACCGAATTATCTCTCCCTTTGTTTAACAAAGATTGTCTAATTTCAAATTTCCCTTTTGTTTAATAAGTTTTATCAATGACAAATTGCATCTTTGTTGGTCGGCCTCTTCCAATTGACTCCGCTACTATTGAACTAAGAAGGCCTTCTATGCGCGTGTGATGGTTGAAGTTGATTTTCTTATTTCTGGAGGTGACCTAGAAAATTGTCTGAGACTAATCCTCCTAGGTACTGTTAGGCATCAAAGGTCGAGACCTCTCCCAAGAAATTTTGTTGCATCCATAAGGACTCTAACTTGAGATCCCTTGCTTAAGCTACCAAAGCTCCTTCCACTCAGGCTCATGTGGTTTTTATTTTGATTGGGAATGAGGATTACGGGTTTCGGTAGATGATTATCAATGAATCACGGCCTTAATTGTAAAGTCTCACACGTAAATTAATAGCATGCTCACCCATATATAAGTGTGAGACATAAATTTTTTTCAACTTGTGTTAGCCCTTTTAGACCAAACAAGGATGACGGTCTAAGCAGTTGAATGAATCATTTATGACTCTTTTAGCACCGCCAGACCCAGTTCAGGGGCGTTACAAAATGATATTTAGAGCCGACTATCAAACGGACCTAAGTGCCAAACCGTGAAAGACGGTGGGGGCCACCTCTAAACTCCTCTGGTAGGGATAAAACTAGGACAAGTCCTGGCCGTGATGCAAGTCTCTTATAAGGGGGGAGAATGTAATGTCCTATATCTGTAAAGTAATAGCAACTTCACCCCACATAAGTGCAAGACATAAAGGTCTTGTCAACTCGGGTTAGCCCTTTAAGACCAAGCAAGGACAGCGGTCTAAGCAGTTGACCGGATTATTTTTGACTCATTTAGCGTTGCTAGACCCAAGTTCTAGGGCGTTACATTCATATTATCATTTTTGCAGTTGTATTAAACATCAGGAGCAGGGGTGCCCTAGAAGCATCATAATTTTATGATTGTAATTACTAATGAAACTTGAGCTAAGCCTCTACATAAGTATATTAGAAGAGGTATTCAAGGACAATATCATAGAAAATAAAGGTTAATTAATGTGAAAGGGGTTAATGATGAAGCAGGAGAATGATTTCGCAACCAGGACACCGGTTTTAGGTCGTATACCAAGGAGCTGGAAAATCAAAAAAGTTGTGTTAAGGACTAAACGTAGATTAACTATGGATCAATTGGTAAATGGAGAGGTCTGAAATGGCATGGACAAAGGGAATGAGACTTTACCACTTTTTACATGCAATTCAAATGAAATGCAATCGATTATACGTGTTCCATTACTAAAGGTTTAAGAAATGTTTGTTGATGATCTTGTTATTGCAGGGATTTCTTGGAGTATAGGCGTAAAGTTGAAGAAGAAAAGCATGAAGCACACAGCCTCGCAGCATGGCGAGGTGTCTTTGGGTGAGGATTCAAAAGAATGTGGGCATGAGGGATGTAAAAGGTTGCAACATGTATCAATGGATGATTTATGCTTTACATCAGATGCACATTTGAAGGCCATTAAAATGCATTTCCTCCCATATTTAATGTCAATATATAGGAATATATCAAAGCACAACTGCATGGAAATGTAAGACCAACAAGATCGGGATAATTAAACCATGTTCACAGATGGGTTGCCCTTGGATGAAGGGACAGATGATTCTTTTGGAGATTTTGCAGTTGGATCATCTTTTAGTATGAGACCGATGGTTGTAAAGGTAAACAAAAGATAGAGATAATTTACAACAGATCTTACAAGAAGTAAAGAACCATGATCGAGACACTTATTCGCAATTAGGATCACTGGGAAACCTAAAGGCAAAAAAGGGATCCATGTAGAGAGAAAATAAAAATATCCACTTTAATACAAATATTGAGATTTTTAATTATTGTGTTAGTTGCTAACATAGAGGAGTGATTTCATTCATTTTTTGCTCAACAAACGTACTATTTCCTCTTATTCGCTTTTCCCATGTAGTTTAAAAATACGAGGTTTTAATGAGGTGGGTCAGTGTTAAGGAGGTTTAGAATTTTTTGAAGGTGGGTTTTGTCGTTTGTTGTATATTTTTCTTTCTTTTCATATATCTGTTAATTTGATTCTTTTAAAAAAAAATTATAATAATAATAATAATAATAATTGTGTTGAAATTTTTAATGATTATCAAAATTATACGAAGGATATAAATGTGTGGTTATTAAATATAATATACATAGATATAATTATGAGATGACTTAACAAATTATTATTGATTACTATGATATTATAAATCCCCCTCATCTAACATCATAAATAATATAAGTTTCATTTCATAATTATGATTGCCAACTTTTTTTTTTAAATTTTTAAAATGTTCCTTGATTTTTTTCAATAAATATATGTACCTTGTAAGATAAATTTAAAGGTTCTTCAAATATTTCATTAAAATTGGATGAATATGAATTTTAAATATCCTTCCGAAAAAAATATAAAACAAAGTTGCAAATAAGCATGGTATGTCATAATATATAATTATAATATAAGTTAATGAGAGATTCATTTATGATGTTTCATGATTGAAGATGTACATAAACACATGATTAGTGAATCACACAGAGAATTAGGTTTAGAATGAAGGTCAATTCCATTAGTGAACCTTGTATAGAATGTAAATTATGTACACAATGCATTATAACCCCAAATACGTGAGTAGTCAATTATATCTTAGGTTCACTAATGATTTTTATGATAGTATGTTCTGATGTGAACCAAATACCCAAATGCATTATTTGAACGCTTACACCAAAGAATCCAGTTGGAATGGATTTGATAGGTAAATCGAATCAATCGGGTTTCAATTTTAGTTACTTCTCACAGAAGCTTGATTAAAAAAAAGAGTTACTAGCATTAATTGATAAGCCGTGATTTAGGGGGTTTGTTTCGAGAAAGAGGGCGACTTGAATTATATTATTCATCACTGATGTTTTTTTTTTGTTTTGATATCCACTGGTGTTAAATTTGTAATAACATTTACTAGATTCTCACATTTGTCTAAGAACATCTACACCATATATCCTTTTTTTCCATAAATAAAATTCTTGTTACAGAAAAATATTTATTAACTTTGTTTTTAATATTTATTTTATCAGAAAAATTATGTTCACATATAAGAAAGAAATTAGAATTATTTATTACAATTAGAGACAACACATGACATTTTGGACATATGATATTTTAGTGATGTTATTTTGGTTTGGAAATTTTTTAAGTACCAGAGACATGAAAGAAATCTTTTATCCTAGCATTTGAATACAAGATTTCATAATCGAGAATACTTATCATATTTATAAAATTAAACTAAATTATTATTTTTTAAATATTAAAAATATTACGAGGCACGTGCATTTTACTATATATATATATATATATATATATATATATATATATATATATATATATATATATATATATATATATATATATATATATATATATATATATATATATATATATATATATATATATATATATATATATTATATCGAAAATGTAAAATCCAAATGTATTTCGCTCAACAAAAATTGGGCCGTTACAATTCTCCCCTTAAAAAGAAGTTCGTCCTCGAACTTCCCTCTCATTATAACTTTAAAGTCCAACTTATATATTTCCGTGTCTCTAATAAAGGAAAAGTCCCTTTCCCAACATAGAACACCATCTCTGATTGTCGTTATTCGTAGGTATCAGAGTTAGGTTTCGATCCTGGGACCTGTTGTTATGGGCCACCTAATCTATGACATTAAACTTACTCTACACAATGTTCCATGCATGAAAGATAACCACAATTAACAACCATGCACTACCTTTAGATTATGTAACCCGAAATTCCCTATATGATCCAATAAAAAGACTAGTATTTCACACTTATACATCGATATCATTTAAATAAATTAATAATCAAAGAAACATTTTCATTCTTTGACAAAAAAATCATCAAGACTTGAACACCGTAGTGATAAAAAATAGGAAAAATTAGGTATAAGTCCCTTTTTTCCCCTTAATTAAGTCTTAATCCTGGTTCAAATTATTAGTTGCAATAAGGACAATAATTTTCTATACGGACTCATTTGCCCTTCATTTATGTTTTCATATTTAATAGGCGTTAATTCTGTTTCATCATTAAATGCTTGGCTGATTCTTTTGCGTCTTCAATTTCATTGTTTCGACTGTTTTTATGGCGTATCTTCATTGATTTTCTGTTCAATTTCATTGATTTTCTGTTCAATTTCATCTTCCTATATTTCCTTTTCAATTTACGGCGTGAATTGTGTTTCTGTTTTGATCTTTAGCTTGAATGTAAGTTTTCATCTCAAATTTTCATTGATTTTTTATTTCGTAGTCGACTATTTTCGTTTCAGCTGTTTTGTTTGTTTGTAATCTGTTGTTCTTCTTTTATTTTCCATTCAAGTCAAATCGCATTGTATTTTTAGTTTGATACCTCATTTTGATTATGTTTTCAGTTTTATTTTGAGATCGATTTCCATTGGAGAGACATTTTTTTTCTCTTTATTGCTTTTAGAATCCTGATTCTCATTTGTGTAACCTATGTATGTACAGACTGCTCTATGAATACTGCATTTCGAATTACATTGTTGAAGCGTGATGTTATGAGAGAAAGAGCATGATTTCTTTCGTTCATTGTACATGTTACTGATACTGTGTTAGAAAACGATATCGATAATGATATCGATAACCTTTTATTGTTAATGACTTATTTCTTTAGTGTTAGTTTTTAAGTTTTCCTTGTGTTTCCTTGCAGATTGTGTGAGGATGGTGGTTTTGCTTTGCAGCTATGCATTGGAGACTTATGTCTTGCCTGTTTCTGAAACTGATTGCTTTGAGTTTATTATTGATAAGATTTGTAGGAAATGGTCTTCTTTGAATCCATCGTGTGTTAAGTTGTACTACAAGTTACCTGGTTGTTCTAAGTGTATTTTATCTAATGATGAAGATTTGGTTTCGTTGTTTATTGTTTCTCGTTCCTTTAATGGGCATGGTCTTCATCTGGATGTTGTACAAGACAGCAATATTTCTTCATCAACTTCTAGTACCTGTCTACATGATGGTGGTGATGTTGTTTCCTCAAGCTCGAATAGTTGTTTGCCTATTGTTTGTGCTGATAGTGATGAAGATTTTATGTCAGTTAGTTCCTCAGTTAAGAAGGCTAGGCTTGAGCTAGGTTGGGATAAGATATCTTTTTAAATGCGGGACGAGTGTTTTATGGTGGTGCCTCGGAATTCGATTATCTTTGCAAAAGGTGTCCATATACACTTTGGTTTTCAATATGTTTTAAAAAAGAATGACAACATTAGGATAATGACTTATTGTCCTTTCAATGAAATATATAATTGTGCATGGAAGGTTCATGGTTTAAAATTGAATACGAATGGCTATTTTTATGTTAGAGACTCGTACCTTTGTTCATATTTGTGGTTCTCCTGGTCGTTCTTTTGATGGTTCACGAATGAGTTCTGAGCTTGTTGCAGATGTTATTGAAACTATGGTGCGCGATACACCTACTTTGAGTCCTGGTGTCGTTAAACGCGATTTGTTCTCCCTATTATCGTTTAGGGTTACATATTTCAAAGCAAGAGTTGGTGTGTCGAAAGCCAAATCAGCTTTGTTTGGAAATGTGCGTGAATCCTTTAACAGATTGCCTGCATATGTTGCATGTCTCTTGGATTCAAATCCTGGCTCTCGTGTTGTTTATGAAGTGGATCATGGATCATGTCGTTTTAAACGATTGTTTGTTGCTTTTGCTGGTTGCATACGTGGTTTCAATGCTTGCCGTCCTCTCCTTTTTCTGGATGGAGCACATTTGAAGGGTCAATTTAGGGGTCATTTATTGGGTGCTACTGGGAAAGATGGTAATCAAGGTATATGAGTTGCTATATAATATGTTTGATTAGTAATGAGAGTAACACAGTATCAGTATCAGTATCAGTATCAGTAACACTATCAGTATCATAAACTCTGACATTCATATTATTTTCTTTTATGTTAGGTATCTATCCCCTTTGTTTTGCTATTGTTGATTCTGAGGACATTGAAAATTGGAACTGGTTTCTCATCAATCGAAGGCTATTTTGGATCCCATGCGGCGGACTACATTTATGAGTGATAGGAATCCTGGTTTGATTGATGGTGTTCGTATCTTGTTTTTCCGGACGCTTACCATTCATATTGTTTGTATCATTTGAAGCTTAATTTACGTGAGAAGTGTCTTGAATTTTCAAAAAACAAGTTTTTTAGGCATCGAATGGTTGAGTTGCTTCAAAGATTAGTGTGCCTATGCTTCTACCAAATCTGAATTTGATTCTAATTATAACTTAATGCTATTTGAGGGTGGTGATCTTTGCGAAAGCATTTTTTAAAAATCTGAAGCATGAGAATTGGGCTAATGCTCACTTCAAGGGTTGTCGGTATGGATACATATCATCTAGCACGGCAGAATCCTTTAATGCGTGGGTTGTGAAAGAGCGTCATCTTCCTGTTGTTAACTTGGTTGATGCTATCCGTATTAAACTTATGCAGTGGCTTTCAGGTTTGTGTTAGTTTTACTTTTACTATTCTCATGTTAATGTGTTTGTTCACGATCGCTTAGTTTTTTTATGTTGCTGTTGTAGATAAGAGAACTTTATCTGCATCATGGTCTACTGCTATTTGTCCCACAATTGATGCCATTCTATTGCGTATCATGGATCAATGTAAGCAGTGGCATGTTGTTAGCTCGACGGCTTTTGTTTACGAGGTTCATTCTTCACCGAGTGCTTCAGTGAATTTGAGGGATCGGACCTGCTCTTGCTCTATTTGGCAAAGATTTGGTTATCCATGTGGTCATGGAGTTGCCGCTGTCATGAGTACAAGACTGTTTTTGCATGATTATGTCGATGTTTGTTACAGGACAAGCTCGTTTGTGGATTGTTATCAATATGCAATTTATCCTGTTCCAGATACTTATTTATCATCTCAAATATCAGCTTCATCTGTTGTGTTGCCTCCATTCTCTAGGAGGCAGCCTGGAAGACCTCGGACTAAACGCATTCTTTCACGTGGAGAGTCATCAAAACGTTCAAAGCGTGCATATAAATGTAGTCGTTGTGGTTCTTCTAGTCATAATAAGAAAAGATGTACTTCTGCTGTTCAATTGGGCTGATTTTATACTGTTGATGATTGTAGAAAATGGTTGTGGTGTTTTGTTTTGTACTGATTTTGTTTACTGCTATGAATTCTACATATCGTATCGATACCGATATCGATATCGATATCGATTATTCTTATTCTTGTTATTTGTGATTGCATTGAATAATAATGATTATATTTGCTTGAGTAATAGTTTTGTAATGTGTGCCATTTCTTTACTGATTGTTCAATATTTTTTGTACTTGTTTAATGAGCATGATTCTGCATTAAGAGCTTCTTATTTTGATAAAGATTGGAATAATTAGATTTGCAATTAGAAACTGACATAATAATAGTCATTTGTAGTTTGTCTAATATAATATTTGAGAAATAAAAGACCATTCATTGACAAAAGTAGTCTGCATCATTCAGAGTAACATTCAATATGTACTTGACAACCAAAGTACTTCAATTGTTGACCATTCATTGACAAAAGTAGTTAGAATAACCAAGAGTAACAATTTAACATTAGTTTACATTTTAAGAATAATACTAAGGTACCAGCAACATTTCATTCATTGTTATGCTGTTTATGATCATTCCTTTCATTTGTTGGACTTCTTCATCTTTCAAATCCCTTTGGATTGCATTTCTTGTTACGATTCTGTTGATGTAGTATATCATATAAACAACACAATCGTTCCTGCATCAGTTTTAGTTCAATTGATTAAGAGTCATGTTAGTAATCATATACAATGTATGTAATACTTTCTTACGATTTGTTTTTCTGTAGTGGTAGGTCGCGAACTTTGTTTATCTTCTGAGGCTTCTTTCGAGACTTCTCCGGCTTTGTTGCTTCATCTGGGTACATGGTGTCCCAAATAAATGATTCTTTGTGAATGAATATGTATAACAATAGATGTTAGACTAACAAAGTATCAATAAACAGTATAAGTATCGTATCGCAGTATCGTATCGACGTAGCATCGGTATCGGTATCATCGTATCGTATCGCGTATAAGTGTTGCTTACCACAGTTTCACAGTCCTTCAAGTAAGGGTCCTTTGTTCTTCCTGTTTTCAATGAATGGTACATATTCCAAGTACCTTCATGGTTGTTGTGTGTGAGAAGCACCCAATGGTTCCCATCTTCTTCTTTACCTTTGCCCCACAATGGAATAAACACTGTTTTTCCTGTTCTTATGTGTTTGACAATTTCTTCAATGGGTTCCTTGTCAGCATTACCCACTGTGTTGTAGAACTTTAAGAAATCCGCCTGCAAAAAAGAATGTTAATGTTCATAGTAACAGCTGTATTATCGTATTTATAGGAGTATAATAGTCGATTTTTCATCATACCGGTGGTCCGCCTCAATTATCCGGTAATTTTCATGTATTACCCCTGCCTTTCCCATGATTGTGCACATTGCATCTATAATCTGCAGATGAAGTTATTTTGTCAGTAGCTAAATTATATTGCATATGGAAGTAGATATTTCAGTGATATTATGAACTTACCGATTCGTCAATGAATAAGTTATTCATTACAACCACTAGTGAGTTGACTGTGACAAATGGGTAATCTCCCATTGATCTTGCCCATACTTCTTTGCTGTGTATGATTATAGGAATCACATTATTGTTGAATATGTAATCCTTATACAAGTATTACATGAATTTATTATGAAAAGATACTTACTTTTGCCCACCCTCTTGATTATGATCCCATATACGTTCGTATGCCTGTGTCATAACATGTGCTCCACAGTTGTATTCTTCTTTTGAGTCTTTCATGAGTACTTTTCCATTGATCACCTCATTGTCTGTTGGAGCAATGTACTTTGCTTCTTGTTGTTGTTTTTTGTTCTTTCCTTTCTTGGTGTTGTAGTCGAACGCTTCATCCTGAATTGCCTTCTTTTCTCTTGGATTTTGATGAAGCCTTCTGATCAATGATGACTCACCAGTTGTTGGCTTACTTTGTTGAGTTACTTGATGAACTTGAAGCTCTATATTTTGTGTCCTCAACGTTTCTGCTTCAGTTTTCAATTTTTCAATCTCCTTCTCCTGTGCATCTAAGCGTTCCTTTTGCGCTGCTACAAGTTTTCTAAGCGTTTCTTCTGATAATGCATTATTTTCAGCCACTCTTTTCAACTCATCCATGTTTGCATCTTTTTCAGACAACTGTTTTTCAAGTTGTGCAATCCTGTTTTTGAATTCTGTGTTTTCTTTTGAATGTGCATTCTTCATTTCACTTAGATGCATCTTCATGTCTTGTCTGATTCCTAAGCTCTCCTCAACTTTTCCTTTCAATTGGCTGATTGTATTCTCTTTTTCAAAGCTCTCCTTCTCAAGTTCAGCAACTTTCTGTGCAAGTGTCTCAATCCTTGTTCTATCTTCCTCTTCCTTCTGCTTGATTCTTTCTTTTTCTTGATCATCTTTGTTTGGATTCATTTCGGCCATGAGATTTTCAATGTATCTTGCCTTTTTGTCAAGTTTTGTGTGAAGGACCTCATTTTGGGATCTTTCCTTTCCATATAAATCCTTCAATTTCTTTACTTCAGATGTCAATTCAAACAATTTTAGCAACTTGTTCCTCCATTTTTGTTTTCATGTTTTCATATTCAACATCCACTGCTTCTTTCTGGCCCAATTATATATGTTTCCTTGGTCTTGTAATTTCGAACACATTCTTCAAGCTCTGATATTTCTTTTTCTTTTTGGTGCACTTTCTCTTCAAGCTTCTTTATATCTTATTCTTTGCCCTCAATCATTGTTTGTAGCATGGATATTTCTTGTTTATGGTCCTGCAAAAATAAGTTTATATTGTGTTACTGATACTGATACTGATACTGATACTGATGATACTGATACTGATACTGATCATTCATATAATGTAGGTTTTAATGTTTTTACCTCCCTTGAAGCTTGTCCATCTTCATTTTCTTCCAGCCATGCATTGTCCATTCCATCTGCACTTTCTTCCTCTCTCTGTTCTTGCTCTTCTTCTCCTTCCTCCTCTTCTTGCTCTTCTTCCATTCCTTCCACTTCTTGATCTTGATCCTCTCCTTCCTCTCCCTGTTCTTCCTCTCCCTTTTTTTCTGGTGCTTCATCATTTCCTTCCTCTTCTTCCTCTCCTTCCTCTCCTTCCTCCCCTTCCTCTTGTTCTTCTTCATTGTCATCTTCATCTTCGGTGTTGAATTCATCATCCAATCCTTTGATCAGCCATTTCTCATCTATTGTAGGAGTCAGTTCTTTTTTGTTGAACTACAATGCATGAAAAGGATTTTGTGTAAGGTTGTTAGTGTAAATTGTATAAGAGTTAGTGACAATGTATGATATCTTACCAATTTCTTATTCTTCTTGGTTAGAATTCCTTGTTCTCCCTTCTTTCTTGGTACAACCAGGTTCTCAAGTTCTCTTGTGTTCCATTTTGTAATTCTTGGTATTCCATTTGATGAAAGTCCCTTCTTCCCTTTCTGGTTTGGTTCTTTTTGTCCACCATTTGTATCCATTGGTCTAATTGCTTCTGAGTGCTCACAGAACCAATACTGCATTTAATATAGTTTATGTTAGTAATTTTAACATGATTATTGCATAATATAATTAAGATTTAAAGGGAAACAAACTTACAGGTAACATCATTGTGCATCCATTCACTTGTTTTGGATTATTCCAATTTTGGTTTAAGCCATCAGTGAGTTGGTCTAACACATGTTGTGACCAGTTGAAAGTAGTTAATCTATCTATGTCATCAACATAGTATAATAAGCCCCATGCTATATTTCCTCCTGTATTTGGAATCAAGACTGTGTGGAGAAGTAGTAGACATATTAGCTTGACAGAGTCATCAATAGATTCTTTGTCCTGTTTTTCGACAAGCTCCATCACTTTAACTTTTACCATGTGTGCACTTAGTCTTGTTGCAGTCTTAAAATATTTTTTTTCTAATTTTGTTTCCCGCCTTCCATGAGCTTTGATGTTTCCAACTTCTTTTTCCCCATCCTCTATCCCGAAAATCAGCTTGATATCCAATTTAGTTGGCATGCATGATTGACCAGCAATGTTGAATGTTTCCTTCTTTTTGTCATAGTTGTTTATGAATGCATCCATCATCTCATTCTTCCTCTTCTTTACAATGATCTGAGATTTATAAAGTGCTTTCAGCATGTGTCTGAATGGGGTTCTGCTGATTGCATCTTTGTGTTGCTTTTTAAGATCACTTTTTACAGTTTTCAGTAAGTCATGTATAGCATTTAAGTTTGATCTATACTGCAATGAGTACTTGCATGTATAAATATTTTGCGTACTAGATGTTAATGTTTAGACACTAAAAATTCATATCATATCATATCATATCATATCATATCATATCGTATCATATCATATCATATCGTATCATATCGTATCATATCGTATCGGTTTCGGTATCGTATCGTATCGTATCGTATCGTATAACCACATCCCGTATCGTATCGGATTATAACCACATCCCGTATCGTATCGTATCATTATAACCACATCCCAAAGTATCGTAACATATGAAGTCTGATTATTTAAGAAGCATCATTAATGTTTAGACACTAAATAACATACATATTCAGTAGCTTTTGAGATCATTATGACATCAATTGTCAGTGTTGACATATCTATGCTCATTATCAGTATCAGTAGCAAAAGAATAAGCCAATCTTTATATATAGGGCATGCACATACAGAAAAATATTTTGCAACTTTTGATCAACCGTCTTGCATTTTCACATTTTAGTAGTATCAATTTTATATTAGCAGTAGAATGTAGTTTGAATCTGGAAGCCTCAACATAAAATGATATAAATCCAAATCTGTAATATATTGGTTCATAGTTCTTACCGTAACTGTTCTTCTTCTTCTTCTTCACCACTGCTGTTTCCATTTCCCCTTTTTCTTTTGGACATATTGCAAAAATCGAAAAAATTCTTCGATACTACTCGCTTTTTGTTCTAAACTCTGACTCTCTTACTGATTTCTTGTTGAATCGCCCCTAATTCTTCAGTTTTGATGGAATTTCCGGTGGAATGCGAGTGGTTTAATCGTGGAGTAATGAAAATGAACGTGGGTCGGTGCCCTATTCAATTCTATTTCCGTTTCATTTTTTATCATAAGGAAGGGCATTTTTGTCATGCGGGAAATGTTTGTCCTTTTTTTTAGAACACATTGTCCGTTTTAGAATTTCTCTTTATCTCTTTAAAATATATATTTAATTTATTTTTATGAAAATATAGCTATTAATTCATCATTGTATTACGGTAAACTTGTTTATAAAACATTTTTAACACAATTTTTTGTTTATTTGATATACCCGGATTGGAATGGGGCCCCGTTCATCCATATTGGGCCTACAATCTTGGCCCGTCAACACAGATAATGGGCTTTTACCTCCGCCGGCCGCCGCCACCAAACATCTTCTCGGCCGCTAGCTACAAGCCGAGGCCTATCCGCCAACAAGAAGCCGGATCATGTCCGCTAACGGTAAGCCGGACTCATTCTCTCCACGTGATTCCACCCTATACATAAAGGCACAAACGAGTCCGTCGCTCAACCATACTTCTCCGGACTCGCTCGTTCGCCATGCTTACCCAAACCGGCCAATCCAAACTCGGCAACACTTTACACTAGATAGGACACTTGTATTGCATGCATGCATAACTTAGCTATGTATTCTAAGTTGTCTTATCAATGAACAAGGAACCGACTTACTTTTTTAGCCTATATATACGGGATCACATTGTAATAGAAAAGGAGGATTCTCTCTCAAGCTTTAACTATAAATCTAATACAAGCGTAAACTCGCCAACTTGTCGACCGATTAACTTGTTCATCTTATAAACCGATCCGGCGGCACCTTGTTCTTACTCACCACCCTAACCACACCGGAGAAATCATTCATATCGCCTTATATCCTCAAGATAAACACCGTTACCGCAAACGGTGTTCCACGCAACATCGCTTGGCTCCGTTACCGGGAAAATCATTATCATTCAAAGATTCGAGGGCTACTTACTCCACCACAAAGACGATTTCACGGTGTCTCGTACGAAGTCATCATCATCTACACTCGTCGGTCATCAAAGCTTTGAAATTTTTCTTTGGGATAATACACCCTTTAATCCGTCGCTCTCTTCCTCTCAAAGAACTTGCACAGAGAAGATCATCAACTTCATTGCAAACTCACATTTGAGTCCATCTAAAATACCCAGGTTGGTTTACGCATCTCTTCGCCGGTTTCGCATCTTCGAGTAAGGAAAGTTTGGTCATCTTTTAGTTGTAAATAGCCCGGGAAATACAAACAAATTGTTACCTTATATTCCCGAGTCGAAAAATACCCGCCCAAAAATCATAAGTCATGGCCGGCGGGAAAACATGAACCCCGCAACACCGGCTAAGGCAGCCCAATCGTGGACCGCCACGTGGAGCGAGCACGCCCCGTGGAGAGGCTAGCCGGGGTTACGTCGATGGGGCAGATGTCAACCCTGCCCTCACAACCGACATGCGAGCATACATACGGGAAAGGACTAAAGCCCGTGAAATACACGAGGAAGCGGTTAGGAAAAGCAAGGGAAAAGGAATCGCGGGGACATCCAAACCAACTAACGAACAAGAAGCTATTTCACCGGGGGACCTTCCCCACAACAAGATACATATAAAATAGCTTTGCAAGCGCACATGGAATATGTTGAAGAAATGCGGGAAGGAAATGCACTACTCATTGCGTAAGGATTACCTCCTCGGTCAATCCGTAAATTCAACCCTCCTCAACCCGCACAAACCGAGATTCACCCCACATTCATTCCTCCAAAAACGGTTCGACCACGCCGATCGAAATAGAGGAAAGTAGTCATGCAACCTCACATCCTGAGAGGGTAGGAAATCCGCACTTGGTAGATCGGGGCCCGCGATCGACGATCGCGGTGCAGCCCCAAAGGCGACCAAGGAACACTCGGCGAGTTCGCACCCGCTTGGAAGGATTGGGGGACTCGGAAATTGAAGAAAGTTATGTTGCGCTCCCACCTCAACCCCCAAATCGGAAGAGATAGGCATCATGAAAAAACAGACAGAGGAATTACGTAAAGGAACAAAGGGTGTTAAAACGGTTCCGACACGGGGAACAAGTGTGCTTCATCCCAAAGATACCGAAAGCGGCTCCAAGGGGAGGAACTCACTATCCCAATTTCATAAACTACCACGGAGCAAATGCATCCTCCGGATTGGCTATCCGCTTTTCAAAGCGGAACCGCTTGTGTACCTCTAGCGACGAGGCTTGGTGTATAGCATTTGTGGGATCAATGCAAGATCGGGCATCATGGATCCGCAGCCTTCCTCCCGGATCGATTTTATCATGGGATGACCCGATCAACAAGTTTATAGCAGAATTCAAGTCGTGGGAGGACCTAAAAAGACGCATATCGACCTACTACGAGGTCCGACAAGGCGACAAAGTGAGGGTACTCGCAGCTATTATGAGCGGTTTTACAAAGTGTACGAGCTAACCAGGGGTATAGCAGATAACGTTGTCATGAGTAGTTTTGAAACAAAGGTTGAAGCCGGGATACTTGAAGTCTTATTTCGCTTTGTCACCACCGCCGAACCTACAAGAGATGTTGAGCTCGACTAGGAAGTACATTGCAACCGCGGGAAACGAAGGAGCGTCTTCGTCCAACAAAGGCAAACAGAGGGCCGAGCGTAGCCCGCCAAGAGACACCCGCAGAGGGCGGATAGGGAAATCAAGAAACCCGAAAGATTTAAGGAAGAGCATTTCACGCCGCTCGTAATTTCCTATTCCCAAGTGTTGAATGAAATCGAGACGAAATACCCGAACCATACCCAATGGTTCCCGACACGCGCCGCGATGCATCCAAATTTTGTGGCTATCACAGGATAAGGGTCACACTACCGATGAATGTATCCAATTCAAACGAGCAATAGAGAAGTTGCTCGCTCGCGGACACCATGATCACCTCAAACTTGATACCGGTGGTCCGATAGAGGAATCGCAAGCTCGTCGTTCGATAGAACATTAGAATGATAACCGAGCCTCCTCCCACTAACAATCGATTAAGAATCGCATCGGCTCCATCAACAAACATGTGGAGAAGCCCGTAGTTTTGCGAGGGAGTGAAATGCCCCCTTGCCTTTACTCGAAGTGAGCTAGTGACTTCAACCAATACAGAGGATATGTGCCTTTGCATCTCGGTGGTCGTCAATCGGGCCCGTGTCAATAGAGTGATGGTTGATACAGAGCTTGCCGCGATATCCTATATTACAACCGCTTCAAAGAGTTGGGTTTCGCCGACTCTAATTTGAGACCGCATAATGGCACCCTCGAGGGTTTCACCAATCATAAGATACAAAGTCAAGGGGGCCATCGACCTCGATGTACGTATGGGAGATTATGCACCCTTTCGCACGGAAAAGGTGATGTTTTTAGTTGTCGATCTTCATCCAATTATAACATGATAATTGGAACACCCGCTTTAAAGCAGCTTTCGTATGGTAGCTTCCATTCCGCATCGCCGGGCAAAGTTTTATGTTGGGGACAGGATCGGAACGTCGATCGCCGAACCCGCCGCCGTCCCGACATACATACATGAGACGAGAACAGGAATAAGAGGATTCGAATCGAATGTACTCATATAACATGGAGAACATCGACATGATCGTGGTCGTTGTTGATCCCGAACTAGTCAAAGTAGAGTGTGAAACATTGCAAGTCGAGATGAGCCGCATTTTACGGCGAAGATGAGTTGATCGAGGTGGTCATCAATGATGAATATCCCGAGCAAAAGATAAAGATAGGGGCTCGACTGAGTCCTATTGAAAGGGAAAAATTGATACAATTACTCAAAGAGAATTTGAGTGCCTTTGCTTGGGTGGTTACCGACATGCGAGGAGTCGAACCGTACGTCGCCCCGCACCATCTTAACGTCGACCCTACTTTCAAGCCGATACAACAAGCCGAGCGCGTCGCTTCTCAACGTAAAAGGAGGCGGCGGTGAAAGTAGAGGTCGGAAAGCTTCTACAAGCGGGAATCATAAAGGAGCTTGCCTACCCTACTTGGTTGGCAAATGTGGTTATGGTAAAGAAGCACAACGGCAAGTGGAGAATGTGCGTCGACTTCACGGACATCAACAAAGCATGTCCGAAGGATCCTTATCACCGCCACGAATTGACCGGTTAGTTGACTCTATTTCGGCTTTGAGGTTTTAAGTTTCTTAGACGCATATTCTCGGGTATCATCAAGTACGGATGGCCGAGTCCGACAAAGAAAAACGGCTTTCGTAGCCGCCGGAGGATTGTATTATTATGAAATGATGCCATTTGGGCCGAAGAATGCGGGTTCGACCTATCGCCGAATGGTCAATGTGGTCTTCGCTCGCAGATAGGCGTAAATACGAGGCTTACATAGATGACATGGTTGTTAAGTCCGCCGGGGACGGTCACGCCGTTGACCTTCAAGAAACTTTCAATAATGTCCGAAAACACTCGATGAAGCCGAATCCGGCCAAGTGTACTTTTGGCGTCCAGCAGTGCAAATTTCTCGGGGTTTATGGTTAGTCGTCGTGGCATCGAGGCTAATCCGTAAAAAATTCAAGCTTTGATTGACATGAGAGAGCCTACTACCATCAAAGAAGTACAGAGGCTCAATGGCCGCATCATTGCGCTAGGTCGCTTCATATCGAAATCGCCGGAAAGCGTGTCTCCCCTTCTTCAAAATTCTCGAGGCGACAAAACTTTTTCATGGAACGCAGTGTTCACTGTGCATTTCAAGCTTTAAAAGAATATCTAGGGAAACCACCCCTTTTGGTTAGCCCTATAGAGGAGATGTGCCGTTTTTGTATTTAGCGGCTTCGACCGGGCCGTTGCCGCCGTTCTTGTCAAGGAGGCCGGAACCCTCCAAAATCCCGTTTATTATGTAAGCAAGGCTCGGGTCCGGTGGAGAGCCGCTATTTTAATATTGAAAAATTAGCCTACTCGCTTGTTATTGCCGCCCGCAAACTCGTGGCTTACTTTACCTCACACACGATAGTTGTCTTAACGGATAGTCCATTGCGTCAAATATTGCATAAACCGGACCTTTCGGTCGACTTCTCGTACGGGCAATCGAAATCACCGAGTTCGACATACAATATCAACCCGTAAAAGCTATCAAGGGTCAAGCGCCGCGCATTTTATTGTAGAGACAAGCTTTAGCTCGCCACAACCCCGTTCGCCATTACCCCACGAGCCAGCAGCGGCCAAGAATAAAACCGCATCAATGTTGGCATTTATATGTGGACGGGGCATCTAACCGAAATGGTTGTGGGGCCGGAGTAATTTTGATGGAGCCCGGATCGACGGAGGAAATCGAAAAAGCTTTAAGGTTCGAATTCCCGGCCACGAATAATCAAGCCGAGTACGGCGCTTATAGCCGGGCTCAAACCGGCCAAGGAGCTAAATGTGGAAAATGTTGAAGTCTATTGCGATTCCCAACTCATCGTCAACCAAATCTCGGGGGACTATGACACACACCGTGGTATTCTCGAGAAATATGGTGAGATTGTTCGACGATTCAAAAGCGGCTTCAAGTATTGCGAGTTCATCGTAATCCGGAGAGAGGACAACGAGCGAGCGTACTATCTCTCAAAATTATCACTCAAAGAAGAAATTGCGACCCTTCAATTATGATAGAGTATCTAGCTATACCCGCCATCGAGGAAACACAAGTCATGGAAATCGATACACCCGCCGACTATATGTTGGATCGACGAGATTCAAAGCTTATATGTAAAATGTGCACCTTGCCCGATGGAGCGGATAAAATTCGCGCACTTAAGAAAAGAGCGGCTGTGTATATCTTAAACAATGGAATACTCTACGAAGGTCCGCAACAAGGCCTTTATTACGATGTGTTCGAGAGGAAGAAAGCAAGACAATCCTTATCGAACTTCACCAAGCGAGTGTGTGGAGGTCACCCCGCTAGTCGCTCTTTGGCACGTAAGGTCATAACCGCGGGGTATTATTGGCCAACAATTCTTAAAGACTCGTAAAAATTGGTTCGAGAATGTCCGAGTGTCGAAGCATGCGGACATCCCACGGATACCATCTCGTCGAGCGCAGCATCGTGACCGCACCTTGGCCTTTCGACATGTGGGGGCTCGATCTCATCGGACCATTTCCACCAGGAAGAGGCGGATGTAAAGTTATCATAGTAGCCGTGGATTATTTCACAAAGTGGATCGAAGCAAAACCTATGGTTAAGATAACCGCAAAAGCCGCAGTTATTTTTTACACGATCAAATTTTTTCACGTTTTGGCATTCCACGGGCAAGAGTAGTATCGCATCACGGCCCACAATTCAGAAAGACTTTTCGACCTTTGTGAGGAATTCAAAGTTAAACACCGGGCGCCGTCCGTGGCTTATCCTCAAGGAAACGGCCAGCCGAGGCCGGCAATAAACAAATAATCAAAATGCTTAAGAAAAGCGTAGATGACAAGGTAAAAGCAGTGAGGGTGGGTCGACGAGCTACCCGCCATACTCCGGTCACTTCGCACCACGATCAAAACACCCACAGGAGAAACACCTTTTGCCCTTACCTATGGATCGAGGCTATGATTCCGCCGAAATGGCACTACCCAAAGATCGTGGTCGCATTATACGAATGCCGAATAATCTTTTAAACAAAGTGCATCGACTTGGATCCGGTGGAGGAAAAAAGAATAGCGACTTATCATCGATTAGCGAACTACAAGCAAATCGCTAAACAACAACACGACAAGCGAATCCGCGGCCACTCATTTAAAGTCGGGGATTTCGTTCTTCGGAACGTAAAGGCCACGGGTATGGAGTCCGATAAAGGGAAGCTAACAAAGAAATTGGGAAGGCCCTTATCAAGTCGCAAGAGAGATCAAGAAAGGGACTTATGTCCTCGTAAATCATCAAGGCTACGAGCTCAATAGACCTTGGCACGCGGACAACCTCAAAAGGTACTACATGTAATAAATCGGCTGGGGTATAGCTATCCTCACGTTTTACGACGTGAGTGGTTAGGCTTTCTTATTTTGCTTGTAATCTTTACTCATCTAGCGGGATGAGTCGAAATTAATAAAGCCCGATTTTACATTCTCTTTTTTATATGCAAATTATTAAAAGTATGCATGGGTAAGAAAGAATTGTGCTCGAAGGATTTTCAACAAAACTTCGGCTGGAAAATTTAACGCGGGCACAACTTCCTAGCGAACAAGTTATTTCGTATAAGATTCAAGAGGGTCCGCACAAGATCGACCTAGAATCTTATCTAAAACAAGGGGGACGGATGTTGTTATCGCCGGACTCAATTTAGACAATAAATTCGAGCAAAAAGCAAGCATACATAAAAAACGGGCAGAAACAAACTTGTGAATAAAATTATAAGCCGGACATTACAGAGACAAATGTGCGGACAAAAGTGCGTAAAAGGAAAAGAGTTATACATATACGAACACGTAATAATGTTTTACAAAACAGAGCGTAAATCTAAGAACCCTCGGGCCGCATCTCTTCATTATGGACATTCTCTTCACGGAGAGAATGGTGCAAAGATCCGATCGCATTGGTCTCCGACTCGCAAGCTCGTCGACTTCTCACCAGTCGCTCGATCTCGCCTTCTTCGCCGGCTCTCTCTCTCGCTTCGTGGCCAAGCGAACACGCTCCCTTAGATTTGTCTCTATCACAGCAGAGCCACCCGGCCAGATCACACTCGGGACATAGCGCCGAAGCTCAACATCGAGAAGGGTATGCGGTCATGAAATTCTCTTAGATAATCGAGAAGCGGATGGGTGAGAATCCATTCCTCTAAAACATCAAGGTCGTGGGTACCATCTTCACGAGCCAGGACGCACCTCGCGATGTGATAAAACCCTTGGTCATATCCCATCATAAAGCCGTCATCGCCCGCGGTCTCGAGCCGGCCTTCAACACTTCGAGCCAAGATCCTTCGCTTGTTTTTCGCATCCGCACACGCTTTTTGCTCGGCCTCCCAATGAGCTTGAGCCTCGCTTACTTTCGCCTTCATCTCTTCCATAGTGCGATCAACGGATTTACTCGCTCCACGAGATCGAGTTAACCTTATTTGCCTCGCAAGCCGTGCTCTCGCTCGTTCTCCGCCTCGCCCGCACTTAACCGCCCACGAAGACCGCCGGACACCGCATTTGCGGCACCAAGAGCTTTTCGGGTTTCGGCTAGCTCTTTTCGACATCGGCGCTCTCGGCTATGGTATTTCTATAATCATTGACAAACCGCGCCAAGCCGCACCAACCTAATGGAGGAAAATTAAACAAATGGAATCAATATTGACTTGGGCAAAAATAACAAAGAAAAAGAATAAAAACAAAAGCAAGAAGAAGGTTTACCATGCTCACCGTGGCGCCATATAAGCCCCACAAATCATCAATACTCCCGAGAAAGGCACGGCGGGGATCGGCCACCGATCCGCCATCACAACCCTATCCGCTATCCCGCGGCCTATCTCCACCGGATGTCGTTAGGGATACCCCATCTAAAATGCCTCAACGGGGGCACATCGCCGATACCCCTTGCAATTGTGCGTGCCTTGGGCGCAGTGTCGAGAGGTTGTTGCCGCATAAACTCTTTATCCAACCAGGCGGCGGGGCAACCTCTAGGCCCAATAGGAACTCCAACGAAGGGCACCACTGTCTTCGTGGCCGCAGACGCAACCTCATCGGCCACAGGTTTGCCTTGATCTACAGATTTTTCCTTACCCTTATCAGGTCTGGATTTTTTAAAGGGAGGGACCTCCTGCAAGCCACTTTCATCTCCCGCGGGCTCAAGCTCTTCAATAGCAGCCCTCTTCTTCTTATCACCAGCAGGCGGCTTTGTAAGAGTGGTCTGCTTCATAGTCTTGCCCACCGCGGTTTTCTCTATTACTGGCGGCTGGGATGATTTTGCGACCTTAGCTCCAGAGGCTCCGGCCGCCGACGTCCGCAAATCGACCACGGGAAGGGTCGTCTTAATCCCTTTTAGTTCGCCGGCCCTTTTCACCTCACCGACGGTCTTTTGCTTGGACAATTGGTCGCGACGAACTAATCTATCCATGGTACCCGCGGGGAACAAATATATATTAGCGACCGTAACATATGAAAAGAGACATATTATGAAAAGAAGCAAGAAGAATGCAAGTAAAAATCCTACTCGGTGCTCGCATATTAGGATAACCGCCGCATTTCGCACCGAGAAGGCATGAACCTCCCATGGTGGCACTCGCCGTACCAATCGACGGGTCGGCAACAAGTCGACTACAACTAAAGGTTCGCCGACACCGGCTCCGGGAAGTCCGGCTTGTATAAGATAGGGCCGAGCGACGTCAAGCAACAACCTCCAAGCTAAATGCCCTAGCCTCGAGGTTCATTTTTACGGGTATAGCCCGCATCGTCTTTCACTCGGAGATAAACTCATCATCGTCAAATTGGGTTTTTATCTTATTCAAGTGATCGGTCTTGACCGAATTCTCCGCTAGCTTCTCAAACGGCCAGCCTACCCGGGACTCTACCTTCATACATCTTTTGTCCCAATCCGCCACCTTGTCGGGAAGATCAAATAACAAGCGGGGTCTACCATGACTCGATCGACTACGCGGTTGGATTTGGCCGGCGCCGCCCTTCCGGGAGAAACTATAAAAATATAAGAGCACCGGCATCGACGGTTCGCGCCCGCTTAACCTACTGATTATGATAAAGGACATGACCACGCGAACAACTCCCAAACTTAGGTCGCAAGGCATCACCTTCGCCTCTTCCATAAAAGTAACAAAGAACGGGTCAAAGGGAGGTCTGAGTCCGGCTGCCAGATGATCATAATGCAACCACAGATAGTCTTGCTGGTCTCGGCCACAGGTCCATGGCATGTTGGTCGCGCCCATACTAACAAAACGATAGTCCGCCGAGATATCGTACGTCGCTAACGCCGAAGTATAATCTTCTCGATCCTTAAACTCCCTCCATCGGGCTACAAGTTCACTATCCGCCCGTTTTTGCTCTCGCGAGTTCATTTTCAACCGCAAGCGGACCTTCTTTTGGGCGCCCTCTTCTTTTTTGCGGGCTCCTCGCCGGCGGTTTTCTTCCGTACAACAATTTTTGGAGACTTTTTGGGCTTCTCCGATACCACAAGCCGGTTTCCACGGCTTCTTGATCTTGCCGCTACTTTTAGCGGCTCCAGGTTTTAAAACTCTCTCCATCCCGGTGAGGAGATTGCTTAGTGCCGTTTGGTCATCATCTTCGACCTCGCCCTCCACGCCGCCCTCACCAATAACCGCGACCTCTCGGGTCGATTCTATGTTAACGGGTCCAGGGTTTGGATTTTCTTCCATCTCCTCCTCGTCACCGCTGTAGCTAGCATCCTCCATGCTCACCTCCTCGACCCATAACCCGCCGCGGCCCTAGCCTCTTCGTCCGATCGTGTGTGCTCGATGACATTCTCGGAAAAGAAAAAGGGCAAGGTGGATCGTTTATCACCCGGACATGGAAATCGGGTCGAGGTGAGAGCAATCACACCCCGACACCTCGCCCTTCCATCTTCCTTAAACAAATACAAAATTCCCGTAAAACCCCAAGCGTTCTCCCCTTAAAACCCCCAAATTCTCGTAAAAACCTTAAACTCAAACCGAAAAGGCTTCAAACAACACGCATTCAAACCTCTACCAAACAAACGACTAAACTAGCAATCAAAGCATACATACATATAGGTATTTCGGGTAAAAAAGAGTATGAAATCACGTGTAATACGTATGGGGCTCATGGTGTTCATCGCAGAGGAAATTGAAATTACAGAGGCAAAATCGCAGAGCTAAATCACGACATTCATGTCTCAAGCAAGAACAGACGATAATAAATACATAAATCAATTCGTAAAACGATAAAGGAATGTTTAAATTCACACCCGATGGATGAGAAAAGAGGTAAAACGTTGATCTTGGATTGGAATAAGCACTCGTCGGAATCGCTTGCAATCGCCGGAATTTCCTTGCTTTATCGCCGGAGGGATTTATCGAAGTGAAAGAGGAGAAAAGCGTAAGTGTCGGGGGGGGAACTCCTCTATTTATAGGAGGAAAAGAGAGGGAAACGACGTTTGGGATTTTCAAAATTCAAACGTAATGATGGCAGAACGGTTACCGATTCCTTTCCACCAATCGAGCAAGTGGACGGTTTAGCTCCAACCGCCGTGTCAGAACACGTGGCTGACGTGACGTTTCGTGTACCGATACATCCGTTTACATTTTCTAACCGTTCAAGTTTCTTCTGACGAGCATCACATCACGCGGAATAAGCGACTTCAGCGTATTACTATCTCCCAACATTATTTCAAAACAGCCAGCATCAGTCTATGCCCGCTTTGGCTTACACAACAAAACACCTTTTACAGAGCATTATCATTTAAATAAGCCCGACAGAGCGTTGTCGGCGATCAATCGGTAATTCGCTACGCGATACTAACACTGGTTCAAGCCCGATAGAACATTATCGGCGATCAAGCCTGTTCGCTACAAATGCACAAAGCATATAGCTAGTGGTTTTCACCAACACTGGTTCAAGCCCGATAGAACATTATCGGCGATCAAGCCTCGTTCGCTACAAATGCACAAGCATATCACTAGTGGTTTTCACCAACACCGGTTCAAGCGATAAAACAAAGTTGTCAAAAGCTTCTAGCACAAGCGACTACGAAGGAGCTCCATCAAAGGTTCTTCAAATTCTACTCTCCGCCTTGGCGGACACGCCAGGCACAGAGTAGGGGGCCATTGATATACCCGGATTGGAATGGGGCCCTGTTCATCCATATTGGGCCTACAATCTTGGCCCGTCAACACAGATAATGGGCTTTTACCTCCGCTGGCCGCTGCCACCAAACATCTTCTGGCCGCTAGCTACAAGCCGAGGCCTATCCGCCAACAGTAAGCCGGATCATGTCCGCTAACGGTAAGCCGGACTCATTCTCTCCACGTGATTCCACCCTATACATAAAGGCACAAACGAGTCCGCTCGCTCAACCATACTTCTCCGGACTCGTTGTTCGCCATGCTTACCCAAAGTGGCCAATCCAAATTCGGCAACACTTTACAGCTAGATAGGACACTTGTATTGCATGCATGCATAACTTAGCTATGTATTCTAAGTTGTCTTATCAATGAACAGTGAACCGACTTACTTTTTTAGCCTATATATATGGGATCACATTGTAATAGAAAAGGAGGATTCTCTCTCAAGCTTTAACTATAAATCTAATACAAGCAGAAACTCTGCCAACTTGTCGACTGATTAACTTGTTCATCTTATAAACTGATCCGGCAGCCTTGTTCTTACTCACCACCCTAACCACACCGGAGAAATCATTCATATCAGCCTTATATCCTCAAGATAAACACTGTTACCGCAAATCGGTGTTCCACGCAACATCACTTGATCATTCAATCTTACTTGTCCGAAATATATCTTCTTATATAACTCCCAAAGAAACTAACCTGAGGGCTTTGATACCACCTGTAAGGGCACTCTCAGCAGAAGCCCTATACGGTGTCCTATCCCTAAAATGAGGATAAAAAATAGAGTTTTGCCTCAAATAGCTCCTACAGCAGAGTCCGTATCCCTATTTATTTTTAGGGATATGAACAGTGCATCCCTATTTGTGGGGATGCACTATTCACTGCCCTAAACATATTTAATTGTTAAAAATTATAGGGATAGGGATGCTGCTGGAGTGAAATAATAAATATTTAATGTGTATAAATAGGGTTGTGATGTAGAATATATATTATTTAATATTATTTGAAATGTTATAGGGATAAGGATAGGATGCTGTTGTAGAGGTTTTTGAATTGAAATGTTGTAAAATAGGGATTTGTATTATTTTATATTATTTTAGGGATAAAATTTGGGGCGTCTGCTGGGATTGCCCTAATACCCTACTCCTGTCCGCTAGGTCCACTGGGGTCATTCTACGAGGAGTTGCGAAGCTCTCGCCGCGACTTCAATTACAAGACTAGAAATCAAAAAAAAAAAAAAAAATATATATATATATATATATATATATATATATATATATATATATATATATATATATATATATATACTTCCGCATTTTTATTTCGTTTTCATTGAAATTCTACAACTTCAACAAGGAATGCACAAAAATAAAATTTTACCTCTGGCTCTGCCGGTAGACTCTTGCTGTATGTGTATTATTTCAATCGTATAAGAGGTATTAAAGTAGAGATTACAATGTGAATATAATAGAGTACATAAACCAGAAAATCTATGTAAAACAATATAATAATAGATAACCATAATCAAGGCCGGCCCTAATATAAGGCGGGTTAGGCACGCGCCGAAGGCCCAATCTTCAGGAGGGGCCCGAACTTACACGTCTCGCAAAAAAAATCATGTAGATCAAATCTCAACCAATCAAATATAATGTGTTAAAAAAATTACATGAAATGATAAATGCTCAAATTATATACCCACTAATATAATGTGTTAAGAAAATTTGTCTGAATTGATAAAAGCCCAAATTTGTTATAACCCATATTCATTCATTCGAACCCTGTTTTATTACGACAACTCAAATGTAAACGATAACAACATATGGAAACATATCTAACATTAATTAATTTGAATTTTGTATCAATAAATTTTAGAAAAGTGATTTTGAACGAACTAATGTTTTGTAAGTATATTTTCGAAAAATAAAACCTTTGAATTAAAATTCTTAATTGACGGCTTCGTCGAATCCCCAAAAATTTCCAAGGCCGGATTTGACCATAATTTTACTTAACATTTAACAATCTTACCAACTACATTTAACAATCTTTTATCAATGAAAAGTCATATTATATTTTTTTTCTTCGGCACAAACAAGTCCAATGTTTCGTCCGACACAAAGTTCCACCAAAAGTATCAGGCAACGCTATATATGTTGTCCAAAACCCATTTATTTAAGGCAACATCTTAGAACTCTACATCTTATTTATTCCAAAAATTTCAAAATCTTCGTAACAACAAGAAAGAAGGAAGAAAATGGCAAGTTTAGTTGCTAATGAGATGGTAAAAGTAAAGACCGTTGGTGAAATGGCCCTTGACGGCGACGAGCCAACGGCTCGTTTCACAGTAAAGGAAAACAGATTTGGATTTGTCGATCACTCAGTTCCGACGGCTGACTTACCGATCATTGATATTGGTCTTTTGTCTTCTCCACCACCTGCTTGTGATCATGAACTACAGAAGCTAAGATCAGCTCTCCTCACATGGGGCTGTTTTCAGGTTCGATGGCTTCACTTATTTTCGTTACCCAAATTTTGGAGAGGGTTCTATTGGCACCCGTCAATTTACTACTGATACCCCTATTACTTCCGGCACCACAAAAAATTACTTCGGCACCCGGTGATTTTTTTGTTAAGGAAACGTCAATCCAACCGTACGTCTGGGTATTATTTGAGTCATATGATATGATAATGAGTGGTAAACTATGATATATAAAAAAATCATTTGCTCATATTTTGTTTAGGGTTAAATGGTTTTGGAGCTTCAACTAATCATATTTTGTTTAGGGTTAAATGGTTTTGGAGCTTCAACTAATAATATTGGACTTATATATATAGATCCGATGTTGACAAGAAAGGCATGTCCAAATTAAGAAAATATGACGGCCTAGGTTTTGTTCTTCCGGTGATGAATTTCCACGGTGCACCCATGCTCTATCCGTCGTTGGAGCCTCCCGTGGGAAAAAAATTGCAATTTTAATCCTATAACCGATCACGTTTTCAGATTTAGTCCTGATTTTATTCTGTTAATGTCTCTGGAGACAAAACAATTCAATTCTTTTTTTAAAAGACCATTCCCCAGCAAAAATGATGAGTTGCCTAATCCTGTTTGTTTTTTATTATTTTATAAATTGTTATAGGCCGCAGGCCATGGAATTCCAAATTCCTACATTGATAAAGTGCGGAGTGTATCAAAGCAGTTCTTTGAACTTCCGGTGGAGCAGAAGAAGCAATGTTTCCGGCGATCTGCCTATGATGATGAAGGGTATGGTGGTGATATAGTCTATTCCGAAACTCAAGTTCAAGATTGGTCTGATAGACTTATTCTCCAACTACTCCCTGAAGATGAAAGAAGACTTGAGCTTTGGCCCCAAACTCCAACTGATTTCAGGTAATTAATTAATAATAATACCCTTTAAATTTAAATTAAACAATGAATTCGAAATCCATCTTTAATTAAAATTGTTTCATTATCACGATAATGCCTGATTTAACGTTCTTTACAGAGAGGTTTTGAATGACTACTCAATGAAGGCAAAGTCAATTATAGAGATTCTGTTTAGGGCCATAGCCAAGATGTTGAATTTGGAAGAAGATTATTTTCTGAAAGAGTTTGGGGAGCGTGCTTTGTTGATTGCAAGAAATAACTTCTACCCTCCATGTCCGAAGCCAAATGATGTTCATGGCCTTAAACCCCATTCAGATAAATCTGGGATTACTGTGTTGTTGCAAGACAAAGAAATAGAAGGTCTCCATATCCTCAAGGACAACCAATGGTATAAAGTTCCTGTTATACCTTATGCCTTTGTTGTCAATGTTGGTGATCACATGCAGGTATATATATATATATATATATCTTCTTTCCTCAACTACAGCTAGTCTCTGTTTACATTTCAATTGGTGATACGGGTTGAAAATATAGGATATGGGTTCTGAAAGAATATGCATATATATTAAAAAATTATCTTAAGTATCCGGTGCATGTCGGATACGTATAAAGTACAAGACTTTTTACCAAAACATATAGAATTGTAGAATGTCTCACTTCATGTAACCCCTACTATATTTCTAAACCTTATATACAATAGCTGGTTATGGAAAGATCCACCCTACAAAAAAACCATGTTCTTTTAATCCGCCGCTAAATCTAGGAATCCGCCACTAAAACTTTTTCGCGGCGGTTTTAGCCACCACTAAAATCCGTACTTAGTGATCATATCACTCTGTGTTGCTGTATTATTGTTTTTTTCTTGCTTATATATAACGAACACTGTCTAATTAATCACATTAAAATTTATGCTTTATTTTGATCTAATAGAGTAATTTATATAGAAACTTGAGACGGATATCTCATGAAAACTACTGTGTATAACGTAACATGATCATGTGCAGATTATGACCAATGGAATCATCAAAAGTGTAGTGCACAGGGTGGTGACAAACCCTGAGAAGTTGAGGATATCACTATCAATAACTAACGAGGTGGAAGCAGACAAAGAGGTTGGCCCTGCAGAAGCATTAATAACTGAAAAAACGCCTAGATTGTACAAAAATGTCAAGAACTATGCCGAAGTTAACCTGCAAAGTTTCCAAAAAGGAGTGGTTGCAATTGATACTATAAGAATATGATATCAATTGCAGCAGAAAAGAAAGGGTTATGGTATTCTGCTACTTTTATTTCAATAATGGAAGTGAATAATGTGATTGTCATGAAAATGCTTATTTATTTATATATACTTTGAATGTTCCAATGCAAGATTGTAACAATAAAGCAATGTTCTATATAGCCTTGATGCTTAGTTTGATCTGAAGCCTTCCAAAATATATCCATAATACGAAAAGAAATGTTCTTGTCATGCTCCGCTTTATCTCAAGTATATGATTTTTCTAACAAAATGTCCATTGTGAATTATATAATCTGCTGTGCTCATTTTTCTCCATAAAGCCATGTCTCCAACAAACTAATTAAGAAAATACAATTATTGCTCAGTTTGTTTATGTATGTTAAAGCATGTAATTAGAACCTTAAATATGATTAGTATAATTAGCTTTAGCATCATTTAGCCTATTCTAAGCCTAGTCTAGTCAGCATAAGGTAGTACATTTCTGTTAAAACAAATCCAATAGATATATATCTCTGTACAATCCCTGTTATATATAAAACTGACTTCTATCGGCACAAAGTTTTTGCTTTCAGCACCACATTTACAGCCGGGACTCTTTAAATTACTTCCGACAGCACAACAATATTTTTTTTTTCCTTCAAACACCACCAAAAAACGGTAGATTTACTTGTTTCACCAACACTTTGTTGGAGAATTTGAATTAAAAAATTAATTGAGGGTCGCATCGGTTCGGTGAAAGGTTACAACCTCTTACGGGGTTGTATCCTTTCGGTTGAAGGTTGCAACCTTCAAATGATCGGACACGTTTCTCTTATAAATTCCAATCAATTTCATGGAAAAGTATGCTGATTTTAAATGATTTTCCTTAGACAAATTCTGGCCAAATGCTTTAAAAATACTCATCCAAATACTTTGCATATTTTCCGAGTCAATAAGAGATTTACAGAACAGAATTGGTTCGCCGTCTTCTTCTCATTGAAGTGCAACAATCCGAAGAAGGTATGGCTGTTGTATCTTGGGAGACGATTGACATTACCGTGTGCACATAATCGTGGCAAAAACGTCTTAAGCCTCAATCAATAAGTTTCTGTCCTATTTAATGTTTTCGCTTTTGCTTGAATTTTCATGTTAAACAGCATGCTAGATTGATAATTTTTCCAACAATCTTAAGACGTTTTTTATTTTTTTTTCTTTCTATGCGACTATGCATCTGAATAAAATATGGGGGGAAGGGGTCACAAGGACAAAAAAAATTAATAAATCGGTCTGGATTGACAAAAGTAACATTTTCATTATTATAAAGGACAAAAATCACAATTGTTACTTTAAAATTGTTACACACGTGTTAATGTTACTTTGTGTTTCACAATTGTTACTTCATATTTACTCTATTCCACATTTGTTACTTCATATTTGTTACTTCATAATTGTTACTTATGTCTTTATTAAATTACAGTTTCCTTCTATCCCGATTTTTTGATAATTTTGTCCTTCTGGATAAAAATCTATAAAATATGTGGTTCATTCGATGGACAAAATCTGTTTAAGACACATTCTACATCATTATCATTTATTATTATTATTATTATTATTATTATTATTATTATTATTATTATTATTATTACTTACTATTATAAAAGAGCCGGTGTGTTTCCCCCGTCAAGTGTTTCCCCCCTTGAAAATTGTTATGAATTTAATTTAGTATCCCATATTACTTTGTTTTGGAAAGAATTCAACGCTTTTTTTTTGTTTGAGAAATTTTTGATTCAACGTTAATAATTGTTCTAACCAAAAAAAAAAACGTTAATAACTATTAAAAAATTCAGAGGAATGATTATTAATTGAAAAAAAAACATATCAAGACCCTCTTAATTAAATTCCATATATATCTATCCAATCAATTATAAACCTAACCATAAAAGGAATGATTATTCATTTTAAAAAAAAAAAACATATCAAGACCTTATTACTTTGTTTTGGATAGAATTCAATGCTTTTTTTTGTTTGGGAAATTTTTGATTCAACGTTAATAACTATTCAACCAAAAAATAAACGCTAATAAGTATTAAAAAATTCAGTATGAATTTATTTAGTATACCATATATACATCCAATCAATTATAAGGCTTAACTAAATCCCACATATATCTATCCAATCAATTGTAAATCCAACCATAAAAGGAATTATTAATGTTATATTATAAAAAAAAATACGTTAAGACCTTATTATTTTTTATTCAATGTTAAGACCTTATTTATAAAATTTCAATCAATACGTTAATTTATTTCAATAATGAATATAATAATTAAGTAATTATTAAATTGTTTTCTTAAAAAAATAGTAATTATTAAATTATAAATGTAATTCCTATTAAATAAATCAATATCTCTAATATATAATCTAATCATAAACATAATCATGTAGACATCTATCATCTATTATAATTTTAATAAAAAAAAAGGGTTACGTGGAAGTAAACGTAATGAGCCGACATCAAAAGATTACCCACATCAACTCAAAAAGATATAAACTTACCTTTAAAAAAATATAACAAAATGATAAACTTAAAAGAAATATTATAATGATTTATCTATATAACAAAAGTGTACGTCAAATGTAAATGAAAAAACGTAACTATAATGGTGCGTTTGGATTGCTGGAATGAAATTGAATGAAATGAAACTGATGGAATGGAATGAAAGTGATTCCATTCCTACGTTCGGAAAGCAATGGAATGAAATGTATCATATTATATATGATGCGGCAATTGACACGATGGTTGGTGGTGATGTGTGTTGATGAGTATGGCGGGTAGCAGTGGGATGTGCAGAGATGGTGGTGGCGGTGATGTTGTGAGGTGTGCAATGGTGATGCTGATTGTTGTAGTGACGAGGGTAGTGTGGTGATGGGTGATTGTAAGGTGGGTGGTGGCGGACGAGTAAATATCGGTGGTGATGGGGTTCGTTATGGTGGAGGATAGTGGAAGAGGGTTGTGGTAGGGCAGGTTATGTGTGAAAATAGGAAAGATGATGGTAAGGCAGGTGGTGGTAAAAGGTAGTAGTGAAGTGGTTGTTAACGGTATGTGGTAGGCGGATGATGGTGGGTTGGGTTATGATGGGGATGGTGATTAGTTGTGACAATGATGGTGATATATATGTAGGCAGTGGCGGTGGTAGGTGGTGGTGCGGAGGAAGGTGGTGGTGGTTGGTTTCAGTGGGGTAGGCAGGTGGTGCGGGAGGTAGGTAGTGGGTGGTAGGGTAGACGGTAGTTGATTTTTTATTGCTAGGTTATGTTATAAATTTCATTCCATCCAAACCATTCCATCCAATTTTTTATGGAATGAAAAATGACCAAAATTTATTTCAATGGAATGAAAATTAATTCCATTCTCTCGCATCCAAACACGACAAAATGTTTGAATAGTATGAAAAAAAAAACATTTCATTCCATTTATTCAAGCAGTCCAAACACACCATAAGCATAGGAAGAACATAAGAATAAAATCTAAAAAAATCCCACATAAACTAAAAGGTCTTTTTTCCAATTATTTTATATCATTAAATATAATAATGTAGGTATTAAATAACATAGATAATTAGTGTGTTGTTCGCTAACAAAATTTAAGAAATAGAAAAATAATAGAAGTTTAAGTGAGTTTCTTCCCTATAAATTCCCTCAAAAAGTATTTATCTCTAATTAATTTTCTCCTTAAATATAACAATCATGGTTATGTATTAAATAACATAGATAATAGGTGTGATAATAAAGATAAGACGAAGTCTCTATAAAAAAATTTGTTCATGGGTGTGGCTTAATGAATTATACCTTCTTGTGCCAAATAACTTTTTAAAGGCTATGTATTCACCCTCAATATCAATATAATTTTATTGTAGTATCAAAGAATTTTTGAACAAAAGCCTTAAAACGCATAAAAACATCAATCACATCATATATATGTATTCATGGACAAAACCACGTATACTTGGTAAAATTATGTAATATTTGAAACCATCACACGACACAATCAGGGATGTCCAAACATCGGTGAAATTAATCTCGGGGAGGGGAATAACATAAATTTGAAGTAGCAAAAGAAAGTTTGTGGCTTTTATTCTCTAAGCAAGCAAAACAATGAGAATAAACAGTCGTGGTGGCAACACTTAGATCATTTTGACAAAGAATATCTTGAAAATAGGGGTAGATGTGTGACCAAGACGATGATGCCAAGCACTTTTTGATATTTTATTCACTCTGATAAGCTGGAAAGAGGGAGTTTGATCATTCATACAATCCATTTTTAACGTTCATTGAATCATAGAAGTACTGGTTTGAAGATCACTCGAAGAAATTTAGAGGGTAAGAATTCAAAAGAAACATTATGGGATTGACAAAGCTAAGATATAGATAAAAAAAATTACGTGACATGCTAGGAACACTGCGAACATTAAAATTAGTGAGATCGGTCACCCTACATGCGGTACTTCTCAGACTCACATAGAGTGATAAAGGTCATATCAACATTTGGGCTGACGTGTTCTCAACTTGATACCAGGACTCAAGCATCAAGGCTCATCTTTAGTACATCGCATGCCACCCTTATAACTTCAACCGGTATGACGCATGTCGTCCTCTATCAGACATGGTGCATGTCGCCTTATGTCTCTCATAACCGGTAAGATACAAGACGCCTACATTCTCTTATTGCCGACGTTGTGTAGGTGACTTCAGTTATTTATGCTCAATCTAATACATGTCATCCTCGACCTCAAGAAACGATTACATTCTCTTCAATGATCGTTTCGGAATTCACACCGACATTACACCGTGATAGTAACTGCTATAGTGATGGTTCTAAAACATACGTTCCATTATAGATTGAGCCATAATTGCTCCATAACATGCTCTATTACTTCAATATGATATAAACTCACTGGACCATGACTTCAATGCATCATAATCTACTCCATCACAAGCTTATGGAGAGGTATATAAATGATCATCTTCCTCAATTACAAAGTATGCGCATAATACGCTTGATATACATTCTCGTTTACTGTCTTAACATAAATTCCTCTATTCAAATATTGCCTTGAGCGTGAGAGTGTTCCCCCGGAGAAAGCTCCAGCACCCCTCACGCTTTTGTGTGTTCCGTAGGCCCATTCTCAAATCCATTCGAAAGAATTATTTGGATCATCACTCAGAGGTCTATTTACCCGTATATCAATTCAATTGTAACCCGGACGATTTCAGACATCGTCAAGCATCATTCAATGTAAAATATTCCGAAGGAAAAGAGAAAGTAGAACATGTGTGTGTGATGGCAAGAGTATTTCCATCACCAACCATGGTGTCTTCATTGCTAGATTAAGGCGTGTGTAATGCCGAATTACGGAGCATCCAAGGTGCTTAAGAGGATGCAATGTTGAAGGGCTGGACCGAATGAGCAAAAGTTGTAAGAGGTTGAACCTGGTAAGAATTGCACAATTTCTCTGAATGTCCTTGCCATTTTCACACCGAAATACCCAACTGCCCATGTAAGGTTTTTAGGGCAAAAAAATCGTGCATACTGCATGCGAGAAAATATTTTGTGTCTGTTTCCAAGAAGTAGGATTATTAAGACGTGAAAATGAACCAGCACTCTGAGAGGGATGTCATACAGCTGAATGAGCTGTAGCAAGACCAGCAAAAGCGACTGGCTTCAATTTTTACGGAAGAGTCGCATAATTATGTAGGTTTTCATGGAGCTCTTCAAAATCAATGGGGTGTAACATGCTTGAACAACCCTAGCCAACTCTTTATAGTCATCTCTCAAATTGTCCAAAATAAGTTTCACAAGATAATTTTGGATCCGCAGACTAATTCAGCAGCTTTAGTTTTCATAACATGAAGATAATTAAAAACTTTTTAATTACATTTTTGCATAGATTTGTGGTAGTGTCTAATTTGTTTGATTCATCCATGGGAGGGCTTTGCATATGTATCTTATAAAGTAATCTATGCCTCACGAAGAATTCTTTGCCTGAGTGATAAACGGAATGGTATTTTGAGAAAGATAAAAAATAAGATGAGTAGATCATGTCTAATCCAAAGATAGTATAACAGATAAGTTTGAAGATAGAGTAATTCCAGGATGCATAATCCATCCATCAATATGAACGCATTCATTATGCAGGGAGATATGTTGGATTCGTATGTATGGTTTGTCAATTTAATCACTTAAATAGGAACGATAAGAATATAATTTTGAAAACAATTAAATGGTAGTTATAATGATTAACGTATATGTTTAACCTTTTACAACCTACAATAAAATTATATGGTTTCACCATTCTTCCTATCATAATAATTAATTAAATTGAATATTAGATTCCTTCATCAAGTTTTTTAATATACTGATCATTATCTCAAATGTAACTTTGTTTCATAGGATTTACTGTACAATCGTTAAATTATATTCATAGGTAACATATAATACGCATATAAAATAATATGTACACGAAACATACATGATATACTTTTTTCATGTATACTATCAAAATGAGTCGTTTATGTTTAGTGTAAGAACTTTGCAAAAGTTGCTTATAAATATAGAAAATGTCCACATGTTTACTAGATAAAGATGTAGAAAATGTTCTTGATATATATTATATACATATATTCGTAAAATTCAGAATGTTATCTTTAAATGTTAATAAATGTATAAAGTATATGCATTTATAAATTCAAAATACTAATAAAAAAAACATAAGATCATTTTGTATAACTATTATTAATAGCATATTTATATTTCATGAGGAACAAATACTTAATAAATTATTTATTGATTAATATTTTTATTTTTAAAATTTCAAAATTTTTATTTCAGTAAAACACGTGCGGACGCACGTGCATTTTACTAGTACATATATGTATTAATAAGAAGAGGTTTTTTGTCAATTGGTGACACATGTAATTTTTTCATTGGTTGTTTTTCTTATATTTACTGTTCATAGGCCCAGCCCAAAATTTTTATTTTATTTTATTTTTTTATAAATTACTGTTCATCAGCCCAGTCCAGATTTTTATATATTTTTTATTTTAGAAAAATGGTTTGAGTTAAATTGTTCCATTTTGGAGGACTCAATTGTATCACCTTTTAATGTGCGAATATATGTAGCAAAGATATAACTATTTTCAAAATATAAGCCCACGACTTATTGCCGACACGATCTTTGTATCATGCCAAAAAAATTGTGTTTGACGTTTATATGAAATATTATAAATTTCTTAAAATAAATTCATTTCATAAAAAAATATATCGTTTGTACACGACGAAATGACTTATTTCAAGATATAAGACCACGACATGTTGCCTACACGATCTTTATATCATGCCAAAAAAATTGGATTTGACGATTACATGAAATATTAAATTTCTTGAAATGAATTTTTTTTCGTAAAAAAATATATCGTTTATATAAAATATTAAATATCTTGAAAAAAAAAAATTATTTCAGCCACAAATATTATTAAAACTGGCTATAGTGTATTGTTGATTTAATTTCTATGGAAATTCGAATTGTGTATTTTACCATGGCCGTTAAAATTAGCCTAGATCTGAGAATACAAAAAAGGGTTCGGTAGTGTCGAAAGGTGTCGATTTTGTGTCGTGGAGTGTTGACAGTGTGTTAGATTTTAATTAAAATTTTAATTAATATTCATTTCATCAACCGACACCTGTTGGATATAGCGTCGGGGTGTATCGAAGCGTGTCGTGTCGTGTTTTTGTAGAACACGTGCTTTTGCAAATAATATCGAAGATAGCTTCATTTTTTCGGTTAAAATAGATTTAAGTATTAATTGAAAAAGAATTGTTCAGTAGTGTCGAAAAGTATCCATACGATGTCGGGAGGTGTCGAAGATGTGTTGTATATTCATTTCATCAACCGACACGTGCTGGAGATGCCATCGTAATGTATCAGAGCGTATCATGTCGTGTTGGTTGTCGGACACGTATCGTATACCTTTTTATAGTTTACTCGGGTTTATTATTTCAGTCATCTATGATTATTACATTTGCTGATTCACTTTTAATTTTTGCATTTCGGTGATTATAAAAATAAACCGAAGCACCAATAGTTCAGAGCAGTATATATATATATTGGTTCTTGACGATACCGGGTTTCATCCCTCCACGTGTCGTCTTGCAGTTGGTCCCCAGAGTGCGAATGAGTGCTAAGTTATACATATCGAGTTCCAGAATGGGGGCTGCGATAATCAACAATCGAGCAGTGTAGGACAAGGGGCCCCAGAGTTGAGTACCGCAGGTCGGTCATGTCGACATCGAGGACAGAGTCCGCACCAGTTGTCAAGGCCCATTAACAGTGTGATAACTTGGGCAAGGGTTAAGGCAATTAAGGGTAAATATGACAATAGCTCAAACCGACTTAATATTAGGGTTAAGGCATGTGTTGTCATTATAAATACCACACTCCAGGAACTACGTAAAGCTTGATTCCTGGACAATAACAGGATACGTAGGCAATCTAAGATAAACTCTTAGACTCAGCCACAAATCAAAAAACCCCTCTTTAGACATTAAGGTTTTGGATGTTCGTCACTAGATCGATATAGACCCGGATAAATTAGGTGACACGATTTGTCCTCATCAGTTCTTAATACCAAAATTATTCATAGGGAGAATGTGAACAGAGAATTCGCTGGAACACTACTGTATGGTTGAACACTACTTTTTGAACACTGCTTTTTGAACACTTCATGTTATAATATTTGTATATGTTAAATTCACTGTGCATGTTTTAAGATGAATGTGAACAAAGAATTCGCTTGAAGTTCAAATCCATTAACAATTGTAGTATGTATAATTAAGGGCACAATTAGAAAATTGATCCTCTAAGTTGGTATACAATGAATTTTAGTCCTGCTTCTACTTCGGTGAGGAAAATGATCCTCTAAGTTGTATTTCTTTTGGAAAATGATCATATTCGCCGGATATTGCTGACTGGGCACCGGAATCTTATAAAGTTGCTAACGTGGCTGCCACTAGGCTGCCATGTGGAATCCTACATGGCTTGTGGGTCCCATTGTCCTATTCGTCGGATATTGCTGACTGGGCACCGGAATCTTTTAAAATTGCTAACGTGGTTGCCACTAGGCTGCCACGTGGGATCCTACATGGCTTGTGGGTCCCATTTCTCCTCCATTTACTGAAAATAAAAAGATAATGAAGTAGGGATTCGAACTGGGGACCTAATGGTAAAATACCAAACACTTTTCTATCCAAACTATAACTTCAATATGTGTATTATGACACAAGTTGGTACTTATGCACTATAACATTCCTTGCAACATTGTATGTGCCTAATTTAAATAAACTTATTTACAAAATTCACTTAATTGTAGATATATATATATATATATATATATATATATATATATATATATATATATATATATATGTCTAGGCATGCCTATGTACAATGACTATTTGACCATTGATTAATGTTATGAGGAAAAAAAGTGCAAAATGACCCATAATAAACACTAAAGGATGTTGATGCATAAATGACAAAAATAACCACAACAGGAATTGGATTTTGATATGCTTGGGTTCAACCAGACAGAGCGGAAACAATAGGGGGCGAGAGAAGTTAAGAGCTCACGCATAATGTTTTTTTTTAGTTTTTTTTTTTTATAACTTCTTCTTATTATTATTATTATTATTATTATTATTATTATTATTATTATTATTAATGTAAGTCGACTTTACATTACCAGAAGAGTAATAATTATTAAATTTTATCTTACTATTAGTTTGTATATATTCGGTCAACTTTTTTAATATCATAATTATTACATTAATTATTAATAATCAAATTGTATATCAAACACTATAGTCTTTTTTGAGAACCAAACATTATAGTCTAATAAATTTAATCAGTGTGTTTCAAAAACAATTAATCACTTTATTAATGTATATGAAAATTCTAAATCACTCACATTTAGGGACATAGATAGTATTATTTTTTATATTTTAAAAACGAACTACATCAAATTAACAAGGAAAATCAAGGCTTAAATCAGCACTTTTGACATTCTAAATCTTGAAATTATAAACGTAAAAACATTTGTATAGGGGATTCAGTGAAGAACATGAAATGTCAAATTAAACCAAAGGAAACCATATTACTTATGCATAAGTAATAAATCTTGTCATAGTATAAACATTGAAGTTGTAGCTTAGATGGCAAAGTGTTTGGTATTTTACCACTAGGTCATTGGTTCGAATCCTTCTTGCATCAAATTTTTGATTTTTAGTAAATGGAGGAGAGACCATTTTCCTCACCGGAGCATGAGCGGGAATAGGGTTGTTCATGGTTCGGTTTGGTTTGGTTTTTTGAATTTTCAAAACCAAACCAACAATTTCGGTTAGATAAAACCAAAACCAATCATATTAATTTCGGTTCGGTTTGATTCGGTTTGTCATTTCTCCGGTTTGGTTTGGTTCGGTTTCTCGGTCTACACTACAAAGTGTCCGACAACCAAATATAGTACTAAATTGAGCACAAAAAATACAAATTCCCTCTAATTTTCTGAAGGTTCAGTTCCTTAAAAAAAGTTTAAACATTTTTTCTTCTTAATTTTGTCCAAATTAACAAGTTTGTATAAAATCCACCAAAAATAAAGAATATTAGACAATTGAATTCATAAAAAATAAAGCATAGGGAAAGGAATATCATCTATCAACTACTAATTACTTATTTAATCAAAATTTCTTCAATCATCATATCCATATTGTTTATAGTATAGACATGCTGACGATGACAAACAAGCTATGGGAGGAGAAAACGATATGAAATGATAAAGGCTTTTATGTTTTCAGAAGGTGTAAATACATCGGACACATTATTTGCAAAGGAAAAAAAATACCTGATTGAGCATGAGTGGCAGTCTCATTTTGGGTGGACCCTGATACATGCTGAATTCGAAATGTTTTGAATGCCTCAAGTTGATCTTTAGATGTAGGACCTTCCTTCTTCTCTTTAGACACAAGTCTCCCATGGCTTTCCTTGGTGGTCTGTTTTGAAGCAGGGGCGCCCCTGTGGAGGGGCCAAGCGAGCCATGGCCCGGAGCCCCCCCGAAAATCAATGAATTTAAGGGCCCTACAAAATTTTGACCTAATATTATATATATACTGTATTTATATAAACAAAGAATGCATTACCTTAATGGTTAGCATTCAAGTATACCAGACATGAGACTTGGTTTCGAATCTTGCAAGTCACAATAATTTTTGTTTTTTTAAACTAGGACTAGGAGCCAAATAAGTAGGTTTTTTCCTTCCAAACCCATGACTATCACACGCAGTTTTTTTGTTCTATTTTTTTATATATATTTTGGTTACTGTTTTTTTCGAAGGGCGAGGGCCTAAATTTTTTTTTTTGGCCCCGAGCCTAAATTTGGATAGGGACGCTCCTGTTTTGAAGTTTTCCAATTATCTAATTTACCATGGAGTTTCCAGCAGTTTTCCTTAGTGTGGTTGGTCCTCCTACAGTGATCACACCACAGCTTATCCTTCTTGTTTTTGCTGTTAGAGTTCAACGGGGCAGAGTTTTTGGAGGCCATAGTTGAGTTGTCAGAATTATTAACATACTTCCCTTGGGTTATAAGTGCCGAGTCTTCAACCATGACTTCAGATGTAGTTTCTTTGAGCATTAGTTTCCTTCTCTTTTCCTCATGTTTTATTTCAGAAAAAACAGCTTTCAGAGATGGAAGGGGTTTTGTGGACAGAACCCTTCCTCTTACATCATCAAGGGATGGATTAAAGCCCATTAGAAACTTGAATATCCTATTTTGTTCCACAAATTGTTTGTAGATGGAAGCATCATCAGCATTATTCCAACTTAGCTCTTCGAACATATCCAGTTGTTGCCATGCCTTGGTGAGCTGATTAAAAAACTGGGTGACAGTGAGGTCACCTTGTTTATACCCTTGAATATGAGCCTCTATCTCATAGATCTCAGATGTATTATCCTTCTTTGAGTAATAATCTTTGGCGGCAACCCATATTTCTTGGGCAGTTTCATACAAGATGAAATTTTTACTGATATCTTTAGCATGGATCTGAGAAGGTATGACATGTCAAGATTATTTTCAGTATCCCATGCATCGAATTGTTCATCATCAGCAGCTGGAGCAAGTTTCTTTCCAGTGAGATCCATTTTTCCTTTGCCAGAGATGAACATCTTCATGGTCGTAGACCATAGACGATAGTTATTACCATCTAATTTGTGGCTAGTGAGAGTAGCAGAAGATTGATCAGTCAGCCTAGAATTTGGATTATTCTGTGGCTCTACTAACGAAACTTCAGAAAGAGATGACATGGTGTAGAAACGAGTTAGGAATTGAGTACACAAGGCTCCGATACCATGAAGAGTTAGTGAAAAACAAATAAACAGAGAAAGAACTCTTCTATTTTATTCCGAGTTGACGAAGAGATTTGAATTGGATAAAAGTATGCTTAGGGAGTCTTGGGGTTTGGATTGGTAATAACAACAAGACATCGTGAATCGCGGCGGACAAACGCATTAAATGCGTGTTCGCATGACTAGTTCAGCTTGTATAAAACATAAAGGATTTAACGGCTAGAATATTACATGAGATGACTACTAACTAAACATATTAAGGGAATAAGATATCCCATTAATATGTTGTTACATTATGATGATATAAAAATTGATTAAATTTCTATAATAATAGAATAGAAAAATCTTTGAATGTATCGCTTCCAGCTGCGCGAGACCTTTTCGATCTACACATGGCTAAGCTTAATGGGGACTCGTTCTACATCGTAGCCTTGAGGCAGCTGCCTCTGTCGCCGAAGTCGGCCTCCTATTCTATCTTCTCTTTTTCTTTGTGTGGTAACACAGAATCACGTTCACTCTACAATATTAGAATAAAATCTTAAACAATACATCACAACCGTGTCTACAATATTAGAATAAAAACTTCTTCTCATCCGTGCCTACTTCTCCGGTTGCTGCCATGGTCGAAACTTGTAGATGGAATTCCCTTTATGCTTCTTTCGCACATGAGGTACTTGCACTTTCTATTCTTTACCATCGTAAAGTACTACTCTTCTATGTAGATACTGCAGTTACCTTTCTCCTTTTTCCGCTTGGGCATATCTCGTTTAATTTCACATTTTATCTTCCTTCATTGAGTACGAAAGATGAATCTATAATGGGGTTTTTTGGCATTCATTTAAAAATGGGGCAACGGCTGATAATAATTCATTTTTCATAGTGTCTTACCATTCTTAAGACCACCAAGCCCTCTCGAATGGGTTCTACTATAGAAGCTTTCAACGTACACCGGGGTTTACTCCAAGGTAGAAGACAATATATGAATTTTTTTTCGGTAGCTAGGGTTTTTCTGGCTTTGATACCATGAAAAATTTCAATCAATGTATTTCGTATCTCATTCAACAATCATAGGTTACAATATATACAGCCAATATCGGGGCTTCCATGCTACCCACAATTATCAAACTACCCTTAGTAATTAAATACAACATTTATCAGAATATATCATAGCTATCGTAATAACTAGAGCTACTGAACTTTGCTAGTCTCAGTTTGATGCATATAGGAATAGTTTACATTTCAATTGATGATACGGGCTGAAAATTATAGAGGTACATACGAAGTTTTTGAAAAATATAGGATATAGATATTGAAAGAATATGCATAGATATTAAAAATATATAGACAATAAGACCATAATGACCAAACTATAAATTAAAAACCATAAACTATAACAATTTCTAGTGGATTTTCTTCATTTTCATTGGTTTTCGGGGCAGTATTCTTCAGTTTGTAATAGACTTTCTTCATTTCACGTATCTGAGTTAGAATATGCATATACGGACCCCATATCCAACCTAAGAAATTTGTGAATTCACCGCAAACGCATATCTTAAGTATCTGGTGCATGTCTGTGTCGGATACGTATCGAGTACAACACTTGCGACCAATACATAAAGAGGATTGTGATATACCGAACCCGAATACGGTCCATCGCAAATAGTCCCGATCCAGGGGTCATATCTCAGCTCCTAATCTCCATCGCCGCCAGCTTACCTGGCCGTAAGCCGAGCAACAGGTCACTCAGCTAGCATGCCCTGCGCATTTGGGCATCGAGCTTGATGCCTCCTAGCCCGCTATCCGGCTAACCGGACCGTGCCCGTCATTAGGCGAACATGATCCATACTAGGCATTAGCAAGGACAAGGCTACTATTCGGCCAGAAGGACAATATTGTGACCAACGAGCTCACGTGTCTGACTCCTCTAACTGATTATCATCCCGATTGTGGTTAATTATGTCACATCGTACTTAATTATGTCTTGTTGCAATTAGCCTAATCGCCATTAGTGATCGTAACTCATTATGGATCCGAGAACTAATACAAGCAGACTAGACTTTTCCAATTTGTCGACTATTGTGCTCGCCGTCTTATATACTGTGCCTGCTACTGGGATCTTCATATATTTAATAATCGCCACAACCTCCCACCGGAGATCACACTTAAATAGCGAGATTTCCACGTATAAACACCATTACCGGCGCCGTGTTATTTCCGACAATATCAGTTGGCTCCTTTACCAGAAAAATCATCAAGAATCAGCATATTCCGGTAGATGGCACCACCGTGAAGTCTTCTTCCACGGCATCTCCGGCGAGCCCCACCGCCCATCTTCATGCTAAAAAATCAACAAAAGCTTCGATTATCGGGTTCTACGGCTCAAAAATTGTTGTTTTCATCGTCTTTACAACAAGATCAATTGGGGAAGGTATAGATTTCATGAATCTTTGCTTTCCCTCACCAAAAATCATCTAAAAACAAGAGCACAATGTCGGCATTCTCGTAGCTCCAGCCGTCTCTCTTCTCGAAATCTCCAGATTTTGATTATATCTACTAGTCTCAACTATTATCAATATAGGAACATTGTATTTTGCTTGTTGCCTTGGAATCATCCTTTCCGGATTCTGGGTTTAGAGGTTACCTCGGCCTGTATCACCCACTTTTACTTACTCTACAAGTCACCTGTCAAATCAACATGACTGGAGGGAAAATATAGTACCTGCTACACCATCCAAGGGGGGCAACCAAGGGACGACACGTGGTAATGAACCTCCATGTGGCGATAGGATATCACCTCCGGGTGAAACTAGCAGGAGGGCGTTATACACTGGGGATAACGTCGGACATGATATCGAGCCTGATATGCGGCCTTTCATCAATGAAAGGCCTCGGGATCGGGAAATACAAGAAGCTCCCATCAGACAAAGTCATGGAAAGATAGCCGTAGGGACCCATCAGCGAAATTCAGAGCAAATAGCGCCATGAATGTGGTAGCGGATCCGGAACGAAGTCCTTACGCAACAGCGTTGAAAGCCCACATGGAATACATGGAGGAAATAAGGCAATACAACCTGCAACTCATAGCCGAGGGACTACCCCCTCATCCGGTCAGTAAGTTCATGCCATCAATTCAGGCACCTGCAGAGATACATGAGGCCACGATGCCTCAAAAGACCACTCGTACCCGTCGTCATGAGGGAGTAGAGGGTAGCCACGCTACCTCGCTTCCCAACCAAGACAGGAGGCCGATACATCAACGCCTGAGGCCTGTAGACAACATTCGCAGTGCAGCCTCCGGCCAAGATGTCGAGCGGCCAATCAACACTCGACAGGTCTAAGTCCAACGAGAAGGACACGGAGAGTCACAACCCGATCAAAGTGTTACTAGACTCCCCATGGACCCGGAGGTCACAGATGAGTTGGGATTGATGAAAAAAAGATCGAAGAGTTGCAAAGGGGTAAAAAGACAAAGGAATCGAAGCCTACGTAGGGTACAAGGGTCTTACATCTGGACATCCTTGCCGTGGCTCCAAGAGGAGGTACAAACTACCCGAATTTTACTAATTTCCACGGTACCACGGACCCTTGGATTGGCTCTTAGCCTTCCAAAACAGAATAAGCTTATGTGCACCAAGTGAGGATGCATGGTGCATCACCTTTGTGGGTGCCATGCAAGATAGTGTGGCCTCATGGGTCCGCAGCTTGCCTCCCGCATCAATGTTATCTTGGGATGATCTGGTAAATAAGTTTACAGGAGAGTTCAAATCAGTGGGTGGACCCAAAAAGATACATGTTGACCTTCACGAGGTCAGACAGGGTGAGAACGAGTCAACCCACAGTTATTATGAGCGGTTCTATAAAGTCTACGAATTGACGAGAGGCCTTGCAGACAATGTGGTCATGACTAGCTTTGAGAAGGGGCTAAGTCCGAGCTACTTGAAATCTTACTTTTCCCTCAATCCGCCGGCCAACCTTCAATAAATGCTAAGCTGGACTGGAAAGTATATCGCAACGGCCGGGAATGAGGAATCGTCATCATCCCATAGAGGCAAGCAATGGTTTGAGCTCAGTCCGCCCAGGGATAGCCACAAAAACAAAGATCGGGACATTAAAAAGCCCGAAAAGCTTAAGGGGGAGAAATGGACTCCCCTCAGAGTTTCGTAGCGGATGGTTTCTCACTACTATTCTTTTATTCGCGTCACGGGTGGGCTGCTCTCTTTTCACCGCTTAGTCTTTCACTTACTAAAAAGGCTCGGGTGAACCGGGAATGTTAGAGACCACTTCCTGCAAGTTTAAGACTTCCTGCAACTCGTGCGCTGTCTCATTATCTGGAGCTGGAGCCAGATAGCAATCAAATAATTCCCTTTTTCGTTTCATGTTCACGGATTGCGATTTGCAGATGTTTTCTTTCCCAGGTAAATGATGAATGAGGTAAGAGATGAGTTGCCTGATCCTTACCTCATGAAGCCAGACAAACGTCATGATCAGTCCAAGTATTGTTTTTTTCACGATGATAAGGGTCATACAACTAAGGAATGCATACAGTTGAGAAGAGAAATTGAGAAGTTGTTAGTGCGCAGCCAACATGACTGCTACAAAAGAGATGGTGGGGGTGCAAATTGAAATGATCGACAGGCCCGCCAGTATGACAGGGAGATCCGCATAATCACATCGGGTCCTCCCAGTAACAACCAGATTAAGCACTGAATCGGCTCCATCAACAAGCATGTCAAGAACCCAATAGTCCTGCGAGGGAATGACCAGCCACTCACCTTTACCCACAGCGAGCTCGTAACCGTGACTAATGTGGAGGATACTTGTCTTATCATTTCAGTGGTCTTTAACATGGCGTTGTTTGGTAGAGTTATGATTGATACAGGAGCTTTCCGGGATATCATGTACTACAGTTGTTTTAAGGAGCTCGTCTTTGGCGACTCCAATCTTAGGCCGCATAATGGCACCTTTAAGGGCTTTACAAATATCAAAATTCAGGTCAAGGGGGCCATTGATCTAGATGTCCATTAGGGAAACTATGCACCTTTCTGAACCGAAAAGGTAACATTTATTGTGGTAGATATCCAATCAAACTATAACATGATTTTGGGAGCACCAACATTGAGATAGTTTCATATGGTAGTTTCTATCCCGCATCAGTGGGCTATGTTTTATGTGTGGGACATAATCGTGGTCACAGTCAGTGAACCCGCAACGATCCTAACCTTCATTCAGGACTCGAGAATGGAAAGTAAGTGGGTCTGTATAGAGCAATGTCTCGGATTTTATCTAATGAAAATAAACAAGTAATAAATTTATAAATCCGGTATACCCCAAGTGTAGGGATCGTAGTATAGAGGTTGATACCGGGTCGATCTTACGGGGAATCGGGGTTGCTTAATCTAGTTTTTATTATCTAACCTAACTATGTCACGATTACTACTAAAAGATACGAAAGTAAAATAGTGGAGAATTAAAACAAAAAGGCGAAACTAACAATAAGAATAACTACACAGAAGATCGAGATCTAAAGCCAGGAAGATATGATTGCGAACACAATTATCTAAACTAAATCTATTCTAAATATATTATGAAATTAAGATTGTAAATTTACTAAGCAATTCAAGTTCAAGTGATTTAATCAATAATTTACGAGCGAACAAGCTATTGATCCACCTATCCTACAACAATCAATTTCTATCTCGATTATCTCGTGTTTTCTAACCAAGTTGTGATTCAGCTAGCCAAAGTATGAACTCCTAATTTCTTAGACAAGTTCTCCTATTAATCTTCTATCTTTCGATCTAAAGATTAACGCTTTCTAACCCAAGGTGTGAAATTTATAAGTTTCTAACCTAGAAATCTAACCTAATAACTCTCGTTATTTAGATCAAAGATCTATTCTTTATCATGGCGATCTAGGGTTTAACATGATTCTCATCAATATAAACAATCAACATGCAAAGATCTTTCGATGCAAATTGCATAAAAACATGATAAACATAATAAAGAAACAACTTGAATTAAATACTCACAAGACAATCCAGAAACGAAACTGAATTGTTGATCGGATGGCTTCACAACGCTTGTTCAATAGAGGTCTAGCCTCTTAACATCACCTTTGAGCTCGAATTACTTGAATAAAAATACATAAAAGTGTTTGATCTAAAATAGAGATTTAAAAGCATAAACTTTGAGTAAAAACTAATAAAAATCGCAGCTAGGCCGCACCTAGGGTTTAGGGTTCGAATAATGAATGTCTTATGTGGAGAAAAAACGCAGCCTTTTTATAGATTTCTGAGGCGGTTTGGCTAAGTCGGTTTATGGACGCCCGTCCAAAACGCCCGTCCAACCTTCAATGCAAACTTCGAATCGGGCCGAGTCATGATCAGACGCCCGTCCTTCTTTAATTTGGACGCTCGTTCACTAAAATCTTCAAAACTCTGAATCAAATTCTTTATCCTGGACGCTCGTCCAATATGCCAGACGCCCGTCCAACTGGATGGGACTTGAACGCTCGTTCAGTGACTTGAAATTCGATTTCTCCATCTTTATCTCTTTTCTTCAATTAAATCCGACATTTATCTTCACTCAATCATCTTTTGAGCCGCAATTATGCATCTACAAGTCATTAAAACATCGCAAAATGTAATAATATCCAAATGAACATAAAATCATCAATAAAACACCTAAATCAACCAATTTTGCGATTAAACCGTTTAAAAACTCATTTGCTCAATAATTCAATTAAACACTTAATTTCTATGCAAATTATATGAATATGGAGGGAATTACTATAAAATATAACGTTATAAATCGCATAAAATCACCCTTAACAACTCCCCCACACTTAGCTTTTGCTCGTCCCGAGCAAAACAAGACAAAACCAAGGCTCGGAAAAAAGATAGACATCTCAGCACATATAACACATATGCAATAACTTAGAGGTTCACCCCGGTGTGTGTGCAAAGCCATAACAAACTTCCACTAAGTCCAAACTTGAAAATTTCAAGCAAACTAGCTAATACCCCCTTCAAACTAGAAATGAATGACACTTATAAGATGTACCCTACAAACGTGACATATCCCGAAAAAGATGATAGAAGGTATTTACGACCTTTTTGACATACTCAGAGGATAATCCCTACAACATATCTGCCAGTTTATACTGGGGATAAGGTACACGATAACTAAGTCTTACATCAATTCATACCACTTCTTATTGCAAGTTGATTTAACTATTCCACTTTTAAACGCACATCAGAATGAGCTCTTGCCCTGTCATAGCAGAATAGGATATTCGAGATATACCCTACCTTACTCAAATCATAAGGCAGCTTCTTCTGACTGTCGTGAGCTTTTGGTCATCATGGTGGTATAGGACATTCGTGATATGACCTACCGCACTCAAATCATCGACCAGCTTTCGACACACACAATTAATTCATCTATTTTTCTTAAAACAACTTTTCCAAAGCACAGCACTCATCACATTCAAACCTCAGATATTCACAGTATATCATAATCTGGCTATAAACACAAACTATTATAATTCTCACGATATGTACGTTAGCACTAAGCACACGACTTATAAGATAACAAAAATCACTAATCAAAAAGGGTATAGCTTTATATTATAGCTCATCATTCACTATGGCTCGTGAAAAATATATATCGGGTGAAACAACTAACTTACTGGACATACAGTATACAGCATCAATGACTATAAAAACCGAACAAAAAAATATGCATTTGCTCACTCGGGACAAAACAAAAATTTTGAAAAATTTAGCTCATTTTGCATAGAAACATAACGAAGTAAGCAAATGATCGATACACATAACCATTCCCCTCCCCCACACTTAAACCACAACTTGTCCTCAGGTTGTGCAGAATTTAAAAAGAAATGAAGTACTTAGCTGATTGCGTAGATATTCGAGCCGTTGGTCAGGCCGGTGCATGAAAAGGCCAACGCTCTCGAAGGCGTATAGAACTCGTTCCAACATAACTCAAATGTAACCTCGACAAAACGTCTAGAAAGATATCTGCACTACTTGACAAACACGGAAAAATCTCGGGGAAAACGGGGAAATTATACCATAATGAAAGGATACAGTAAAATCGAATTATATCAAAAGATGAAGCATTCAATACAATGAAAATTTAAATCATAGTAAAGTCAAATGAAAGTACGGAATGCCTTAAGTCTTACATGATTCATCCAGAAAAAATACAGCAACGAGAAGTGACAGTAGCTAATCATGAAAAGAATACAACGAATCAAGTAATGAAAGTAGTAGGACAATACAACCAAATCGAAGATGAAAATATGAAATACAGAATCGGAAATCAGTCAGGGCTGCCCCCGGGAGTGTAGAATCATCAGCAGGAGGTGCTCCACCCATAGGAGTATCAGAAGGTCCAGCTGGTGTAGTGGTAGTCCTCCCTGCTGTGTCAGTCTGCTCCTCATCAGATGACGACTCAGACTCATGAAGAACATCCGCAATGACCTGCTCAATCTCATCCGAATAAACGTAATCTATAATGCTTGGGTCGAAGACTCTGTCGTCCCTCGGAGGACGGCCCTCACTTATACACCGCAGAATAGACAAGATATTGTTCTGAGAAGTCCTTATATCCTCCATCCAGTTCCGTATACTATTAGCCATACTCAACCTCATCCGGACTGAGGGAGATAAAGACGGAAGGGAAGATGCCGGAGGCGGTGCCGAAGACGAACCGGGCTCATGTGCCGCCTCCTCCTCAGACTTACCCGTAGACCTCACTTTCTCCCGCTGCAAGAACCTTGGATTCTTCGGTTTGTGATCAATCTTGTACTCGGGAACCGTAGCATCTTGACAGAGACTGTGGATCAAATGCGGACATATCAAACACCTAGCATAGACTTTCTGATTCGTCGCTATCTCGTCAAAAATGGCTTGTCCTACATCGACATTCAGCTTGAAATTCAAGGCATATAACATCCCGAGGTCACCAATGTGAAAATGAGTCAGGTTGTTCTTAAGTAACAACCTGTTCTGAATAAACCGACATTGGACCTTCCAATCCTCCGTCCAACTTGTAGTGACCAACTCCTTTCTATCGCCACCCGGTCTGAGTGTCCACGGTACCTCCGGGCACACTAACAATCTCAACTCCTCCAACGGATCATCCCCCGCATCCTGCCTAGCTTTGATTGCCTCCTTGTAGTCCAACCCCTCAAAAGGTGCCAAGTTGTATTTCTCGTTTATAACCTTAGGCGTAAACGGCACCTTTACTCCCCTAACCATCACAACTCCGGATTCTAGATTCGTCTCCGAACAATTGGCATAAAACTCATGAACCAATGTGGCATTAACCGGAGTCCTCGGGGTCTTCATCAACGCCCCCCACTTTCTATCCGTAAGAATTTTAACAAAAGCGGGATCAACCTTGGCCTCAAGGATGGCTCGCTCTATTAACATCGTCCGCGTAACATAGTGCTTATTATACACCTCAAAAGCCTTAGGATTAATGAACATACGAGCCAATGGAATAGGGATAGGGGACTCACACTCTATCTAGCCGGCTCCGCTCTCTCCGATGCTTCCTCGGTTCTAGCCCTAGGCTCCTCTTCACCTCTCTCAACTTGAGCCTCCGTCACCCTAGTCATCTTTCTCACTAATGGCTCATCATCAGTGTCAGATCCCGATTCAGACTCATCTCGTAAAGGAACCCTGGATTGACCTCTAGGAGGATTCTGACGCTCACCAATATGGATGCCTTGGTTCGGATTGTCTAACGTGGGGTCTACAACCTATTTCTTCTTAGGAGGTTCATTGGCAACACCCTTACCATGCCTTTTCTGTACCGCTTTACGCACCATGATGAACTAAGGCAAGTACGTTGAAGGGATGATGATGATGATGATTATAAGTCCTAACAGTGAACAATCGAACCCAAAGATTGGATTTTTCTCCAAAGAAAACCGCACTAGCTAGGTCACTGGATCGAATTAACGGTTGTTTGTTGGAGGATTTGGTTTGAAGAATCAAAGAGAGGGGATTGAGAGGTGATTGTGGGGCTTTGAAGCGCTCAATTCGGTGTAGAAACAAAGATTTTAGGGCAAAGGGGGGCCGAAAAGTCGGGTTGTTTTCGTTTTGAATTCTGGTGCGAATGAAACTTGGGAAGCAGGGGTATTTATAGCAGCAAGATTGGACGGGTGTCCAGTTACATGGACGGGCGTCCAGTTACATGGACGGGCGTCCACTGGGTTTAGTATGAACTGGACGGGCGTCCAAATATTCAGACGCTCGTTCAGCTGTTCAAATTAAGAACAGAGTTGGAGGGAAATTATCAGACGGGCGTTCACTTAAAGTGAACGCTCGTCCAGGGTAGACACATAGCAGACGGGCGTCCAAAGGCATGGACGCACGTCCAAGGCAGAATTCAACAAAAACTTAAAAATTTTCCATTCAAATGAAATTCAAACTCTTATTTTATTATAAAAATTCATACAAAACTTCAAATAACAAATAAAACTAGAAAACACATAAAAAGACTAGAAAATAGTGGGTTGCCTCCCACCGAGCGCTTTTGTTTTACGTTGTTTGCTCGACGAAACGGCCTAACGACGCTAGTCATCGTAAATCTCCGCCCAATCCACAATCCGGATCAGACGGCGGAGCATGTCAATAGCAGGGGAAAATCATACTCGTCCTGTAAAGCCCAGTCCTCGCCAGCAACATCCACTTCTCGGAAATGCTCAGCTTGCAGCACTAGCGCCAAGTCAGTCAGCATCGGATCATTGAGGATTGTATACGGTCGTCCTAAAGTCTCCTGCAGGTCCTCTGAACTAAAATCTCCACCTCCCGAAGATCGGGGTACAATGAGAACATATGTAACGGTCCTGATGCGGGTACTAATATCAAAGTCTACGTCCAAAATGATAGTCCCTCCGGGTCCGTCACCAAGAGTGATAAGTGGGATCCTACTAATGAAAGGAAACTCCTGTGGTAGAACTCCGTAATCCATATCTAAAAACACAGCTAAACTGAACAGATTCAAACAAAATCTTAATTAGACTTAAGATAAAAACTAAATCAAAGAATAAAAAAAAACATAAAAGAGAGTCCTAATATAATAAAGGGTATCTAGGATGCCCCCTAGTGGCGCTTTTGGTTAATGTCGTTAGCTCGACACTCTTTTAGCTCAGCCTGGATCAGGCCATTTGACTTTTCTGCTAGCCATTACCTCGTATAAGCTTTGATCAGTAGTGTGGCTGCAGAAACAGCATCTAACACATGGGGTTAATTCTTTAATTGCCTTCCACACATGTTTAATCCTCCCCATGGTTGATTTCTTCTTCTTCTGACGACGTTTCAACTGTTGCTCTTTGTCAAACTCTTCCATGTCCCAAGTACCTGCTAGAACTTCTTCAGAAGGACCACTACCGTCATCCTCAGAAAACAAATCGGGCAAAAACTCATCAAATTCATTGACTTCTGAAGTACCACACCCGAGGATATCGAGGAATCGAACAATCAAAGGCTTTTCCTTGGCTTGACCAATGTAATGCTTGCACCTTTGACCATTCACTCGGAACGGCTGGTCACCATAACCTCGTAGTTCTAGAACACCTCCAGGAATGATTTGGAGAATTTCAAAGGGGCCGGACCATCGTGTCCTCAACTTACCAGGGAACAGATGTAACATGGAATTGTACAATAAAACTAGTTCCCCAACTTGGAATTCTCGCTTCTTGATTTTGACATCGTGAAGGAGTTTCGTCTTTTCCTTACTTATCCTGGCACTTTCGTAGGCCTGAAGTCTAAATTCGTCTAACTCATGCAACTGCTGCAGTCGGTGTTTTCCACAAGATTGGGTATCAAAGTTTAAAAACTTCGTGGCCCAATACGCTCTATGCTCTAACTCGATTGGTAAGTGTCATGGTTTACCATAAACCATTTGATAGGGTGATGTACCCATAGGGGTCTTATAGGCAGTTCGATATGCCCATAGTACGTCATCCAAATTTAGACTCCAGTCTTTCCTATGACTGTTAACTGTTTTCTCCAGGATCCTCTTTAAACTTTGGTTGCTTCTTTCAACCTGACCACTAGTCATAGGATGATATGGTATGCCAGTTTTATGCCGGACACCATATTTCTCAAGCACTTTCTCCAGAGGTCGGTTGCAAAAGTGTGTTCCTTCATCACTAATCAAGGCGCGTGGACACCCGAATCTCACGAAGATGTTTTTATTTAGAAACTTCATGACCGTCTTGTGATCATGGTGAGACGTGGCTTGAGCCTCCACCCATTTCGATACGTAATCCACGTAGACTAAGATGTACTTATTTCCACAAGATGATGGGAATGGTCCCATAAAATCGATACCCCATACATCAAAGACTTCGCATTCTAGTATTGGTTTCAATGGCATGTCGAAACGCCTTGTTAAAGTTCCGGTTCTTTGACACCTATCACAAGCTTTACAGAAAGCTTCTGTATCTTTAAAGATCGTGGGCCAATAGAATCCGGATTGATAGATTTTAGCAACGGTTTTCCAAGGACCAAAGTGACCACCGGTAGGTCCACTGTGGCATTGCTCAATAATATCACGTTGCTCAGATTCAGGAACACATCTTCTCAGCAAACCATCTTTACAAATCTTGAAGAGGTAAGGTTCATCCCCAACGAATGTTTTCAAATCAGAGAAGAATTTCTTCTTCTCCTGATAGGACAATTCTGGATCAAGATATTGGGAACGAAGGTAGTTTACGATGGAAGAATACCATGGAACATCTGGAGCACAAACGTCGATAAGCATGACATTCTCCAGAGGAAAGTAAAGATCTATATCGTCAGGGTCATCCTTTTCCTCACTCAACATTCTTGAAACATGATCGGCCACTACGTTTTCACTGCCCTTTTTGTCTTTAATTTGGACATCAAACTCTTGTAGGATCAATATCCAACGTAGTAAGCGTGTTTTAGCCTCTTTCTTTGTTATCAAGTATCGCAAAGCAGCGTGATCAGTCCACACAACCACTTGAGCACCCAACAAGTAACTATGAAACTTGTCCATAGCAAAGACTACGGCCAATAATTCCTTTTCAGTCGTCGTGTAGTTTACTTGAGACGGATTTAGTGTGTGACTGGCGTAATAGATTGGCTGGAATTTCCTTTTTATTCTCTGTCCTAAGACTGCACCAACAGCATAGTTTGATGCATCGCACATAAGCTCGAAGGGGACATTCCAGTCAGGCGAAATAAGGATCGGCGCGGAGATTAATCGACTTTTAAGCTCCTCAAACGCTTGCTTGCAACTTGCATCAAAATCGAATACAACGTCTTCATTAAGTAGTGTAGACAGGGGCTTGGCTATCTTGGAAAAGTCTTGAATGAATCTCCTATAGAAACCGACATGTCCAAGAAAACCTCTGACTTCGTGCACATTCTTAGGATAACTCATCTTCTCGATAGCTTCTACTTTGGTCCTGTCTACCTCAATACCTTTGGTGGAGATCTTGTGGCCAAGAACTATTCCCTCATCTACCATGAAATGACACTTTTCCCAGTTTAGGACTAAGTTCTTTTCCACACATCGGGATAAGACCTGGTCAAGATTGTCAAGACAATCATCGAAGGATTGACCAAAGACCGAAAAGTCATCCATGAAAATTTCCATACACTTTTCAACTAGCCCGTCAAAGATAGCCAGCATACATCTTTGAAATGTAGCTGGGGCATTGGAAAGACCAAATGGCATCCGCTTGTAAGCGAATATACCATAAGGGCAGGTGAAAGTGGTCTTTTCTTGGTCAACTGGATCGATGGGTATCTGAAAATATCCTGAGTACCCATCCAGGAAACAGTAAAATGCATGTCCCGCCAGACGCTCAAGCATCTGATCAATGAAAGGAAGGGGGAAATGATCTTTCATTGTTACCTCATTGAGTTTCCTGTAATCAATGCAGACTCTGTAACCAGTAACAAGCCTCAATGCTATTTCTTCTCCCTTCTCATTCTTCTCAATAGTAATTCCTCCCTTTTTAGGTACTACTTGAGTTGGGGATACCCATTCACTGTCAGCGATTGCGTATATGATACCCATATCTAAAAGCTTGATAATTTCCTTCATGGCCACCTCTTGCATATGAGGGTTGAGCCTCCTCTGGGGCTGTCTAACACATTTCGCACCCTCTTCAGTCTTGATTTTATGCATACAGATGTCAGGAGATATCCCTCTGATGTCTCCTACTTTCCAACCAAAGGCTTTCTCATTTTTCCTCAAGACGTTTACCAGCTCCATTTCTTCTAATCGAGACAGCTTGGTAGATATAATTAATGGAAGCTTGTCACCTTCTCTTAAAAACACATACTTTAGATGTTTAGGCAACGGCTTTAGTACCAGATCTGCAGGGGGGTCTTCCAAACTTGATTTAAGATTTCCACTTTTCAACTCAACATCATTGAGTTTACTTAGTGGTCCTACTGCCAAAGCTTCTCCTTTCAACAACTCATCCTCAAATTCAGCTTATAACTGTTCTAGATTCACCACACCATGATTATTCAGCTTCTCAACTAGTCACTCGTATTCGGTTAAAATGACCATGACTTGCTTTTCCATGAAATCATTGAAGTCATCGGACATATCGTCAATGGAGAAGCCGGTTGGTATTTCAGAGGGTCTCTGGATAGCTTTAGAAACATTGTAACTCACCTCTTGATCACAAACTCGTATCGTCACTTGCCCACCATCACAGTCAATGAGGGCTCTGGCTGTAGACAGAAAAGGTCTCCCAAGAATTAGAGGGACATTCCCATCATTCTCTATGTCCAGAATGTACCAGTCAACCGGGAAGGTAAATCTATCAATTTGTACTAACACGTCCTTTAATATTCCCGCAGCTTTCTTGGAAGATCTATCTGTGAATTGAAGATTCATGGTGGTGGGTTCTAGAAGATTGTCTAACCCAAGCTGTTTGCAGACAGACAATGGCATCAGGCTTATGGATGCACCCAGGTCACATAAAGAGTTTGGGAAGACTAGGCCTCCCATCAGCAATGTGAGCACAAATTTCCCAGGGTCACCCCTCTTGATTGGTAGATCTTCATAATTGATCATAGAGCAATCCTCACCAATCAACCGATCCATGTCTGCCAACTTCTTCTTAGAAGAAACAACATCCTTGATGAATTTGGTATACTTAGGCATCTCAACCAAAACCTCAGATAATGGAAGGTTAAGTATTTTTCAGAAGGTTTAGCACTTTTTCATACTATTTATCCTCATTCAAGGAGATGTTGCTTTTTCTAGGTGGGAATGGAAGCCTTTTCAAGTCACTCTCAGAAAAGACTTTCTTCGAGGATGAACTGACAGCTTTGTCTTCCAAGTCCTTCCACCTCACCACTTTTTCATTTTTCTTACTAGTCAGGGGATCAGCCTCCTGACTCTCACTTTGATTCTTCATTCCTCAGGGGTTCAGCCACCTGAGGACTTCCAACTCTTTCACCTTTCAGGGGATCAGCCACCAGAGTATTCTCTTGCAGCCAAGGGGAACGTAGGTGCTCGACTTCCCCTCCTGCCTTATCGCTGGCAGGAGGGGTTAGTGGTTTCCCTGGTGAGGGAGACCACTCAGTTGAGTACCTGACCTTAAGTTCATTGCACTGGCCTCTTCTCTACCGTACGTAATTGAAGGTACCAGGTCAGTGCATGGGCTATTATTCAATTCGGCCTGAGCTACTTGACCACCCTTTGGATTCTTTTCTGTGAAGCTGGGCAACTGCCCTGGGGGTCTAGAAGCTAACTGTTCAGCCAATTGCCCTATTTGCCTCTCAAGATTCTTGTTTGTGCTCATCAGAAGTTGGATGTTTTTATTTTGCTCCTCCCGAAAAGAGCTCCATTCAGCTTGGATATCATTCGAGTGCGAGGGGCCTTGAGAGTTTTGGAGGTTCTGCGGATAAGGCTGGCTGGACCGATTCTGAAATGTAGTATTAGAATTGTTAGGCCAATTCTGACTGAACCTTTGATTCTGATTGGAAAAATTGGAGTTCTGGTTTTGGTTGTAAGTAGGGTTTCGATTGAAGTTTTGATTTTGATTAAAATTCAAATTTGGATTGAAATTTTGATTCTGACTGAAACCCTGGTTTTGAGGATTACTCTGGCCAGAGAATTGATTGTTAAACCTCTGATTGGACTGGCCAGAGAAAGCATTCACTTCGATTACGTCCGTTCATAGGACAGAAACGAGATGTATGCCCCACATTGTCACAGTTCTGACATGTGACTTGATTATACTGTCCATTGTCATGGACAGTATTAACTTGATAAGCAGAGGGGGAGACAAATTGACATTGGCCAACCATATGGCCAGTCTGACAACAACTTTCACAGTACAGAACTTGAGAGTTCTGTTGAAAGGAAGAATTCTGATTGATCGGGTTAGAAGAAATTTGAGAAGCTGCCATCTGCTTTTGCAGCATGGCGATCAGACTTTGCATATTCACCTCCTCGATCTTGGGAGGAGGAGGTGCTTGGATAGCTTGATATGAGGGGGCATAATTGTATTTGGCAATATCCTCTAATAATGCCCACCCCTCTTCAGGTGTTTTCTTTAAAAATACCCCACCAGAAGAACTATTGACCATGCCCTTCATGAGCTCGGTCAATCCACTGAAAAAAGTATTGACTTGCCTTTGTAACGGCAAGCCATGATGGGGACACTTTCTAAGAAGAGACTTAAACCTCTTCCAACACTCAAAAAATGACTCATTTTCCTTCTGGCAGAATGTGAAAATATCACTTAAACATTGGGCTGTCTTAGAAGGTGGGAAGTATTGACTCAGGAACTCTTTCTCGAGTTCCGCCCAGGTAGTGATGGTTTCAGAGGGAAGAGAGTGATACCACTCTTTTGCCTCCCCTCGTAAGGAAAATGGAAATAGTTTAATTTTTATAGCATCCTCACTTACTCCTTGGATGCGAGTTGTACCGTATATCTCTAGAAACGTGTGTAAGTGAGTATGAGGATTTTCTGACTGAAAACCGTGGAAGATAGATGCATGCTGCATCATTTGAATGAGCCCGGATTTCAGTTCAAAGGTAGGTGCATTGATGGTTGGTAGAACGATAGCCGGGTTGACCTTGACTTCGCCAGGCATGGCGTAATCAGCCAACGTACGTCTATCTTCAGCAGCCATAATGACTATATTTTTGATCTCTTGAGCTAGATCTTTCTCGATATCTCGATCGACTGTGTTCTCTTCGTCAGGGAGGTCCGCAAAATGGAGTCTTCTCCTGTTTGGTCGGACTATGGTCCGCTCGAGGTCAGGGGTATAGAGTAGCGGCCCTTTTTGACTCCGAGTTTGCATAAACCGATACCAAAGTCTAGTTGTTTAACCTTTTAATCAAAGGATAAAACCAAGAAAAGATTTTAAAGAAAAATGGGTCAGACGGGCGTCCGGATTACTGGGCGGGCGTCTGCCTGGAGGATGAACAGGACGGACGTCTGGTTAACCAGACGCTCGTCTGACTGGGTAAAATACGAAAAGAGTTATAAAAATTTGACCGGACGGGCGTCCACTACCCTAGACGCCCGTTTACTGGAACAGAAACGAAAATAAAAACTAAAAACAAAATATCTAAATTAAATTACTAACGAAAATAAAAACTAGACAACCGTCCGGTTCCCCGGCAACGGCGCCAAAAAATTGTCTCGGATTTTATCTAATGAAAATAAACAAGTAATAAATTTATAAATCCGGTATACCCCAAGTGTAGGGATCGTAGTATAGAGGTTGATACCGGGTCGATCTTACGGGGAATCGGGGTTGCTTAATCTAGTTTTTATTATCTAACCTAACTATGTCACGATTACTACTAAAAGATACGAAAGTAAAATAGTAGAGAATTAAAACAAAAAGGCAAAACTAACAATAAGAATAACTGGACAGAAGATCGAGATCTAAAGCCAGGAAGATATGATTGCGAACACAATTATCTAAACTAAATCTATTCTAAATCTATTATGAAATAAAGATTGTAAATTTACTAAGCAATTCAAGTTCAAGTGATTTAATCAATAATTTACGAGCGAACAAGCTATTGATCCACCTATCCTACAACAATCAATTTCTATCTCGATTATCTCGTGTTTTCTAACCAAGTTGTGATTCACCTAGCCAAAGTATGAACTCCTAATTTCTTAGACAAGTTCGCTTATTAATCTTCTATCTTTCGATCTAAAGATTAACGCTTTCTAAACCAAGGTGTGAAATTTATAAGTTTCTAACCTAGAAATCTAACCTAATAACTCTCGTTATTTAGATCAAAGATCTATTCTTTATCATGGCGACCTAGGGTTTAACATGATTCTCATCAATATAAACAATCAACATGCAAAGATCTTTCGATGCAAATTGCATAAAAACATGATAAACATAATAAAGAAACAACTTGAATTAAATACTCACAAGACAATCCAGAAACGAAACTGAATTGTTGATCGGATGGCTTCACAACGCTTGTTCAATAGAGTTCTAGCCTCTTAACATCACCATTGAGCTCGAATTATAAAAATACATAAAAGTGTTTGATCTAAAATAGAGATTTAAAAGCATAAACTTTGAGTAAAAACTAATAAAAATCGCAGCTAGGCTGCCCCTAGGGTTTAGGGTTCGAATAATGAATGTCTTCTGTGGAGAAAAAATGCAGCCTTTTTATAGATTTCTGAGGCGGTTTGGCTAAGTCGGTTTATGGACGCCCGTCCAAAGAGTCAAACGCCCGTCCAACCTTCAATGCAAACTTCGAATCGGGCCGAGTCTTGATCAGACGCCCGTCCTTCTTTAATTTGGATGCTCGTTCACTAAAATCTTCAAAACTCTGAATCAAATTCTTTATCCTGGACGCTCGTCCAATATGCCAGACGCCCGTCCAACTGGACGGGACTTTAACGCTCGTTCAGTGACTTGAAATTCGATTTCTCCATCTTTATCTCTTTTCTTCAATTAAATCCGACATTTATCTTCACTCAATCATCTTTTGAGCCGCAATTATGCATCTACAAGTCATTAAAACATCGCAAAATGTAATAATATCCAAATGAACATAAAATCATCAATAAAACACCTAAATCAACCAATTTTGCGATTAAACCGTTTAAAAACTCATTTGCTCAATAATTCAATTAAACACTTAATTTCTATGCAAATTATATGAATATGGAGGGAATTACTATAAAATATAACGTTATAAATCGCATAAAATCACCCTTAACAAGCAGCCATACACTGCTACGGGCACAAGCGTGATAAACATAATAAGAGGCAGCAAGAGTCTACAACTAGAAGAGGTTTGAGGCTAACATCAATGCTTTTAGAGCACCTGCACCTGGCAGATTACAGATGACCTGCTGAAAGAGTTCAAGAGTCAATACCATGCAAGAAATAGACCTTATCATGATATGACTTTTCAGGAGGGTCTAAACTCCTTCCTTGGACTTATATTCTGGGAGACAAGGTTTAAATCCTTAAGAGCTACAGTAAGAGGAGGTCATAGTGAAAGATCAACTGAAGGTAGAGGTCAGTCTACTGAGAAAATATTGAGGAACTAGCAGCAAAGGACTCTTTAGAAGAATTCAAACTTTTCTATATGAGACAAGGATTCAACTTTCAAAGCATAAGGTTGACTCTACCTGAAGCTTGGAAATGGTGGAAGTTGGTACATACATGGATTGATTTCTCTACCCTTGAAAATCAATGGATGCTGGACATGGTCAAGGAAATTAGAGAATACCAAGAGAAGAAAGAACAAGATAGAGACATAAACTAGATCTGCAGAATCATTTCATACTTTATCTTTTGCTGATTCTAGTTGTAATACTTTTGAACAAATTTGATTATCAATGATATATGAATGAAATTTGCTCTGGTTTTGTGTTTTTATATTTTTGATTTGCTGTAAGGAGGGTATTGGCATCAATACTAAAAAGGGGGAAATTGTTGAACATATTTTAGTTTTAATGATGAGTGTCATACTAGCTGTTATAGAGCAAAGGCAAAAAGATGTCTAGATTGAATGTATAGGTTTACTAGATTTTGATCTTTGTATAGGATTTATCAAACAAGCACTGTAAAGAGGTCAGCTGACTTGTTCAGCAGGCCTATCTTGGCCAGTAGAGTGTCTAATACATGCTAATGGCTGAAGGCTGAGGGTTCAAACTCAGTTAAGAAGGCTGAGGGTTCAAACTCAGTAATGAAGGCTAAGGGATCAAACTTAGTATTAAAAGTCAAGGCTATAGGATCAGAATTTAGGGAAGTCTGTGATGACCTAAACTGGTCACATATACCTTGTGTAGAAGGTCTAAGTTCAATAAAAGTAAAGTGATAATTGGAACTTAGTTATGATCAAAATGGTGTACTCTAACTTCAAAATAAAAAGTTAGAAAAGAAGCAGTCAACTGAGGTGTTTATAAAGCACAGCAGACTGAAAGTCAGCTGACTGTATATGGACATCAGCAGACCTTTACAACAGGTGTCTCCTGAATGTAAAAGTTAAATTAATCCAAGATTTTCTGGAGGATTAAATGGATAAGGATGAATTACAAGCATTGGATTAATTAGTCAATCAATGGCCAAGATGAAAGGGACATTGTAAGGATTTCAGACCCATATCAAATGGAATTAAATCATTGGTTGACAAACTGGACTGTCAGAAGGACACTGACAGTGTCAGGAAGGTACAACAGAGAGAATTTCAAGAATATTCAAAAAATCCTATAACGGTTGTATTTGAAATTCAAATTCAAATCACAGGATCTACACCTATAAATAGAGGAATCCTGATTCAGATTGCAAAATGAAGACAAGAACAAGAATACATACGAAGCAACTAAGTTTTTGAGCAAGAAATTGAACAAAGTGCAATCTTACCCTACTGAGCATTACTGAGCTATACATTTACGGATCAAGAATTTTCTTCAAGTGTTTCTGCAATCAAGGCTTATCCAGTTTATACACTTGAAGATCCTAAGTTGCTGATCTTATCATCATGATCAAAAGCTTGCTGAAAGCTGAATCACTTTCTTGATTCAACCCCTTCTTTTCAAGAAGTTATCTGAAGACAGAGAAGCACTTTTGGAGTGTCAAGAATTGTTGTTTGTGGTGGAGCTGGTGAAGAGGCAATCCTACCCTTCAAGGACCAGTGAAATACTTAGGAGCAGCAACCTACATGTTTCTAGTGTTCAGTTTGTGAAGCCATAGTCATTGGTCAAGGACAAACAGTTTAGGGATTTTTGTAACAGCTACATCAAAAGTCCCTAGTGAATTTCCTCCAACATCACAGGAGAAGAGTGGATTGACAGGATTACACCACTTGGAACCACTATACAAGTTGCCTCATTTACTTTACTGCATTTACATTCAGCAATTTACTTTTTCTGCATACTTATCACATCAATCTACTGAACTAGCTGTTGAATCACACACACTTACACTGCTGAGTATCTAATACTTAGTATCATATTTGAACAACAAGTAACAAGGCTTAATTTAATATATTCCGCTGCAACAAATTCAAGAGTTTCAATAGTCAGTAGACTGCTGAAGGTCAGCAGACTATTGACCCTGCTGAGTTTGTCAACTCCAAAAAGTTTTAAGTGTTAAGTTTATTCAAACCCCCCGTCTAAACTTCACCAAATCATTTTCAAGGGACCAACAACAGACAATCTCACATTACGTCAACCCGTAGTTGAAATAACCAGTCACGAACATGCTTTTATTAATTAATTAGATCAAATCAGCAGGGCAAGGCGGATCGAGAACCAAGTATTACTCTTAGGCTTGCGTTTATCAGTCTATGCAAGCGTCATGTGTCTTACGCTCCATCGACTCGCTTTGCCAAAAGATATATATATATATATATATATATATATATATATATATATATATATATATATATATATATATATATATATATATATATATATCGTGCAATTTTATTTCTCTTTCATGGCGGGTGAACGCTCATAATTCTATCTATCCTCACGGTCTCACTCATGATAAACTACCGAATCCATAATTCCTTTGCCCTTATAATCGTTGGTAGAACATAATTCGGGAAAAAGCTAGGGTCAACTCTAGTCAAAGCAATGCGCTATCTACTACACACCAATGAAAGTGTGTTATACGTGCTTAAGATGGTGGCTCACAACAGAATATGAGCTTAATACGCCACTACTTCAGAAGTGGACACGACTTTACTTGTACATAGTGGAACAAAAGTGAAATTAATTAACTCCAAAAGATCAAAGATGTCATATTTTTCAAAATTCTGACGAAACGAATCAAAGTCTAGGTGGTGAAAAATGCGTCAAAGAGAATCAAGATAGTCACGCAATAACGGAATATAATACTAAAAAGCTAAGTGACGTAATCGAAACATTGTCCCCAATGTGTAAGATGAAAAAGTTAAAATGAAAAGGAACATAGATTCGTTAAGCGCGAAGCACTGTAAGTGAATGGATCTCTTAAATTGCAATGGGCGTTATGTAATAAGTCTTTGAAAATCAATCCGCGCTAAATATCTGAAACAAGGCAAGAAGAATTTGGGTGATAATAACTGGGTAATAAAAAGCGGAGTAAAAGAGAAAATGAATTACTCCAAAACAATATAAGCCGATAAAATCATTATCTTATTAAAAAAGTCTTCCACATTACAAGATATGAAAAATAAAAATAAAGAAAAAAAGCGACAAAAAATGGAAAATAACAACAAAAAAGAAAAGAAACTATTCCTCATCCAAATACTCTTCCCAATCATCTCTAGGCTCAACACCGGGAGGTGGTCCAGAAGTTGAGGCAGCGGCAGCGGGCGCTCCATGATGTTGGGCAGTCCTAGGTGGTGGGGTCGAAGGAGGAATGCCTAAAAAGTCTATAATACGATCCATCTTCCGATGTAGACTTACAATCTCTCGTGCATTCTCCTCAATCAAGGCTCTATGAGATCGAGGCCCTGTGTGGACCGGAGTACGTTCTCTCTAAACTCTTTGACCAACCCATCTCGACGATCTCGAAACCGACTCGAACTAATCTTTGGTTCAGGCTCTTCCCACACGTCACTAACCAGAACCGGAATCGTGTCCTCCGTAGCGAACATATCTATCATGGGCCCATAAGGCAGTTGCTCTCGCTCGGACTCATCGGCAATCTCATGAATGCGGTTGTGCATCAGTAGGCCGATGTTGACTGGAGACCCTTGCTCCAGATAGAACATCAACTCCGCCCTCTTTGGTGTGACAGATGCCATGTGCTTGGTTGGCAGAAGGCGGTAACATACGAATCTGTTCACCATCTTCCTATCCAATGATAAGTCATTTTCTATATGATAACGAGCATGTCTATCCTCTCTTGAGCATAATTCGGTGTAAATAAAGGTATAATTAATGGTACTATTTAGAGCGTTATCAAATGGCCTAATCTAAAATGTCATAAGTGAGAATCAGGAAAACTACAAGTACTACAAGAGAGCTCAGAATTATCATGACAGTGATCTGGACCAAACCTGCTTGTCAAGATATAAAGGCCATTGTGCAAATCAGCTATACCAATCTTCCTCAAAGTTTGCAAGTCATACATTACACACTTATCAATTCCAAAAACAACTGGTAAATTGCTGTCTACTGTCAATTTCCTTACTGAGATTAGGTTATGTGTAAATGAAGGAATGCAGAACATATTATGCATTACTATATGATTGTTTATCATGACTTTTCATATGTGAGTGACACTAACATGAGAACCATTAGGCAAGTTAACAGACAGATTCTTAACAGATTGAATATCAAACAAGTTATGCACATCAAAAGTAATGTGGTCAGTAGCACCTGAATCAACAATCCAGTGATGACTACTTCCTTTGATACCTAAAGTATTAATAGAAGTGCCTGCATTCATAACCACTGAATTGCACTAACTGTTTCCAGATTGAAGCCCTTGAATCAGAGAGAGCAGATGATCATATTGTGACTTGGTAATAGAGGTATCAACAGGTGATTGCCCTGAAGCCTAATTATCAACAGAAGAACCAACATCTTGCTCTTCTAAACCTTGATCATAACTGACATTATTAGCAACAGCACTATGACCTCTGCCAGACCCCTTAAAGTTTGGTGGATATCCAAACTTCTTGTAACATTTTTCATCTATATGGCCTTCTTTGCCACAATAAACACACTGAGGCTTGTTAGAATTCCCTCTACCACCACCAGAACCCCTTCCTTGTCCATTAAATCTTGGATTAAGTACAACATTGCTTTCAACTTTCTTATGGCTATTAACAGCTAACATAATAGAATCAACACTAGAATTGCTGTAATTCATTTGTTTTTCATGATTTAGGGCCATGACAAAAGTAGTCTTGACATCAGGAAGGGGTCTAGTCATCAAAACTTGGGATTTAACGGTACCAAAGTTGCCATTAAGGCCTTTCAGAAATCTAGTTTTATAAGAATTGGCATAATGCTCTCTGATCATAGGCAGAGCAGCACGGGTGCATGGTGGGATAGGCTTCAAAACTAAGTACTGATCTCATAGAGACTTTAATTTTGTGAAATATTCAGTTACATACAAAAAACCTTGTTGAACTCTCTCAATTTCCTCTTCAAGATTTGATAAACCATATGCATCAGCTCTACCAAATCTACCTTGAAGATCTAGCCATATTTCTCTAGCAGTGTCGAAATACGTAACACTTTCAGATATATTCGGAATCATAGAATTTATGAGCCAAGGAGTTACCAAATCATTGAGTTGCATCCAATGTTCATAGCCTGGATCATCCTCCGGAGACATAGTAGTGGTGCCATTGATAAAAGATAACTTTCCTCTTGATGATAATGCTTTGGAAACTTCTCTCCTCCAATGATGAAAGTTCTATGTGCCTTTCAGTAAAGGCTGAACCAAAATGAGGCTCGGATTATCCGAATTGTTGGAAGAATTTGCAGATACAACTCCTTGATTAATAGCAGCCATTGAAATCACCAAGAAACGAATGTAACACTAAGAACAACAGCATAATCAAATGGATTGCTCTGAACCATGTTGAATTACATCAAGAAAGCCATTGAATGAGCTTCAAGCTTTACAAATTTGAATGATCAATTAGGCGGGAAAACTCAAGTTTACAGAAAACGTTGATTCAGCTTGTAAAACAGAGATATGAACTCACTAACTGATTCCTACTACTGCTAATCGTCTTATATATAGAGTATATGAGCTGGAACGGTTGTAACTAACTTCTACAACTTGTAACTAACTTCTACAACTTGCTTGCTTCGGTGTTCAACGTAATGTCTACATGAACTTGTAATTTTGAACCAAAAACTGATTTCTAACTTGTGTTGTAACATACTATTATGCTTCCGAGACTATTCAGTATTTATATTATTATTATATACATTATTGTCGTAAATAGGTGTACTTTTTAATTGTACATCTTCAGTACGACTATTCTGTCGTTATGCACACATTTTATTTTTCTTTTTTTTCCCTCCCCAACTGGAGGACAAAGAAAACGACGCCGTATGCCGTTGAGCTTACACAATACGTGGTTATCGTATCGGAGGACCTGTGTCTCCATGACCTGGACTCTCCACTTCCGGTTTTGATCTCCACCACCGTTCCTCCTGTCCAATAATCGTTGTTCATCTCCACTGAAGGATTCTAGTGGGAGGTTGAAGAAGGTGGGGGTTATATGGATCTCAATTATCATTCATTTTCCCAGCTATCTGTGCGAGACTTGCGGTGGGTTTTCCGGCGGTTCATGCTCCGGCAGGTATCTCCTTCTTTCTTCTTCGCCTTCGCCTTCTCTTCACCCGCTTTCCGTCTTTCCATTTTCGAATTTCTACGGTGGTTAGGTGTATGTATGACCTTTGTGCTGCTTGTATATCTGGAATTGTAAATTCCTAAAATTGAATTGCTGACTATCTGCTATGGCTGTTGCATTGCATTCATGATTCTTTCTTTTGGTCATTTTATTTCATCTACCACACCTACTGCTTGTGTTTGATGTTTTTTTAACAATACTACACCTATTCAGTGCCTTTACTGTTCCTTTCAAAGATTTGTTCTTTGTCTCTGAATTCATTCATATGTGGCTCGTGTAGTGCATCAGCATATTTTCCGTTTGATCCATGAAAGGCTGAAAAACACTGAATTAGAAGGCATAGCGTGGGGCATAATTATTGCACCTGAAAACGAAATGGTAAGAGGAGACAATAATGACACATTACAACACTCCAAATTGAAAAACACTAAATTAGAAAGCATAGCCTGGGGCATAATTATTACAACTGGAAATGAAATGGTAAAGAGTAGCCAATAATGACATGTTACAAGACTTCAAATTGAAAAATTCTGAATTAGAATGCATAACCTGGGGCACAATTGTTACGCCTGAAAATGAAATGGCAAAAAATAGACAATAATGATACATTTTCAGCTATTGTTTTACTTGCTAATACTCTGGAACATCTCCGTTTGGTAGTTCATTGTTGTCCGGGCTAGAGCCATCCTGCACATCGCTATTAGTTGCATTCTGTTGTTGGCCCGCGTGGATTGCTTGATATTTCCCCTGCCACATCTGCGCTAGCCTCAATTGCTCTTGGTTTACGACTTTTCAAGTCTGAGAATATCCCAAGTTAAGTTCAAGCTTTTGCCAACGTTAAGATTGTTTAGGTAATTATTTTTCAATGTTCTGTCTGAATTTAAATAAGTTTCTGCAAAATTATGTTATTAGGTACTTGCTTTTCTGTTGGAGTTTAGTGTAGCAGTATTTATGGCTTTCATGTTAAGATTATGATCTTGTATATATGCTTTAGGCAGCGATAGGTGGTTGGCATTGTTTGGCTGTTAATAATGAAGGACGAGCCTATGCTTGGGGTATTTCAATTCACTTTTTTTACCTATCCTTTTTTATTACTCTGTTGATGGTCATGGTGTGCATCATGTATTGAAGTCACAACTTTGAATTCAAAAATGCATTCAAAGGTCTTTGGTTGGATGAATGTAATTTGATTTGTTAGTGTAGGCGGGAACGAGTATGGGCAGTGTGGCGAAGAACCTGAGCGTAAAGATGATACAGGTAAGCCTGTTAGGAGGGATATTGTGATTCCTCAGCGTTGTGCTCTGAGGCTCAATGTTCGACAGGTAACTAATTCAACTTATCTTTCAGGCTTCAAAACCCTTTTTGCCTCTTAGTGAGCATATTCACTTGACTTTTTCATTTATAAAAAAAATGTTTCCCTTTAGATGGAGATTAGTGTACACTTTTGTTATCCTTTTCCATCACTCCTGTGGAATTAAAGTCCGAGTGTTTGTGTTCATAGAGGACGTACAGTCTGGAGTTTCATTTTTATTAGTTTTGATTTATAAACTATAAAATATGGGACCATGAATTGCATCATTGGCATTTGAATTTTGAACGAAAGCATTTTCTTTAGCATTTCTTCTCTGGTAAAAGCTATGAGTATTAATAGTTTCTTTTGATACTTGTAGAGTGTGAGTTGTGTCTTGTGTGCCATGATAGTTCCTATTAATGCTTGGAATGTGATTTATGTGTCACATGAATGGATGTCTCTTCAATGAAAATTCACGTACTTGTTGTAATTTCGGTAGCTGCTAGTGGCACTCATTATGTTGTTCTAACTTCGGGAGGACACGTGTGGACATGGGGTCAACCATGGCCTCCTGGAGACATGTAAAAACATCTCACTTTGCTTTCTTTTGATATATTGTCGAGGAAGATTCTGCCCCTAAAGTTTTGTTTTTATTCTTTTATAGAAAGCAGATATCTACCCCTGTTAGAGTACAAGGACTTGAAAAGGTCAGACTGATAGCAGTTGGAGCCTTTCATAACTTGGCTCTGATTGAAGATCGAATCTTAATGGAATGGGGAAGTAATGAGTACGGGCAACTAGGAACAGGTGATAATCAACCAAGATCACAGCCAATTCATGTCCAAGGGTTGTCTGGCCTTAACTTGGTTTGTACACTCAATGTCTATACTTCAATTAACCATTTGTTTTTCGATTTGTATGTAAAATATAATGCAAATCATAGCCAACTATTGTGCATTCATTATCTTTAGTAATTATGATCTCTTGTTATAGGTCGATGCTAGATAAACTGAATATGGTGTTTATGCCAATATTGAAATCCGTGGTGCTATAATATTAAATGTTGAATATATACTGACAGAATTGCTTATTACGAGTTTCTTTAAGCTCGTTGATATCTGGGCTGCTGTATTAACTAAAATTTGAGTATCCTGACATAATTGCTTTTGTTACGAATGTGTTAAGTCTTTTTTTCCAAATGCTGGTATATAGTTGGGGTAGAAGAGAACACGGGCGGCTTGGTTTTGGAGTGGACAAGAGCAGTAAAATGGTTCCCCAAAGGGTGCAGTATTTAGCTGGAGAGAATTTTGTGCAGGTTTTTTTTCTTCTTACATTTATGTAAAACACACAGTCATAGACATTGTTTGCAGTTCCAAATTGTCTGAATCGGGCTGATGAATCTTCTTGTTGATGCAGGTGTCTTGTGGAGGCACACATTTCACAAACCGCATGAAATCTTCTGTATTTACTTTATTCTGACTCTGTTTCCTATACCAGAAAATAAAGAATCCCAACTACAAGGGAAAATGGAAGGCACCACTGATTGACAACCCAGGTGTGTTGCCTTAACTTCACATAAATCGCGTCACAAACCAATCGGCCTAAATGACCACATCAGATAAACTTAAAAAAGACAGGGCCCACCGTGCAACGCACGGTACGCCTGTCTAGTATATTATTAGTTATGGATTTCTAACCGTAAAAGCTTAGTGGTTTGAATTTTAAGAGTAATGATACGAGCACAACGATTGTGCGAGAACGAGTGACACAACGGTAATCTGTACCGTTGATAATAATGTGTATAAATTTATCAGATATAAATCTAAAATGATAAACGATGCAAATAACCGTTGTGTCACCACAACCGTTGGATCCGTATCATTACTCGAATTTTAATAATTCGGATCATGACCGAACGACTCAGATCCGGGTGATCGGATAAATCCTGTCATGTCATTACGGTAAGAGTTAGGACTAAGTAAGGTGGAGTTTGTATTGTTTTGGGTCTATCTTTCGGGTTTATGTGCCATGGACACGGACGATTATGATGAATAAATTAGCCAGGTTAAAGGTTGTAAATGACTGTTTTTGATCTAAAATGAGGAAAAAGGACATGAAAAAAAAATAGTGGTCGAGAAGGACAAAAACGCGATTATGATGCTACAACCAAAATAAATTAGCTCGGTTTTTAATAAATATAGCTCGGTTTCTCAAAAATAAAAATAATAATAACCATTAACAGATGACAAGTCATGCAAGTGTTTTGTCTAGCCATGAAATGATTGGCCATAGAGAGTATGATTCAAAAGAATTCTGCACGTTAATTTGCCCAAATAGACAAAACCCCTAATTTAGTAGTATTTGCGTATGTTGCCATTTAAATGGAAAGGCTTCAAATCAAAATTCGTTGACAAACAAGCGACCAAACTCGTAGAATTTATATAAAAGGCTATGCCATGAAGTACAGAAAGAGGCAGAGATGGAAGAAATGGGCAGTGGAGTTGCTAGTGAGAAGGTGCAAGTTAAGACCGTTCATGAAATTGCCCTTAACGGCGAAGAGCTACCGCCTCATTTTATAGTAAAAGAAAATAGATTTGGGCTTATCGACTTGTCTGTTCCGACAGCCGACTTACCGATGATTGATATTGCTCTTTGTCATCTCCACCACCTGCTTGTGATGAAGAATTGGAGAAGCTAAAAACAGCTCTCTACACCTGGGGTTGTTTTCAGGTTCGATCTATCAGAATTGTTTGAAAATATAATTTTATTCTAGTTTTGATATTTCTGTTTATGAATTTGGTATAGGCCACAGACCACAGAATTCCAAATTCTTACCTTGATAAAGTAAGGAGTGTAGCAAGGCAGTTCTTTGAACTTCCGGTGGAGCAAAAGCAACAATGTTTTCGGCCTTCTGCCAATGACGATGAAGGGTATGGAAGCGATATAATCTATTCTGGAACTGTTCTTGATTGGTGTGATAGACTCTCTCTCACACTACTCCCTGAAGATGAAAGAAGGTTTGAGCTTTGGCCCAAAACTCCAACTCATTTCAGGTACAATCATAATACAATCAAAATTTCTCTATTCAAATTCAGACATTATAATTATGAATTCAGCACTTAAATCATTAAGATACTTGATGTGTTTAGTCTACAGACTTGAGACTCCGAATTTCAGACTTTAGTTTCTAAAATGATTGATCAAAGTTGACTTAAGATGTTATGATCAACTTAATTGGAAAAAGATGTTACAATTTTTACAGAGAGGTTTTGCACGAGTACTCGATGAAGATGAAGGAAATATTAGAGTTTTTGTTTCGGGCCATAGCCAAGCTGTTGAATTTGGAAGAAGATTGCTTTCTGAAACAGTTTGGAGAACGCGCGTTGTTGATGGCAAGATTTAACTTCTACCCTCCATGTCCGAAGCCAAATGATGTTCATGGCCTTAAACCCCATTCAGATAAATCTGGGATTACTGTGTTGTTGCAAGACAAAGAAATAGAAGGTCTCCATATCCTCAAGGACAACCAATGGTATAAAGTTCCTGTTATACCATATGACTTTGTTGTCAATGCTGGTGATCAAATGCAGGTATACATGTTTCCTCTCCTTTTGAGACAGATATATCGTCAAAACATCATATGAACAATGTAACGTGATCTTGTGCAGATTATGACTAATGGAATGATCAAAAGTCCAGTGCACAGGGTGGTGACAAACCCTGAGAAATTGAGGATATCAGTATTGGTGGCTAATGAGGCGGAACGTGACAAAGAGATTGGTCCTGAAGAAGGATTAATAACTGAGAAAACGCCTAGACTGTACAAAAATGTCAACAACTTTGGCAATTATTGCTTAGAATGCTACCAAAAAGGAGTGGTTGCTATTGAAACTATACGAATATGATATATCAATTGCAGCAACAAGAAAAGGGGCCTAATATTATGTACTCACCTTCCATGTTACAAAAAATAAAGTGAGTAATGTCCCCTGTTTTTGGCATGAATTTGCCAATCTGTACTTCGTTTATGTTGTTTCTGTTCAAAATTATAACAATAAATTCAAGTCAAGAAGCTTTAGTCTGATATGATTCATATGAAGTCTTTCAGATTCTTGCAATAATAAACTAAGGAATTTTTTTGTCATGCAGATTTTCGTTTCCTGATTGATTAATGATTTTCTCAAAAAAAAATTCAATTGTGATTTTATTTCTCCCGCAAAAAGTATAAATAATCCATAAATTTAGTTATGAAAACGAGTTTGCGCCCTGGTTTTGTGAATGTCCACTGGAAAATATAAATGATGCAAAAAGCTTATTGTACATAAAGAAAAGAAAAGAAAAACATTATTCTAAGATGGAGAACCCCTTATATCACCTGATAAAATAGATGTAATATCTTCCCGGTCGCGGATTCAGAAATTCGATTCGGTGGGATCCATAAGTTTTTTTCAAAGTAAATTATTTTTTTGGTGTCCGAAATATTTTTCTATAACTAAAATGTGGAGTTTCTTATTTTTAGCGGGGTCCGCAGAACATCTGCATCCACCACTGTATCCTCTTGGGAAAATCAATGTCAATTATGTCCTTTTAATCAACATAACTTGCTGTCAGGGAAGGAGGTGAGAATTTGTGGAAATAGCAGGAAGGAGGGGAAATAGAGAAGAACAACAGAGAAGAAAGGTAGTTTTAATAGAATCAATTACCCTACATGTTTACATTTCTGTACAAATTTTATGTGCAACTAATTCACTAACAGAAAGAATTAACCGACTAATAACCGCCTCTAATGAACTGATCTGTGTTTAGCTCATTTTCAGCTCGGTTCATGACATCCCCCTCATTGGGCAGCATCACGCCCTCATGGACAGGGCTGTAAATGAGCTGGAAGCTGGGCTACTCGTAAGCTACTCGTACTTGACTCGCAAGAGAGATCGACTTGATTCAGTTTTTTTCGAGTTCGAGCTCGAGTCGAGCTACTCGGACAATTAACCGTGCCGATCTCGAGTTTTGAAATATATTAATCGAGTAGCTCGCGAGCTTAATCGAGCTTGATTAAATAATTATTTAATTAATTAAATATGTTAAATTTGTTATAAAAAAAAAATTAGTTTTCATAATTAAAAAAATATTATTCTAGTCGAGTTCGATCTTGCCATATTTCATTAAAAATTAAATGAATTTTTAGAAAATAATCGAGTTTACGAGCCAAGTCGAGCTATATCGAGTACTTTTTAATTATAGCTCCATGGAGGGTTAAGCGTATCATATATCATTAAAAAAATTAGTTTTCATAATCGACTCGACTCGGCTCGATTACACTCCTACTCATGGTGGTGAAAACTCAGGGAACTTGGCCATGATGAATCTAGCATCCTCCTAAGTAGTTGGTGACTCATCCAAATTGACCCATTGCATCAACCATTGAACTACAACATTTCCTCTCTTCATTGTTATGATATATGATACGCCTAACCCTCCATAGAGCCCGCGGATCTACAATCGGGTCCGTCCGGCGGCCCAAACAGTATAGAAGATCATCGGCCCACCGAGTCCGCCTCAATCTAAGCCGGACGAGGGCCAAAGACCAATCAACAAGCCTTCAACTCACCGCCCTCCTAATACGATCCGAAGCAATCGGGGCCGATCAGTCCGCCTTTCATGATTACAAGCCCGCACGACTAGGCATACTAGCTGCTACATGACGGTCACAAGGAAAGGACTCCAGAAATAGCTAAGTGTTGGGTCCGCCCCACATCGAGGCCACCAAGATAGTTATCTAGTCTAATTATTGTCACATCATGCTTTATTATGTCTTATCGTCATTAGCATAACCTTAATTAGTAGCTCGCCTATATATAGAGGCTCAATGTAAACATAAGAAACGAATAAGATAAAAAGTAGACAACACTTTGCCAATTTGTCGACTATTGAGCTCGCCGTTTATTGCCTTAGTCCAACCACCGTATTTTCCTTTACGCCACTGTGCACCACCGGCAAACACACAATCACACAGCCAGATATCCACCTTAGAAACACCGCAAACACCACCGTGATAATTTCGACATTATCAATTGGAAAATCAAGGTAATCTTAATTTTTTGTTAAATGGCCTTTTTGCCCTTTTTTGAAAAGACGGGATGTTACATTTTCTGTTCCACCCATTTCTAACCCTGATCAACTATGTTATTGAATGCTTGTTTCGGTTTCGTGCGATCAACTATGTTATTGAATGCTTGTTTCGGCATACACGTGCAATTGATTGAGCGTTCGGATGAATGCATTCTCGTGGAGGAAACATTTAAACTTAGTTTAATCGCCCGTTTGTATTATACGAGTCTCCCCCTCTAAGTTTTCATGGGATGGTGACGCATCCAAAAACATCGTTTCGTGATTAGCCCGTTTAACGAGCCCCTTAACCTATATATTGTGGTCTACGTTTCCTTGGACTCCCTTGTGAGTTGAGCTTAACTTTAATTACGCATTGGACTCTTGTGAGGTGTGTGTGACAAATGTGTGGGTTGGGGTATGGTAGTTGAGCATCTGGGAGAGCGGTGACTACCAAAGAAGTAACCATTTGGTTGTGGTGTGAAAATAAAAATGTTTTGTTTAGCAAAAAAAAAAGTGTTAAGAAAAAAAAAAAAAAAAAAAAAAAAAAAAAAAAAAAAGAGAAAAAGAAGAAAAAGAGAAGCAATAAAAGAGTCAAAAAGTGCTATGCGTGATATTTTTGTGCAATGTCCGATTAATGTAATTGTTTGGTTTGGGAGAGAGTTGATTGAGAGGTTGGTGTTTTTGAGTTTCTTGTGGTATTCGTTTCGATTGACTACTTTTACGAATTACCCTAGAGATTCATATCGGTGACGACTGTTTTTTGCGCCATTCTTTTGGTTTGCTCTTTGTACTTGGGGTGAGAGTGATATTACATGTCCAATCCTATGGTTAAGCTCTCTTGCGCTCCCTCTTGTTGATATCCTTTTTATCCCTTCGGTTACCCCCGTCCCGGCCTAACGTTACAAGCTTTCAAGTCCTACCCGACCGTGCTAGACTCTTTATGACTCCGATTAGTGGAGATTGATATTATTCTTAAGCATATAGATTCCTAACATTCCATTTTGCATGCATGATTTCAACCAATATGCTTGGTAACATTTTTGATAGACTATTCACACACACACCTTGTATCACAACTACATTTAGATTAACTTGTATTTACCGATTCTAGAAGCTTGCATCATCTAGTCTCATGTGTTTTTCAAGTGGGGAGTGGATATGTAGTGTGGATGTCAAATGAGTTTGATTTTCGTAATAATTCATAAAGTTTGCATCATTTTATTGACTTACATTTCCTTTTTCTCACTTTCTTGATCGAGGACGATTAAGAGCTAAGTGGGAGGTAGTTGATGTAAGTCAATTTTATGATGCATTTCACTATGTTTTTAGCCCCGTTTCCCGTGATTTTAATAGTAATTTTGCACCTTTCGGGCATCGATTTACATATTTTCATAAGGATAAAATAAGTAGTAAATATTAATAAATAAAGTAGTTTTTATAGTATTTTTGGGTCATTAGAACCAATCTTTTGTAGGCGGGTTTACGCTTGGTATTTTTGGCGTGTCATTGCAGGATCTTAGGTTGACCAAGCCTCGGGAGAGATGCTTTTGATGTTGATAAGACGCGTTTCCGATGGACCTACATCTACCTTGACCTTGGATCATTAATCATCACTTTGCATGATGCGGTTCGGATGGAATGTATGTTTATCTTTATGTGGATGATGATTAAGTTTTCTCTTTTGAGACTTTTTTTTTTTTTTTTTTGTCCCTAACGGGGTTCGAACCCTGGTCTCCCATTAGGATTCCAAGACTATTCAGTATTTTATATTATTATTATATACATTATTGAAGATTTTTAGTTATGGTTTTCTAACCGTAAAAGCTTCTTGGCTTGAATTTATGTAATTCGGATCATGCCCGAACAACTCGGATCCGGTCATGTCATTACGGTAAGAGTTAGGCCTACCGCCTAAGTAAGGTGGAGTTTGTATTGTTTTGGGTCTATCTTTCTGGTTTATGTGCCATGGACACGGGCGATTATGATGAATAAATTAGCTCGGTTTCTTAATTAATAAATAAAAATAATAATAATAATAACCATTAACAGATGACAAGTCATGCAAGTGTTTTGTCTAGCCATGAAATGATAGGCCATAGAGAGTATGATTCAAAAGAATTATGCACGTTAATTTGCCCCAAATAAAAGACCTCTGGCGAGTAATAATCAAATGAGCGGGACAAAGACGAGTCAATAAAGGCATAACCGTTTACAAACGTGGGTAGATCCCACGTCTTATAGTTGGTAGAATAACCGTTGATAACTCCCCACTATAGTAGAGGGAGTTATCCCCATGATCTAAAGGTATAAAAAGGCAATCTGAACTACGAGGGGGACTTGATTCCGGTTCAATACTGGAACTGGATACGTAGGCAGCTCTCTCAAAAGAGTTCAGCCCAAATTCATACAAAATATACTTGTTTTAATATTATTTTCCTAACTCGAATCATTTAATTACCCGATTGCGATTAAAGGCATCATCATTTGGCGCTAGAAGGAGGGCCTGATTCTAGTTAGTGAGTTGTTTTTATAGTAAAAATGGCGAAAAATCATAGGAAGAAGCATAAAAATCAACCAGAAGTTGAAGATCAAACCAGGGAAAAGAGCCTAGAAGGAAACAGTCAAGAACCTGGAAATAAAAGTCTAATTGAAGAAGGACAAACCAGCACACTCAATGCAGTCAGACAGATGTTGGTGGAAAATTTGGCAAATCTCAAAGGAGAAGAGATAAAAGCCATCTTTCAGGAGGTATTGAAAGCCAGAAACCAGGATACCGAAGTTTCAGAAACAACTCCTCCTCATAATACAATTCAGAAAGAAAAACATGAGGCAAAGTCCAGGAGAAGGGTTGTGGTTACTCGCCCAGGTGGTGATAACACCAAAGCAGAATTGGACGCCATTCTTAGGCCTAAGCAAGATGAGTTTAGGCTGGTGTCTCCTTTCACTGAGGACATTGATACATTTCCTTGTCCTCCAGGGTTCAAGATCCCGAAGATTCAGTCATATGATGGCACTAAGGATCCATATGACCATATGCACCAGTACATACAACATATGAGCCTGTAAAATGCACCAGAAGAGATGAAATGCAGGGCATTTGCAACCCTTCTTACAGGGAAGGCAAGGGATTGGTTCAATAAGTTGAACCCCAAATCCATACCAGAATTCCCCACTCTGACCAGGAAGTTCATGCACGCGTTTATCGCTGCAAGACCTTTCCAGAGAAACCAAACATATTTGCTGACCATCAAACATAAAAGTGATGAAACAGTGTGGGAGTTCATTAAAAGATTCAACGGAGAATCATCCCAGATAGTGGATCTGGATGATAAATTCTTAGTAGCGTCCTTCGTGGCAGGTTTGAAAGAAGGACGGCTACATGCTAAGCTGAGCAGCAAGAATCCGAGCACGATGGAAAAATGTCTGGAAATTGCATACAGACATTGTCAAGGAGAAGAGGAAAATAGGGCCAAGAGGCAAATCTAAGTGTCGAACTTGCAGTGCAAGGACATTTCTGGGCAGAAGACCCATCGTTAAAAATCTAAGTGTCGAACTTGCAGGGCAAGGACACTTCTGGGCCGAAGGCCCATCGTAAAAATCTAAGTGTCCAACTTGCAGTGCAAGGACATTTCTGGGCAGAAGACCCATCGTTAAAAATCTAAGTGTCGAACTTGTAGGGCAAGGACACTTCTGGGCAGAAGGCCCATCGTAAAAATCTAAGTGTCAAACTTGCAGTGCAAGGACATTTATGGGCAGAAGACCCGTCGTTAAAAATCTAAGTGTCGAACTTGCAGTGCAAGGAGATTTCTAGACAGAAGACCCATCATTAAAAATCTAAGTATCCATCTTGCAGTGCAAGGACATTTCTGGGCAGAAGGCCCATCGTAAAAATCTAAGTGTCGAACTTGCACTGCAAGGACATTTCTGGGTAGAAGACCCATCGTTAAAAATTTAAGTGTCGAACTTGCAAGGAAATGACACTTCTGGGCAGAAGGCCCATCGTAAAAATCTAAGTATCCATCTTGCAGTGCAAGGACATTTCTGGGCAGAAGGCTCATCGTAAAAATCTAAGTGTCGAACTTGCAGTGCAAGGACATTTCTGGGTAGAAGACCCATCGTTAAAAATTTAAGTGTCCAACTTGCAGGGCAAGGACACTTCTGGGCAGAAGGCCCATCGTAAAAATCTAAGTGTCGAACTTGCAGTGCAAGGACATTTCTGGGCAGAAGGCCCATCGTTAAAAATCTAAGTGTCGAACTTGCAGGGCAAGGACACTTCTGGGCAGAAGGCCCATCGTAAAAATCTAAGTGTCGAACTTGCAGTGCAAGGACATTTCTGGGCAGAAGACCCATCGTTAAAAATCTAAGTGTCGAACTTGCAGGGCAAGGACATTTCTGGGCAGAAGACCCATCGTTAAAAATCTAAGTGTCGAACATGCAGGGCAAGGACATTTCTGGGCAGAAAACCCATCGTTAAAAATCTAAGTGTCGAACTTGCAGGGCAAGGACACTTCTGGGCAGAAGGCCCATCGTAAAAATCTAAGTGTCAAACATGCAGTGCAAAGACATTTCTGGGCAGAAGACCCGTCGTTAAAAATCTAAGTGTTATAAGTGTCGAACTTGCAGCGCAAGGACACTCTGGGCAGAATAACCATCATTAAATAAACTAAGTGTCAAACTTGCAGCGCAAGGACACTCTGGGCGGAAGACCCATCATTAAATAAACTAAGTGTCGAACTTGCAGCGCAAGGACACTCTGGGCAGAATATAAACTAAGGGCCAACCTGCAGAGCAAGGGCCTTCTGGGAAGAAGCCCCACTACACGAATGGACTAAGTACCAAACTTGCAGCGCAAGAATACTCTGGGCAAAATACCCAGAAGTCAGTAACGTAAATGTAGGGCATTCTAAGCAGAACGACGGAAGTTGGCCTCGTTTCGCGTTATATTATTGACGGAAGTTCATACATTCCAGACTAGGGTAGCTGTAAAGCAGTCCACCCAGTCTGGGGGGACTTATGATGATATATAGGTCCACTGGGCCGGGCCCATTATAAAGGCTAGATAATAAAGATAAATGGACTGGTAGAGCAGGACTCTACGAGACTCTAGCCAGAAAGACCTCTGGACAGAATAATCAAATGAGCAGGACTCTGTTATGTTCTGACCAGAAAGACCTCTGGGCAGAATAATCGCAGAATAATCAAATGAGCAGGACTCCGTTATGTTCTGACCAGAAAGACCTCTGGGCAGAATAATCAAATGAGCAGGACAAAAACAGAGTCAATAAAGGCATAACCGTTTACAAACGTGGGTAGATCCCACGTCTTATAGTTGGTAGAATAACCGCTGATAACTCCCCAGTATAGTAGATGGAGTTATCCCCATGATCTAAAGGTATAAAAAGGCAATCTGAACTACGAGGGGGACTTGATTCCGGTTCAATACTTGAACTGGATACGTAGGCAGCTCTCTCAAAAGAGTTCAGTCCAAATTCATACAAAATATACTTGTTTTAATATTATTTTCCTAACTCGAATCATTTTATTACCCGATTGCGATTAAAGGCATCATCAAATGGAAAGGCTTCAAATCAAAATTGTTGACAAACAAGCGACCAAACTCGTAGAATTATATATATACTAGTGGGGGCCACCGTGCGATGCACTGTGTGCCCTCACTTTTTTTATGCACCGATTATAGTTTTTATGTCTGCAATAAATTTACTTTAGCAAAAATAAAGAAGATATCAACCTACTTCAATGCTTAGAAAAGCATTTAAATCATCCTCTAGAGGTGACAATATGCTCGCGTGTTGCGCAAGAAAGGTTACATGTGGGGAAAAAATCCTGAAGATCAAAATGCACCTTCGTGCAAAAAAAGTCAAACCAGAGTTTCTGTGAACCAATAAAAACTACATAATAACAAAATTAAAATTTCACAAACTCGAATAAATGAATTGTTAGTCGTAGAATATTATTCATGTCAGACTTAACCCTAACTAATACTAATAAAAAGAAATAAAAAAGAAAAGGTTCGAAAGATTTTCATTTTCTTATCTTTTATCGAAGTAAATTAACCAAAGGATAAGTAAGATAAATGAGAGTTGGATCTCGTTTTTTATTTTTATGTATCTTTTATGTATCATAGATCGAATAAACATTCTCATTCCTTGTCTAATTTTTACAATATTTTATTTTCTAGTAGTTTTTGTGGCACCGTACCAAATCATACGACTTTGTTTTACTTAACCAAAAAATTCTGAAGATCGAAATGCACCTTCGTGCACAAAAAGTCAAACCAGAGTTTCAGTGTACCAATAGAAACTACATAATAACACAATTAAAATTTCCGAAACTCGAATCAGGGAATTGAATACTTCAAATAAAAATCCTAGTGATAAACACGTTGATGTGATAACACCGTACCAAATCATACGACTTCGTTTTACCTAACAAAAAAAAAAAAAAAAAGGGGGGGGGGGGGGAAAGACAAAAATTTTGGTATAGCGACGACCAAAACGTCGCAAAAAGCCGGACGACCAAAGATGCAACTTTAATATAGTATACTAACTATATGATATATAAAAGGCTATGCCATGAAGTTCAGAAAGAGGCAGAGATGGAAGAAATGGGCAGTGGAGTTGCTAGTGAGAACGTGCAAGTTAAGACCGTTCATGAAATTGCCCTTAACGGCGAAGAGCCACCGCCTCATTTTATAGTAAAAGAAAATAGATTTGGGCTTATCGACTTTTCTGTTCCCACAGCGCCGACTTACCGATGATTGATATTGCTCTGTTGTCATCTCCACCACCTGCTTGTGATGAAGAATTGAAGAAGCTCAAAACAGCTCTCTACACCTGGGGTTGTTTTCAGGTTCCATCACTTCACCTATCACATTAATTAATTCTCAAACGTATTATCTAGATTACATGAACGCATTCGGCATTTATTCCACAACAAATGTCCAAAATATTTTTTTTTATCATTGATTGACGATATCGGCATATCGTCGGTGATTTAATTGGGTAATTTGACTCTTCTAAGAGAGAGCCAGATACATAAACATGATATTTTCGTTGTGTATTATGAATGCGTCTTTGAAACTGCCTACGTACCATTGTATTGTAAAAGATGAAACCAATGACATAGTTCTGAATGTGTAGGACGATGATATTTATATAGAGTTACGGCGTTTGATTTACAACAGGAAACTTTGTTCTTAATTAGACACTGCGATTATGGACCAATGTGATGCCGGGATAGTAATGGCTCAATAAGGCTAAGATAGTGGGATGTGATCAAACGTGGGTTGTGGCAGTTAATGGAGATCAACAGTGGAGATCCTGCCCACTAATGCTCGGTAGCCGTCTCTGAAGGTCGGATGCGACATGTTTTGGTGAGGAGCGAGCTATATAGCTGGGTCGGCTGTTTGATGACCGGATGAGGTGGGATGAGTTATTGGGATTACAGGGCCGGCCCAACACTAAGGCGGTCGAGACAGTAGTCTTAGGCCCAACGGTGTCCCAGGGGGCCAAAAAAAATTCCGTATAGATCCAATCTGATCCAACCTAATATAATGTGTTAATTTTTTTAATTTGAATTGATAAAGACCAAAAAAAAATTTACTCAACCGATAAAGGCCCAATTCTTTTTTTGTACCTGGCTTAATTTGAATCGATAAGTATGAAATTTCGAACTAAAATGTCTAATTCAACGACTTGGCCTTAGGCCCGAAAAATTCCAGGGCCGGCCCTGATTGGGAGCGACCTTAGGAGGTCGGTTGAGCTAATTGGGAACGACCTTAGGAGGTTGGCTTATCCCGGACCGACCTTCAACGGAATTATCCTGGACCGACCTTCAACGCCCGTTGACCATTTGACTCGCTTGAGGCCTAATTAAGAATAATAATGATAATAATTTTCGAATTATATACCTATGTCATTGATCAAGATTTGAAACCATATCAATCCTTAGATTTTACGATGTGTTGTGATCTTTTTTGTTGTTGTGAAACTAACATTAATTGATCTATCTATAATTCTAGATTACTAGTGTCAAGTCATCCGGCGATCTAGTTTTGATATTTTTGTCTTTGAATTTGTTTTAATTAGGCCACAGACCACAGAATTCCATATTCTTTCCTTGATAAAGTAAGGAGTGTAGCAAGGCAGTTCTTTGAACTCCCGGTGGAGCAGAAGCAGCAATATTTTCGGCCATCTGCCAATGATGATGAAGGGTATGGCATCGATACAATCTATTCCGAAACTCAAGTTCTTGATTGGTGTGATAGACTCTCTCTCACACTACTCCCTGAAGATGAAAGAAGGCTTGAACTTTGTCCCAAAACACCAACTGATTTCAGGTACATAATACAATCAAAATTTCAATTTCACAATTGGAATCCAACTTCTAATAATTTATGTAATGCTTTAGGACATGGCCAAGCCGTGATAATCGGTGCAGAGAACATTACTTGTCAACTTTAGCACGTTTGGTTTATTTTACACCATTTATCACTAATTCTAAATGATATAAGTGGTAATTGCATTCGGCCGTATTTAATAACCATTTGGCAGAATCATTTATTTTATTTTATTAAGTGCATCTGAATTATATTAATAATTTGAAGTAATGTGGAAGTATGATTTCATGAAATATGTGGCGAACCCTTTTATGTTTTTCTAACTATATATACTTTCTATGTTTCAATTTATCTGATACAGTTGCCAAAATCACGCATATTAAGGACGTGGGTTAATGCAGTGACTTTTACAATGAAATGATTAAAAAATCCTTGCATATGATTAATGTAACTTTCTTTTTGATATATCCTATTACAATAAATAAATAAAAAAGTGTAAAACAAGTAAAACGACAATAAATATTGCATTGCAAATTATACTACCTCACATAAATTTGAAAAGAAAAAAAAAAAAAATAGGGGCAGAAGGCGGAAGGAAAAAAAAAAGAAAACGAAAATGGGAAAAAAAGAACAAAAAAAAAAAAAATAATGGTTAGAAGGAAAAAACGCGCGTATTCTACACGTGTTACTACATTTGGTTGTAGCAACACGTAGTAACACGTGTAGTAACACGCGCGTTTTTGTCCTCTCGACCACTATCTTTTTTTCTTGTCCTTTTTCCTCATTTTAGATCAAAAACAGTCCTTTACAACCTTTAACCTTAAAAAATATTTTGACAACAGCATCAGATATATCGAAACGTATGGAGTATTAAATTTACTAAAACATTATATTATATAAGAGGTGACCCAACCTGCCTTAAACATTATCTTCTATCTCTTTTTTTATTTCTCTTTCTTATTTTCAAACACACATATCTTTTGATCTAGATTTCTAAACGTGATGAAAATTTCACTGAATTTTTTATTTTTCATTCTCTTCGTTTTGAGACTTGGTTCGATATCATTACATCATTTTTCGTGAGATTCACTGTCAATTTTCATCGGAATATGGTGGATGTGGTCTCAAAATAAAGTATGAAAAAACAAAAAAAATTGGTGGAAGAATTTTCAAGTTTGGATTTGTAGATCGAGAGATACAAGAGTTTTAAAATGATGAATGAAAGAGAAAGTGAGTTGTTTTTTTTAAATAACAGGTGAGAGGCAGGTTTTTGTGTTAAAAAAAATTAATTTTTTCCTTCACGCAAAAATTTTGAAAATTTGTTCTATTCATTAATTTAGAAAGTATTTTTGTCATTCTCCTCAATTCCCCAAAAATAATTGGGTGTCATGTTAGTTAAAAATATTTTAACATTTTTCTTTTTCCTAATTCTCTATTAATTAAAATGAGTACTCAACTTATTTTAAAAAGGGAAATTAGGGAGAAGGACAAAAATATTTTCAGAATTAGTGAAAATGACACATTTTCAAAACTTTTGTATAAAATGACAAAATTATTTTAAAAAAGTAAAAATAACAGACTGGATGCTTTTAAAAAAAAAATACAACATAATCTTTCATCCATCATTTCAAAAAAATTATATCTCTCAATCTACAAATCCAAACTTGAAAATTCTTTCACCATTTTTTTTGGTTTATTCATTCTCTTTATATTTAGCCACATCCACCATATTCCAATGTAATTTCCGAAAACCCATTGTTGAAATTCATGATTATTCAAAATTCCCTGCTTTTTCAGGATTAACTGCCGAGATTCAATAAGCGAATCTCGAAAGTGAATCTCACTAAAAACGATGTAATAATATCGAACCAAGTCTCAAAACGAAGAGAATTAAAAAAATAAAAAATTGAGTGAAATTTTCATTACGTTTGAAGATCTAAATAAAAACATATGAATGTTTGAAAATAAAAGGAAACATTAATTATTATATTTTTTAAATTAAATCAAGTATGGAGAAACAGTTTCTGAGGGAAAGAGGAAACACAGTGGCTCTCTTATAATAGTATAATAGTAATAGTTTTTTTTTTTAACAGCAAAAGTTTGTTTATATTAGAAAATTGTTCTAGCAAGATGCTAGAATAAAGAAGTACAATAAAACCAGATTACAACAAAAGCAAACAAACACCAAGATCCGTTGGAACTGATCTGCATTTGGAGCGCAATCTCGCCTATCCTAAATCCACATGCTCCAACTCAGTAAAAGTATTTAAAGGATCCAGCAACCATGTATTCCAATCCCCCCGTAAGCGCCTACTACGTCCGTTTATCCAAGTAAAGCTGAACATTTGGATGTCATTGAAGATCACATCACTATCGGGGACTTTAGATTGGAAGATCAACTGATTTCGAGCCCACCAAATGCACCACGAACTTGTTCTCTTGATTACGTTCCACAGCCACGTAGAATTCCGATTACGGACATCATTGGGAATGAAATGACAAAAAGAGTTCCAATCCAAGGGAATAGAGTCTGATAGCATAAACCAATTGATGATCATGCTCCAAATGTGATAAGAGAAGCTACAAAGTAGTAAGATATGTGATCCATCTTCCTCACAAGTTAAACAGAAAGGGCAATCAAAAGTTGTTAATGGAATTCCTCTTTTGCATAAGTTGCTTTTGGTAGGCAGTTTGCATCTACTTGCTTTCCAAAAGAAAGTATTGATCTTTGACGGCACTAAATTGCTCCAGCTTGTCTTTAGAATGTAAGTTGAACCAGGGCTTACACCAAGAGATGATTCCATCAACTTATTATTGAGGGCCGCTACCGAGAATTTATGATTTGCGGTTACGGTCCAGACATGTGAATCGACTTTATCCACAATGAAAATGATATATTATTACCAATTATTCGCTCGTATTATATTTCATTCTTTATCTATTTTTAATCAGTTTTTGTATTGAAATTCAGACACCATTATTATAAATTCGGCACTTAAATCATTCAGATACGTAACACATTTAGTCCTCAGACTTGAGACTTAAAATTTCCGACTTTGGTTCAACAAACGGCTCTAGTCAGGGCTAAAACGATTGATCAAAGTTGACATAAGATGCAACGGCAGAGCCATGATTTTAACTCGGAGGTGGGCTAATAGACTATATCGAATTCGTCAGGTAGGCTGGATTAAGAATATTTTATAGATCGAACTGGACTACATAGAATTTTTAGTGTAATATTTTTTTTCCGGGTGAACTTAGCCCCCCTAAGTCTATACATAATAAGATGTTATGCTGAACTTATATATCTTCTAATTTGGAATAAGATGGTAAACTTTTTACAGAGAGGTTTTGAATGAGTACTCAACGAAGATGAAGGCAATACTAGAGATTCTGTTTAGGGCCATAGCCAAGTTGTTGAATATGGAAGAAGATTGCTTTCTGAAACAATTTGGAGAACGCGCATTGTTGCTAGCAAGATTTAACTTCTACCCTCCATGTCCAAAACCAAATGATGTCCATGGCCTTAAACCCCATGTAGATAAATCTGGGATTACTGTGTTGTTGCAAGACAAAGAAATAGAAGGTCTCCATATCCTCAAAGACAACCAATGGTATAAATGTAACGCCCCGTTCCGGACACCGAGTCCTTATCCGGAAAGAGCGCTCGGCACAAATATTATCAAATAAATTCAATAATATATGTAAGCCTTACGTCATACATCAGAACTAAAACGACGCGGAAGATAAAACGACTCGGGAAACAAAAGATCGAACACACGGTTTTCAATGCTGCGAAAACTAAATCCAATAAAGAAAACTAAATCATCCAAAAGAACTCAAACGGTACTAATACAAAAGAAAGGCAACATTGTTTGAATTTGAATCAACAACTTTATTGAAAGAAACCAAAACTAAAGAAACTAAGTCTTCGAGAGCTCCATCTCACATGTCATCGTCGAAGAACTCAACATTAGAAACATGTTCATCTTCTTTGGGGAAAGAGAAAGACAAACATAAAGTAACGGGGTAAGTACAAAGTACTTAGTAACGCGTAGAAGATCGTATAACGTTGGTCTCATAAAGAAATAAAAGCAACGCCGTCTTTTATTAATTCATTCCATTATTAGCCCTACCTAACTATCATATTATGTTCATAGCATAACATGAGGTTCCAAAGTTATCTAGCTTAGCTCAAGTTGGTTACATCATGAATAACAAGGGCACTACGCCTAGTAATAGGATGTACTAGGACAGGCGGGTGCAACCTACTTAGAGACACGCTCTAGTAGCCCCGGGAATATCCGAGTCCCGATAGTGTGATGACCGGCAGAGTGCACCAGATGCTTTATCTAGCCAATCGATTGACCGGCGTGGGTACAGTCTATTTTGTCTAGTCAGAGAACACATCGCGATGTTGTACTATGCCTTACCAAGCATTGCATGATGTTTAATATTATTAATCTAACACATACGTTTGATTAGATGTTTAACTAGTCACCTAAGTTGATTCACATAAAAGGCTCGCCTATCAGTCTACTCCCTCTTCTTAAGACCACTAGACTCTAACAATCCCTAGCACATACACAGACTTCGATAAACCCTAGCTTATCGAAGCACAAGGCAAATCCGAAGCTTTCGACGGTCCCACACTTCATCTTTTTAGGGAATCCATATGGTGCCGGATCGGAACTAAACGCATCAAAAGCTTGTTCAAGGCTTTGTCAACAGACCAATAAGATTTCATTGAGTCATCCGACCAATCAGAATTCATAGATGTGTCATTCGACCAATCAGGGTGTGGAAATAAAATTCGAAATTTTGTTAATAATTTTAATATAAAAAGTTCGACCCCATGTCTTTTCCAAGGGGAAAAGTATTGATGATGTGTTCCGGCCAATCAGATTAAAGCATTGGCTCATCCTCTCAACTATATAAACAATCCTATGGATGGAAGTTTATTCATTCAGTTTTCTCTTGTCTTTTCCACCACAAAGGTAGTGTCATATAGATATAGTCATTCATGTAGATCTAGATATTGAGTCGAAGAGAAGTCGGGGCACTCTGTAAGTTCGCCGGAGCTCGGATTTTTGAAGTGCCTCTAAACCGAGACGTAAAGCCGTTGTATCTTGGGAGACATTTGCTACTGGGCACAATACCGGAGCAATTTGTCTTAAGGAAAGAGTAACTACTCGCCTCGGTTTGTCTTAGTCCTTTATTTTGTGCATACTGCCTTTATTGTCTATTGTTTGAATCAGATATGCATGATGATATTTATTTTGTTAGATCTACTAAATAATATGAATCGTACTATTCACATGATTTATTTTCTAGATTAATATTCCGTAATTTAATCCGTAAATTACGGATTTGTTCCGTAAATCACTCCACACACGATACACTACCCTAACAATTCGAAGGAAAATAAAATTAACTAACTTAACCGTACTTTGATCATTATCACCTTATATACACGCCGCTAATGTTCTACATCAAAATTAAGAATTAAAAGAGACTAATAACCAACTTTTAACTACATAAATGCGTAATGAATCAAAGTATTCGATCAAAAGACTGAACGGACTTCAGCTTTAACTCTTAGCTTGAATTCCAACCCTCAGCTCCTGCTTTGCTCCATCATTTCCTTCATATGATCTGCAACAGTGAAATTCCAGCTTGTGCTCCATCAATGTCTTCATATGATTTGCAACAAGTCTAAGTAGGTGCAAAAATATTCATCAAAGGATATTGCGGTGGAAATCTAGTCAAAATAACCGTAATGACTTAAACCATAGGCAATGCTAAAATGGTGATAGGTCGTTCGACACGTGCATATCTCGTGCCACATGTATGCGTTACATAATAGTCGTATCATACAAAAGAGCGAAAGTTTGAAAGAGTGCATCCATCGGAACGTGCAAAAAACGAAACAAGTATTAAATAACAGAACTGATCAGACTCTGAACTGAACGGATAGAACGAAAAACATAAAATCAAAAATCAACCATGCCGCCGGTGTGAGGGCCCTGCCACAACGTTGGTTGGTGAAATCCTCATAAATTCATATTTCCTGCCACAGATATATCTACAACTCAAATTAAACCAAAGGACAATCCAAAAATTACCATAATTCTCGAATAACTACACACAACTCTACTACAAAATTTCAACTAATTTCCTATTTATTATGAAGAATGGAAACCGAACAGTCATAAATGCCACGTGCAACCCAAAAAATAAAATAAAATTGATATTAAAAGATAAGTAGACAACCTAAATATGATTAACTAAGAATCTTAAAAGTTGTCTTCTGCAACGTCATATCATGTCTCCTAGATCTCAACATTATCATATCTAAAAATGTTAAGTAAGAGTAGGGCTGTAAATGAGCTGGGCTACTCGTGAGTTATTCGCACTCGACTCGCAAGAGAGATCGACTTGATTCGGTTTTTTTCGAGTTCGAGGTCGAGTCGAGCTACTCAAATAATTAACCGAGTCGAGCTCGAGTTCTAAAATATAGTAATCGAGTAGCTCGCGAGCTTAATCGAGCTTGATTAAATAATTATGTAATTAATTTAATTTATTAAATTTATTATAAATATTATTTTTTATTATTAAAAAAATATTATTCGAGTCGAGTATTAGACGAGCCGAGCTTGAATTTACCATATTTAGTTAAAAATTAAATGAATTCTAGGATAATAATCGAGCTTACGAGTCGAGTCAAGCTTTATCGAGTACTTAGCGAGTCGAGTTCGATCTTGATTTTTTATGGCTCGATCGAGCTCAAGCCGAGTTCCGAGCCCGAAATTTTTTAGTCGAGTCGAGCTCGAGCCCTAGAGAGTATCAACTCGACTCGGCTCGATTACACCCCTAAGTAAGAGGTGATCGAGCACAACGGCCCAGTAAGAAAAATATAATTAAAATGGAACATGATAGTATCTGGAAAATACACTCATAAACTTACTGCAATCCCATAATTCATTAAACTTACCGCAAATTCATAAATGAAAAAAAAAAAGCCATCGGGGTGTAGGTAAGAGACACGACGTTGAGTCGGCGTCAGAAAACCATTTTGGTTCAGAACCGATTATCTGACCAGTATAACATGATATTATATGTAAATTCCAGTATAATGCGTTCAGAAAGAAAAACTGATGATGGTTAAAATAGTTTATCCTACGGCATCAGAATTCTATCCATTATGAGCTAAAAATAGTTGTTTCGACCTATAAATATGAACCATTTACGTTGAATATCATATGTCGGGTTCGTGAGTTGAGAAATCTGTACTTAGCGTTTATTTTCCCTGTTTCGATATTATTTCGTGTATTATTTGATGATTTTCAGGATACGAAATATTGGGCTGAGCACGATGGACGAATCTGGAGTGGACTGAACGAAAGGAATGGGCCTAGGGTATTATAGAAGCATCCAAGTTAAGTCGGTTGAAGAAAAAAGACAAAAGTACCCCCGGTAACCCGAGTCGGTTTTTTGGTTAACATTTTAAGGTTGCAATTTTTCGCTCTTCAATATTGTTTATTGTAAATTGCAGCTTAATGAGTAATTGTCTTTTCAGAGACTTTACATGATCTAATACTAGTATGATCTGGTTATACTTTTATTTTTGTAAATATGTGTGTTTTTGAGCGCATGTGCTTGTGTGAAACTTCATTTTCTGCTAACCATCTTAAAGCCTTTGGTGATATCTCATTATTATGTTCTGTTGTTTAGTATTCCATCCCACCATTTCAATCCAAACTGATTTCTATATTAACAAATAATCCGACTGCTCTTAATTCAATGTTAACCCTTGAGCAAGTGAGCATACTGTTAGTATGAGGATTATAGATTTCTTTCGGCTCTTGCTTTCTTATTAAAATCTTGATTCTTATTGCCTCACCTACTTGTCTTGCCGTTGCAACTGCATTCGACATCGGTTGCTTCAAAGGTTGTGACTTAGCTTTAGCTAAATACTCTGGTTCACTTGTTTTTATTGAGTTGAAAATAGTTTGGTTCACTGTTTCACTTCAAATCAAAATACTCTAATTCACTGTTTTTCATTGAGTTCAAAACATTTTAACTTTTCTTAGTTCACTTTTTTAAATCACTCTCGTAGTTCAATATAATACTTCTAAAACTCTTAGTTCACTATAATCCCACTTAAATTCTAAGTTCACTCTTGTAGTTCAATATAATACTGCTAAAACTCTTAGTTTAATATAATCCCACTGAAATTCTAAGTTCACTCTAATAAAGATGATACTTTAAGTTCACTCTTGTACTATAATTCCACTAAATCTCTAAGTTAGCTCATGTAATTCAATCTAATCCCACCAAAACTTTAAGTTCACAACTCTAAATTCCCTCGTGTAGTGAGGAAAACTATCCATTACTTCCCTCCAAACTATTTGTCTCTTTGATGACTGGATCTAATTTTTCAATATAGTAATACAATGTTATTGGGTAACTTTGATCCTTAAATCTACCTATTCACTATTAGCTAGCAAAATAATTTGGTTCACTATTTTTAATTGAGTTCAAAGCACTATGGTTCATTGTTTCACACCTACTTCACATTACTAACTCATTTCCAACAAACGTTCACTTTTAAGAGTTCATAATTATAGTTCACTAGTGCAGTTAACCATTGGAGGTTTACTATTAATAGTTCACTTTATGAGTTCTTTTTTGCAAGTTCACTTTTGTAGTTCGCTACTTGATGGGAGTCAACTTTACGTGACTCAGGTGCATTAATTATCCCCGTTTATCACATTTTCAGCACATTTTTGGGTGATTTAGACCGTTTTCGGGGTGTTATCGTGAGCTCATGGCACGGGGAGTGATTCCGTCACTTTGATGGATTACTACCCCTTTTTGTTGATATTAGCCCTATTCCCGAGCACTTTTACCCTCCGGAATTGTTTGGATGTTCTTGGTTGTTTATGATGTTGAAGGGTGTTGGTGTCTCGAAGACCCGAGAGGTGATGATTTGTGGCAAAAGGCATGATCGAGGCAAGAGGAGAGATCAAAAAGGAAGAAAAGTGAAGATTTGGGGCAACAGGGGTTCAAACGCACGTTTGAACCCCCCAAACGTGCGTTTCAAGAGGCACAAGTTGATTGTTTACGACTAATTTTACGGTTTTTATCGAGTTATTTCGTAACATTATCTTCCATGTTTTAGTGATTCTTATAGAAAATTACTCGCCAAAAGGATAAACTGAGCAAATGAGTTTTAAAGATAATAAATTGCAAAAGTGGGCCGATTTATGTGTTCTTATCGTTGGTTTTATGTTTATTTGGATGTTGTTACACTTTGCAATATTTTGGATATCTTGTAGATTCATATCTTCGGTCTAAAAGAGGTGTTTAGAGGGTTAGAAGAAGATGCCACAAGTTTACGAGTTCAACGGAACAAATTTTCCTAAGTACTTAAATCGTTACATATTTTCGACGGAGATTTGACCCAGCTTAGAGGCATTTTCAGGGGAGGACTTCTTCATGAAAACTGTAGATCTTTGAAAGAGCTTTCCAACGCACTTTGAATTACGTCAATCGGACTTCTACAACTCAAATGGTGATCAAGTGGCTAATCAATTTGGGTAAGTGGAAAATCCCGAAAACGACTCGTAATACGACGGGCTAATCAAAAAGGCGTTTTCTGAAGAAGAGTCCTTAATGAAAGTTGTAGATTTTTCCGAGAGCTTTTTTATGACATTCGGATCATAATTTTTGGAGGTCTACAACTCAAGATATGAATTTTAGAAGTTTGAGTCCAGAGCTGAACTAGCGTTCACAGCAGCAATTTGATACAGAGAGTTCAGCTTGACCTCAAACGAACGTCCATGTAGCGTCCAGAAGCAGCCAAACGGGCGTCCGGCTTCTTAAACTAGCGTCCGGAGTGCACCGCCTCAGCAACCGACCTATCCATCTATAAATACGAGCGCGCATGATAAACCCTAATACGGCCATTCCATACGCATAATTGCGGCGGCGGCCGCACGTAAGAAAAGAGCGCGGCCGCATCATTCAAAAAGAGGAGATTCAAAGATGAATCTCTCCATCCCAATGATCATGATTAACATCATGGTTGTTGGCTAAGCACATCGCGGTGGGACAACGGATGAAACCGATCAACATCAACACCAACTAGAGAGATTTTTAGCCGTACTTTTAGTGAGTAAAGTTATCGTTTTTCATCAATTAGAATTTGTTATTTATCGTTTATGTTTTATTTGAATCGAGAGATCGATGAAACCATCTTTTATGCTTTGAATTTACATGAAAATATTGTTCAAGTTGTGATCTTTTTAATTGATGCGATTAATTATAATTCGAGAGATCGTTTATAGTTAATTGAGTAAGAGTATTAGAAATAATCTCGTGATCGTGTTTTGCATGTCGTTTTGTTTTACTTGAAAAAAGAAAACGAAACCCTAGAATTCGTTTAGAGAAATTTAATCGAATTCGTGATAGATCATTACTAAAAATTATATCTTTAACTTGCCGTTTAGTTGGGGTTGGGTTGGTTGATCGGTGGATTCCCGTTGCCTTGCCGTTGTTTTAATTATTTGATAAACCAATTCGTTCGTCATCAACTTTGTTTGTTGAGTTTAGTTATTTTAGGAACCCTAGTTGTTAATTGTTATTTTTACGCAAATTTCTTGTTCATCGTATCTTGTTCATCATCGTTTTTCCTGTTCATTATTTCATAATTAGTATAAACCCTAGTTTAAATTAGTTTAAATCTAGTTTTAGTTAATGGTCGTGACATAATCGATTTAATTATTGCACTTTGATCCGATAAACATTCCACTCCCTTAGGACGATCCGTTAACATCCTATACTACGATCGTCCTAAGGGAGTGGAATGCTTATCGGATCAAAGTGCAATAATTAAATCGATTATGTCACGACCATTAACTAAAACTAGATTTAAACTAATTTAAACTAGGGTTTATACTAATTATGAAATAATGAACAAGTAAAAACGATGATGAACAAGATGACGATGAACGATAAATTTGCGTAAAAATAACAATTAACAACTAGGGTTCCTAAAATAACTAAACTCAACAAACAAAGTTGATGACGAACGAATTGGTTTATCAAATAATTAAAACAACGGCAAGGCAACGGGAATCCACCGATCAACCAACCCAACCCCAACTAAACGGCAAGTTAAAGATATAATTTTTAGTAATGATATATCACGAATTCGATTAAATTTCTCTAAACGAATTCTAGGGTTTCGTTTTCTTTTTCAAGTAAAACAAAACGACATGCAAAACACGATCACGAGATTATTTCTAATACTCTTACTCAATTAACTATAAACGATCTCTCGAATTATAATTAATCGCATCAATTAAAAAGATCACAACTTGAACAATATTTTCATGTAAATTCAAAGCATAAAAGATGGTTTCATCGATCTCTCGATTCAAATAAAACATAAACGATAAATAACAAATTCTAATTGATGAAAAACGATAACTTTACTCACTAAAAGTACGGCTAAAAATCTCTCTAGTTGGTGTTGATGTTGATCGGTTTCATCCGTTGTCCCACCGCTGATGTGCTTAGCCAACAACCATGATGTTAATCATGATCATTGGGATGGAGAGATTCATCTTTGAATCTCCTCTTTTGAATGATGCGTCGCTTGCTCTTTTCTTATGCGGCGTCGCCGCAATTATTATGCGTATGGAACGGCTGTATTAGGGTTTATCATGCGGCCTGTATTTATAGATGGATAGGTCGGTTGCTGAGGCGGTGCACTCCGGACGCTAGTTTAAGAAGCCGGACGCCCGTTTGGCTGCTTCTGGACGCTACATGGACGTTCGTTTGAGGTCAAGCTGAACTCTCTCGTATCAAATTGCTTCGCCGTGAACGCTAGTTCGACTACGGACTCAAACTTCTAAAATTCATATCTTGAGTTGTAGACCTCCAAAAATTATGATCCGAATGTCATAAAAAAGCTCTCGGAAAAATCTACAACTTTCATTAAGGACTCTTCTTCAGAAAACGCCTTTTTGATTAGCCCGTCGTATTACGAGTCGTTTTTGGGATTTTCCACTTACCCAAATTGATTAGCCACTTGATCACCATTTGAGTTGTAGAAGTCCGATTGACGTAATTCAAAGTGCGTTGGAAAGCTCTTTCAAAGATCTACAGTTTTCATGAAGAAGTCCTCCCCTGAAAATGCCTCTAAGCTGGGTCAAATCTCTGTCGAAAATATGTAACGATTTAAGTACTTAGGAAAATTGGTTCCGTTGAACTCGTAAACTTGTGGCATCTTCTTCTAACCCTCTAAACACCTCTTTTAGACCGAAGATATGCATCTACAAGATATCCAAAATATTGCAAAGTGTAACAACATCCAAATAAACATAAAACCAACGATAAGAACTAATAAATCGGCCCACTTTTGCAATTTATTATCTTTAAAACTCATTTGCTCAGTTTATCCTTTTGGCGAGTAATTTTCTATAAGAATCACTAAAACATGGAAGATAATGTTACGAAATAACTCGATAAAAACCGTAAAATTAGTCGTAAACAACTCCCCCACACTTAAACTTTTGTTCGTCCCGAACAAAACAATCAAAACTAGCTCACTTTATATGTAATCCAAATAGATCCCTAACTCACGTAACAAAATATACAACAACTATAGCAAGTAATACCAACATAGAGATAGATTCGGTGTGTGTAACAAGCCCTTTTCAATCTCCACAATCATTTCAAACAAATATCTTTTCAAACAATTTAATGACTATCCTAGGTATAGACAGTAATTGCTCCACACAAAGTCTTCCCGAGCACTCGTAGGATAATCCCTACAAGACATATCTTTCGGTTTATACTAGGTATAAGATTAACGATAACCAAGTCTTTAATTTAATTTTTATACGCAGATTAGAATGAGCTCGTACCCGTCATAGTAGAATAGGATGTTTCGTGATAACACCCTACCTTACTCAAATCATAAGGTAGCTTCTTCTAACCGTCGTGAGCTTTTAGTCATCATAGTGGTATAGGACATTTCGAGATAATACCTTACCTCACTCCAATCATCGACTAGCTTCCGACATACCATTTAATCATGTGATTACTTAGAGATTTCGTCATTTGGCGGTGGTAAAAATTATTTTTCTAGTAAACACGGACCACCGAGCATAACACCTCAAGTAAACAATTTATTACTATTTCAAAGACTTAATCACGTTTCACTTATCACATTCAAACTTTCGGATATTCACGTACGCGTTCCGAACTTAGGTATCACTTCACCGTTACTATTAAGAACAAATCTCTCTAAGATAAATCACTAAAATATTGAAAGGATACGAGTTCAAAATTCTTGCTTCAATATCAAAGGCTTTCGTGAGTGTAAAATGAATACTATCTCAAATCAGTAAAAACATGCTATAATTATCTCACAAAGTCACATAAAATCATCGTCAGGAAACTACAACTAGCAAGCATTTGTTCCAATTATATGCTCAAGATTTACAATTATCCAAGTGCCAAAATTTTAAAATTTTAAAATTTATCAAGGATCACGAATATCTACTCATATTGTCGAAATAAAGCATGAATTGCACCCCCCACACTTAAATCACATTATGTCCTCGAATGTGCAAATAAAAGAAAAGAATACTTAGTGGTTATGAAGTGGTTGTCGGTCGTAGGTTGGCGGTGGTCGAGCCGTAGCATGAATAAACCGCCGCACTCGTATCGAGGACAGACAATACCGAAAGTAGAAGCTTGCAAACCTGCTCGAAAATATCTGCAACACTCGACATAACACATAATCTCGGGGTACACGGGGTATATGAGTAAACATGCACGCAAATAACGCATTCACAAATAGGACAAGGATAACCAACACACAAACACCAAGGTTCTATTCCTAATAAAATAACAACTTAACTAAAAGGAATTAACTTAAGAGACTAGGTTGCCTCCTAGTAGCGCTTCTTTTATGTCATTAGCTTGACACAGATTTCAAAGTTAACCCGGATCGGGCCACTTTGGCTTCATCGCTGGCCACTTCCTCATCGGAATCGGAATGAAGGATGGGGTGTGACCACAACAACGGCAAGTCAAGTGCTATACTAAGTGTTTGAACTTAACTCTCCGGATAGCACCGACTCTTTTCTTCTTCTCGTTCTTGCGCGAGTAAGCTTCGGTACACCGACATGTTCGAAGGCTCGGAAGAAAGGTCCTCACGGGTAGATATAGAAATGTCATCATCCGAACTAAAGAAGTTGGATGGGATCTCATCGCAAATCGAATATCGTGCACCTCAACTCTCTTTTGAAAGTACAAGGTCTCGGGCTTTTCTCTTGGTTGCCCAAAATACTTTTTGAGTCTTTGACCATTGACCTTAAAGGGTTGATCACTATACCCGTTTAACGTGATCGCTCCACTTGGATGAACATCGAGAATCTCAAAGGGGCCGACCATCTAGATTTGAGCTTACCGGCAAACAAATGGAGCCGGGTATTATAAAGTAAAGCCATATCACCCACTTTGAATTCTCGATCCTTGATCTTAGCGTCGTGGAGTATCTTAGTTCTTTCCTTACCGATCTTCGCATTCTCATATGCTCGAGTCTAAATTCATCGAGCTCGTTTAATTGCAATAATCTCTTCTCCCCACGTAGCCGGCTATCGAAATTCAAGAATTTAATAGCCCGCAAGCTCGTGCTCAAGCTCGGACCGGGAGATGGCAAGCTTTGCCATAGACCATTTGGAAGGGTGACGTGCCCATCGGGGTCTTAAACGCGGTGCGATAGGCCCAAAGCGCGTCATCCAACTTTAGACTCCAGTTGGATCTATTTGAGTTCACGGTCTTTTCTAAAATCCTTTTAAGGCTCTGGTTGCTTATCTCGACTTGGCCACTTGTTTGGGGATGATACGGTGTACCGATTTTATGTCTCACACCATATTTTTCAAGAACTTTATCAAGCGGCGCGTTGCAAAAATGAGTACCTTCGTCACTAATGAGGGCTCAGGACGCCAAATCGGTGAAGATATTCTTTTGCAAGAATTTCTTCACAACTTTGTGATCATTAGTTTGGGTGGCTATTGCCTCCACCCACTTGGAAACGTAGTCTACACAGACGAGAATGTATTTATTACCACAGGACGATGGAAAGGGTCCCATGAAATCAATTCCCCACACGTCGAAGACTTCGCATTCCAAAATGGGTCGAAGTGGCATTTCCATCCTATTACTCTGCCTCCCGATTCTCTGGCACCTATCGCAACCTTTACAAAAGGCTTCTGCATCTTTAAACATAGTCGGCCAGTAAAATCCAGCTTGGAGGATTTTTGCAACAGTCTTGGGTGCTCCGTAATGTCCTCCTGTGGGACCACTATGACATTGCTCCAGAATATCCCATTGCTCATGTTCCGGAACACACCTTCTAAGCAACCCATCTTTACAAACCCTGAACAAATAAGGATCCTCCCACACGAGATATTTTAGGTCGAAAAGAACTTCTTCCTCTCCCCGATACGTCATTTCCTCTAAATGTCCACTTGCTAAATAGTTGACGTAATCGGCGTACCATGGCCTAACAAGTATCAAGCTTCATCAATTGCTCGGTCGGGAAGTCGATGCCTATTTCCTTGTGATTTACGCCACCCTCATTTACTAGACGAGAAAGATGATCGGCCACAACATTATCACTACCCTTCTTATCTTTGATCTCAAGGTCAAACTCTTGCAAAATTAGAATCCATCCGAGTAACCTTGGTTTTGCATCTGCTTTGTCCATAAGGTAGCGTAGGGCTGCATGGTCGGTCCAAACGACAACTTGAGACCCTAGAAGGTAACTTCTAAACTTGTCAATAGCAAAAACGACGGCTAAGAATTCCTTCTCAATCGTAGTGTAATTGCATTGAGCCGGGTTCAAGGTGCAGCTCGCATAGTAAATGGGCCTCGAACTTTTTATCAATTCTTTGACCTAAAAGCTGCGCCTCTTGCGTAGTTAGAGGCATCGCATAATAATTCAAAAGGCTTAGTCCAAATCGGGTGCGATTAAGATAGGGGCACTTATGAGCTTTTCCTTCAAGCAATTGAAAGCTTTCTTGCATTTCTCATCAAACAAGAACACAACATCATCTTTCGAAGGTTGGACGGGGGCTTGGCGATGGTGGAAAAGTCCTTAATAAATCGCCGTAGAAACCAACATGACCAAGGAAACCGCGTACCTCCTTGACAGTTTTCGGATACGACATTTTTTCAATGGCTTCTACTTTGGCCTTATCAACTTGAATACCGTGCCGGACACCTTGTGTCCCGAACGATTCCCTCATCAACTAGAAAATGGCATTTCTCCCGTTAAGCACTAAATTCTTTTCAACACGGCGTTGAAGTACCATATCTAGATTCTCCAAGATCTCATTGAAGCTATCGCCATAGACTGAGAAGTCATCCATGAAGACTTCCATACATTTCTCCACAAGTCCATCAAAAATGGCAAGCATACACCTTTGAAAAGTCGCAGGTGCATTGCATAAGCCAAAGGGCATTCTGCGGAACGCAAAAGTGCCTGATGGACACGTAAACGTAGTCTTCTCCTGGTCATTAGGGTCGATGGATATCTGGAAGTAACCAGAATATCCATCAAGGAAACAATAATACTTGTGACCACTCAGTCTTTCAATAAGCTGGTCAATGAAGGGTAAGGGGAAATGGTCTTTGGCGGTGACTTCATTCAATCTGCGATAGTCAATGCAGACTCTATAGCCAGTCATAAGGCGTAAAGCTATTTCTTCCCCCTTTTCATTCTTTTCAACGGTGATACCTCCCTTCTTTGGCACAACTTGGGTGGGGCTAACCCACTCACTATCGGCAATTGCATAGATGATTCCCATGTCTAACCACTTTATAACTTCCTTCTTGACAACCTCCCGCATATGCGGATTCGGCCTTCGCCGAGGTTGTCTTACTTTCTTAGCTCCTTCCTCCGTTCGGATTTTATGCATGCACACATCGGGGTGATTCCTCCGATATCACCCACTTGCCATCCGAACGCGAGGATATTCTTTTCAAGCACTTTTATCGGCCAGTGCTTCTTGCTCGGGCTCGAGTTTTGAAGAGATGATTAAGGGCAACTTATCACCATCCTTAAGAAAAATGTGCTTAAGGTGTTGAGGAAGCGGTTTAAGCTCCAAGTCGGTAGGTGGTTGCTCAATACTAGATTTTAAAGGGCCACCTTTTTCCTTATGGGCTTGAAGTGGTTGACGGTAGAACACCTCATCTTCCCGAGGCGTAACCCCGAAAGGTACTTGGATAACATCATCCATAGGGATCCTTCAATCGTCGCACTGCTTCCTCCTTCTTATGCTTAATCATCTTTCTCAACTCTTCTTCTTTCGGCTCTTCTTCGTTAGCCTTTCCCAATCATCAACCCCCCAATGAGTAGTCTCTCTCCAAAAATCCACTTCGTCCCAACTACCCATCGGGCTTCCTCTTCTACGGGGCTAAAGTCTTCCCGATGCGGCTCTTTGAAATCATCGTTCATTGCGGGAATTTCCATGTTTCTTGTTCATTGACAAAGGTGAGCAAGTTGTGAAGACGACTTGTCGGTGACTACGGCCTGTAATGAAATATAAGATGGTCCACGATCGACTTGATCTTCAATGTTTATAACTTCGAAAACACCTATCTCTGTCGCTCTTGCCTTCCTCGGATTTGGCATCTTCTTCGTCCTCATAAATTGCTTCAATGAACGAGATTTCTTCACTCAAAGTGTTCTCTAGACTTTTCCCTTGTGTAAAGGTAACGGATGTATCATCAACTCTAAGTGTAATCGACCCTTACGAAGTCAATGAGGGCGGCGAGAGGTGTCTAAAAAGGTCCGGCCTAGAATTAGAGGCATCTCCTTGTCGGTGGGTAGTCTAAGATAACCCGGTCGGTAGGGAAAACCAAATGTTCAACATGAAGAAGAACATTAGTAACACAACCGGCCGCCGAGCGACTAGATCGGTCCACCATCTACGAGAGAAATAGGGCGTTCCCGCATTCTTTTATCTAAGCCGAGCTTTTTGCGGACGTTTAATGGCATCACATTTATGGAGGCCCCGAGTCGCATAAGACGTTTTGGAACTTGTGGCCTTCAATCTCACAAGAGATTGAAGGTCGTCCGGGTCACCTCGCTTAACAAAGCAACTTTCGTGAAACCATAGAACGATCTTCTCTTAATATCTCTTCGCCATCCCTTGAAGCTTCTTCTTACTCCCACAAACTTCTTTGAGATACTTAGAGCACTTGGGCATTTCAGTCAATACCTCTGCTAGGGGTATACTCACTTTGGTGTCTCTAAGCATCCTCCTCACTCCGTCATATTGTTTGTCAAGAATGAGGGTATTCTCTTTCCTCTTTGGTGGATAAGGAAGGGCTTTATCATTGTCAGGGGAACAGCCACCTGACTTTTTTATGGCCTCGTCTTCCTTATCCTTCCATCTCACAAACTTTTCCTCTCTCCTCTTTGTCAGGGGAACAGCCACCTGCCCTTTTCTCGAATCAGAATCATCCTCATCCCTCGAAGAACCGTCGTCATTAAGCTCCTCCTCACTGTTGGTTTCTTCAGTATAAGATTTCTGATTGCCCCCTCCTGAACTTATTGCGTCAGGAGGGGCTGCTCGTTTCCCGACACCTTTCCGGGTCCCGCCTGCTTACCACTTCTCAAGGTAACTTCATTCAACTCTTGGTCTCCATACTCCCATTGAGGTGTGATGGCAGTGCAAACGTTGATATCTGCTTTTGGATTTCTCTCGGTATAACTTGGAAGTTTACCGTGGGGTCTGATTGCTTGTTGTTCTGCCATCTGCCCAACATGTCTCTCTATTGCCTTGACACTAGTAGACAGGGTCTTTACCATGTCCACTAGCTCATCAAACTTATGTTGAGGGACACATGAGGTGGTATGATTTTGATGTTGGCTTTGATTCCAACCACCTTGAGGTCTTTGGGAGTTGGGATTATGAGATTGATTAACCACCCCGGAGGTGGTCTTTGACAACCTGGGTTGAAAGAAGGGTTAGAATTGGATGGGCCGGGTGGTGCATTGGGACGTTGAAATCCGAGAATAATTCCGGTTCGATTGGAGTTTCCGAAGGTCCGGTTGAAATTCACTTCCTCGTAATTTCATCTCCCGCCCGCATTCCCGGGTAGTTCACATCCATTTGCCCTTGTTCTTCTTGCATTTGTAAAGTGGCTAGCCGCTTGCTAATTGCTTCTATTTGAGCAACTAACACCTTAGTCTCGAATTGCTTGCGGCGCAGATTCTTTCTTATTAACATTGGTCTTCCTTGGAGTTGACCACATGTTATTCTTGGCTATGGTTTCGGCTACCCCGTAAGCGACATCATCACCTCCCCCTAGGAAGGATCCATGGGCGTTGAATCAAGGAAATCTCTATTGGGTTGAGTAACACCACGATAGAATAATTCTAGTAGCTCATGTCTCTACCGTATCCATGGTTGGGGCACTTCCTCATCAACAGATTTAATCTCTCCCATGCTTTCCCCACACTCTCACCATCAAGTTGTTCAAATGTGGCTATCTCCCTTTTCATGTCCATGATTGTCCCTGGTGAGACAAACTTCAGAGCAAAGGCTCTTTTGACATCATTCCAGGAGCGGAGAGAATGATGGGCTAGAGATTTAAACCAACGGTTCGCTTCACCCTTGAGAGCAAACGGGAAGAGTTTTAACTTGACAATCTCAGAATCAACACCAGGATAGTGGCCTGCTTCGCAGATTTGAACGAAAATGGACAAGAAGTCATGAGGATCTTCGTCAGCAGTGCCATGAAAGGAACTATTCTGGACCAGTCCTACCACTCCATTTTTCAGATCGAAATTAACTTGCCCCATTTCTGGAGGGCGAATGGGTCTATGCCCTTCCAGGAAGTCTTGGTCAAGATAGGGAGCATAGGGGTCTTGGTTTAGCTGATGTTAATCATGATCATTGGGATGGAGAGATTCATCTTTGAATCTCCTCTTTTGAATGATGCGGCAGCCGCACATAAGAAAAGAGCAGTAGCCGCATCATTCAAAAGAGGAGATTCAAAGATGAATCTCTCCATCCCAATGATCATGATTAACATCATGGTTGTTGGCTAAGCACATCGCGGTGGGACAACGGATGAAACCGATCAACATCAACACCAACTAGAGAGATTTTTAGCCGTACTTTTAGTGAGTAAAGTTATCGTTTTTCATCAATTAGAATTTTTTATTTATCGTTTATGTTTTATTTGAATCGAGAGATCGATGAAACCATCTTTTATGCTTTGAATTTACATGAAAATATTGTTCAAGTTGTGATCTTTTTAATTGATGCGATTAATTATAATTCGAGAGATCGTTTATAGTTAATTGAGTAAGAGTATAAGAAATAATCTCGTGATCGTGTTTTGCATGTCGTTTTGTTTTACTTGAAAAAGAAAACGAAACCCTAGAATTCGTTTAGAGAAATTTAATCGAATTCGTGATAGATCATTACTAAAAATTATATCTTTAACTTGCCGTTTAGTTGGGGTTGGGTTGGTTGATCGGTGGATTCCCGTTGCCTTGCCGTTGTTTTAATTATTTGATAAACCAATTCGTTCGTCATCAACTTTGTTTGTTGAGTTTAGTTATTTTAGGAACCCTAGTTGTTAATTGTTATTTTTACGCAAATTTCTTGTTCATCGTATCTTGTTCATCATCGTTTTTCTTGTTCATTATTTCATAATTAGTATAAACCCTAGTTTAAATTAGTTTAAATCTAGTTTTAGTTAATGGTCGTGACATAATCGATTTAATTATAGCACTTTGATCCGATAAACATTCCACTCCCTTAGGACGATCCGTTAACATCCTATACTACGATCCTTATACTTGGGGTGTTTCGGTTATAAATTGTAAAACTCGTTTTTACCGAACATTGATACAGAGTTGAACCCCCCTTCCCCCCAAACGCGCGTTTGAAACTATCCTAAACGCGCGTTCTAAGTTTTTCAAACGCGCGTTTGAACCTCCTAAATGCGCATTCCAGATGAAGAACAGTCAAGACCCTGCCCAGAAATGAAGCTAAACGCACGTTTGCACTAAGCCAAACGTGCGTTTGAAGATGTCAAACGCCAGTCTCAGCCTTCCAAACGTGCGTTTGAGGCCTTTTTCCTGCAGATTTTCTCCCACCTATAAATACCCCCCCTTAGACTATTTCTTGAGGATATCCATTCTCTTAGCAAAACTCTACCCATTTCTTAGCTCGATTTTTGTAATAACTTAGAATACTTTCTCTTAGCTTACATCAACATAATATTAGCTTAATCTTTCCATTCTTAGCTTAGATTTCCATTCCAAACACTAAGAGACCACCTTTTAATTAGTTTTCTATTTTATACTTTTTGGATCTAATCTTGAATTTCTGCAAATTAATGGTAAATTTCCTCTTTCTTTTACTTGTTATGTCTCTCATTTACTGTTTCTTTTATGTTTTAACTAGTATAATGAGTAGTTAATCCCTTTTCATAGTCGAATCATGTGAAATTTAGTGAAATCACCCTTTGGGTGATGAAATTGGGAGTGGGTAGTGCTTTTTATTGTTGTATCTTGCATGTTTCACGTCTTAGAACTTGTTATAACAGATTTGGGCTAGATTGAGCACCTAGGTCAAAATCACACATATCACTCTTGAGAGTTGTTCAGATGGAGGGGTGTGGGAAAAAGGTTCTAAGATCACGGCGTAGACTCGGCTTAGTTGTTAAGCCGAGCCCAAGGTGAGGTTACTCGTTTTAACGTTTAAGCGGCTCTAGTGCGTAACATGCCTTGTTAGTGAATCTTCTTTAGGGAAGGGTAGTTGACTTGGCATAAGGTGTTAGGAGAGAGTTGTTCAGACCTTAGCACCGAGATTAGGAGTTTGCATCCGTGAAATTGAATGCGAGAGTCCGTTTGTTAGAATGCACACTCCCAGTTTTGTCTATCATTGGGGTTGAAACTAGCTATTTTGATCATGGTTCGGCTATGTCCCTTAATCTATCTTTAAAACCTAGTAGTTTAATCTTCTTTCTTTCTTTTCTATCTTTAGACTCGTTAGTAAGAATCACTTTAGTGTCGTTGTAGTTACAAATAATTTAAAAGATTGATGACCTAGACTAAGTAATACGTTCACTTTGGTATTTGCAACCACTTTTCCCTTGGGTTCGACCTCGTACTCCTGTAGCTATTCTAGCAATCGACCCGGTACACTGCCGGTTAGAGAGTTAGTTTGCCCACGGTTTCGAGTCTTTATAAATTGTTTTGTTGGGGTAAATTTTAGCTCGATCACTACTCGTAGGTCAGTGTTTGTAGTTCAAAACACTCTGGTTCACTATTGTAGTTCATTGTTTGCAGTTTATAATTGTAGTTAATCATTGGAATTTTATTATTGTTAGTTCTTTTTTCGCGAGTTCACTTTTTGTAGTTCCTTTTAGGAGTTTACAATTGTAGTTCACTGTTTATGATTCACTATCTGAGTTCAAAACACTATGGTTCACTGTTTCACACCTATTTCACATCATACTCAAACTCTTGGTTCACTTTTATAATTCAATGGCGTAGTTCACTATTTGTATTTCGCTGTTGTAGTTCCCTATTATTATTGTTAGTTCACTTTCTTAGTTCGTTTTTGTGAGTTAACTTTTAGGAATTTACAATTGTGGTTCATTGATGTAGTTCACAATATGTATATTCACTTTTGTTAGTTCACTTTTTTTAAGTGTACAATGAACCTGTGCATAGATAGGTGTTTGTAACATGTCTCAATAAATCTAAGTACATAAATATACCACACCAGACTACTAGATTTGTTGCAATATGTATTGAATTGATTCAAGAACAACATTTACACATTGCTTCCAAGACTAATAGGCTGCTTCTATAATTGCCCGCAAATGTGATCACACAAAGTTGCTACAAAATAAAATGCTTCGGAAGGTGGTATTTACAGGACAGTAAAATTAGATGTAGGGCAATTCATCAACATATTCTTCCAACAACATCGAAATTATCTTTATTAAAAAGAAGACTAACAATATGCCAGAGAGATAACAAAGAACAAACAAAGGCAAATACAACATATAATTGTCTAACCAAACAAACAAATACAACACATTTTACAAAATAAGCAAGGAACATTTTAGCAATCATCTTTCAAAAACCAGATGCACCCAACAATCTCAAATTTTTCATTTGTCAATCACCATTATGTCGGCTCTTAAAACCGACATTCTGAAACAAAAAAAAAATCCTATGCATAAACAGCAAGTAGCAGCCCCAACGAAGCATGTAACCATCACAAGCAAGTTTATAACTGCATATGAGTTTCCCAAACTAACCAAAAAGCCACACCACGGTGCTACAACGAGAAAACTATTGTGGCCTTCAAAATCCAAGCTAAATAACCTGCAATCTCTTGAATATGAATCTATATGTTGAAATCATCTCACACATTAGAGAGCAACCGCCCATCAATTTTAAAAGTCAAGCCTAAATGGTCCTTACACCACCCTTTCCAATCACAAATTATTGCATCTTTTAAATGCCTTAACCATAAGAATGATAAGGCCTTAATGTCCCAAGAAAAAAATATATGCTTATATATCAAGAACATTTTTTTCCTCAAATCCACATATTTGATCGTGAGATCAAGTAAATGATGATATCATGAAACTAAATTAAATCATCTTTAGAATATTTCAACTACGACATTAAAACTTTGTCTCTTTCCTCAGTAATGGCAATCATTTAGTCCTGCACTTCGATCTTCTTGTTCAAAGAATCTTTGATTTGAAGAATAAAGAGTCTGCATAGTGATATCCGAAACATTTTTCTCATCAGCAAGCTCGTTAAGCTCATCCTCTTCAACCATGTCAGCCCAAAGAGACTTGCAAGTTTACTGAACATTTTTCATTTTCTTGTCTTGATGTTTGAAACTTCAAATCATTTTCAACTGCTTCAGTAGGTCTCACGTCGCCCGAAGGAGAAGTGAAATCCTGCTCACCTTTGGAATCATGATTTGCACTAGAGGGTTTAGAAAGTCTTTTGAAATTTCTTCTTTCACATGGAGTGAATAACCTGCACATTCTAGACATCACTTTTTCATGATTTATAGCTTTTTCCAAAGGGTTCTGGGCCTTAAAATCATCCCACATCTGTGTAGCGCATTCATAACTTTTACGTGAAGAGTCCTCTATCTGTTCTTCTTAAATCGAAGATTTTACAACTTTTACGTGAAGAGTATGTAACGCGAATTTTGTGTTAATCCCTGAAATGCGACAAAGAAAACACAAAATCGTAACAAATGAGTTTTATTAATTTTTTAAATAAAAAGCGGTACAATCTCTATGATCCCTTGATTCTCCTTTTTTGATGATTAATAGCTTACCGGATATAGCGGAAAACTTTGAATTTGGTGACGATTTATGACTTCCCGGATATGGTGGAAACGTCTTTAATTTGAAATGAAGACTCCGGATATGGCGGAAGACTTCAAAGTTGATGAAGATTGGAATTGAAGGAACTTTTGTGTTACCTTCAACCCCTTCTGTTGAAGAACTTTGGTCCTTTGTTTGTTGATGAACTTTGGACTTTTGTTGATCTTCGAGCGTTGAAGATGCTTTTTGATCCTCTAACCTTTCTTGAAGAGCTTTTAGGTTTTCTTTGAAGATCACCGACTTTGTGTTGATGCCGAGTGTTGGAAGCTTTCACCAACTCTTTTGTGTCTTCTCTCTTCTTGTTGTGTGTCCCTCCTTTTTGTTGTAGCTTTCTTTCTTCTTTTGTCTCTTTTTTTTTTCTTGTGACCAAGGCCCCTCCCTATTTATAATGCTGGAGGAGAGCCTTTCGTGGAGGTGCATTGAATATAAATCAATAAAATCCTAAATTATATTTTAATGGACTTTATGATTTAATCAATTATATATTATTTCCTAATATTAAATGTAGGAAACAATACAAAATAATTTAAATCTAATGGCATATGTAATATGTGACAAGTGTTTTGTGTCACTTATATTTCTTTGTATATTTACATTAGCCATTTGTTATAAATCGATTAAATCTTTATATTTTATTTTAAGAGATTTTAATCAATTATTTATTTTTATATTATTCCCAAGTATTTTTTGATAGGAAATAATATAGAATAAATTTTCATTTAGGACAAATGTATTATGTGACATATTTATCGTGTCACATAAAATTTTCTTATCTACAAATGCCCCTCGAGACTTGTTGCTGTTAGAGTAATTTTCTTTTTTACCACAACGACGAGTCTCGACACAATTTATAATAAACTGGCTTAAAATTGGGATAACTTTTTTTCTTTTCCCATTTTTTTTTTTTTTCAAATCACCCCAGACCTTCAGCATACTATTATGGCAATTACTGCAGGTAGAGGTGTTAAACGAACCGAACGTTCGCGAACAAGGCTCGAACTCGGCTCGTTTAAGCTCGTTCGAGCTCGTTCATTTATGTTATCGAGCCGAGCTCGAAACAGTTCTCCGCTCGTTTAGTAAACGAACGAACACGAGCATTTGTTCGTGAACGCTCGTTAGTGTTCGTGAACATATATTATATAATATAAATAATAAATAAATATATAAATATATAAAACAAATATCAAATATCTATTGAACGATTTGTTGAACGAGCCGAGCTATTGAACGAGCCCCTAAAAATTTTTGCTATTGAACGAGGCGAGCTCGAGTTCGAACTTTGTTCGCGAGCTTGATCTCGAGCTCGAGCTCGAGCTCGAACATTTTCCTTTCTTATCGAGCCGAGCTCATCTCGTTTGTCTTAACGAGCCGAGCGAAAGCATCTTTCGATTATAAACGAGCTCGAGCGAACATCGCAGTCTTCATTTCGGGCTCATTTCGTTTACAGCACTAACTGCAGGTCATCGTCGTCCTTCTTTACATTTTCTTTTTTTTTTTTTTTTTTTTTATTATTTTTTTTTTGGATTGAAACCCCTCTCTTTTTCTCAGCCTTGGTTGTTGCTCCCTTTTCCTTGACTGCACCAATTATCCAAGATTTTGTGGCCAAATCCTACTCCTTGAAATCAATTTCCCCTTTCTTTTGCCTCCATCAAATCATTGGGCATAAGAATTCAACCTATAAATTAACTACTGATGCTAAGTGCTTAATATCACCTCTCAATACTTGCTTTGTGCTTAACATCTCCTCTCAATATTTGCTTTCATACCCTGTCTGTTTAGTACGTACCAAAGGTATTTTATTGTTCCAAGCTCCTGAAGACGACATCGTGTTCTTTTGCTCGTCTCTATTTTACTTTCACAGCGAAGCCACGAGTTGGCCTACATATTTTGTCAAATGATTGTTGAACATAGTTCTTACCTCCTCCTTATGTAAATATAATGAGGGCTTCTATTATTTTCATCTTCAATGGGAAAATGAGTCTGTTTATTTCCATCCTCCCCTAAATTGCCCCTGCAAAATCGTTTTTTTTTTTTTTTTTTTTTTTTTGGCTGTTCTATTTCCCACTGACTCCTTTTTCATATTTACGGAAAATCTTTTGCATCCATTATCGAAAACAATAATATGACATTATTCTTTGGACAAATATCATTCTTGACAGATTTGCAGGTGCACGATATATATATTTTAATTTTTTTTTTTTTTTTTTTGCCGAGTCATATGTAGCATTCTTTAGAATAAATTATCTGCTTTCGACGAAAACAATTGATCGTGCGTATATTGCGATGATACTATTATTGTATCACAGTAATATTTTTTAGTTCTTGTACCACGCTTTGCTCTATCCCACATATATATACATATATTTACGGTGCTGATTTTTTTTTTTTTTTTTCCAGGGTTTCATATCATGGCGATTTTCCGCGAAGCTACGAAAAATAACCAAAAATACTTTGTGGTTTTACATCGTCCCGAAGACGCAGATCAAACTAGGTTTAAACTCGCGGTTCATCCGCCTATGATTGGCTCTCGTTATGGCGGCTTAACCCAGGTTCCTGATACGACGGCACGACTGTACAGGGAGCTGAGGCAGTCTCATGGCCAAGTGGAGTACTGTTATGCCCTATGGCGAATAGTACGGAGGCTCGGAACCATACTTTTTCCACCCTTGGTCGGCGAATTATTGATGGCGAGGTCCAATGGGGCACCATGTTAAAAAAACCACCGGAGTTTTCAGCTTCATGGAACGATACTAGGAGTGGCTTGAGGACGTACTTTCCCGCAGCAGAAGCACTTTAAAAAGGACTGGTTTATATGATGCCCTGAGTGCATCACTCTTCAGCTACTCCAAATGCCCAAGCATTATCCGTGCTTTTTGTGAGGCGTGGTGCCCGGAGACGAACACACTTCACACTGATGCTGGAGAGATGTCCATCTCCTTGGCGGATTTATGGCACATTGGTGGACTTCCTGTCACTGGAGATTTGTACGAGGAGGTCATCCCCGGCTTTGACGAGTTGATCTGTTTGGGCGCTCACCAAAGGGCAAAGTCCCTTCCCATGAGCTTGTAGCACAAATTCCGTTGTTATCCCTGAAATACAAAGAAAGAAAACACGAAAATTGTGACAACTAAAATTTTATTAATTTATAAAATAAAAGTGGTACAATCTCTTGAATCCTTTGATTCTCCCTTTTTCTGTCGGTGATGATTAATGCTCTCCCGGATATAGCGGGGGTGCTTTTAATTTGGTGTTGATTGTTGACCTTCCGGATATAGCGGAAGTGCTTTTAATTTTGAGTTGACGACTCCGGATATAGCGGAGGTGCTTTTAATTTGAGTTGATGACTCCGGATATAGCGGAGGCGCCTTGAGGTTGACGAAGATTGGAAGGAACTTTTATGTTACCTTCAATCCCCTTGTTGAAGAAATTCAAGTCTTTTCTGTTGATCTTCGAATGTTGGAGATGCTTTTGATTTTCTTCTTTTGAAGAACTTCCGGCCTTTTTTGGAAGATCTCTGATGCTTTTGGTGTTGTTGCAGAGTGCTCGAAGCTTTTGCTCTGAGACTTTTCACCTTCTTTTTGTCTTCTCTTTTTCTGTTGTTCTCTGTCTCTTGAAGAACTTCAAGGATTTCTTGAAGATCTTCGAGTGTTGTTGATGAATACTTGAACCTTCTGGTTCTGGGATTTCTATCAACTCTTCAATGTCTTCTGTCTCTTTTGCAAATGACAAGGCGCCTCCTATTTATAGTGGTGAATGGAAGCTAATGATTGATTTGCATTAAATGTAGGAAATATTCTGATTAATTTTAGACAATCTTTGGAATATTCTACATTTATTATAAATCAATAAAATCTTCTAATTATATTTAAAAGATTTTATGATTTATTGTCTTCATATTATTTCCTAACATTTAATGTAGGAAAATAATATTAAACAATTCCAATTTCATGGCATATTTAACATGTAACACATATAATGTGTCACACATATATTATTGTATAGCCATTGAAATTAAATAAATCTCTAATATTTATTTAAGAGATTTTAATCAATTATCCATTTTACATTATTCCCTAGAATTTTTATAGGAAATAATACCAAATAAATTTCAATTTAGGACAAATGTATTATGTGACATATATAATTCGTCACATAAAATTTAAATATCTACAAATGCCCCCTCGAGACTTGTTGTTTCAGTGAAATTTCACCGTAACGACGAGTCTCGACACAATTTAGAATAAACTGACGCGATATTGTAGTATCTTTTCAAGAGATTAGGCCGAAACCTGAAAAGGCCCATCTCATTTTTGTAGGCTAAGTCCAAGTAGGTCCAAAACAAGACCTAAACAGATTCATTGTCACCACTCTAAATGAAGTCGGCGGCAGCTGCTTCTTTCTTTTCTTTTCTTTTTTTTTTTTTCCTTTTTCACGTCATCATGCCCTTTCTTCAAGCTAGGGAAAAATTGAGGCGGCAAAGTTTTTTTTTTTTTTTTTTTTTTCGGGCAGCAATTAATCCAATATAAGTAGTTCTGGGGTCTATTTGATCGTACCGTATTACCTATCCACCAAAAGCAATCAATCCAATATATTCTTCTTGGCTTACTGCATACCTTGTCTGGTTCGGCCCTTTCTCCTCCACTATCTTGTATATATATATATATATATATATATATATATATATATATATATATATATATATATATTCTTCCTTTTTTTTTTTTCTTTTTTTTTTTGTTAAGCACATGCATGATCTGCTTTGGCTTTTGTTAAGAAAACCTGAGTGGTTTTGTTCGCACATCAATCCATAACATACGCATGTATGTGCAGTACCTACTTGACGGCAAACCTGGGTCTTGGATGCTGCAAATCTTATACGCACATATATATATATATATAGTCTCCCTTTTTTTTTTTTTTTTTTTTTTTTTTTTTTCCTCATGAAGTAGAACCTGCTTGCTTCCTTGGCTTCTTTCGTTGTCATGATATATGGCGTACTTGCCTACTGCTGTAGTTTGTTTGTTTGTTTTTATTTTTTTATATATATATTTTTCTTTATTTTTATTTTTATTTTTATTTTTATTTTTATTTTTTTTTTTTTTCAACCTAATGATGGCGTAACATTATTGCTCCTAAGGGCCCATGCTGAGCCTGTAATCATGCAAATATGCACATGGATGAAAGTATACCCTGCTTCCCTTTCCCGTCCTTTTTTGTTAAAATTTTTTTTTTTTTTTTTTTTTTTTTTTTTGATGTCTGCAAGGAACCAAAATAGGGACCACCGTGTTGTTTTAAGAGGGGCACCATGTCCTTTTAAGGACCGCCACAGCCTTAAAAAAAAAAAAAAATTTGGGAAAAAGTATATATACCGGACTGAGTCTCTTCAGACTGCCACAACTTCGTTCATCCGCTTTCTCTCTTCTTTCAATTGATTTTTTTTTTTTTTTTTTTTTTTTTTTTTTTTTTTCAGATTTTCAGATCATGGTTGTTTTCCGGGAGGTGGCGAAAAATAATAAAAGATACTTGGTGGTTGTGCATAGTCCCGAACATGCGGATCGAGCGGGTTTAAGGCTTGCGGTTCATCCACCTATGAGTGGCTCTCGTTACGGCGCAAACCTAACCCAAGGTATCGACACAACAACACGACTTTACATGGAGTTGAAGCGGTCGAACGGCCATGTGGAGTACGCGCTATGCCCTTTGGCGAATAGCACGAAGCCTCGGAGCCATACTTTTTCCACCCTTGGTCGGCGAATCATTGACGGCGAGGTCCAATGGGGAACCGTGTTAAAAACCACGAGTCTTCACCTTCATCGAGCGATATTGGGAATGGCTCGAAGATGTGCTTTCCCGCAATAAAAGCATTCGAAAAGACCGGTCTATATGATGCCCTAAGCGCATCTCTCTTCAGCTACTCCAAATGCCCAAGCGCCATCCGAGCTTTCTGCGAGGCATGGTGTCCAGAAACTAATACGCTTCACACTGATGCCGGAGAGATGTCCATATCCTTAGCGGATTTATGGCACATTGGTGGACTTCCTGTCACAGGAGATTTGTACGAGGAGGTCATCCCTAGCGTTGACGAGTTGATCGCTTCGGATGCTCATCAAAGGCGAAGTCCCTTCCCGTGAGTTGTCAGCATCTTTTTGATGCATATCTTCACTGCTTGGTGGGCGTTTATGACCATGAGAACCCGAAAGTTCCCCTCTCCCGCTGGGTTGATTATTGGTGTAAAAAGTCGACGGTGTACAAAAAGCCCACCCCGGAGAAAAGAGGAGCGTATCGTCCAAAGGATACTCAAAATCCTAGTGGCGCCATAGCAGAAAATCCTCAGCGATGGTCGAAAAAAGATGAAGAGTTGTTTGCTCGCCTTCATATTGACGAAAACTCAAAGGAGGAGTCCTTCCTTGCCGCGCCGCCTTTATTGCCTCGCTTGGTTGTGTTCGTTTGCCCTCCCGTCTAGTGATGCGACAATCGGCCTTCGACTTTTAAAATGGCAAGTCGATCGCCCGTGGGAAAGTTCATTGCCTTGCCGTTCCGGTATTGGCCAGCATATATAGAGGGTTAAACATGGTTTCACGCTCGTCTGCCCCCGAGCGAGGGGATGCTTGTCTTCCATGGCATTACATCATTGGGTGGATTGCACGTTATTTTGGAACTCATCACAGAGTGTCGTCACCTTTGCCTGGACCCATGATGGTTTCTTACTCTGGCGTAGGAGGATCCAAAAACCTCAATGATCATGAAGGTCGAGACCTTATTCACCAAGCTCGTGGCGTCGCTTGGTGGGCATCTGTTCCGAAAAGAACCAAAACAGAGCTTAAAGTTGATGATGGTGGATTGCCTACTCGAGATCAGGTCTTTTTCCGGTCAGTGCGACCGAGCTTCTTGGTATTTCATCAAGATGGAGCATGCTTTTCTGAGCCGTATAGCCCGTATCGGTTCGCACGGCAATTCGGGTTCTTCCAAGTCGTTCCAAAGGACCTCACGACGATGGCCGCCGTATCACAATTAGGACGGGAAAACAATTATGGGAAATGTACTTTACTCCCAATAGTCGTCTCAAGGTAGTATTTCCCGAAAGCCCTCGGGAATATGATAGTTACTTCTCTTCCAACTTTGGTGAGTGGTGGCCACAAGTGCATGGCTCGTACTCGCTTGATGGAAGATCTTCTCTAGTCGCGATGTTAACGGGGGGCTCTACTAAAGCAAAGCAAAGTACCCCTATCATAAAGATAAAGAACGTCGAGCCTCCGGAACCTCACAAGGAATCACTCTCCCCAAAACCTCTTTGTACCCAGAAGCAGGTTGAAAAGCCCAAGGATGTCCGTACCGATTTGAAGGAGAAGAGACAACTAGATGATGCAGCGGTTCTTAGCGGCAGCTCTCCTCGTAGCGATGTGAACTGGAAGCGTCAAAGGAAAGGTACCGGGAAACAGGTAATCACTTACTCCTTGACGGATAGCGATATTAATTGGTCAGCCTTTTTTGATGGTGTCCCATCTCCGAGTCACTTTATCACAAACTTTTCAAGGATTGTAAGACTCTTACTTCATTCGTTGCATTGTTTTTATTATATTTATTGCCTGCTCACTTTGCAACTTTTTTTTTTTTATTTTTTATTTTTATTTTAGTTGGACAATGAACCTCTATACGTGGCTAATCTTCCGCAACAAAGCGAGCCATCAACCAACGGTCCCGATGCCTTCAGCTTGGAAGCTCAAAAGGTCGGGAAGGAGCACACTCTTCCAATAACGAGTTGAAGATGGCAATGATACTTTACCATCCCTGCATTCTCATGAGAGAAATGACTTTGGTACCAATCTTATGCCCAATGCGGAGGTTACCGGCGAGAGCGGCACTCGGATCGTCGATGGTGAAGCGAGTTAGGTGATCAAGACGTTGATGAAGGTCTTTCTACGGACCCATTCCGTGAGTAGAGAGCGCGTCATACTTCCTCCTTTGGCCTCACTTCCCCGAAAGGCGAGAGGTTTCGAGTTCAAGCCAAGGGACGTGATCTCGAAGTGTCGTCACCACTTTCTTGAGGCGTTGTGGGAATCTATCGAGACAAGCTCTCATGCTTTGCGCTATAGACAAGTTATCCTCCGTCAAAAGTGGTGTTTATGAAATATTCTTAGAGATGGAGAATACCAAAGTGTTGGACCTTTCCCGTTTGAAGTCTCTTACGGACATACTTTTTAGGAACGCCTCACACTACGGAGCTGCTTTGGATGACGTTTCGAAGCGGCTTCCCGAAGAGGAGCATGATGCAAAACTTTCAATTCTTTGCGAACATCTTTCAGAGGCCGAGATAGCTGAGAAGGTACATCTTGAAAAAGTCCAATCTTCTCAAGATAGGCTTTCAGAGATTCGAGGTAGAAGAGAAGAACTCCAAAAGGAATTGGCCGCCCTGCAGAAAGAGGAGAATGAGGTTGCTTTGTCACTCAACAATTTTGATGAGGGACTACATGAGTTGACCGCTCGTGTGTCCCAACTGAGGGGGGAGATCGCCGACTTGGAGGGCACATTTCCATTACGGCGGGGAGGAGATTGATGTTCGAATAAGATGAGGGAGTTACTAGAAGGCAACCGACGTGACTTGGAAGACTTCAAGCTACCCGTTTAAATCCCCTTTTTTTTTGTTCTTGAGATTTCTTATTTGCTTGTTTATTTACTTTCTTCCTAGATGTAATAAAACTTTATTGCTATCAATAAAATCTTATTATTTTCTTTCCATCTCTTTGGAGTCCTTTTTTTTTTTGTACGACTGAGCTTGAAATTCACTTTTTTTTTTGTTTCTGAATGGACCTTTTTTTTTTGGTATGACTGAACTTGGAGTAACTTCCCAAGCTGCCTACGTACCCCGGGAATGCTTTTAGGGGATCAAGTCAAACGTAGTTCAAAAGTTTTATTTTTTTTTTTTTTTTTTTTTTTTTGATATGATTAATGCGGTTTAGGCTCGTGCTTAGGAGAGCGTGTTTGAGTCATGCGTAAAACTTTTGAGGAACTTGCCGTTGATTGGGCCAAGCTTGACGCCGTCTTTGTCCACCAACTTGTATGCTCCATTAGTGTAGACCTCCCGAACAACATAGGGGCCATCCCATTTTGAGGTGAACTTGTTTTTGGACTTATGTGTCAAGATGATAGGTCTTCTCTTTGCAAGGATGTTTCACCAACTTGGAATGATCTCGGACGCACTTTTTTGTTAAATGCTTTTGACAACCGTGCTTGGTAGCATTCAAGATTACGTTGAGCACTGGAGCCGCTTTTCGTCCAAAGTGCTTCCAATTCTTCAAGGCGAAGGCGAGCATTTTCTTCATCAGTCAGACCTTCTTGGATAGCGATTCTCAGCGAAGGGATTTGCCTCTCAAGGGGCAGCACAGCTTCAACACCGTATACAAGAGAATAAGGAGTGGCCTGAGTTGGCGTCCGAAAAGTTGTACGGTATGCCCATAGCGCTTCACTCATCCGCTCGTGCCAGTCTTTCTTGTGCCTTGCAACCACTTTCTTCAACAAGTTGCATAACGTTTTATTGAAAGCTTGACAAGTCCGTTGGCCGGCGCATTGTACATGGAGGACTTGTGTTGTTTGAAGTGAAGCGCTCACACGGATTATCAACCGAGCTATTCACGAACGGCTTCCCATTATCCGTGATGATGTAGCGTGGAACTCCATAGCGATAGATGATGTTTACTCGGATGAAGCGGACTACATCCTCTTTCTTCACCTGGCGTAGTGCAACGGCCTCGGCCCATTTAGAGAAGTAGTCGGTGGCGGCCAAGATATAAAGATGTTGGCCCGATGATTTCGGTAGGGGACCAACCACATCCATTCCCGGGCATCAAAGGGCCATGCCGCTTCTTGTTGGATGTAATGGCTCGGGAGGTTGATGAATAAAGTTAGCATGGAATTGGCATGCTTCACATTTTCGAGCGTAATCCATGCAATCTTTTACCATGGTCGGCCGGTAGTATCCCATTCTTTTAATGCGAAAATGCGGTTTCGGTCCGGACCGATGGGCGCCACAAATCCCGGAGTGAGCCTCATACATGGCGTGAAGAGCTTCATCTTCTCCAAGGCAACGAAGAAAGACTCCTTCAAAAGAACGCCGATACAAGACATCATTGTGAAGGAAGAAGCGTGGAGCCCGCCGTCTTATGTCAACTTTCTTCTTTTGATCGTCGGGGAGCTTTCCGTATTTCAAGTACTCCACTAATGGATGACGCCGGTCCCTCTTGGTCTATTTCATAGACACGAACGAGCATAACTATCATTATCTTCTTCCTCATCTTCTTCGAAGTATGGAGGAACCACCCCTTGCTCACGAGACGGGGACTTGCGTCTTTCCATCGGCGATTGCCGGTGTCGCGGCCAAGTTTGCTAGAGCGTCCGCTTGCTTATTTTCTTTTCTTGGAACATGCTCAATTGTGACGTCGCCAAGGTAAGCAATGATTTTTCTTGCATACTTGTAGTATGGGACTAACTCTGGCTTTTTTACATCGTAAGTGCCTTCAAGTGGTTGATGATCAATTGAGAGTCGCCATAAACATTTAATCTGCATTGCTTTACATCCATTGCCATCTCAAGCCCTAAGATCAAAGCTTGGTATTCAAGCAACATTGTTGGAGCAACATTCCATCAATTTGAATGAGTATGGCGACTTCACCTTACGGGGAAATAAAAATGACTCGGCGCGCCAAGACACCGTCTCGCCTCGCCGCTCCATCAAAATACATTTTCCAAGGCGGAAGTACTTCAATCACCATGACATCCTCATCGGGCAAATCATCCGAGAGCTCCCATTACGCCGGGATTGGGTGATCGGCCAAGAAGTCCGCAAGCACACCATACTTTGACGGCCTTTTGAGGCACGTAAACAATTTCAAATTGTTGAAGTTGGAGATACCACCTTGCTAATCTATCTGACAGCACGGGCTTGGACATGACATATTTCAGTGGATTTGCCTTTGATACCAAATGCACAGTATGAGCTTGAAAGTAGTGCTTTAACTTACGGATGGCGAATATGAGCGACAAGCATAGTTTCTCAATTGGAGAGTATTTCACCTCATGAGGAGTCATTGTCCTGCTCAAATAATATAATGCACTTTCTTTGCCTTTGTCTTTCTCCCGAGCGAGCGAGTGCACCTACCGACCGTTCTTGCGCGGTGATGTAAAGGATAAGAGGTTTACCTTTGATAGGGGGCTGCCAAGGCGGGGCATTCATCAAGTATGATTTAATGCTTTCAAATGCTTTTCTACATGAGCTATCCCACTCGAACGGAACTCCCTTTTTCATCAGATGGCTAAAAGGTTGGCACCTTCCAGCGAGGTTTGATATGAACCTTCGTATGTATGCTAGTCTCCTTGCGAGGCTTCTAAGTTCATGCAGATTACGAGGCTCTGGCATTTTCATAATGGCTTCAACCTTGGACTGGTCGACTTCTATTCCTCGATGACGGACGATGAAGCCGAGGAATTTGCCTGAACTGACTCCGAATGCGCACTTTTGGGGGTTCATCTTCAGTTGGAATCTTCGGAGCCTATCAAAGACTAATCTCAAGTCGTTTATGTGGTCGGCCTTCTTCTTCGACTTGACGACCAAGTCATCAACATAACATTCAACGTGTTGGTGTAGCATGTCATCGAATATTTTCTGCATCGCACGCTGATAAGTTGCCCCCGCATTCTTTAATCCAAATGGCATCACCTTGTAGCAATAAATACCCTTGGGCGTTCGAAATGCCGTGAGTTCTTCGTCTTCTGGAGCCATACGGATTTGATTATAACCCGAAGATCCATCCATGAAGGATAACACCTCGTGACCAGTGGTTGCATCTACCATCAGCTCAGTGATTGGCAAGGGAAAATCATCTTTGGGGCATGCGTTGTTCAAGTCTCGAAAATCAACGCGAGACACGAATTTGCCCATTCTTCTTCTTCACGGGTACGATGCTTGAAATCCATGTTGGATATCTAACCTCACGAATGAAGCCTCGCTTCAATGAGTTTGTTGACTTACGCTTACATGAGAGGCACGAGGTCCGGCCTAAATCTTCTTTGAGCTTGCTTCACGGGACGCGATCCCTTCTTTACGGATAATTGATGAACGGCTACTTTTGGGTCTAGACCGGGCATCTCTTTGTACGTCCATGCAAATACGTCTTTGTATTCTGTAAAAGTTCGAAGTAGACATTTTCCTCTTCGAAGACAAGAGGGCACCGACGAAGGTTGGTCGCGGCTCATCCCGGGTGCCAAGATTGACTTCTTTCAATTCATCGATAGTGGACTCGACCCCTTCTTCTAGCTCCCGGGGTGCTTCTTCAGCATCTTCTTCAATTTCATCATTTCCCAAGGTGATATGATAGACGGAAGCCCGTTCCTTCACTTCATCAAGTTCCATGACTTCTTCTAACACCGTTCTAGTTCTGGCAGGATACAATTCTTCACCGACGGTGATAATATATGAGGATCCAACGCTTTCTTCAGGCTTATTTTCTTGCGCATTCTCTATATCGTGCTTGGCAGCAGTTTTAGTGTAGACCACCGTGCGCATTTTAGCCTTCATTATATTTCCACAATGAACGAGAAGACATGTATGACGCCTCATTCTAGACGGGATCAGGCTCTTGATTTCTTTGGAGTCAATGTTTGTCATCTCCCTTCCGGGAGCATGCCTGTGTGTTGATCGATTTCGGCTCTTGACACCCTTAGATTTTGGCGGGTTCTTGGTTGTGACCGAAAGCCTTTCAAAGACCGATACACGTTCTTTCTTGGGTTGCAACCTCTCAAACACCGATGGCCTTTCATGTAGAGGTTCTGGGATGTTTGATGATGATGATTCTTCTTCAACTCCAATATAGTTATTGGTTGCCTTCCTTATTGAGATACGGACGGGCGGTGAGGGATTATACCCCGGACCACTTTCGGGACCCAATAACCGGAACATTAGCTTTTGTGGATTTTTGCATTTCTCCGGATTCTTCGTTTTTTGCCCCCATTTTTAGAGCGGGGCTTCGGGATCCATTTGCGCCTTTGCGAGGAGTTTGTAAGCAATAGGATCAAAACCTTCCTTCCTTGTGGCTGGCAATATTCCATGTTCTATAACCGGACCTTCTTTAGGACGGGTAAACCCCTGTAGAGGAGCATCTGTTTGTACGGCATTGATCTTGGGAAGTGGCAGCGTCAGTCCACTCATCGCTTTGGATTTTTGGTGTTGAGGAAGTGATGATTTTGTCTCTCCATGCTTGCCAACCTCCCTCTTGTCTTCTGACGGTGTGGCCTTCTCCTCATCATCATTTTCTTGTGACTTGGAAATGCCTACTATCTTCAAAGAAGCCGGCTTCAGGTAGAATTTTGCATCTGCAAAGTGAGTTTCTGCTTCAGTGAAAGGTTTTTCATCAGCAACGACCTTCCTTAACACGCCGTTGCGCCAATACTTAAAGCATTGATGAAGGGTTGAAGGGACGACTCCATTCTCATGCAGCCACGGCCTCCCTAGCAACATGTTGTAGGACGTTCGAGCATCAATCACATGGAACAATGCACTCGAAAATAATTCATCGATCAAGATGTCAAGTCTAATCACCCCAATGGCTCTCTGCCCCCCTTGGTTGAATCCATGGATCATAAGGAGGCTGTCAGAGAGTTCATCCATAGATACGCCCAACTCTTTCATTACTCGGAGCGGCAATATGTTGACGGCCGATCCTCCATCTAGTAGCACACGATTAACCTTTTGCTCACGCGTGTATCTTTGTGACGAACGGCGGACGGTTATGAGGCGGCGATCCGAGAAGCATGTCATCATCTGTGAAGGTGATCTCAACCGTGCAAGCGAGCTTTGCATTGTTTGAAGGCTCTTCCTCAGTCAGTGAGTCTTCATTTTCCTTTGCAACGTCCCTTTCCTCTGCGTGGATAGCATAGCATGAGACAACTTCATCCTCTAAGTTTTCTTCAGTCGCCCCAACTTCGACGACTCTCTTGGGCATGTACTCCATCAAGGTGATTGGAGTGCGAGGGCTTCTGTACTCAACCTCTTCGGGGAAAATGCTCTTCACTTTCTTGTTTATTTTCTTTTGTTTCCTTTTCAAATTTCTTGCCCTTCGGCCTCTCTTTGGATTGGGAGACTTGGCATAATTAATCTTTGGTTCTGTTGGCTTGCAGTAGGGTGACTTCCTTTGCTTTTTCTTGTGGGTCACCAGAATCCATCCATCGTCATCTTGTTTGACAGGCTTTGTGGTTCTCTTCTCTTCCAGAGCGGCTCTTGCTTGTTTGCGAAACGTCCCGGATTCTTTCTTGGCCACGGGCAGAGAATCACTGAATTTGATCTCAACGGGGTCGAGTGATCCAAATTGGATAGTCATGAAATGACCATTCGTCGGTTCTGCTATGGTGATTTGATTTGTGCTTGCCTTCTCTTCTTCAAGCACGATCTTTCCTTCCTCAGCCAGACGCATAACCTTGTCCTTGAAGACAAAGCATTTTTCGATAGGATGACCAGATAATCGGTGATATTTGCAATAGTTGCCTTCGCGAGCTCTCGTTGCATCTCCCGGTCGCTTTGTTTACGGAAGATCGATGAGCTTTAACTTCAACGAGTTCATCAAAAATTGCAGGTACGTCAGAATCGAAGAATGGATACGTCCTTTGTTGCCTCTCATTCAAGGTAGGCCTACGCCTTTCACCTTGTCGGGGTTCAACCTTCCTCCACTCGGGCTGGATTGGCGTCGGGTTGTTAACTTTTACAGGAGCTACCGTGGTGGCGTTCGACTCCTTCTTCTCCATTTTGGGAGAAGCTTTCACAGACTTCTTAATTTCTTGTTTTTCCTTCCCCTTTCTTGGATCTTGAACAGGGGCCTGACCTCCATTGGCGTCAATGCTTAATTCCATATCATGAGCCCGAGTGGCTAACTCCTCAAACGATCTCGGCGGGAATCCCTTTAAGGATGTCTGCGGTCCCGAGTGCATGCCTTGGATGCACATCTCAATAGCGGAGGCTTCGAGAGAGTTGATCCTTGCGGTTGAGGCTAAGGCTTCTCCATCTATTAATATAATCAACTACTTTCTCCTCTTTCCATTGGCGGGAGTTGGTCAACTCTACCATGCTCACGGTTCTACGAGTCTTTGTAGAACCGATTCAAAAAGATCCGCTCCAATTGCTCCCAAGTTGTCTAAAGAGGCGGGGGCGAGATCGGTGTACCAATCAAAGGCATTGCCTTTGAGAGAACGCACGAATTGTTTCACCAAGTGATCTCCATATGTTCCAGCATTATTGCAAGTTTCAACGAAATGAGCAATGTGTTGCTTCGGGTTGCCCTTTCCATCGAGCTGTTTGGAAATTTGGTGGTTGATAACCGGCCGGCATTTTCGGATTATCAATCCTGCGAGTGTATGGCTTGATATAAGTACGGGATGACTTCATAGACCCTCCAACTTTGTCATTGATCGTCCCCATGATGAACTCCTGCGGTTGGTGATCGGAATGGTTCCGTCGGGGGAGATCTTCAAATTGCTTCCCAAGGTAAAGGACTTGGATCCTTCCTGGTCCTTGAAAGAATTTTTACGGAGCAACCTTCATGTTGTTCGCCATATGCGAGAGACCTAAAGGGTTCTTGCTCCTTGGAAGTGACGTCAATGTCGTCCTCGTCGTCATGCACCATTTCTTTTGACTTGCTCGCCTCTCCAACGGAATCGATCTTCTTGGCGAGCTTTGAAATTTGCATGTCTTGAGTTTGAACATGAGACGTGAGGGCTTGATAGCCTTTGTGAGGCTAGCAATATGCTCCTCCGAGTGGTGGAATTTGTCATCATTACGTCGGCGGCCATTGGTGATGCGGACCCGTAAGAAGTTTCCTGTGGGAAAACAAGGGGATGCCCAACTCCTTTGACATGCGCCGAGTGATAGGGCCAGAAAGTTGTCCCTGAGATGAAGAAACAGCCCTAGCAGCAGCAATCTTCGCAGTGGTATCCTTTGAAACAACCGCCTTCACAGCAGCAACCTTTGGTGCCATTTGTTCTTGATTTCTTGGAAAAGGAGAGATGAAAGGAGAGATTGGTCCCACCGGGCGTGCCAGAAATTTGTAGCACAAATTCCGTTGTTATCCCTGAAATACAAAGAAAGAAAACACGAAAATTGTGACAACTAAAATTTTATTAATTTATAAAATAAAAGTGGTACAATCTCTTGAATCCTTTGATTCTCCCTTTTTCTGTCGGTGATGATTAATGCTCTCCCGGATATAGCGGGGGTGCTTTTAATTTGGTGTTGATTGTTGACCTTCCGGATATAGCGGAAGTGCTTTTAATTTTGAGTTGACGACTCCGGATATAGCGGAGGTGCTTTTAATTTGAGTTGATGACTCCGGATATAGCGGAGGCGCCTTGAGGTTGACGAAGATTGGAAGGAACTTTTATGTTACCTTCAATCCCCTTGTTGAAGAAATTCAAGTCTTTTCGTTGATCTTCGAATGTTGGAGATGCTTTTGATTTTCTTCTTTTGAAGAACTTCCGGCCTTTTTTGGAAGATCTCGATGCTTTTGGTGTTGTTGCGAGTGCTCGAAGCTTTTGCTCTGAGACTTTTCACCTTCTTTTTGTCTTCTCTTTTTCTGTTGTTCTCTGTCTCTTGAAGAACTTCAAGGATTTCTTGAAGATCTTCGAGTGTTGTTGATGAATACTTGAACCTTCTGGTTCTGGGATTTCTATCAACTCTTCAATGTCTTCTGTCTCTTTTGCAAATGACCAAGGCCTCCTATTTATAGTGGTGAATGGAAGCTAATGATTGATTTGCATTAAATGTAGGAAATATTCTGATTAATTTTAGACAATCTTTGGAATATTCTACATTTATTATAAATCAATAAAATCTTCTAATTATATTTAAAAGATTTTATGATTTATTGTCTTCATATTATTTCCTAACATTTAATGTAGGAAAATAATATTAAACAATTCCAATTTCATGGCATATTTAACATGTAACACATATAATGTGTCACACATATATTATTGTATAGCCATTGAAATTAAATAAATCTCTAATATTTATTTAAGAGATTTTAATCAATTATCCATTTTACATTATTCCCTAGAATTTTTATAGGAAATAATACCAAATAAATTTCAATTTAGGACAAATGTATTATGTGACATATATAATTCGTCACATAAAATTTAAATATCTACAGAGCTGTCAGCGTCTTTTTGCGGCCTATCTTCACTGCTTGGTTGGCGTCTATGACCATGAGGACCCGAAGGTTCCCCTTTCCCGCTGGATTGATTATTGGTGTAAAAAGTCGACGGTGTACAAAAAGCCTGCTAATGCGAGAAGAGGAGCGTCTCGTCCTAAGGATACTCAAAACCCTAGTGGCGACATAGCAGAAAATCCTCGGCAATGGTCCCAAAAAGACGAAGAGATGTTTGCTCGCCTTTATGCCGAAGAAAACTCAAGGGAGGAGTCCTTTCTTGCGGCTTTTATTGCTTGTTGGTTGTGTTTGTTCGCCCTCCCATCTAATGATGCCACGATCAGGCCGTTAACTTTCAAAATGGCAAGTCTGATTGCTCAGGGGAGAACCTATTGTCTCGCCGTCCCAGTGTTGGCCAACATATATAGGGGGCTAAACATAACTACACGTTCGTCTGCCCCAGAGCGAGGGGATGTTTGTCTTCCATGGCACTATGTCATAGGGTGGATTGCATGCTATTTTGGTACTCACCATAGAGTGCCCTCATCTTTGCCTGGTCCTATGATGGTTTCATACTCAGGTGTAGGAGGAGCCATAAACATTAAAGACCATGATGGAAGAGACCTTATCCACCGAGCTCGTGATGTCTTTTGGTTGGCGTCTGTTCCAAGAAGAGAAAAGACGGAGTTTAAGGTTGATGACGGTGAATTGTCCACTCGAGAGCAGGTCTTCATTCGATCGGTGCGATCAAGCTTTTTTGTATTTCACCAAGATGGAAGATGCTTTTCGAGGCTTGTATAGCCCATACCGGTTTGCACGGCGGTTCGGGTTCTTCCAAGTCGTCCCTAAGGAGCTTCACGATGATGACCGTCGTATAACGAGTCTCGCGGCGGAAAACAATTGTGGGAAAGATACTTTACCCCCAAGAGTCGCCTCAAGATAGTGTTTCCTGTGAGTCTTAAAGAATATCATCGACATATTTCTTCCAACTTTGGCGCGTGGTGGTTGGAAGTGCATGGCACGTACTTGTTTGATGGGAGATCTTCTCTGGTTGCCACTGTTAATAGAGTCACTATCAAAGCAAAACAAAATACCCCCGTGGTCAAGATAAAAAATATTGAACTTTCACAATCACATAAGGAAGCAATTCCGATCCTCACCATGATCCGAGTTTACCATAGAACGTGCTTGCCATTTCTCATTCATCGAACCGCACCACTGCCGAGGTTACATCGAGCGTGCGGAGAGCCCTCTTCAGAAGAACGCGGACGGAGATACCTTCTACTTCTACTCATCATCGCATCTATCACCCATGGCGGCTTTAGAGTTTAACTCTGGACGTATCATCAAAGATTGCTATCAACACTTAACCAATATGTTGTGGAATAGACTCAAAACCAATATCTTCAATTATCCTCTGGGGGACTTGGCCTAAATGAGCTCGAGAGTGCACCTCGGTTGCAACCCGGGGAGCATGAAGTTTTAGAGAAGATGGCGGAGTTGCTTGAGCTTTCTCGCCAGGAGTTACTTGACTTTAATTTGCTTACTTAGTTTGCTACTCATTTCCTCAGGGGACATTTTAATTTTTTTTATTATTTTATTTTATTTTATTTTTTTTTAATGTAAAATTTCAATTGATATGAATCAATAAAAATTTTATCATTTTTTTAAGACGCCTTTCCTCTTTCTTTTTTTTTGTACGACGGGTCTCCATTTTTGTTTTGGTACGATGAAACTCAACTGATACGCATCAATTAAATCTTATTATTGCTCTCTTTTGCTGAATGGTTTTTTTTTGGTATGATGAAACTCAAGCACTTTTTTTTTTGAATGGACCCTTTTTTTTTTTTTTTTTTTTTTTTTTTTTTTGGTATGACTGAACTTGGAGTAACTTCCCAAGCTGCCTACGTACCCCGAGGATGCTTTTCAGGGGATCAAGTCAAACGTAGTTCTTTTTTTTTTTTTTTTTTTTAATTCAATGCAAGATTAATGCAGTTTAGGCTCGTGCTTAGGAGCATTGTTTGAGTTATGCATAAAACCTTTTGAGGAACTTGCCATTGATTGGGCCAAGCTTGAGCCGTCTTTGTCCACCAACTTGTATGCTCCGTTAGTGTAGACCTCCCGAACAACATAAGGGCCATCCCATTTTGAGGTGAACTTGTTTTTGGACTTATGTGTCAAGATGATGGGTCTTCTCACAGCAAGCACTGTTTCACCAACTTGGAATGACCTTGGGCGAACCTTCTTGTTGAATGCCTTTGACAATCGTGCTTGATAGCATTCAAGATTCTGTTGAGCCTGGAGCCTTTTTTCATCCAAAGCTTCCAACTCTTCAAGGCGAAGGCGGGCATTTTCTTCATCAGTTAAGCCCTCTTGGATAGCGATCCTCAGTGAAGGAATTTGCCGCTCAATGGGTAGCACAATTTCAACACCGTATACAAGCGAATATGGAGTGGCTTGAGTTGGCATTCGAAAAGTGGTGCGGTAGGCACATAGTGCTTCACCCATCCGTTCATGCCAGTCCTTCTTGTGTCTGGCGACCACTTTCTTCAGTAAGTTGCATAACGTCTTATTAAAAGCTTCTGCAAGTCCATTGGCCGGTGCATTGTACATGGAGGACTTGTGCCGCTTGAAGTTGAACTGTTCACACAACTTATCCACCAAGCTATTCACGAACGGCTTTCCATTGTCCGTGATGATGTAGCGTGGAACTCCATAGCGATAGATGATGTTTACCCGAATAAAGCGAACAACATCCTCTTTCTTTACCTGCCTTAGTGCGACAGCCTCAGCCCATTTCGAGAAGTAATCTATGGCAGCCAAGATGTAAAGATGTTGGCCTGAAGATTTCGGAAGTGGACCAACCACATCCATTCCTCAAGCGTCAAACGGCCATGCTGCTACAGTTGGATGCAACGGCTCAGGAGGTTGATGTATGAAGTTGGCGTGGAATTGGCATGCTTCACATTTCCGAGCGTAATCCATGCAATCTTTTACCATGGTCGGCTAGTAGTATCCCATTCTTTTGATGCGAAAATGTAGTTTCGGACCGGACTGATGGGCGCCACAAATCCCAGAGTGAGCCTCCTCTATGGCGTGAAGATCTTCATCTTCTCCAAGACAACGAAGAAAGACTCATTCGAAAGAGCGCCGATACAAGACATCATTGTGAAGGAAAAAGCGTGGGGCCCGTCGCCTTATGTCAACTTTCTTCTTTTGATCGTCAGGGAGCCTTCCGTTTTTCAAGTACTCCACTAATGGATGACGCCAATCCTCTTGGTCGATTTCATATACGCAGACGGCATAACTATCATTATCTTCTTCCTCGTCATCTTCAAAGTATGGGGGAACCACCCACTGCTCGCAGACGGGGACTTGCATCTTTCCATCGCCGATTCCCAGTGTCGCAGCCAAGTTTGCTAGAGCGTCCGCTTGCTTGTTTTCATTTCTTGGAACGTGCTCAATTGTGACGTCGCCAAGATAAGCAATGATTTTTCTTGCATAATTGCAGTATGGGACTAACTCTGGCTTTTTTACATCGTAGATGCCTTCAAGCTGGTTGATGATCAATTGAGAGCCGCCATAGACGTTTAGTCTGCATTGATTTACATCCATAGCCATCTCAAGCCCTAAGATCAAAGCTTGGTATTCAGCAACATTTTTGGAGCAACATTCCGTCAATTTGAACGAGTACGGCAGCACTTCACCTTCGGGGAATAAAAATGACTCCAGCGCCAGCACCGTCTCGTCTCGCCGCTCCATCAAAATACATCTTCCAAGGCGGAAGTACTTCAATCACCATGACATCCTCATCAGGTAAATCATCTGAGAGCTCCCACTCTGCCGGGATTGGGTGATCAGCCAAGAAGTCTGTAAGCACTTGCCCTTTGACAGCCTTTTGAGGCACGTAAACAATTTCAAATTGTTGAAGTTGGAGATACCACCTTGCTAATCAATCTGACTACACGGGCTTGGACATGACATATTTCAGTGGATTTGCATTTGACACCAAATGCACAGTATGAGCTTGAAAGTAGTGTTTTAGCTTCTGGATGGCGAATATGAGCGACAAGTAGAGCTTCTCAATTGGATAGTATTTCAGCTCATGAGGAGTCATTGTTCTGCTCAAGTAATATAATGACTTTCTTTGCCTTTGTCTTTCTCCTAAGCTAGCAGTGCACCTATCGACCGTTCTTGCGCGGTGACATAAAGGATAAGAGGTTTACCTTTGATAGGGGCTGCCAAGACTGGAGCATTCATCAGATATGCTTTAATGCTTTCAAACGCTTTTCTATAGGAGCTGTCCCACTCGAACAGAACTCCTTTTTTATCAGATGGCTAAAAGGTTGGCACCTTCCAGCGAGGTTTGATATGAACCTTCGTATGTATGCTAGTCTCCCTTGTAGGCTTCTAAGTTCATGCAGATTACGAGGCCCTGGCATTTTCATAATGGCTTCAACTTTGGACTGGTCGATTTCTATTCCTCGATGACGGACGATGAAGCCGAAGGAATTTGCCCGAACTGACTCCAAATGCGCACTTTAGGGGGTTCATCTTCAGTTGGAATCTTTGGAGCCTATCAAAGACTATTCTCAAGTAGTTTATATGGTCGGTTTTCTTCTTCGACTTGACGACCAAGTCATCAACATAGCATTCAACGTGTTGGTGTAGCATGTCATCGAATACTTTCTGCATCGCACGCTGATAAGTTGCCCCTGCATTCTTTAATCCAAATGGCATCACCTTGTAGCAATAGATACCATTGGGCGTTCGAAATGCCGTGAGTTCTTCATCTTCTGGAGCCATACGGATTTGATTATACCTCGAAGATCCATCCATGAAAGATAACACCTCGTGACCTGTGGTTGCATCTACCATCAGCTCCGTGATTGGCAAGGAAAAATCATCTTTGGGGCATGCATTGTTCAAGTCTCGAAAATCAATGCAGACGCGAATTTGCCCATTTTTCTTCCTCACGGGTACGATGCTTGAAATCCATGTTGGAAATCTAACCTCACGAATGAAGCCTGCCTCAATGAGTTTGTTGACTTCTGCTTCTATAAGAGGCACAAGGTCCGGTCTAAATCTCCTTTGAGCTTGCTTAACAGGACGCGATCCCTTCTTTACAGATAATTGATGAACGGCTACTTTTGGGTCTAGACCAGGCATCTCTTTGTACGTCCATGCGAAGACGTCTTTGTACTCCTGCAAAAGTTCAAAATAGACATTTTCCTCTTTTGAAGACAGGAGAGCACTGATGAAGGTTGGCCGCGGCTCATCCTATGTGCCAAGGTTGACTTCTTTCAATTCATCGATAGTGGACTTGACCCCTTCTTCCAGCTCCAGGGGCGCTTCTTCGGCATCCTCTTCCATATCATCGTTACCGAGGGTAATGTGATAGGTGGGATAGGCCTCTTCATTGGCGGTGATTATGTATGAGGAGCCAACACTTTCTTCTGGCTCATCTGTCCGTATCGGTGCATTTACTTCTTCTTCGTCGTATCTGACATTGCTTCCCGTATGCACCACAGTGTGTACTTTTGCTTTTAGAACATTTCCGCAATGTATGACTAAGTCAGAGTGGCGCCTCATGCGAGATGGAATCGTGCTCCTGATTTCTCTAGGGTCTACTTTCACGCTCCCTTCCTTAGTTGCACGCTTCTTGGACCACTTTCTTCTGTTTGCTCGGGTGGATCGAATGGCATTCTTCGTTGAAACTGACAATCTCTCTAATGCTGAGATACGATCTTTCTTGGGCCCTAATCTCTCGAACACTGAAGGTCTTTGAGAGGGCGGTTCGATAATATTTGTCGAAGATGCTTCATCTTCAACGCCGATATAGTTATTGCTTGCTCTTTTTATCGAGATACGGATAGGTGGTGAAGGGGCATATCCAAGGCCAGTTCGTGAAGATCCAACAGCCCTACTACTTCCTTCTGAGGCATTCAGTATTTTTCCAAGTTCTCCACTTTTTGCCCCTGCTATTTGGGTAGGACTTCGAGATCCATGCGCCGCCTTCGCAAGGAGTTTGTAGGCAATAGGGTCGAATCCTTCCTTTTTTGCGGTTGGAATGGCTCCGTGTTCCACAATCAGACCCTCCTTGGGATGCGTAAATCCTTGCAATGGAGTACTCGACTTCATGCATTCTACCTTAGAAAGCGGTAGTGTTAACCCACTTAATTCTTTCGGCACTTGTGATGGGTGATTGTCTCCCTTATGCTTGGGCACATGTAGAATCACTGGAGGTTTTGACTCTTCATGCCGACTTACGTCTTTAGGTGTCATTGTTTCTTCTTTTATCTTGTTTTCCCACCGTTCTTTGCTTTCTTTTGAGTTAGCATTGTCATTTTCTTTTGCAGGAACTGGCTTCAAATAGAATTTGGCATCCGCAAAGTGTGCTTCTGAGCAAAAGGATTTTCATCTGCAACGACTTTTCTCACTACCCCGTTGCGCCAATACTTGAAGCACTGATGGAGAGTTGAGGGGACGACTCCATTTTCATGTAGCCACGGCCTCCCCAACAGCATGTTGTATGAAGTTTTGACATCGATGACATGGAAGAGCGCGCTGGAAGACATATCGTCCATTAAAATTTCTAATCTTATTACTCCGATTGCTCTTCGCCCCCCTTGGTTAAATCCTTGGATCATAAGGCGGCTGTCAGCGAGTTCATCCATTGAAACACCAAGCTCTCTCAATGTGCGGAGCGGTAAAATATTGACAGCGGAACCTCCATCCAACAACACTCGATTTACTCTTCTTCCACGTGTGAATGTACTTACAAACAACGGGCGATTATGGGGTGCTGACCCTAGCAGCATATCATCATCCGAGAAGGTTATCTCAGTTGTGCATGCAATTTTCACTTTGATTGGAGCCTCCCCTTCCGTTGAAGAGTTTTCCTGCACGGTTATGTCGTCATCTTCCTCCATATGGATAGCACAACAGGAAGCCACTTCCTCTTCTGAGTATTTTTCAAGGTCCTCAACTTCAAAGATCTTTTTAGGCATATACTCCAGCAAGGTGATGGGAGTGCGGGGACTTTTGTATCCGACGCTTTCCAAAGGGATGTCCTTCTTTTCCTTTCTTTCTTTTCTTACCTCGCTTTGTTACTTACTCACCCTTTTTGCTTTTTTGTTTCTCTTCAGCATGGAGGACTTAGGGTGATTCTTTCTTTGCTCTGCTGACTCGAAGTGGCGCGTCATCCTTTTCTTCTTCTTGAGAGTCACCAAAATCCATCCGTCATCGACTTGTTCAGTGGACTTAAGGTTTTTTTCTTCTTCATCAAAAACCCTTGTTAGTCTAGGAGAAGTTGTGAAGTTCTCCTTGACGATTGGTAAAAATTCAAGGGACTTGATTCCAATCGGATCAAGAGATCCAAACTGAATGGTTTCTTCATGATCATCCCTCGGTTCTTCTATAGTGATTTGATTCGTGCTAGCTTTCTCTTCCTCGAGCACAATTTTTCCTTCGTCGGCTAAACGCATAACCCTGTCTTTGAAGACGAAACACTTCTCGATAGGGTGACCGCACAAGCGATGATATTTGCAATAATTTCCCTAATTTGCTTTTGTAGCATCTTTTGGGCACTTCGTTTCTGGGAGTTCGATGAGCTTGGCTTTCAACAACTCATCAAAAATTGCTGGCACATCTGAATCGAAGAAGGGATACTTCTTTTGTTGTCTTTCGTTCAAGGTAGGTCGTCGCCTTCCTGCCTGTTGAGGCTCGAACTTTCTTTCCTCCCACTTGCTTGAACTTTGGTTGTTAACTCTTACCGGAGCTACAGTGGCGGCATTAGACTCTTTCTTCTCCATTTTGGGAGCAGTTTTCACGGTTTTCTTCACTTCTTGCTTTTCTTTGATCCTCTTAGGATCTTGCACAGGAGCTTGACCTCCGTTGGCATCAATGCTCAATTCCATGTCATGGGCGCGAGTAGCTAAATCCTTAAAAGATCTGGGTTGAATCCCTTTGAGAATGTATTGCAATCCCCAGTTCATGCCTTGAATGCACATTTCAATGGAAGAGGCTTCAGACAACTAGTCTTTACAGTTAAGGCTCAAACTTCTCCATCTGTTGATGTAGTCAACAACTTTCTCTTCTTTCCACTGCCGGGAGTTAGTTAATTCCACCATGCTGACGGTTCTACGAGTGCTGTAGAAGCGATTGAGGAAAATCTGCTCCAGTTGCTCCCAACCGCCCGCAGAGGTTTGGGGCAAGATCAATGTACCAGTCAAAGGCGTTGCCTTTGAGAGAACACACAAATTGTTTCACCAAGTGATCTCCGTACGTTCCGGCATTGTTGCAAGTTTCCACAAAATGAGCAACGTGTTGCTTTGGGTTGCCTTTTCCGTCGAACTGTTGGAAGTTTGGTGGTTGATAACCGGATGGCATCTTTAGATTGTCAATCCTTTGGGTGTACGGCTTGACATACGTTTGAGAAGACTTCATGGACCCTCCAACCTTGTCCTTTATCGTCCCCATGATGAATTCTCAAGTTGGCTGATGGGAATGGTTCCATCAGGGGAAATCTTCAAATCACTTGCCAAGGTAAAAGACTTGGTGGTTTCCCTATCTTTGAATGAATTTTCTGGAGCCACTTTCAGGTTATTTGCCATGTGCAGAGACTTGAAGGCTTCCTGCTCCTTTGAGGTGACGTCATGCTCATCCTCATCGCCATGCACCACTTCTTTTGATATACTTGCTTCTCCCACAGAATCAAGTTTGCTGGCAAGCTTGGCGATTTGCACGTCTTGGGTCTGAACGTTTGACGTGAGGGCTTCAATGGCCTTTGTGAGGCTAGGAATGTGCTCCTCCAGAGTGGTAGAATTTTTCATCATGACATCCGCAGCCACTGGCGACATGAATCCATTAGAAGCTTCATGAGGGGAAAAGAGACTAATGCCAAGTTCTTTCGCCACGCCTCGAGTAACCGGGCCAGAAATTTGTCCCTGGGATGAAGCACTAGCAACAGTCTTTTCAGCAACGCCTTAGAGACTTTTGAGACATCAGCTTTGGCAACCTTTGAAGAGCAACCTTGGCGACTTTTGAAGCAACGACTTTTGGAGTAGCCGCCTTTGAGACTTTCGAGGCATCAATCTTTGGAGCCATTTGTTCTTGAACTTCTTTTTTTCTTATGAGAGATGAAATGAGAGATTGGTCCCACCGGGCGTGCCAGAATTTGTAACGCGAATTTTGTGTTAATCCCTGAAATGCGACAAAGAAAACACAAAATCGTAACAAATTAGTTTTATTAATTTTTTTGAAATAAAAAGCGGTACAATCTCTATGATCCATTGATTCTCCTTTTTTGATGATTAATAGCTTTCCGGATATAGCGGAAAACTTTGAATTTGGTGACGATTTATGACTTCCCGGATATGGCGGAAACATCTTTAATTTGAAATGAAGACTCCGGATATGGCGGAAGACTTCAAAGTTGATGAAGATTGGAAGGAACTTTTGTGTTACCTTCAATCCCTTCTGTTGAAGAACTTTGGTCCTTTGTTTGTTGATGAACTTTGGACTTTTGTTGATCTTCGAGCGTTGAAGATGCTTTTTGATCCTCTAGCCTTTCTTGAAGAGCTTTTAGTTTTTCTTTGAAGATCACCGACTTTGTGTTGATGCCGAGTGTTGGAAGCTTTCACCAACTCTTTTGTGTTTTCTCTCTTCTTGTTGTGTGTCCCTCCTTTTTGTTGTAGCTTTCTTTCTTCTTTTGTCTCTTTTTTTTTCTTGTGACCAAGGCCCCTCCCTATTTATAATGCTGGAGGAGAGCCTTTGGTGGAGGTGCATTGAATATAAATCAATAAAATCCTAAATTATATTTTAATGGACTTTATGATTTAATCAATTATATATTATTTCTTAATATTAATGTAGGAAACAATACAAAATAATTTAAATCTAATGGCATATGTAATATGTGACAATTGTTATGTGTCACTTATATTTCTTTGTATATTTACATTAGCCATTTGTTATAAATCGATTAAATCTCTATATTTTATTTTAAGAGATTTTAATCAATTATTTATTTTTATATTATTCCCAAGTATTTTTTGATAGGAAATAATATAGAATAAATTTTCATTTAGGACAAATGTATTATGTGACATATTTATCGTGTCACATAAAATTTTCTTATCTACAGAGTCGTCTATCTGTCCTTCTTCAATCGAAGATTTTATTATTTGAAGCAAAAGTTCGGCTTCACGTATCTACTTTAAGTGAATCAAACAAAGCGCAAGGTTGCATTGCTGTTTCCTATCAATTTCAAACGAGAGCGGTTTTCTGTAAGAGAAAAACAAGAAAAAAGTAAATAACAGAACAATCTAAATGCATAGTGAACCACCCCTAAAACAAAATTCCAGTACAACACATAGCACACCTGTAATACTCTTCAGCAGATTCATAATCACTCTTCTGTAAATATGACCATCAGGAATAATAAACATCAACAGATATTAGATCATGAAAACATCTATTATGCCTTATGAAATAATTTACTGGTTTATTATTTAAATCAAAATATGTAAATGTTGTTATTGACAATTAACTATTTGTAATAAAATATCCCGGTTTCATCGAAAATATCCTCTTTTCCAGTTTCAAGTAGCTTGACTCAAGTAGTAAGTGTCTTGAGAATGCCTATGGAGGTCACCGGTTCGATTCTCCTCTGAGACGCCATGTTGAAAGGGCTCTTGGTCGGGCCTTACTCCTGAGTAAGAGTCAGACTTGCAGACACGACCCGTGCCGAACTCCGAATTAGTCGAACCAGTGGGTTTCGGATACCGAGGGCTTTAAGCAAAAAAAAAAAAAAAAAAAAAAAAAAAAATCATACCACCTCTAATCTACTTATCATTTAGAGCAAACACAATAGCCTAATTTGTCACCAAACGGACCCATACAATTTGTCGCCCCCTCTTAATCCGAAAAAAACACACTAAATGTTGTACTGAAAAAGAAGTGGTACATCAAATAAGACATTTGAAGCCACTATAGCCCACATGAAGCCCTTTTGGAGAAGAAACGGTGGAAGTGGAGGGAGGTCTAAGGGCACTCCCAGCAGAAGTCCTTATATGGTGTCATATTCCTAAAATAAAGATAAAAAATAGAGTTTATCTCAAAATAGCTTCCACAACTGAGTCTTTATCCCTATTTATTTTTAGGGATATGAACAGTGCATTCTTACTTGTGGGGATGCACTATTCACGCTCTAAACATATTTAATTATTAAAAATTATCGGGATGGGGATAGGGATGCTACTAGAGTGAAATAATAAATATTTAATGTGTATAAATAGGATTGTGAAGGTAGAATATGTATTATTAATATTATTTGAAATGTTATAGAGATAAGGATAGAGATGCTGTTGTGGAGGTTTTTGGATTAAGATGTTGTAAAATAAGGATATATATTATTTTATATTATTTTAAAGATAAAATTTAATCTTTCTGCTGGGAGTGCCCTAACCTCCCACCATCATCCCAAACACAGAATCCTAAGAATATTTTAATCAATTTTATTTTTCTTTCATAATTTAATTTTGCATAATTCACATGGATGCTAATAAAATATTATTTACCTTTTTGTTGTGCCCACATTTTTTTTTTTTTTTTTTTGGGAATATTAGGTTTTAGTCCACTTTCTGCTCTGTATATAAATTTTAATCCAATTTGTATATTTTTGTTGATTTAAGAACAAAATATTTTCCTTCGGACTATTTTGTCCTTTGTTTTAATCACAGTCAAAATCCCATTTTCTAACGCCTATTCAGTAACCTTTGCTATCGAATTCATCAATTAATTGATTTCCACCTTCGGCTCATTTCAATTTGGGGAAAACGCAGGGGCATCACTCATAACGTCGACCGGAGAACGGCGGCCATGGCTCCATCGCTGCCATCATCAGGCTCCAACGCAGCACCAATAATAGCAGCAAAAGGATCGTATCAGCTAAAATGATTTTGGATTGGATTTCAGGCTAGACATATTAAGTTGGTGAAGCTGTACATGGTAGCGGTGCAGAATAACAACGTTTCAGCTGTAAATGAGGCTCTGAATGAGATTTGTTGAGGTGGAAGACTACTAGAAATTACGCGAATCAATTTATAGAATCGAAATCAGGAGGTTGAGTTTGTAAAATTTGAAGTCGCTATCCCGGTGTTCGTTCATTCTCATTCTTTTGGCGTCTTCCTACTCATAATCAAGTCGACCACAGTTCGGAGGAATTGGTGGCTTAAATTGTTTAATCATCAAATGGATTAGCCGGTATATGGGTTTTATTGTTTGAAAGATTTCAGAGAGGTGCCGGTAATTATCAAGCAGGGAAATCCTCTTTAAGCATTTTGGAGCATCATTTTGGCAAGAGAAATATCATTCTCTCATAATCTGGCCGAATTGGGGGAAGAAGATGGCAGGTTTTTATAAGGTAAAATTTTATCTTCATGTACTACTTCTGGGCCGAGAGGAGAGGTTTTTAGCATTAGTCAACCGGTGTTTGTTGGCTGGCATGAGAGTTTATATTAATTTGTGGATGAAAGTTCACCTTTCTGTTGTAGGAATGGACCAAATGTGTTGGTAGAACTTTGTGCTGGTGTTTGCTATCTAGAACTCTGTAAAGACAACCCTTCTCCCATATTTTTTTTGTTTATGTGGAGGGGTATGTTGAGGGGCTGTTCATGAGATTGTTTTGTTGTGGGAAATTAATTGACTTGGTTGGGTTAACTGGTACATTGAGGGGCTTTGCAGTGAGTAAATTGGGATTAGTTGTTCTTGTTAAATGTTGATTTCATAAGGGGAAGTATGTGATTAGTGGGAAGGCTTATATATATATATATATATATGTACCAAAGTGTGGATGAACCTTTGTTGGTGTGTTACAATGTTGCAACAAAAATAGACTAGTGTGTTACTTTTTGTTGGTACATTACTTTGTTGAGAACAAAAAATAAATTTAGTGTGTTACTTACTTTGTTGAGAACAAAAATGAATAGTGTGTTACTTTGTTGGTGTGTTACTTTGTTGAAAACAAAAATGACTAGCGTGTTACTTTGTTGATATGTTACTTTGTTGAGAACAAAAATAGATTAGTGTGTTACTTTGTTGGTGTGTTACTTTGTTGAGAACAAAAATAGAGTAGTGTGTTACTTTGTTGGTGTGTTACTGTGTTGGTGTGTTATTTTTTTTAGAACAAAAATAGAGTAGTGTGTTACTTTGTTGGTGTGTTACTTTGTTGGTGTGTTAACTTTGTTGAAAACAAAAATAGACTAGTGTGTTACTTTGTTGGTGTGTTACTTTGTTGAGAACAATAATAGATTAGTGTGTTACTTTGTTGAGAACAAAATAGACTAGTGTGTTACTTTGTTAGTGTGTTACTTTGTTAAAACAAAAATATACTAGTGTGTTACTTTGTTTGTGTGTCACTTTGTTGGTGTGTTACTTTGTTGAGAACAAAAATATTTAGTGCATTACTTTGTTGGAGTGTTACTTTTTGTTGAGAACAAAAATGTATAGTGTGTTATTTTGTTGATATGTTCTTGTGTTACTTTGTTGGTGTGTTACTTTTTTAGAACAAAAATACTAGTGTATTACTTTGTTGGTGTGTTACTTTGTTGAAAACAAAAATAGACTAGTGTGTTACTTTGTTGGTGTGTTATTGTGTTAGTGTGTAAACGCTTCTATAAAATTCGGCTTTCAAATACTACGTCGAAAGGGTATCAAACGCGGTCTCAAAATGAAGATTAAAAATGAATATGAACTTTGGTGAAACAATTTTGATGATCGGTGTTCTAAATTAAAAGTTACGGTCGTTTATAAGAAAAAACGTTCCGGTTTATACAAATATTTTTCGTCTTTCAAAATATACATCGAAAGGGTATCGTGTTTAGGCTCAAATTAAAGTGCAAAAAAAAATATGAATTTTGGTGAAATTTTTTTGACGATCGAAGTTGTAAATCGAAAGTTACGAGTATTTGAAAAAAAAAAAAACCTGAAGCAGCGGTCTTCAGCGGACGTACTGAAGCTTGTATATGCGCGCGTATCTTTGATTAAAAGGGGTAATTTTATACGTCTAAAATTGTTTTTGTCATTTTTGCAACTAAAAAAATAAATATGTCCTATTTATTCATTTTATAAATATTTTTGTCATTTTCCATCAATCCCCTCATTTTTTTTATACTGTGAAAGTAATGGCCATAGTGGTGAAATTGGCGTTTCAGGCAACTGTAGCATCACAATTTTTTTTTAGGTGTGTCAGAGCCTCTAATTTTTTTTCGAGTAAAACGTCCAAATTTGGAAGAAGTGGGTCAAAAACGTCCAAATTTGTACGCATATCGCCCAATTCCATTGAAATGCGCATTTAACCTTCTAAAATACAAAAAACCGTCCAAAATACACAAAAACCGTCCAAATGTGGACGGAACCGTCCAAATTCGGACGAAAACCGACACCTTTCAAACCTTCATCAAATCGTCCAAATTTGGACGATGTAATCGAAACGCACCGTCCAAATTTGGACGATTTGATGAAGGTTTGGACGGTGTCGTCCACTTTCAAAGAACCTTATCGAGTTTTATTTACTTTTTTTCGCTCTTTTTCACGCGACCTCTGTCTTCACGCGTTTAACAGACCCAAAAATCACCATTGTTGAGTTTGTGGTCCTTCAAACGAAATAAACAATAAAACAATCACATAGGGGTTGTTTTTGCAAAGAAATGGGTAAGCATTCATTCACCTAAGAATTTCGACTCAATAATTTTTTCAATAGTAAATAATTCTTAGGTGAATGAACGCTACTCCATTTTCTTTTTGCAAAAACAACCCCAGTATTGATTGTTTTATTGTTTATTTCGTTTGAAGGACCACAAACTCAACAATGGTGATTTTTGGGTCTGTTAAACGGTGAAGACGAAGAGGTGAAAAGTGAAAAAAGAGTGAAAAAAGAAATAAAAAATTTGGGACAGTGCCGTCAAACGTTTCATCAAATCGTCCAAATTGACGGTAGCGCGTTAGACTTACATCGTCCAAATTTGGACGATTTGATGAAGGTTTGAAAGGTGTACGGTTTTCGTCCAATTTGACGTTCCGTCCACATTTGGACGGTTTTTTTGCAGTATTTTGGACGATTTTTGTGTATTTTAGAAGGTTAAATGACGTCAATTGATGGAATTGGACGATATGCGTACAAATTTGGACGTTTTTGACCCACTTCTTCCAAATTTGGACGTTTTACTCGAAAAAAAATTAGAGGGTCTGACACACCTAAAAAAAAATTGTGATGCTACAGTTGCTTGAAACGCCAATTTCACGCCATAGTGCAACAAGTGTCGTATATTAAAAAAACAATAAAATATGTCAGAATTTTGACAGACTTCACTTAAAAATGCATTGGCCATTGCCGATGCTATTACCCATCAAGACCGAGAGTCAAAGTTAAGAAGCAGAGAACCATGGCGGAATCACCATCTAGTCGCAAGTCCGTTCAGGAGTTGGCAGGTGATGGGGGTGAAGTTCCTGATAACTACATCTGCAAAGATCCTCTCAACGAATCACTAAACGCCTCTGCTCCAATTTTACATATCCCGATAATCGATTTAAGTCGTCTAAAATCTTGCTCAGCTGGAACCACCATGGCGGAGGAGCTTGAAAAACTCCGAACAGCTCTCAGTTCCTGGGGCTGCTTTCAGGTTTAGCTTCTATTTCAAACAACTATCATAGTGTATACTATATTTTCAGTTTTCCGATTACTGCAAATTACTCTTATGCCGAATACAAAACCTTCAAATCTCAGGTTATAAATCATGGAGTTGAATCACTAGATGAGATGCGAGAGATAGCTAGAAAATTCTTCCAACTAACAATGGAAGAAAAACTGAAGTACGCCCGACCGGTTGACGATATTGAGGGATATGGCACGGACATGGTTCTATATGAGAACCAAACTCTTGATTGGACGGATCGACTGTACCTTCTGGTAACTCCGGAGGATCAGAAGAAGCTACAATATTGGCCTGTAAACCCCAAACCTTTTAGGTAATGTTCATTTCTCCAACAAATGAAAGCTTTTTTTTTTTTTTTTTTTTTTTTTTTTTTTGGGTGTGCTCATGAGGTAGGTATAGTTCAATTGGTTGGAGTCGAGACATTTAATCAAACAGGTGGTGGATGTTTTTGATGTTATGATCTCTTTTGATCCATTTTCTCTTTTTTGCTTTGTGCGAGCACAGGAATACTTTGGATGAGTACACAGAGGGTATAATGATGATCATAGATGTTCTTCTCCGGTCCATAGCCAAATCTTTAGAATTGTCAGAGAATAGTTTTAAAGACAAATGTGGTGGGAGACCAGTAATGTACTGCAGGTTTAATCTGTATCCTCCATGCCCGAGGCCGGAGAGTGTCCTTGGCCTGAAGCCACATGCGGATGGATCTGCTATCACTATTGTCCTGCCAGATAAAGAAGTAGAAGGCCTTCAATTTCAAAGGGATAATCAATGGTTTCGAGTTCCAATCATCCCTCATGCTCTTGTAGTAAACGTTGGGGATCAGCTAGAGGTACGTTGTCTTTGTCTCCCGATTGCAGTTTTTTTTCTTTCTGATTCCCTTTCAGGCAATGTTATTGCTATTTGCCACACCGGTGTTGTGATATCCCAAGAGAGAAGCACACATGGGGGAAAAGAGACATGACCTTCTTATAACTCGGATTAGTCATAAGCCAAGCGAGGACGACGGTTCTAACTAATTGACCGGATGCTTTATGACTCACTTAGCGCACCAGGCCTGGGGTCTGGGAGTGTTACTGTTGGTATTACAGCCGACTACCAGACGAAATTAAGTGTCGGGCAACTCGAGAGTCCTCTAGTAGGGACGAGTCCGGGACAAATCCTAGCGATGACGTCTGTTGCTTATAGGGGGAAGAATGTGAAATCTCTTGTCAACTCGGGTTAGCCCTTTTAGGCCAAGCGAGGACGACGGGCCTAAACAGTTGACCGGATTATGGCTCACTTAGCGCACCAGGCCCGGGGTCTGTGGAGGCGTTACGGATGTGCCGCAACATTTCCACACTTCAACACTTGTAAGCCATTAATTAATCAATGAGAGTATCTAATGCTCCAATGATCCAATGTTATTTGGTCAAGAATTCCTACTACCTTAACTAATTAATGCTCCAAACTTGGGCCTGATCGTGCCATTAATTGATAGACGATATTTTGTGATGTTGTTTTTACTTGATGTGTGCAGATCATAAGCAATGGAATATTCAAGAGTCCGATGCATAGGGTGGTGACAGACTCAGATAAGCAAAGGATATCAATAGCAATGTTCTGGGCACCCCAAGTTGGAAAAGAGATCGAGCCACTCGATGAGCTTGTCGATGAAAACAGACCAAAATTATTCAAAGTAGTGAAAGACTTCCCTGAGATGTTTTTCAAATACTATCAGCAAGGCCTAAGAGCTATCGATGCAGTGAGAATCTAGTTGTTGACCGTATTCGGTTTGTAATCATGTAGGAAACTACTTTCTTGAACATGATATGTTTTAATCATGAGAGCAACCATAATGAACAACTTGCGTTTTTTTTCTTTCTTCTTCTTTCTGACAAAAGGAGGATCGTTTTATGACTTGCGTTTGAAAGCAAATAACGAGGACGATATAGTAGTTCTTTTTAGGGCAGTGTAATGCCAGGGGCTGTAACCTTCCAACCAAGGCCATGAAGAGCAATGTATTGTCTAATACCCATTATGCGCTCCGATTAGGGTCGGATCCTCTCAGATTCATGGCATCCGTTGAATTTTTGTTTCTACCCATCAATAATGCCGATTTCCACACTTATTTTTTCCGATCTGTTGAATAAAATGGCTAAAAAGATAAGTGACAGACTCAGGAAATTTGTCCAGTGGAGACCAATTCCATGTGACATCAGATTCATGTTAATTTTTTGTTTTTTACCCATCAATAATGCCGTTTTCCAGTCTTATTTCTTTCAATTTGTTGAATAAAATGCATAAATAAGATAAGTGGCGGATCCAGAAATTTTTTCCAATGAGATCAAATGATGGACTCAAGAAAATTTTCCAGTGGGCCAATTCCACGTGGCATCAAATTCAAATCATCCGTTGATTTTTCGCTTTTACCCATCAATAATATGTTAGGTCCTAGGAGCGCCTAGGAGGGCCTAGGAGCGCCTAGAAGGGCCTAGGGGCGCCCGGAAGGGCTCAGAGAGCGCTAGAAGGGTCCGGGAGCGCCCGTAAAATCGCCTAGCACACTTGGGCGCCCGAGAAAATCGCCAGAGCCAAGTCGAGGACGCCCGGGGATCGTCCGGGGCCTAGGCGGCGCCAGGCGATCGCCCGGGCGATTTTTAGAACACTGATAATACCGTTTTCCACTCTTATTTGATCTGTTGAATAAAATGCATAAATAGGATAAGTGGCGGTCCGAGGAAATTTTTCCAGTGGAGCCCAAAAAAGAGACTCGGCTTCCAGGTTTCAAATCCACGACCTTAGAATAATTAGTAAGTTTTTAACCAGTTGAACTAAATGGATAATTACAATAGAAATTGTCTGAAATAATATATATACATAGTTTTAATATTATTAGAAGGATATATTAGTAGATTCGTCCGGAAATTTGAGTGGGCCCATGGACCCCCCTTGTCCGTGCTGGATCCGCCCCTGAGATAAATCTCTACTATTCTAAAAGTGTGAGTGTGTTTCCCCCAAAAAGAGTTTCTCCCCACTTTTAATATTTAAAATAATTGAAATAATTAAAATATAATAACCATAAAATACCATAAAACAATAAAAGATACCAAATATAAAAAGATCCTTGATTAATTTAATTACAATCGAAATATATTAAAATACAATAAAACGAAATTAAAAACCTAAATAATCAATCAAAATCATCAAAATCAATTATTGAATATTGATTAATTAATCATCATTAATTTATTAAAATAGAAAAACGAAATTAAAAAAAAACCCCTTGATTTAAGTAAACATATAAAAACGAAATAAAAAATATATATAAAAATCCTTCAAGATTCTCATCAAAATCCTTGATTAGAATAATAAAAAAATAACTAAATATGTTAGGTTTCTCCTCACTAAATATATAAAATGATCCTTGATTGCAATTTATAGACACATGGTTTTGCTTAAACAATTCTTGATTTAATGAAATTATAAAATCCGAAATTAAAAAAATTTATAAACATGCGCCCAAAAAGTGTTTCCCCACTTTTAATAATTAAAATAATTGAAATAATTAAAATATAATAATCATAAAATACCATAAAACAATAAAAGATACCAAATATAAAAAGATCCTTGATTAATTTAATTACAATCAAAATATATTAAAATACAATAAAACGAAATTAAAAACCTAAATAATCAATCAAAATCATCAAAATCAATTATTGAATATTGATTAATTAATCATCATTAATTTATTAAAATAGAAAAACGAAATTAAAAAAAAAACGAAAAAGAAAAACCCTTGATTTACGTAAACATATAAAAACGAAATAAAGAATATATATAAAAATCCTTCAAGATTCTCATCAAAATCCTTGATTAGAATAATAAAAGAAAACTAACTAAATATGTTAGGTTTCTCCTCACTTTTAATAGCGTTTCATTTCTCCCCATTTTTAACAATAAAATAATTGAAATAATTAAAATACAATTTATAGGCACGTGGTTTTGCTTAAAAAATCCTTGATTTAATGAAATTATAAAAATTTATAAACATGCGCCCAAAGAGAGTTTCCCAACTTTTAATAATTAAAATAATTGAAATAATTAAAATATAATAACCATAAAATAGTAAAAGATGCCAAATATAAAAAGATCCTTGATTAATTAATTACAATCGAAATATATTAAAATACAATAACCATGAAATAATAAAAGAAACCTAACTAAATGTGTTTGGTTTCTCCCTACTTTTAATAGCGTTTCATTTCTCCCCACTTTAAATATTTAAAATAATTGAAATAATTAAAATATAATAACCATAAAATAATATATGATTTCAAATATAAAAAGATCCTTGATTGCAATTTATAGGCACGTGGTTTTGCTTAAAAAATCCTTGATTTAATGAAACTATAAAATCCGAAATTAAAAAATAGATTTTTGGCTAAAAGGACATCTTATGAACTAAATAGGGATTAAAGGATATTGAGTTTTAATTAGGACAATATGCTTGGTTTTTTCCTAAATTACCCTCATTTATTTCTTGATAGCCACTTATTAATATAATAATAAAAATAAAAAACGGTTATTTTAAATGAAGCAATTAATATTGTAACTATTTTCCATGATTTTAGGGAAGCATTATCAGTACATATTTTGATTTAAGAGATGAAATACCCAATTAATCTACAATTGTGAAAAAGCGAATTAACAAAATTTACTGCACATACGATTCAATTCTCATTAAAAAGTTATTTATCGTAACTCCCAAAAAAAGTTCCATGATTTCCTTAAGAAAAAACAATTTCTATGATTTTAAACATTCACTATCTCTACACAAATTTTATATTAATGGGAGAGAAAATATTCACTTCATTTACGTTTTTGACGCAAAAATTAATCCGATCTTCTGTGTAAAATTACTCCACTTATATTTTTTGATCCATATCAGTGTTACTACATTATTTTCCATAACTATAACTATCTTATTGGTTGTTATTACTTCTTTTTCAGTGTTACTATGTTTTTTTCTTCTGTAACTAAATCTATTTTATTGGCCGTTACTTTTTGTTTCAAGTGTTACTACATTTTTTTTTTTGTAACTACATGTATTTCACTGATAATTACTAATTTTTATCATGTGTTACTATGTTTTATAGCTGCAACTACATGTTTTTTATCAGTGTTATTACATTTTTCTGCTGTAACTACGTCTATTTGATTGATTTGTTACTAACTTTTTTAATGTTACTATATTATTATTTTAATTGTATTTTTTTTTTCCATTTTACGCTTTCAATTAGGATTAACCAAATCTTTTATATTAGATGTTTTTCTTCTTTCCTATTTTACGTTTTCAATAAGGAGCAAATTAGTCAAACGTCATTAATTAGTGGGATAGAAATTATGACCGGGTTTTATGGTTTTCGGTTTTTTCAAATTGTTCATTAAATCTAGTTCCATATTTCCGTATTTTTTGGCAAGAGGTTACTCCAATTTTTACATGGCAGTTAATCCATTTTGAATGAAAAAAACGTGGGTATTTCGGTCCATCAATTGTTAATTTGTCCTTTTTAACTATCTAAAATAATAGATGTCCTTGGATCCTCATTTTTTAGGTTTCTTGTCCTTCTAGCCCCTAAATAGGCGCCCAAAAAGAGTTTCCCCACTTTTAGTAATTAAAATAATTAAAATATAATAACCATAAAATACCATAAAATAATAAAAGATGCCAATTATAAAAAGATCCTTGCTTAAATTAATTACAATCGAAATATATTAAAATACAATAACCATGAAATAATAAAAGAAACCTAACTAAATACGTTTGGTTTCTCCCTACTTTTAATAGCGTTTCATTTCTCCCAACTTTTAATACTTAAAATAATTAAAATAATTAAAATATTAAAAAATACCATAAAATAATAAAAGATGCCAATTATAAAAAGATCCTTGAATAAATTAATTACAATCAAAATATATTAAAATACAATAACCATGAAATAATAAAAGAAACCTAACTAAATACGTTTGGTTTCTCCCTACTTTTAATAGCGTTTCATTTCTCCCAACTTTTAATACTTAAAATAATTGAAATAATTAAAATACAATAACCATAAAATAATAAAAGATACCAAATATAAAAAGATCCTTTATTGCAATTTATAGGCACGTGATTTTGGTTTAAAAAACCTTGATTTAATGAAATTATAAAAACCACAATTAAAATTTTTTATAAACATGCGAGCAATTTAATTAACTACATGATTCCTTAAAGATTGCAATTTACCACTTCGAAAACTACATTGTTATATATTAGAAACATAAAATAACAAATATTCTCAACAGCAATTACAAACCCGGAAGCATAAAAACAATATGGTGAAAGATGCATCAAGCACGAAGAGCAAAGGTAACACATTATACCTCATCTTCACCAATATTCGTGAAAAATAATGTTTTTCATTATCAATTTCATTATTGTCAATTTTACCGGTATGCTACCAATGTTTTTTATATATATTTTTGTTTTTTTTGGCTTTTCTTTGGCTGAAGGTAAGCAGCATGATGTGCACAAACTATGGGCGTGTTTGGTAGGGAGAAAAAAAAAAGTTTTTAATTTTTTTCTTAAGTTAGATATGTTTGGTTAACTAAGAAAATAAAAGTCTTTTTTCTCAAGTTGAGTTCATTTCTCAAAATCCTATTCATTTCTCCAATTTTAATTTTCACCCTATCTCAAAGAAAAGTTTAGTTCGAATAGAAAAGTTTTTTTCCTTCCAACATTTTTTCTTATCCATGTTTCCTATTTGTGTTTTCCATGATCGTTTTTCATAATATGAATTGTTTGAATTTATTTTTATCGTTAGCGTTAGACACAATAGTTTATTTATTTAATTATTTTCCGTATATTTTATCTACAACAATCTTTGTATCATTTTATATTTATTTCTTAAGTATGTGAGAGGTAGAAAATTTTTATAATAGTTAGCAAAAATTACCTCAAATGCAATTTAATTAAAAATTGTTAAATTTTTTTGAGAGAGTTAATATATTTTTTTACAATATTTTTTTACGACAATACAATTTGAATAAACGAGAAAAGATCGTAAAATTTTCTTTTCTTAGTTGTTTTCTCTCTACCAAATTAAATACGTGAGAATCGAGCTTATTCTCAAAATCTTTTCTCTGCATAACCAAACAGATACAGAGAAACTGTACTTTTCTTTTCTCAGCTCTATTCTCAACACTTTTCTTTTTTTAACTTAACTATGTACCAAACGTGATAAGTTAAAAGAAGAAAATATTCTCAATTGACCAACGAGGAGCGATGCAAGAATATTAGAAATATCGTGGAAACTAGAAGAAAAAGAAAAGCTGATTTTTTTTTGACAAGAGAAAAAATGAATTGATATCTGCATTAAATCGCAATGGTATGCTTTCTTATACATATGGCTAAACCTTTTCCGTTCTTATAGAAACACATGCATATATCAGAAAGTAGAACATATATTGTTTTCATCACCCCATTTAAAGTGTGTTTGAAAAATAATATATACACCACAATAAAACTTATATATTTTCTAATATTGCTCCAAAACATATCAACCCACAAGATGAGACAATTTATCCGGAGATTGACTTGGTTGTCAATTATAATACAACTGTTAGCATTCATACAAGCAAACAAGAATTGAAAAGGAGAAGATGAATGCTGGAAGCTTGTGATATCAAAAGTGAAAAGTATACATAGTAGAATACAAGAGAGAGGCTTATATAGCCAGACACAAAGCAAAACTAAAGGAAAAAGACTAAAAAGCCCTTAAGGCTAAAATACTAAAAACTAATATAAATATATATGCTAAGAGCACTTGCATTAGAATCTGTAAAAAGTGGTAAATCTGTATATACAGCTCCAGATCCAACTAAAATGTGCGCACCATAAAGGAAGCTGATACTTAAATAGGAGAGGACAAATAGGAGAGGTGAAATTGATGTACAACTAAACAAACTTCAAGAATATTCCAACGGAAGACAAGAAATTGATTGGTAAGGTTCCTAAATTTCGTTTTACAACTTCAATGCTATATTCTCATAAGAATTAATGTCAGAATACTGAATTTGGTCAATACCCATACATTTATAGTCTGATTAGTCATCTTGATACACATACATATTATTTCCAAGAATAATACTATATTTTTAATCACCATGATATTTCGGTTTTATTATAATCTTATTATAAAATTTTATTTTTGTAATATTGCTAATCTTTATTTCATCTTATTAGATGTCTTGGAGTTTTGGTTCACTTGAAGCCAAGTACCACGGTCAAAACCAAAGGATCAATGGAAATGAGAGACATAAAACACATCAAACTGATGAACACTTAGTTCGCTATTAATTCCAACATGATACCCCAAAAATATAATACATTCTTGTATTTTTATTAACAACAACTAAATTGTTTATGTAGAGGTGTGTTACTAACGGTGACGTCATGGAAAGACATTGCAAAGAATGAAAAAAAATGCTCGACTCATGTTCAGATGACAAACCTATCATAGCGATTACAAATCTAAGAAGAGATACCTATGAGGGTACTTTCAATATGATAGTTTATAGCATTCTATTACGCACTTACATTATACATTCTAAACACGTAAATAATACATACATCAATAATACATGTCCTCGCCTCGAACAAGGAAGTTCTATCTATATTTTGCATGTTATGTCTTGCAGGTGAATGGAAAGTAAGCACCTCATCCTCATCTACACTTCATCTTTATCCGAAAGGCAAAGAGAGCCGAATGCTGCAAAAATGGTAATACATTTCACAAAGTCAAATTATATAAAATACTTACTTATTACCACTCACATCATAATTTTGAAAACTAACACCATTTTATTAAATATATATATTCTGGAAAAACAAAAACACAGACAAAGAAAAGTTCCAGGAAGTGAGTATCACCAAAAAATACCCCAACCAACGGAGATAAAGCTAACAGATATTGCACTCAGTCAACAATCACTTTCTAACGTAAATAACAACCAATTTAATTGTACATACAATCATTTAATTGTACTATGTTGTATAACTCTCATTATTTTACATGGTGTATACTATCACTTTTCAACAAGAGTCATAAAAATCAACAATATTCCTAAAATTTGGTACGACTCATTCATGTATTGCACAAAATCAATGCAAGAAAGACCGAATGGGTTGATTTGCTCAAACTGTGGCAACATTGGCTCAAAACAAGCACCGAGGTTATCCAAATCAACGTGTATATCCTTAACCATAATGTACAACTAACAATAACATTCTTATGTGAATTAGGTATCGAGTAAATTTGACGGTGAAATCTGAAGACCAAACTGTAAACATCACTTCGTTTGGAGAGATTGCCAACACGTATGTTGAATGTGATGTATCGGAGTACATGAAGGCAAATTGCAAGGTAACATAGCCAAATATATCTATAAAATAAAATTTTTAGATACATATAATTTCTTTATGTTACAAATTTATGATATGATGAACATACACACAGGAAAATGAGAATTCTGAATACTATGACAAACTAAGAACGCCAAATTTATCCGCACAATACAAATTCATCTTTAGATTCAATTGGAAGATGTAATATACTTATGGTATCAATGCTACACCCAAACTAATAGCAGGGGAGGTGCAAGAAGATACACACGCATCAACGGTACAATCAAAAAAGAAAATGAAGACGAGCCAAATTTATGTAAGCAACGACAAAAGTCAGCTTACAACCACAAAATCCGAACACACAAGCCCAATTTATATCGATGATGATGAGCCAATTGGAAATATGAAGAATAAAATTAGATTAACAAAAATCGAACAAGAAAAGGATTAAGTGGGTTACATATTTATTTTTTTTTTTAGATTTCGGTTGATTTGTTTTTTTCCTTCAGGAGAATTGATTCCATTTAATGTTTTAAGCAAACAAATTAATTAATTAAATATAACGTTTATGCTATTCATTTGATTTATTGTTTTAAGCAAATAAATTAATTAATTAAATATAGAGAACATATTCACAAACATGATGTAATAGAGGTCGCCTCCCATGATGGCAGTCTGCGTACCAGTCTGAATCCGTCGGGAGCGGAGCGACCTCCACCACCAGTTTGAGCTCTTGCCCAACTCTTACCCAAAACGAATAACCACATTTTCCCGTCCAAACGAAGGAGGCAATTACTTGTTGTCAGTTTCCGCCAGTTAAAAACAAACCGCTTTCTATTGTTTACTCGTTTATGTTTGCTCGTATGTTTCTTGTACAATATAATACATTAAAAACACACCACGTGCAACGCACGTGCTGTTTACTAGTAAGATGTAAAAGTGTCAAGAAGTTGGCCTTTTAGATTATATCATGAATAGCACGCAGAGAAGAAAGATCTTTCGTTAGATTTTCTCCATTAATGAACAATACACAATAGGAGAGCATTTCTCATCAACTTGGATCTTATCCTTAATAGGAAAGATTCTATGCAGTACAAAGACCAATGGATAGATGACACTTACCAACTACTAATAACAACCTATAATGACACGAATAAGTTAGTGATTGGTAGTTGTTCCAACAGCCCCCTCAAACTAGACGATACTATGTCAACATTTAGCTTGATCTGAATGATGTGAACTATGAACCAGACTTTGCTTTATTAAACAAGTCTGTGATTTGATCTCTAGGTACATATCAGACTTGAAGTTGCCTCTCCAAAACTTGATTTTTGAAATAGTAAATGACAATCATTATATGTTTAGTTCTGGCATGGTATACATGATTCTAAGCCAATAAGGGTGCCCTATGTTAGGAAATCAATCGAGTAGCGCAGCAGAATTTCAAAAATTGATTTCCCAATCTAGGATCAACTTCGTTTAAACAATAAACATATAAGAGAGGGGACGGTAATACTACCTTGGTTGATCTAAAGATCGACGCTTTGACCGTCCGTTAGGAGTAGATGTACGCGAGCCGTCCACGTGTCCGGCCTCTACCAGTAATCCACAAGAGCACCTCGCCGGAATCCCGCCAAGGATTGCTACTAGAAAAACTCGACTGCAAGGTCGACCTTTTTTCTCTCTCAAAAACTCACAAGAAGCTCTCTTTTATTTTTCACAAGAATTCTAAACTCTTGGAATTATAATGTACCAAAAGAGCTAGCCAAGCCTCCCTTAAATAGGGTGTTGGGCGCCCCTTCAATCCTATTCCCAATAGGATTAGCTTCTGTGTAGATTAAGGAGAAAGAAAACCTTTTACTAGTAAAATAAGAAAAATATATTTGATTGATTTATCTCATTTAATTTAATATCTTATATTAAATATCTCAAAGATATTGTCAATATCTAATATTGACTATCTTTATCTTATTACCATAAATCAATTTACACATGTGTATGATATGTCTAAATAGTGTCGCCACCTATTGATCGCGTTATAAGTCACTAACGTCGATATTACTAGCAAAAATACTAGGTACATCGTAGTATAGTAATTGCGAGTCAAGGTCGATCCCACAAAGACAATGCAACTTTAACTATTCTAACCTAATTAAGAAGTAACATAGAAGCGGTCATTGACCAACAATGAATATAAAGAAAACAAACATGGTATTTCTCCCCCTCTTCTCACCGATCTACTAACTTGGTTTAGCTAATCTTTACGTTTACTTCCTCACATAATTTCCTTAGATTAATCGCGAGCTTTTAAATTATTATTGTCAACTACGGGTGCAATTCCTACTCCTATCTACTCCGACAATGGTAGTAGACAATCTATACGCAAGCTACCCTCCTTATTTGGTCCGTAATAGCCCATACGCATAAAGAACTAGAATTGCCGATATCGGGCGGTTACCCGTATCGCTAACCCGCCTAGGCAGCTGTCGAAATTGATCAGCACGTTCCAAGGGTCCATCGGACTATGTCCTAACTTAGCACTTCACTATTTGTATTTCATGCCAGTTTACGATTACAATAAGTAGATTGGCCAGATCTAACCAACTGTTAATTAATCCTGTCGATCAACGTAGCTGTAGTGAATCCCAGTTTTAGGTTTTCTAAATATTGCCTCGGTAAACCGGTATAGACCGCCGGGTTACCGGGGTCAGCTTTTACTAATTCTAGGTCTACATTGCTCCGATACGATTAAAATAAGTAAATTATGGGGTCTTTAAACATGCAGATTAACTACAACACATAAATACGAAGCAGATCTACCATACCGAAGACAAAAAGGAACGTTCAAAGCTTCATACTTTCAACAATGGAGATCTAGCTCGATCTACTCAAGCTAGAGATGGTAGAGAAAGGGAGAAAACCGAAATAAACTCCTCAAAAGCTCAAGAAAACCTTATTTCATTAAATTGTATAATGTATGTGAATAATTGATAATTGTATATGTAATACTCAGTATATGCGGCCTTATATCGATACAATGACCGACTTATGACTCTCTAAAACCCTAACCGACCTAGATAATGCGGCAGAATCAATTTTGTGTTCAGCAAGTCCTCGGTTTACATGCCCTAGCCCACGGTAAACCGGCCCAACTTTTCTTCTTTTTCTTCATCAGACTTCTTCTTGGACCTTAATCTCTCGGCCCAATGTATTCCTTTTGGTCCAGATCCATTCTCCAATGCTCCAGATTCGGTACATCCTATAAAACATGCAAAACGAGACAAAACAGTACCAAAAACTCGGGAAAATAACATAGATGTAGAATTATGATCCTGGAAACATGCACATAGCATTTAACATATATTCCATGTAATAACGAGCCTATCTATCCTCTCTTGAGCATAATTCGGGGAAGATATAGGTATAATTATTGGTACCATTTAGAGCGTTATCACCTATGAGTCCCCGGAAATAGCCTATCTAGCCACCATGATAGAAGGGGTCCGCGGCCATAGCGTCAGCGACGCCAGTCAAGCTAGGGTCACCACAAGAAGGTCCGCCGAGAGCATTCAAACCTACAAGGTCACCGATAGCTTGGGAGGCCGACCCGCGGCCTGAGCTATGGGTCCACAAGAGACCGCACGAGCCTTAGAGGAGAACGACTAATGAACAAGCCAAAACAGGATAAGATAGCAAGGTCGCAGATAGCGACCTAGGCGACTACATGTCCGCGCCGTGAAGATACTTAACTTACCTAACTTCAATGTATTTTATGTTTATATGTCCTTTTTGTTCCTTAAACTCCTCACCTTGCCTATAAAAGGAGGGCTTGTGTTACTGAAATGATATACACAAATAGACAAAGAGAGATAAACTCTTGTCAAAATACCTCTCCCCTTAAACTCTCTTTAGCATTCATACGCACCACCACATCGCCGCCGTGCACCACCGGCTGTCTTCGCCACAACAACATCAAATAGACCAGATATCCACACGACACTCCACCGCTGAACCACCGTGATAATATTCGGCGTTATCAGTTGGCTTCGTTACCGGGAAACTCATAGTTTTTCGGTCCTTCCGACGAAGAAGTCGCCCGGAAAGTTTGCACACGGACGGAGAAAGAGGAGCACCATCTTCATCATCCTCTTGAATCCAGCAGGGTTCTCACACAAAGAGGAGATCTCCAGCTCACATCACATGAAAGAACGTAACTTTATCACAGAGTGCACGAGACTCACGAGTTTGCGTTTGAGAAATCACCTCTCTCGTAGTGTTCTCCGTTCAAGCTCGTTGAGAAACCTGGGAATACCAAGCTTGCATCTGAGAAATCACCTCTCTTGGTATCTTCAAGGTCATTCCTCGTCATTTCACCAGGAAAAATCCCCAGAAATAGCCTGTGTTCTTGTCATATGGCCAGAAAAGCCCCACGGCAAAAGAAACCCCTTTTTTGCTTGATTGTGTGTGTGTTTACCAGAAAAGGTTATACCAATTTTTGGGATTATTGCGTTTGAATCATCACCTCTTTCCTTTGAAATTTGTATCTCCGACCAACCTCGCCTGAGCTATCACCGCCCAAAAAGATCTCCCTTCAGCTCACTCAAAGGACAGCCCAACAAACATCCAAACCACTCCCCCAAAAGTCAATGAAAGTACGAAGTAGTTGAGCTTGTCAGACAGGGCAGTTTGTTAGACAGGAGCAGGTTGTCAGAGTTGTTAGCGGTCAGCTCAGCGATCACGTCTACAGGATAACCACCTCGCATCCACCACAATGGTAGGAAGCAAAGGTTCACTAATACCGCCTACCCCGGAAAAAGGGGGCGTGTCCATTCAACCTCGCATCGAGGGCGCAGGAGAAACACTTGATAATCCCACTGCAGATGGGGGTAGGCCGCAGAAAGAGGGCCTAGCCGCTGGCGATTTCTGAAACATCTTGAATCAGAAATCAAGAATACCTATGGACTTAGCTAGGGTTTGTGAGTATTAGATTGGATCATAGCTCGGCTATCTCTTTTATATAGTTTTAAACTCTTTGTTGTGCATATTAGTTTGTAGAACCGGTGATCCGACAAATCACCACGTTCAGTATTTGTGTTGACCTGAACTAGGGACGAGACCGGCTTTGATACTCGACCAGATTCCCTGTGGGATACGACATTGACTCACCAATTCTAGGCTACAGTTGACCCGGTACACTTCCGGTAAGATTGGACACTTAGAAAAGGCCGATCAACACCCATGGAAGAAAAAAGAAATTTTGAAATGAATCTTCACAAGATTACAACTACATAGCTAAATTACACTTTTATTAGATGATTTTGTGTTTGAGTGACCTCCCTAAGGTCCTGCAATGGAGGAATGGTAGATATAGTATGCCCGAAAGACAATTGTTGCTTGTCCTTATGGGCAAGTGGGAGATTGTTGGAAGTAGCGCCCGAAAGATAATTTATGTAATTGTTTTTATAATTAATAAATGATAGATTTATTCTCATCTTATTATTTGCTTCGTGCTTATAAGTAATACACTAATGAAAACCCTAAGTCGTATCATATGTAGCCATATAACTTAGTGTGTGTCACACATTAGGATTAGGTTTATGGTGATACGCTTGAACTATTAGTCCGTGGTGAACTTAATCAAAGTATGGGGTCTATTGATTAAACCACCATTAATGCGCCCAAAACACTTTAAGGTGTGACCGTCTTATCCGGATTGTCGACATTGGTTGTCTAAGTGGGCATGGGGCATTTATATATGATGTAGTCATATAGGATTGGACCGATTTAATCTGAATTTTTCTCATATAATTTTGTGATTGAGAAATCTTATTAAATCACAAGATGATCATATATGGATTGTCTTTAATCCTGAAGTGATTGCATACTCCTGCTTGTTTCAAGATAGGATTTGATGTGTTTGTTAAGGATCGCTAAGAGGCGCGGTCCGAATCACTTTCACGTTGGCACTATTCTGGAATGGGCGAGGAGTGTGTGTCTCACAGATACGGAATCCATTCCTTCCAACGGAAAGTAGAAAGACAATCCCCTTATTTGTTGATCCTAGAAACAGATCGATCGGCGAGTTCATGTTGGTTATGAACTAATTGATCACTAGTGGGTTAATGGTAAATAAGGATAAGATGTAGTGAAGAAGGTTTACGGAAATAATCCCGCTTCGTTACGGATAGTCTATGGAGGGTTAGTCTATATGTAATGATTATATCAATGGACACTTATTGACTCGACGTTTTCAGAATATGTTATATCTATAATCGATAGAGTTCAGTTTCGGATTTATGGTGGCGTATTTCCGGAATTAATAAGTTGAGTATAAATATTTTGTTCGATGAATGTTTTATTCAATTTATTGTAGTTACTAGTTATAGGTCCATGGTCCATGGGTTGGCTCCTAACACGTGGGTGAATTCTCGTATTTTGGAACCTCGAGAATAAACTAAATAGTTGGTCTATTTAATGAATATGCAAATATTATTTATTTGGTAAATAATATGTAAAATAGAAAAAATATTTTCTATTATCCCAAATGTCATAAAAATGGCGCCATATTATTTTGATTTTGAGAAAAAAAATTTCTCCTAATTAATTATAATGTGGATAATATAATTATTTATTTGTTAAATAATTATAAATAAGAAATTAGTTTTCTTATTGGATAAATAGGAAATTTGTTTTCCTATTGGATAAATGTTTTATTTTCCTAAAAGGAAAAGATAAATTTGTGTGTAAAAGATAAACTCTCAAATTATTATTTATTTTTTATAAAAAAAAGAGTTTCTCCCAACACAAAATTTGAGGGAATCAAACGCCATATTTTTAAGGAAAAGGGACGCACCTTTTGAATAAAAAAGAGAGAAATTTGTTTTCTTGTCATAGCCATTGGGAAGAAGAAAAACTAGGTTTTTCTTGGAGCGTATTCAAGGAGGTTCTACTACGAGGATCGACGTCCACCAGTCGTCGCTTGGAGATACAACTCGGAAGATCACGGCTTCTCTCCGGTTGGGGTAAATCTACTAATCTTCTTGTAGATTAATTTATTATGCGAATCATATTGTAATAAAATCGAAAAACAAATTTTAATTCGTATCTTCCGCTGTGCATGATCGAGCGTCTCGATCGGTGCTGTGAATCAGATATGACGATCCAATTATGGATCGGATCAGGATTCGGGTTTCTGTATATCCATCAGGTGGCTCTAAGGGTTTGGGGGAAGGGGAGAATGAGTTTGCAGCTGAAAAATCCCGTTTTTATGGTGAAAACGCGTAACGAGCCGAGCTGTGCGAAGTTCGGCCCGACAGATGATTCAATATTAGAATGTCTTCAGTAAATTGACCATAACTTTGTGTGTAAACGTCCGATTTGAGTGATTCAAGATGTGTTGGAAAGCTTGTTCGAAGATCTACAACTATTGTGAAGATGTTAAAACCGAAATATGTCTCTATGGTAGATGAAGAGAGTTTGAGAATGTGTTAACACAAGAGTAAACTTCAACTTATCTTTTATTCATTGATAATGAAGGAGTATAAATAGATACAATTTGGAAAGAGACTAGCTAGCTAGGGCGGCCACTTGAGTATGTAGATGTGGGCGGCACAAAAGCAAAAAGTAAAAGTACAATCTATGTCTATGTCTATGACATAAAGTAAACTAGAGTTTGACATATTAATTGTTTATATGTATCACAATTAATATGTCTTTTACAAATAAATAAAGTGTACAAATAAAGTTATGCACGATAAAGTCCGCCGTGATCACGAGGATCTAGCCCGCTCAAAGACCCCGCCGAGCCTCGCAGACCGCCGAGTGATATATTTCCACACCCCCTCAAACTCGGGTCGTATATATTGATGCGCCCAAGTTTGCTACTTAGTCCGCCGAACGTAAGAGGTGGAATAGCCTTGGTAAGAATATCAAGCATTTTGATCTTCGAGGGAACATACCGGAGTTGAATAATCTTGGCATCAATCTTCTCCTTCGAAAGTGTCCGTCAATGTCCACATGTTTTGTTTTGTCATGATGGACCGGATCTCGCCATGCATAGTGCCGAGTTATTATCACAACAGAGTGTGATAGGTTGCCGAATAGGTTGTCGAAGTTCGCAAGAACTCTTTGAGCCAAAGAGCTTCACAAATGCCTAAAACAAGTGCCCCGAGTTCGCCTTCAAGATCGCTTCTAGCACACGTAGGTTGCTTCTTGCTCCTCCAAGTAACAAGATTGCCCCATACATAGGAACAATAGCCCGTGGTAGACCTTCTATCTATGTGGCATCCAGCCCAATCAAGCATCGCATATAGACCTTGATGGATCTATCACAGACTTGGTGAAGTGTAACCCTTGGCCAGAGTGGACTTCAAATACCGCAAGATTCTATTCACCGCATCCCAATGTTGCTCAAGAGGGCAATGCATGAATCAAGCAACTGATCGACACCATATGCAATATCCGGTCTTGTATGGGATAGGTAGATGAGTTTCCCTACAAGTCTTTGATATTGTTCCTTTCTTACAAGAATGTCACCATGTAGCAGGTATGACCGGGGTCTACCTGGGATACAAGCAGTTTGCACCCCAAAGATGCCGCTTTCCTTTTAAGCAGTCCAAGACATATTTCCTTTGGGAGACCGAGATTCCTTTGATGTTTCTAGCTACTTCCATGCCAAGAAAATACTTAAGTAAACCCAAGTCTTTAACCCGAAATACCTTTGCCAAAGCAATTCTTTCAAGTGTTGGATCTCAAACAGGTCATCTCCAAGAAGGATGATATCATCCACATAGACAATAAGAATAGACCTCTTCGGTTGGTTGTCTTGATGAACATAGTGTGATCGAATTGCATTGGTGATATCCAAGCAGCCTTTGACCACAGCTTGTTAATTTTCCAAACCATGCCCTTGGTGATTGCTTCAGCCATATAGAGATTTCCTCGCTTGCACACCTTGCCTTGAGTATGAGGATTGATAAAACCAGGAGGTATAGTCATATAAACCTCCTCAAGAAGGTCCCCATTTAGAAAAGCATTTTTGATGTCCAATTGATGAAGAGGCTACCAAGTTGGACAACTAGAGAAATTAGTACCCCCGACAAGGTGTTGAGCTTTGCCACCGGTGCAAAAGTTTCTTTATAGTCAATGCCATAAGTTTGTGTGAATCCCCCGGCTACCAATCCGGCTTTGTACTTGTCAATAGTGCCATCGCTAGCAGTGTATTTGATAGTGAATAACCATTTGCAACCGATCGTCTTTTTGCCTTTTGGAAGAGTTGTGAGATCCCAAGTATGATTATCCAGAGGGCGCTCATCTCGTTTTTTAACAAGAACCTTCCACTTATCATTTTGAAGAGCCTCCCGAATATTTCTAGGGATAGAGTGAGAGTCCAGTCCCGTGTAAACATGGCAAAGACAGAGACAACCGATCATAAGATAAATAAGAATGAATAGAATGATCGTGCATGATCTTTTCCCTTTCCTTAGAGCAATAGGTCCGTCATCCACCTCGCCAGACCGCCGAGAGTCAATAAGCCGAGGTCCAGCAGACTCGGTTCCAGGGCCGCCGAGGTTCCGGTTCGCGAGGCTCGGGTCGCAGATTCTTGTTCGGGAGGTTGCCGAGAAGTATTAGGCCGTAGAGAGTCGCAGGGTACCGAAGTTCGCCCGCCGAGGATCGCAGGTTGCCGAGGGTTAAGAGTTTGCCGAGGGAAGGGGTTTAAGTCAATTTCAATCGGTTTCCATCGTTGAATGGCTCGTAGGTTTGCCGTAATAAGGGTCCTTTCAAAGAATTTTACATCCATAGAATTGTAAAATTTCTTTTCAATAGGGGAATAACACTTGTAACCTTTTTCGTCCTTTGCATAACCTAGGAAAATGCACTTGTGAGCTTTAGGATCAAGTTTACTTCGTGTTGAGCATGGATATACACAAACACAAGACAACCAAAGATCTTTGGAGGCAATCGGGAAACAAGATGATGGCAGGAGTGTGTGGTCGTAGGGTTTGGAGTGGAGTTTTGAAACCTAACACTCGCCGGGAAGTCCGTTGAGTAAATAAGTTGCAAGTCAAGATAGCTTCACCCCACATGTATTTAGGAACATGTGTGGTGAACATGATTGATCCGGCCATTTCCAAGCAGTGCTCGTTCTTTCTCTCAAGAACCCCATTCTCGCCGAGGTGTTTCCACACAACTACCGATATGAACAATTCCTCTATCCGTCAAGAAGGTACCGAGATTAGACTCATAGTATTCTAGAGCATTATCGCCTTTAAGATCTTGACCTTAGTATCAAATTGAGTGGAGACCATATGATAAAATTCTTGAAAGATATGACCAACTTCGATTTGTCTTTCATTAAAAAAACCCAAGTGTTCCCGGTATGATCATCAATAAAGGTGACAAACCACCTTTTCCCCGTTATACTTTTCACCCTAGAGGGTCCCCACACATCACCGTGTATTAAGATGAAGGGTGAGGAATGCAAATGAGGTAACTTAGCATACACAGATTTTGTAAGTTTAGCAAATTGACAAATATCACATTGAAGGTCATTCGATTACATCCTTTAAACAATTCAGAGTTAAAGATTTCAAGTAACCAAAACTTGGATGTCCTAATCTATAATGCCATAACATGATATTGTCTAAAGTCCGGGAGCAGCCGCCGAGGCGATTCGCCTTCGCCTTCGTCTTCAAACAGGTTGACCGTAAACAATCCAAAGCCGCAAGGTTTAGCCTTCCCAATCACTTCCCGTGAAGTAGGATCCCGGAATGTGCACCGATTTTCCTTAAAAACAACAATCCAATTCAAATCTTTAGTGAGTCTACCGACGTATATAAGATTGCGTCTAAGTTTGGAACAAATAGGACATCCCGTAGGCATATCTTGTTAGTGAGTTTAACATTTCCAACACCTTTTGCACGAGAGATAGATCCATCGCCAGCTTTAATGTTATGAATTTGGTGACAAGGCATATAGTTGGTTATAAGGTTTTTATTACCAAATATATGGGAGGATGCCCCTAATCAACAATCCATGTTTCATTGCTAAGGGAAGAGTAGAATTTACCCGTATGAGTATGAGTAGCAACATCGAGAGTGACTACCTTCCTTTTGTTGATTCAGAAGGCTTTGAATGCAAAGAACCGAGCATTCATCCGGTTTTCATTCTCCTCCTCACTAATGTGTCCGCCTTGACTTTCCCCGATAGGTTTTGAGGTTTTTGAGGAGTTAGGCTTGCCATGGAGCTTCCAAAGCAGTTGTCCTTGGTGTGATTTGTGCGTTTGCGTGATCACGTAACGCTTTTCCGCTTTTCTCGCAGGCTTCTTGTATGTCTCAAAGAACCTCAAGCAGCCTTCCCGACGCCGCAGGGCAAAGCACCTTCAGTAGGGTTGTCAGTAGGGGATTTCAGAAGCATGACTTTTCTCCTACTTTCTTCATGTTTGACCTCAGCAAACATGGATTTGAGATTTGGAAGAGGTTTGGTGGCAAGAATTCTTCCCCTAACATCATCAAGAGTAGGATTCAGTCCAGTGAGGAACCTGAATACTCTCTTCTTTTCTATGATGTCCTTATAAAGAGCAGCATCCTTGACATCATTCCATGAGTGAGTTTCTAACATATCTAAGTGTTGCCAAGCCTTAGATAGTTGATTGAAATATTGAGTTACGTACATATCCCCTTGCCTCGCAAGTTTGAATTTGAGCTTCTAGTTCATATACCTCGATGTATTATCCTTCTTGGAGTAAAGATCTCCGGCATTATCCCGCATTTCTTTGGCAAGTATCATACATCATAAAGTTTTCACTTATCTCTTTTGTCATTGACCTCGTGAGGATGGTCATGAGTTGATTATTTGTTGTGTCCCATGCTTCAAAACCGGGGTCGCTTTCAAAGAAAGTGTGTTTAGTTCCGCACAAGTATCCCATCTTACTTTGTCCGTAAATGTACATTTTCATAGACCTTGACCATAACAGATAGTTGTTACCATCAAGTCTATGGTTTGTATAAGAAGAGGAGTTGTCAAGACTCTGGCCACCGAGGTCGCCGAGAGTCTCGCCGAGGTTGAAGTAATGTCGGATGTGGAAGACATTCTTCAGAAATATGAATTTTGCAGCGGAAAAAGTTAGAACACAAATGGCTCCGATACCATGAAGAGAGTTTGAGAATGTGTTAACACAAGAGTAAACTTCAACTTATCTTTTATTCATTGATAATGAAGGAGTATAAATAGATACAATTTGGAAAGAGACTAGCTAGCTAGGGCGGCCACTTGAGTATGTAGATGTGGGCGGCACAAAAGCAAAAAGTAAAAGTACAATCTATGTCTATGTCTATGACATAAAGTAAACTAGAGTTTGACATATTAATTGTTTATATGTATCACAATTAATATGTCTTTTACAAATAAATAAAGTGTACAAATAAAGTTATGCACGATAAAGTCCGCCGTGATCACGAGGATCAAGTTGTACCGCTCAAAGACTCGTCGAGCCTCGCAGATCGCCGAGTGATATATTTCCACAGTAGATAAAAAATCGATTTAAGTCAGCTGTGAGTAAATATGCTCGAGACAATTGATCCGTAAGAACTCCGTGGCTTCGGGTACACACTTCGCACCATACAAACGCGTCTTGTCAACATCAAAATCATCTCTCCCGAGGCTTGGTCAACCTAATATCCTGCAATGATTCACCAAAAATACCAAGCGTAAACCCGCCTACAAAAGATTGGTCTTAATGACCCAAAAGTACTATAGGTAATTAGGGATAAAGACAAAATCTGGAATATTTTTAAGTAACAGGACAACTAAATATTTTTTATAGGGAGAAGGAAAACTGAATAATTTTTATAGCAAACAGTGAATCCCGAAAATCAGTGAATCTCCCCTGTGAATCCCGAAATCAGTGAATTTCGACAGTGAATTTCGACAGCGAATCCCGAAAATCAGTGAATTTCGACAATGAATTTTGAAAATTAGTTAATTTTGGCAGTGAATTTAAACAGTGAATTTCGGACAAAAGTGAATTTCGACAGTGGAAAAATTGTTTTGTCCTTTATGCAAAAGTTTCAAAAGACTGTCATTCTACTCAATTGATGAAATATTTCTATCATTCTCCCTTATTCCCCCAAAATAATATAAAATCTACTTTATTTATTACTACTTAATACTTAGTGTATCCTTATGAAAAATATGCAAATCAATGCCCGAAGATGCAAAATTACTATTAAAATCACGGGAAACGGGGTAAAAACATAGTGAATGCATCATAAAATTGACTTACATCAACTACTCCCCACTTATGCTCTTGATCATCAAGAAGGTGAGAAAAAACAAAAAGTCAAGAAAATGATGCAAACACGAAAATCAAAATTCGATATCCACACTACACATTGATCACTAGCTGGGTATCAAGGGAGGGTGACCACTCCCCACTTATTTCTTAATCATCATCGTGCAAAAAGAAGTGATCAAAATGATTTAGAACAAGAAATATACTTAAACAAATGGAAGATGCAATAGATAGAGTAATGATGCAATGCGTCAAGAATCATGTAACTACAAATTAATCTATAAGTAGTTGTGCTACGAGGTGTGTGTGTGTGAATAGTCTATCAAAAAATGTTATCCAAGCATATTAGTTGTAATCATGCGAGCAAAATAGATTATAGCAAACCATAGGCTTAGGAATAATATCTATCTCCACTAATCGGGGCATTAAGAGTCAAAAATAGACCGGGTATGACTTGATGGCTTGTAACGTCAGGCTTGGGTAGTTGGCTAATCGAAGGGATAAAAGGATAAATCAAAGAGAATAAGCAAGATAGCAAGAATCTATACCATCTTCTCATCGATCAAGTACCGCTTCAATTGTGTCATCACCCAAACATACATTACTTGGACTTGTTGAACTTGTCCTCCAAAATTGATTTCCAAGGCTCACCATTTATTGCATCTTTATTTATAACTTCATTTGATTTGTTTTTGAAATTTTTGGAGAAAATTTGATTTTTGATTTTGATTTTTTTTATTACACCAATGGACTTCGAATTTCAAAAGATACCATCTCAAATTATGCCAACGATGGCATCCAACTCTTAACTCCAAAGTCATCACCACACAATACATAGAAACTTGCTAAGCTTGCGGGATGTCAAGGGAATGTAGACCAAAATTAGGCTAAGGGTCGGACTATAATGAGGTTAATCACGAATGGCTAGTTTAGAGTGGGGTCTCACCACTCTACAAAAGCTGAGATGGGGACATGTGGGAATTACGTTCGGAAGGCCATTTGGCTATGGCCGAGTCAAAGAAATACCAGGACCGTCATCCCTAACTTCGACTCAAAACACCCTTCTATTTCGCCTCGGAAGATATACATTCTAAGTTCTAGTTTCTTATCAAAATTACGTGCATGATTACACACCAAAATACTTGTTAACAAAATATCAAGACTATACGCGCGCAAGATATCAAGTAGTCACAACTAAATATAAGAGGAAAATGCAATTAAAGTTACTATCGACATTAAATATTTAGAATCCTATTAACATCTATTAATGTCAAGTATATGCCTTAGTCTAAATAATTTTTATCAAGCTACTTGATGCACGAAAATAAACAAGAACTAAGTTGTAAACAAAATTCATCGATTTGCAAACAAAAGTTATTATTAATATTTGTTTTTGAGTATCACGTATCTCCCAAGGCAATCAACATTGCACTTATACTTAAAGAGAGTCATCATGCAAGTTGAAAGACCATAAAATTCTCAAGTGAGAGGAAGTTAAAAACCTTTCCGAGATGGTTTTAGTGAGGTGAAAGAAAAAAATTGCACATCTTTTGCTCAAAACCTTCAAGAACATGGCAATTAAAAAAAAACTTACATTCACCCAGAACAAAGTTAAGGATAGTTATTTTAAAAGGTGAAAATTGATGTTAAACGAACCATGACGAGTACCTCATAGACAAAGCAAACATCGAAGTTGATAACAACAACTTCCAATAAAAAAAAAAAAAAAAAAAAAAAAAGGTGAAAAACTTTTGTTAGAGCATTTTGACAAACACCACATAGACATGGTAAGTGACATAATGATAACAAAAATCTTCCAACAAAAGAAAAGAAACAAAAACACCTAATCCCAAACTAACTCATGATTACAATGATATCAACCGAAACATCCCCGGCAACGGCGCCAAAAACTTGATCGGCCCTTTTCTAAGTGTCCAATCTTACCGGCAGTGTACCGGGTCAATTGTAGCCTAGAATTGGTGAGTCAATGTCGTATCACACAGGGATGCCGATTAAGTACCAAAATCACTTGCTCGTTTGGTTCAGGCAACAAAGACTAAAAGAAAAGACTTTATACAAAAAGTGAGCAATGATGTCACTCCACCACTCACCACCTAATTGCCATCAAAAGAGAAAATAGAAAGAAAAAAAAATCTATGGCTAGCCAAGACAATGGTCATAGTGATAGAATAGTTCTTGTGGCCTTGTGTTAATTTAAAGGTGCAAACCTCTAATCTTGTAGTCAAGCCCTTAAAACCGGTACTCTTCTACAACTATGCTTACCCACAAGCATACTTAGCAAACCGACACCGCGTCACCGGTTCGATTTTACCTATCAAACAAGCGGATAAACATGATAAAGCTCTATGGTTGCGTAGACAAGCTACAAACCCCACTTAGGAGACGGACACCGTGTCAAGGTTCGATTACCTATTGGTTCCCTTGCCCCTTTTCCCACACCCCTTCGCAACATATATTTATAAAAGTGATGTGTGTGTGCGTATGTTAGGCAATTAGTCTAACACAACTAGCAATGAGCATAAGCAAGGAAAATTAAATTCACAAGTGTAAGTAATTAAATTACCCATTCTTACTAACCACAAGATTCTACAATAACACAAATCACATTTCTTGGGTTAGATTTCTACATCTTCATCTTCATCCTCTCCAAATGGGTTTTACACCACCCAAGAAGATGAAGAATTCAAGTAGAGATCTAACTAAAACAAACACAAAAAGAGAGGAAATTAAAAAGCAATTAGCTAAATAAGAAAATACCCATATGAAAATCCACTTCTTTAACTTCATCTTCTCCAAGCATAAGTTGTCAATTTACACCCCAAGTATAGCTTGTCACTAGCTACACCTGATGAGAATCAAATTGACTATCATTTACTATGTGATTATACCATGTTTGTACCTCGTTTTATATTTTTTCGGAGACATTTGTTTGTATTTTGATGTATTTTACACATTTGATTATCATTTCGAGACCTAGGACGAAAAGTCCGGAAATCTCACTATTTTTCGGTGTTTTAATACATTCTCGGTCACCCTAGTGTCCTGTAGGGATTACGTGTGGTATTTGTTGTAATTTTGTACAGGACTTAGGTGTTCGAGATGACCGGAAGGCGAGATACGAGGATTGGAACGTGTTCCCGAAGCTTAAACGTTCAAACGGTAAAAGGATCCGATGTAGTCCGTTAGGTCTCATGTATATGACATCGGGTCATACCCACATCAAAAGCCCCACAAACCTAAGCTAGAACGGAGGTCATAGGTTAGGTCTGATTGGAGATGACATGGAACTTCTTAAGAGGTGCAAAACCAAAGGTCTCTGACATGAATGCGTTTTCTAGCTATCTTTTGAAATTCAGATCCCCATTATCAAATTTTTTGAGATACCTAACTCACCTCCACCTTGGGATACGTACTAATCATTAAATCATGTAATCGATACGTCTTTACGACTTCACCATTATAAAGTAAGAACTCATTCAATCTGAATCTTTCTTCGCTTTTCCATTATAATCAAAACTCCGGCGATATTACAGAGTGCTCCGACTTCTCATCGACTCAAGAACTAGAACTATATGCTTGATAGTATGTAGTGGAAGACACAAGAAAAAACTGAATTTTTGAACCTTCATCTATGGGGTTGTTTGTATAGTGGAGAGGAGGAGGTAAAGCTAGAATATCATTGGCCGAATTACATCGTAAGAGTTGGCCAACTTTTCCCCTTGGAAAAGTTACCCTAGCCGACTCTTAATTAATCACGTTGATTAAAAAATTAACCGACTTAACCCTAGCTTCTAATTGGTCGGATGACATGTCTTCTAAATTCTGATTGGTCAAATGACTCAATCACGACATGACTTACTCGACTTTTCCCTCATGAAAGTCAATCTCGGCCAACAAATTATTCAACACATGTCAATTAAGTCTGGCCGACTTAATTACTTCGCGTTTCCACACTGTTTTTGAACCTTCCGACTACCTCGTAATCACTTCGCATGTATTACAATGAAGGATTTATTCAATACATGATGAAAGAGGTACATCTTATGAACATTAAAAACATCCATCAAAGAGATTCTTAGGTAGAAAGTCCTTATTGCATCCCATCGTCGGATAAATGACATGTGTAGTAAAGACTTTTAACATAAGTATTTTTGGATCGATCGCTTAAAAATATACGGAATATTGTGAAATTCGATGAAGTGCCAGCAAGAAGAGATCTTTTTCTTGGACTTTTTGATTATTGAATCAGCTCATCGTAGCACATTTTTATGGCCAAATTACTATCACACATGCTTAATTGATATGTTAAGGACGGGCACTCACCATCTGGGCAAGGGATAGTGTCACAAAGTGGTTCCAAAATGCACTTTAGATCATGATCAGAAGCACAATTTTCACAATAATCACTACACCTATCCTCTTCTTCACAATCTTGACCACCACAAGCAACGATGCCCTTATTTGCTTTTCCACCTTGCTCATAATGATCCATCTGCTCTACTAGTACTCGCTTTTGCTTTTGAATAGACTTATTATACTGTCTTTAAGGCGGAACTCTGTTTTCATTTCTTTATTGGACAACTCAAGATATTCATGTTCAGTAAGAATGATACATTTTTTTTTTCTAAACAATGTCCATAAAATTTTCATAGGTAAAACTTAAGTATATATATTTTTTTCTTAGGGTTCTTGAATTCACCTACTATTTACTAGATTCGCTTCTGGGTGGCACAACAAGCGTTAAGATATCGCGTAGATGACGTAAAAGCTTAACAAAATTAGCAAAGGATGACAGAGTATAGTGAACAACACTGGGCGTAGCAAATCATAATCATAGAAGTTGCTTTTAATTGCTATTCCTCCACAATGCTTTAAGATGCATGATTTCCGATACTCGTTTCATTTTGTTGTGGTAATAGCATTATTGAAAATGAAAGCAGAGTTTGATGATACGGTTCTAACATTAGCAATTAAGTAGGATAATATATATATATTTCATAGTTCATAATCACAAATCACATTGTATACAATGAGGGATTTATTCGAGACATAATTAAAGAGTTACACCTTAAAAGCATTAATTATAAGCGTCAATCACGAAGATTCTTAATTAGTTATGAAAGTCTTTTTTGCATCGCAGCGTCCGATAGTGAGTGACAAAGTGACATCAAAACCAAAACCGCGGTGCAATAAACGCTATTCATGTACTACTTAAGTATACTTTCCGGATGGATCATTAAAAGTAGTATACATATATAGTATATAGAAAGTGATGATTCAAGCTGGACCCGATCCATCATAGCACCCCCCTGAGACCCTATCACACATGCATACTTGAAAAGTTAAGTCGGCGGGGCAATCGACATCGCCATTTGGGCAAGGGGTAAATTCACAAGGTGGTTCCACAAAGCACTTTCCAGTATTCTCGTAATCACAAACACAAAATTCACCATAATCGTCACAATTATCCACTTCTGCACAATCTTGATCCGCACAAACAACACCAGGAAGCATCCTTGGCCATATGTTTTTTACCAGATGCTTGCTCATACTTATCCTGCCACTTGCTTTTGCTTGTTCAACTTGATGATGAGGATTTGCATTAATAGCCACAGTTAATTAATTATGATTTAGCCATTATCATTAAGAGAAATTGGATACGAGCGAGAGTGATATAGGTATATATATATGCTCTAAATGTTCATACATGGAGTCGATCAGGACTTGAAATTGGAGTGTATATATTTTTTTATATGTAAATTATGTTATTTTTTCAACGTTTGTACCGGAAATTCGGTTGCCTTACGTAACATTTATATGTAATCGTATCGGAGACACGATAAATATAAAAAAATCAAAACGAACGTAGTACTTATTGTTTTTTTTAGTCTTTCATAGTTTTTTTTTTATTATTATAGGTTTTTATAGTATTTTATAGAATGGAATTTGATTATAAAATAGAATTTTTATTGAAGTAACGATTAAATCAGAACAACTTCAAATATCGGTTTGGTAAAGTAAATTTGATTATAAAATTGATTTTTTTTTACACTTGTACAAAAATTAGTTGAATAAAATACAAACCAAATTTACTTATATGGACTTTCCACACCTCATAATAGGTTTCGGGGACGAGGTCCCTCCTCTTATATGGGTTTGGGCTAGATTTTCAACAGATCGTGTTCTTGAAAAATAATATTGATTACCATGTAATTATTTGAAAATATTTAAAATAAAATAAAAAAATTACAGAAAAACATTATAAATTTCATACCCACAACAGGAGCAGTAATACCGCCGGTGGAATGGTGCTGTTCAACTATTGTGATGCCAAAGGGGGAAGAATTGCCAAAATGGGACATGATAGCAATCACCAAAACTCCAACTGCTATGAATACAAGTCTCGGCATGCTTATTTTCTGGACTTACTAATTAAATTGGATTGCTTTCTTCTTTTTTTTTCTTCCTTTTTTTTTCGAGACCGATTGGTTTCTATTTATAACATTGACGCAACTGGGGGTTCGCTTGCATCAATTCGGTTTTAATTTTCGATATATTAAAAAATCCTATATATTTCAGTCCAACTCGATTATTTGTTTTAATTCAGCCCATTCAATGTATATTTTATCTTCGATCGTATACCCAATATACAAGGGGATTCTTACAAGGGGAAATAGTCAAAATACTTTGAACTATTTTACTATGCTCGTTTAATAAGGATCTAAACTTTGTTTTTTTAGTATCAATGTAGTCCGAAACTATTTTACGATTTCCGTTTTAGGACGGTAACCTTTTTCCGTACCAAAATTAGTCCGTAAACTATTTTTCTGTGTGTTGAGTTTTTTTATTATTATATATATATATATAGTGTCCATTGCGTTGTAGATGCTTTTCCCAGAAATCGTAACAGACCAAAACTCAGAATTTTCTTCGACTGAAATGATATGCTACAGTAAAAAGTCGCATTTATGAATAGTAACTTGGAGAAAAAAACCTAATTTTCAAAAAGCAAAATGATTGCAAGTGAAAACGACAGTTGTTAAAGCAGAAAAGTTAAAGGAATATGCCCTTTTACTATTGCTCAGCAGTGAAAAGTTGCCGACAAAAGGTACTACTGTAGCCATGTGGGTGGGCCAGCTGTCGGCCAATCAGACAAAAAACGTCATGAGCGCTACGTCACGCCTACGGCCTATCCCCTTCGCCTCATGACACGTGGCAAAACCAGTAACATCATAAGGTTTTGTCACGTGTAAGGCTGAGATTAAAAGTCAGAAATAGAGGGCACTATAAAAGTGCCTCTTTGCCTCCGCAAAACCTTAGTAGTAAAGAAGTTTGAAACTACTATTCCTCCTTCTGTCTCTCTTTCTATCTCACTCCAGAATAACAAAAAAAAAATGACTCGCAGAACCCCTCAGTACAGACTTCAGGGAAAATCGGTATATACATACATATATATATATATATATATATATATATATATATATATATATATATAAGGCGTTTTTATCCATTTATGAAAAAGTTTTGAAAAATTGTCATTCCCCCTAATTAATAAAATGTTTTTGTCATTCTTCTCAAATCCCTCTAAATTATAAGTGCTGCAGAAAAGAAAATAAATAATGAACAATGTTTTTTATTGACATAATATGATTGATGATGAAGGATGAATAAATCATGTAAGCCTCCTTCAATAGATCCTCATCTTTGGGAATGATATTTGTACCGTTTGACCCGGCCGGAAGATGTTTCCTTTCCTATTTTGCTCATCATTCTCATTTCTCACGAATTAAGTTCATTAATCAAACTGGAAATAAACTCAACATGCATGGATTATATAATCTTCATGGACTTAGGATTATAGCACGTATAGGTGTTAGACGAATCAAAATACCCAATAAAGATGCATTCTTGGACAGAGATCTTCTTCTGAGTCAATGAATTCTCATCCAGGAGCGGCTGCAGGAATTTTGTGACACGGGTCAGGGATCGAGATCGACACACCGTATTACAAATTTTTAATACATTACATAAAATATATATGTATAATTATGGGTCAAGGGCAAATATTTAAAAATTTTAACGGGTCAGTAAATAGATATTAGTACATAAAAATTTTAATGTGTATAATATACAGAGAAATTTTTTTTTTTTTTTTTTTTTTTTTTGAGGGTCAGGTGACCCTTTTTCTATAAGGTGGCGCCGCCCCTGTTCTCATCCCTTATCATTTCTTACGGCTACAACAATAAATAGCTTGAAGTCAGGGACGGACCCAGCTCTTTAAGGGGGGGGGGGGGGGGGGGGTGCACGGCCCCCACTGAGATCCGAAAATCGACGCGTTTTTTATAGGTAAAAAATGTAAAACACTATTGATGCCCCCACTCGCCTTTCAAATTTGTTCCGGTGCCCCCACTGTGATTTTTTTCTGGGTCCATCGCTGCTTGAAGTTCATTCTAGAGTTGTTTTACGAGAGTCTTAAAGGATTTTTGCACTATCACTCTTATGTGACAAGTGTTAGGAAATCAATGAGTAGCGCAGCGGAATTTAAAAATTGATTTCCCGATCCAGGAACGTTTTCGTTTAAACAATAAACATGTAAAAGAGGGGACAGTAATATTACCTTGGTTGATCTAAAATATCGACGCTTTGACCGTCCGGTAGGAGTAGATGTCCGCGAGCCGTCCAAGCGTCCGACCTCTATCAGTAATCCACATGAGCATCTCGCCGGAATCCCGCCAAGGATTGCTATCTCTCTCTAAGAAGCTCTCTTATTTTTCACAAGAAGAATTAGCTCTTGGAATTATGGTGTACAAAAGAGCTAGCCAAGCCTCCCTTAAATAGGGAAAAGAGGCTCCCCTAATCATCTGCTCAACTGATTGGGATTAGCTTCTAGTAGATTGATGAGAGAGAAAACTTTTTTCCTAATAAAATAAGAAAAATCCCTTAGATTGATTTATCTCATTTAATTTAATATCTTATATTAAATATTTCCAAGATATTGTCAATATCTACTATTGACTATTTTTATCTTATTACCATAAATCTATTTTTCCAAAATCAATTAATATCCAATATTAATATTATGGTAATCATATTAATTAAATTGCACAATTCAAATGCATCCAAATACACAAAACTTGCGCCACATTATAGCCAAATTCACGTGTGTCAATACACACAATTTTTGGCCACATATATAATACATATATGTATTTTAATTAATCAACATAATTAATATATTGTATTATATTTATTCATAATAAATAAATAAATACCACCATATTAATTTGCTACTATAACCTTTATAGTATTGAGATAAAACTTTCCTTATTTGGTTATCAACTATAACCACATTTTAATCCGAATCGATGTTCATATGTGTGTGACCCGATAGGTTTCCGAATATGTTGGCCGTAGACAAAAGGCGCAATTACGAAAATGCCTTCACATCTAACGATCATGGATAGCGTCTAGCAGCACGTCCGTGACCCCCAATCATCGGAATAGTCAATACGCAATGACTATTACCTTTCATGTGCACAGTTAGCGTGTAACTTACAATCCTATCGCTGTAATAATATACATACGGTCGTACATCGAGTGTCAAGCATTGACGACTGTATCTTATAATCTTGATATCATGCTTTCTCGAAGTAACTCATTTACTTCCACTTTGCAAAGATTCACAAGAGTAAAACATTCCTTATAAGAAGGCCCATTCGGTTAATCACCCTTACTTTAGGGTACGCGATTCCTAGATGACCTAACATGTATACTCCGCATGCTTCAGTATCACACCCAATCACTATCGCATGATCGCCCCATGGTTAGGGGAAACCTCAATAGTGTCAAATCATGACAATCCACACCGTGATGCCATGTAGACTCCGGTCCTAAGGATAATTACACAATCGTCACATAGTGATAGGTCGGCACCGCGATGCGGCCGCAAACCTGCTCGGTGACCCGGAGAGCTCCTCCGAGGATTAGCGAGTAGGGGGCCAAAGGAACGACCCTCAAGATAATGACAGCGCCAAGGACAATTGGTGATGGGTCCGTGAGAGTCTCTTCACCCACCAGGACAAATGGAGAACACAAGCCGACGACACAACTAATGACTAAAGATGCACATCGTAAGCCCAAGATCCCGAGCCACAACCGCCATAGACACGGTCCGTTTGGCCACCGCCGAATTGGCTGTACTATGTCCTTAATTGTAAAAATCTCGAACTTAGTCGGTTAGTTACCCTATAAATAGGGCTCCAAATGTAATCTAAAAAAGAGGCTAATTTTATAAAAGAAGGCAATACTCTGCCAAATTCTCTACTCAACTACTGTTATATTGCATCTTCATCACTTTCATCACTGAGCAAACCGGACCACCGTTCACCACCATGATCATATACTATTCACAGCTTGATATCCTCCACAAACAACCACTGAATAACCCGAGATAATTTAGACGTTATCAGTTGGCTCCGTTATCGGGAAATTGAGCGCTTCGATCCAATCCCGGTGTACGGCTCAGTCGGAAATCTTAGTTTCACGGCGGCGCGAGAGAAATCATCATCTCTCTAGACTGCTCCTGAAGTTCTCACGGTGAGGATCTTCCATTCGTCGGATCCATACGCTCGATCATTCGCATCAGCACCTCACGAGCTCCACAGAAGGTAACCTCCATCATCTCTCACACGAAATCACGAGTTTACGTTCGAATAATCACCACTCTCGTGACCTTTGTGTGGGACCCCGTCGGAGTTGGCAATATAAGTTTCCCGGCCGGAAACCCCTTTTACACATTGTTCTCAGTTTAGACTTTGCATCGTGGGCGTAAAAAGAAGGACACGTGATCTTGTTAAGTTTATTCTTGAAAGTCGGTTCACAAAACATTTCACGTTAAGAACGAAACTTTGGTAGCAATATCAGCATTCTCGAGCCACTTCCACTGTTTTAGCTGTTGTCAACAAGTGATTTTGCTACCTTGGAATTCTGGGTTAGCAGTGTCAGATACTGGAAGTCCAGGACCACAGTTAGACTCCTGGTCTTAGATTGGTGTTTCTGAACTCCCCGTTTGAGAAATCGCAGTTGTTCCGAAAACAACGTCGTCCGTACGTCGGAACCGATAGTAACTCTGTTGTAGAAGTCATTTTCGACAATTTTCCTGTCACGCCACCTGGATAATCAGATCGTGCAAGGTTGTTGGTTGTCATAAACCGGCAGAGGAATCAGAGTACTTATTTGTCTTTTAGCACCAACATCGCGTCAGAGTCTAACACATGGCAGGAAACAAGGAGAACCCTTGGGTACCACCAATCCCAAGCAAGGGGACCACGCAAGATCCACCCCACCGAGGAAACTTGGAGAGGACGTTAGATCTCCCCACCGCACAAGGGGATAACTCACAGCCAGGCAACGGAGCGAAGCTCACGGCCGACGCTAGAAACATCATTAACCAAAGGAGGGCTCAATCTAAAGAGCATATCGCGGTCTCAGGACACTCAGGCGCCGGTCGTGACCTGGGCAAGGCAGCCGCGGAAACCTCCAAACATCAAGAAAGACAGAGAGGAATCCCAGAAAGAACAACAAGAGTGGGGGAGGATATCGACCCGAAAGCTTCCGATGCTAGGGCCAAAGCCGCAATAGCCTACGCCGAATACGTTAAGAGAATGTATGAGGCCAACCTCAGGCTAGACACCTGCGGACTGCCTTTGATGGAGATCGTGCTTGGATTGGAAAAGCTCAGTTCCAAGCAGGGAAAATGGAAAGAATATTGATGAAAAATAGATCTTGAATTAAGAGCAAAATACGAACAAGTAGAAATCACATACCTGGCTCGTAAATACTCCCAACAACCCAAGAGCTCCGGCTAGACGCCGAGATTGGTTGGACGAACTCGGGACTGCGGAGGAAGCAACCACACCTCCAGCACACAACGAGAAATGATACCTCGACCCACGAGCCTCTCATCCTTATTCGGTAAAGTAAACTTCAGATTCTTAAGGGGTAGCACGTCGGCAATGGCGGCGTCTACCTTCCCAGATCCCCTCACTTCCAAAGGCTTCTCAGCAAACCCTCTCTCCATCCATATAGCAGGTCGACCTCGAGCACCGACAAACTCCTTTTGTAAAAGTGGCGCTATGGGTCGACCAGAGGCACTCGGCTCTTGCTTACTTTCGCCTTTCGGCTTATTAGGACTGTCGGACAGCTCAACCACGGCAGGAGGAACGGGGACCGCTTCCTGGTTGGGACCAACAGAAACCTCATCAACAGCCTCGGACACGGCCATTGTACTCCCCTCACCAGTTTTTTAGGACTTTCTAGGAACATCCCCAGCGTCGATACTCTCCTCGTCGGCCCCACCAACAGGGAGCTTTACCTTAGCAGCACCCCTCTTCCTTTTCGGTTTAGGTGGAATGGCCCCGGTCGATGCTCACACCTCAACATTCAGAGGATCGCCGAGTGTGGCGATGTCAAAAGGCAAAGCGGATAAGCTAACAGTCTTAAGCTCCACATCCACAGTTTTGGCAAACCGGGCCTCATTCTCTTTCTTTCTCTCCATGATTTTAGCTAACCGCTTCGCTCTCTCATCAATAGAATCCTGCATTTTGCCTAAACAAAACAAGAAGTTAGATATAGATAGTGAAGCAAAAACAAAGCGGAAAACAAATGAAAGAATTACCAATAAGGAAAAGGAAAAGAGCGTTACGAGGAACTTTATTCTGACATTTCTCCGGCCTTCCGAAGAAAACCTGGCACTGAGAGTGTTGGACATATTTTAAGTTTTAGTGATGAGTGCCACACTAGCTGTTATAGAGCAAAGGCAAAAAGGTGTCTAGATTAAATGTATAGGCTTATTAGAGTTTGATCTTTTTATAGGTTTGATTAAACAAGCACTGGAAAAGGTCAGCTGACTTTCATCAGCAGACCTGTCTAGGTCAGTAAGGTACCTGAGTCAGTAGACTAGTTTAGGAACCTGCTGAAGACTGAAGGCTGAGGGCTCAATCTCAGTTATTGAAGGCTAAGGGATCAAACTTAGTGTTTAAAGTCAAGGATATGGAATCAGAATTTAGGGAAGTCTGTGATGACCTAAACTGATTACATATACCTTGTGTACAAGGTCTAAGTTCCATAAGTTAAGTGGTGATTGGAACTTAGTTATGTTCAAAATGGTGTAATCTAACTTCACAATCATAAGTTAGATAAAATATAGTCACCTGAAGTGTTTTATAGACACATCAAACTTCAGACAGCTGATCGATAAGAATTTCTGGAGACTTACATACACAGAAACCTGCTGAATGCATATTTTGATTTAATCAAAGGTTACATTGGAAGATTACAAGGAAAAGGACAGATAACAACTCTTGATTTTGTCAACAAATCAATGGTCAGGATTAAAAGAACGTTGGAAAGAAACAGAGGTTTATCCAATGGGTACAAGTCAAAGGGTGGACAGTCTTAAAACTGTCAAAAAGTAAACTGACAGTGTCAGTACTATGTACAGGGACCAAATGCAAGTCAAGATGGGGACAAATCTGAAACGGCTATGTTTTGAATTTCAAACATAAGTCACAAGGATTCTCACCTATAAATACAAGACCCCTGATACAGAAACTATGATGAAAAAACATAAGAAGAAAAACAATCAATCTTGAGCTATCAGATTCTTATCAAGATATCACCCTGGTGACATTACTGAGCTTAAAGCTACTGATCTAGAAGATTCTTTAAGTGTAACCTTCTATCAAGCTACATCAAGTTCACACACTTGAAGACATCAAGCTGGTGATCATTTCATCCTGATCAAGCTGCTGAAAGCTGAATCACTTACTTGATTCAAACTTTCTTTTACAAGAAACCTGTTGAAGACAGAGAATCACTTAGGCGTCAAGAACTGTTGTTTGTGGTGAAGCTGGTGAAGAGGCAATTCTACCCTTCAAGGACCAGTGGAAGACTTTGGAGCAGCAATCCTACCTGTTCCAAGTGTTCAGTTTGTGAAGCCATAGTTATTGGTGAAGGATAGACAACTTAGGGATTTTCGTAACTGTAACCTCAAAGATCTCTAGTGAATTACCTCCAACATCATAGGAGAAGAGTGGACTGACAGGATTACACCACCTGGAACCACTATAAAAATTGCCTACTTAATTTCTGTATTTACTTTCTGCAATTAGTATATTAAGCACATCAACCTACTGAAACTAGCAACTGAATCACACACTCACACTACTGAGTATCTAATACTTGTATCACATTTTAACAACAAGTAATAAGGCTTAACTTGAATATATTCCGCTGCAACAAATTCAAGTAAAAAAAGCGGTCGAGCGGACTACCGAGCCGTCGCAGACATCGAGTGGTCGCGGACTACCGAGCGGTCGGCGAGCTGCGAACTTGCTGAGTTTGTTAACTCCAAAAGTATTAAGTGTTAATTTTATTTACCCCCCTCTAAACTTAACCAAAGCCTTTTCAAGGGACCAACAATTGGTATCAGAGCAGTGCTTCTGTTCTGAAGTAATCCTACTTGTTGTGCTTGAGAAAATACTTTGAAAACCTTTTCAAGTTTCTGATTTTCAAAGCTTTGCATCATGGATAACAACCAGTATGCTAGAACTATGTTGATGTATTCTTTAGATCGTTTTGATGAATATAAACGTCGTATGCAGGCTTTTCTAGCTGCAACACATGATGAGATGATGTATGTGCTGACTGATGGACCACTGGAAATCACAAAAGCTATAACTGTAGATGGTCAAACTCAGTACATTCCAAAACCAAAAAGAGAATGGAATGCTGAAGATAGAAAAAGAGCAAACCTCAACAATATTGCTATTGATATCATATACAGAACCTTGGATAGAAATATGTACATGAAAGTGAAAGATTGCAAGACTGCAAAGGAATTTTGGGATAAGTTACAATTAATTTGTGAAGGCACTGATGCAATCAAGAAGAACAAAATCAGTGTGGCAAAGAAGAAGTTCCAAAATATCAAAATGAAACCAAACGAAACCATTGAACAAATGGAATCAAGATTTAATGCCATCATGGATGAACTCACCCTGCTGAGTGTAAACTACTCAAAAGAAGAAATCAACTCTAAAATCTTAGAAGCATTACCTACAAAAGAAGTTTGGGAAATGAAGGGGACTGCCATAGAGGAAATGAGAAGTCTACATGAAGAGGACACATTCAAATTATTTTCGGATCTCAAGGCTTATGAATTCAGCAAGAAACTTGTACCTGAGACTGAAAAGGAAGAACCAAAGACCACTGCACTGGTTGCTACACATCAAGTAGAAACATCAGGAGCTCAAGATGACCTACTGGATGAGATGCAAGAGCAAATTGCCCTACTGAGCAAGAAAATCAGAATGATGAAAACTGGAAAGGGTTCTCCAAGGAATTTCACAAAGAAATCTAGTGAAAAGAAGAACGATGAATCCAAGAAAGACAATGATTACTTGTGCGTTCAATGCAAGAAACCAGGACACTTCAAACCTGACTGTCATGAACTAAATTAGAAAAAGAAACCTGATTATCTTTGCTTCAACTGCAAGAAGCCTGGACATTTCAGACCTGATTGTCCAGACCTACTAAAGAGCAAAAGTCAGCAAAGAAGATCTGGCAAGAAAGCTATGGTTACTGAAGATGAATCAGGATATGAAGTTGAATCAAAAAAAGGAAATGAATCTGATGATACTGCACTTGTTGCTGATATGGATGATTATGATTTAATGGCAAATATGGATGAAACTGAGGAGGTATACAATTCTGTATCTATAAACACTCCTGCTGAAAGTGATTGTGAATCAACTTGTGGTTCAAATCCTAAAAATTCTGACAATGAAGAAACTTTGGATGCCAACTTTAATCAACTAAGGATAATACAATCTGGTTATGAGATTGTGAAGGCTGAAAAAGAAGCTCTCCAAACAGAAGTTGAAAGGTTAAAAGCTGAATTAAGAATTCTAAAGGGAAAGGAAAAAGAGGTTGGACAGAATGAGCATAAGCCTACTGTACATTCAGTAGCTGCTGAATTTCTGAACAATCTAGTTCCACTACTTCATTCAAATCTGGAAAGCCTTATGGTGATAGAACAGGCCTTGGATTTGGAACTCAACAATCCAATAAGAGTGGATCCAGCAAGGTTACTGAACCTAGTTCCAGAATTGGTCCTAAGTTTGTACCTGCACAAGATCCAACTCCCAAAAAGATTGCTGAGGCAATGAAGCCTACTGAGAAGACTTCAAGGAAGCAAAATCAGAAGTAAAAAAGGTCAACAATACCTAACAAAAGGAATAAATCCAAAAGTAGGACTGCTGCACCTTCTAGACTTACTGATAGAAGACCTGCTACCAAGTCTGCTGGACCACAAAAGGGCAAAAATCAGAAACATTCGAAGGATAAGAATCCTAAACCTAAAAATGTCAATCATTCTAGGGATACTTATCTCAGAGGGAAAGGTAGCTACTGATGATGATTGGAATATTCCTGCACCTACTGCTAGAAAAAATAGATATAACCATACTGCTAGGGTGAAACCTCAGCAAAGGACTCAGCAGAGGACTTATACAAGACCTCAGCAGGGACCTCAACAGACTCCATATTACAGGGCTGTTCCTAACAGGAAGCAAACCTATGGTTATGCTAGTACCTCTAACAATAGAAATCACTCCAAACAACATTACATACCAAAAGGCCAGAAAGCATGTATGAGTCCAACACAACCAAATGTTAGACCTTATGGATGTGTAGAATACATGTATGAACAAAAGTATAACACTTTTCAAAGAAGACCTTATGGAAATTTGCCAAGGGTCATGGTTACCACTGACCACTATGGACCCAAACAATGTTGGGTACCTAAAATACATTAACTTTGTTTTGTAGGGTGTCTGCTACTTTGACAGTGGATGTTCCAGACATATGACAAAGAATAAGCACTGTCTGACAAACTATGTGGAAAAGGATGGTCCAAGAGTGAATTTTGGCAACACGAATACACCAGGATACACAAGAGGATATGGCACACTTGTGAGAAATGGATTAACTATCAGGAATGTTGCATTTGTGGAAGGACTGGACTACAACCTACTGAGCACTGGACAGTTTTGTGACATGTGTTACAAGGTCACTTTTGACAAAGGCACATGTATTGTCATTAGTGAAAGAGGTGATCAAGTTGTCTTTGGTTGGAAAAAGACAACAAAACATGTATGTTGTGGATTGGTCTCATTGTTCCGAAACATGCCTGATTGTGCATACCAAATCAGAACTTAATTGGTTATGGCATAAGAAGTTAAATCATCTAAATTTTGATGATATCAATCAGTTGGTGAAGAAGAAACTAGTGATTGGTTTACCTGAGATCACATTCAAAAAGGATGCTATATGTGATGCTTGTCAGCAAGGTAAACAAACAAAATCAAGCTTCAAGTCAAAGACTAAACAATCAACAAAAACAGTTTTGGAGCTGATGCATATGGATCTATTTGGACCAGTAACACCAACAAGTGTGACAGGAAAGAAGTACACTCTAGTAGTTGCGGATGATTATTCAAGATACACTTGGGTAGTATTCATGAACAAGAAAAGTGAAACACTTCAAAAGATGGCTAAACTTTTGAAGATATTGCAAAATGAGAAAATTTTGACAGTAGTGAAAATCAGATCAGACAAGGGTACTGAATTTCTCAATAAAGTTATAAGAGAATACTGTGAGCAGAATGGTGTGTTGCATCAACTGGCTGCTGCTGGTACACCTCAGCAAAATGGGGTTGCTGAAAGAAGAAACATGACTTTGAAAGAAGTAGGAAGGACCCTGATTTGTGAAGCTCTATTGCCTGAAAGATATTGGGCTGAAGCAGTCAATACAGCATGCTATACATAAAATAGGACCTCAGTGAACAAGAAGATGCTGAAGACACCTTATGAGATTTAGAATGGAAGGAAACCTAATATATCCTATTTCCATCCATTTGGAAGCAAATGTTTTATATTAAATCATAAGGAGCAACTGAAAAATTTCCAACCAAAATCAAATAAAGGAATCTTTTTGGGATATTCTTCTGTCAGCACGGAATTCAGGGTACTGAACAAAAGGACACTGAAACATGAAGAAACAATACATGTTGTATTTGATGAACCTAAGTTCACTGGAATGGAAGATGAAGCTTCAGAACCTGCTGAGAATCAACAAGTCACTGATCCAAAATGTGTTGATGTTTTGGAAAGGATAAATGATTTAAAGATTTCTGACTCTGCCCCTACTGAACACCCTGCTGGTAACACTACTGATGCAACAACTGAGGCAGTTCAAGGATCTGCTGAACCCCTTGCTGAAGCAACAACAAACCTTACCGAAGATGATGTTCCTGAAAGTCAAACTAACCAAAATCCACAATGGTTAAGGGATCACCCTGCTGAGCAAGTTATTGGCAATATACAGCAAGGTTTGAGGACTAGAAGACAACTAGAAGCAATGTTTACTTGTTTTCTATCTCAAATGGAGCCTAAAGTTGTTGAAGAAGCAATATCAGATCCAGATTGGATAATTGCTATGCAAGAGGATTTGAATGAATTTGAAAGAAATCAAGTTTGGACACTAGTGGAAAGGCCTAATCATGCGAATATAATTGGAACCAAATGGGTATATAGAAACAAATTGGATGAATCTGGTACCATTGTGAGGAATAAGTCTAGACTAGTAGCAAAAGGCTATTCTCAAGCAGAAGGAATAGACTTTGATGAGACATATGCCCCTGTTGCAAGATTGGAAGCCATAAGATTATTCTTGGCATATGCTGCTAACAAAAACTTCAATGTATACCAGTTGGATGTCAAGAGTGCATTTCTGAATGGCATTCAGGAAGAAGAGGTTTATGTTCAGCAACCTCCTGGTTTTGAAGTGAAAGATCAAGAAGATAAAGTGTACAGACTCAATAAGGCACTTTATGGTTTGAAATAAGCACCAAGAGCATGGTATGAGACCCTATCTCAATTCTTGGTGGACAATGGTTTTTCCAAAGGAACCATTGACAAGACTCTTTTCAGAATCAATGAAGGAGACAGCACCCTGCTGGTACGATTTATATTGATGACATAATTTTTGGCTCTGAAAATGAATTGCTATGTGAAAAGTTTGCTAATCTGATGAAAAGTAAATTCCAAATGAGTATGATGGGAGAAATGAACTGTTGGACTTATTTTTAAGTTTTAGTGATGAGTGCCAGACTAGCTGTTATAGAGCAAAGGCAAAAAGATGTCTAGATCAAATGTATAGGTTTATTAGAGTTTAATATTGTATAGGTTTGATCAAACAAGCACTGTAAAAGGTCAGCTGACTTACATCAGCAGACTAGTTTAGATCAATAGGGTAGCTGAGTCAGTAGACTTGTCAGGAACCTGCTGAAGACTGAAGGCTGAGGGCTCAAACTCAGTTATTGAAGGCTAATTGATCAAACTTAGTAATTAAAGTCAAGGATATGGAATCAGAATTTAGGGAAGTCTGTGATGACCTAAACTGATTACATATACCTTGTGTACAAGGTCTAAGTTCCACAAGATAAGTGATGATTGGAACTTAGTTACATGCAAAAAGGTGTAATCTAACTTCATAAATAAAAGTTAGATAAAAGACATTAAGTTGAAGTGTTTTTAAACACAGCATAATAAGGATAAGCTTACTGATGTGTACATCAACAGACTTATGTTCTTAGGAACCTGCTGGACACATATTTCGATTTAATCAAAAGCTACATTGGAAGATTACAAAGAAAGGGACAGCTAACAACCTCTGATTTTATCAAACAAATCAATGGTTAAGATCAAATGGACATTGGAAAGATTCAGACCTTTATCCAATGGTTACAAGTCAAAGGGTGGACAGACTGTAAACTGTCAAAAAGGAATCTGACAGTGTCAGTCCTAGGAACAGTCAGAAAAAGCAAGTCAAGATGGAGACAAATCTGAAACGGCTATGTTTGAATTTCAAACATAAGTCACAAGGAATCCTACCTATAAATAGAGGACTCCAAATTCAGATACAAGTGATGAGCTTTGATAAAAATTACGGATCTGTCTTGAGAAATCAGAATTAAATCTAGAAAAACATCCCGCCGACCCTACTGAGCATAAGGCTACTGATCCAGAGAATATCTTCAAGTGTAATCTGCATTCAAGATGCATCAAGTTTACACACTTGAAGACATCAAGCTGCTGATCATATCATCCTGATCAAGATGCTGAAAGTTGAATCAATTACTTGATTCAATCTTTCTTTTACGAGAAATCTACTGAAGACAGTGAAGCATCTTTGGGTGTGAAAGACTGTTGGTTGTGGTGGAGCTGGTGAAGAGGCAACCCCACCCTTCAAGGACCTGTGGAAGACTTTGGAACAACAATCCTACCTGTTCCAAGTGTTCAGTTTGTGAAGCCATAGTTATTGGTGAAGGACAAGCAACTTAGGGATCTTTGTAACAGCTACATCAAAGATCTCTAGTGAATTACCTTCAACATCACAGGAGAAGAGTGGACTGACAGGATTACACCACCTGGAACCACTAAAAAATCTGCCTACTTACTTTCTGCATTTATATTCTGCACTTAGTTTATCTAGCACATCTAGCAACTGAATCTTGCAACTGAATCACACACATACACTACCGAGTATCTAATACTTGGTATCATATTTAACAACAAGTAATAAGGCTTAATTTTTGATATAATTCCGCTGCACAAATTCAGTAAACTCAACTGTCAGCAGACTACTGAAGTATCAGTAGGCTGCTGAAGTTGCTGAGTTTGTTAACTCCAAAAGTTTTAAGTGTTAAGTTTATTCACCCCCCTCTAAACTTAACCAAAGCCTTTTCAAGGGACCAACAATTGGTATCGGAGCAGTGCTTCTGTTCTGAAGTAATCCTACTTGTTGTGCTTGTGAAAATATTTTGAAAACTTTTTCAAGTCTGATTTTCAAAGCTTTGCATCATGGATAACAACCAGTATGCTAGAACAATGTTGATGTGTTCTTTAGTTCATTTTGATGAGTATAAACATCGTATGCATGCTTATCTAGTTGCAACACATGATGAAATGATGGATGTGCTGACAGATGGACCACTGGAGATTACCAAGTCAGTAACAGTGGGTGATGAGACACAGTACATTCCAAAACCAAAAAGGGAATGGACTGCTGAAGATAGAAAAAGAGCAAATCTCAACAATATTGCTATTGATATTATATACAGAACTTTGGATAGCAATATATATATGAAGGTGAAAGATTGAAAGACTGCAAAGGAACTTTGGGATAAGTAACAGTTAATCTGTGAAGGCACTGATGCAATCAAAAAGAACAAGATCAGTGTGGCCAAGAAGAAGTTCCAGGAGTTCAAGATGAAACCAAATGAAACCATTGAACAAATGGAATCAAGATTCAATGCAATCATGGATGAACTCACCCTACTGAGTGTGAAGTACTCACAAGAAGAAATCAACTCAAAAATCTTGGAAGCATTACCTGCAAATGAAGTTTGGGAGATGAAGGTGACTGCCATAGAAGAAATGAGGAGTTTGCATGAAGAAGACACCTTCAAACTGTTTTCAGATCTTAAGGCCTATGAATTTAGCAAAAAGCTTGTGCCTGAAACTGAAAAAGAAGAGCCAAAGACCACTGAATTGGCTGCTTCACATCAAGAAGAGACATCAGGAGCTCAAGATGATCTACTAGATGAGATGCAAGAGCAGATTGCCCTACTGAGCAAGAAAATCAGGATGATGAAAAATGGAAAGGGTTCTCCAAGAAATTTCACAAAGAAATTCAGTGAAAAGAAGAAGGATGAATCAAAGAAAGATAATGATTACTTGTGCTATCATTGCAAGAAGCCAGGACACTTCAAACCTGATTGTCCTGAATTAAAACAGAAAAAGGAACCTGATTATCTTTGTTTTAATTGCAAGAAGCCTGGACATTTCAGACCTGACTGTCCAGACCTACTGAAGACCAAAAGTCAACAAAGAAGACATGGCAAGAAAGCTATGGTTGCTGAAGATGAATCAGGGTATGAAGTAGAATCAGAAAAGGGAAATGAAAGTGATGATACTGCACTTGTTGCTGAGATGGAAGATTATGCTTTAATGGCAAATATGGATGAAACAGAGGAGGTATACAATTCTGTATGTAACCTGTGGTTCAAATCCTAAAAATTCTGACAATGAAGAAACTTTGGATGCCATCCTTAATCAACCGAGGATAATACAATCTGGTTATGAGATTGTGAAGGCCGCATTCAAAAAAAGAAGCTCTTCAATCAAAAGTTGAAAGATAAAAACCGGAGTCGATCTGAATTAAGAATTCTCAAAGGAAAGGAAAAAAAGAAGTCGAACACGACTAAAAACTAAAACGAATCAACATAAGCCTCGCTCTCGAACAATCGTTTAGTGAAGCAGGTATGAATTCCTACTCTCGTACATAATCCGCCGCCGAGTCCGATTTCTCAATCGAACCATCTTGTTCCTCCACATAATCGCATTCAAATCTAGAAAGCCTTATGGTGATAGAACATGGCTTGGATTTGGAACTCAACAATCCAATAAGAGTGGATCCAGTAAGGTCACTGAACCTAGTATCATAATTGGTCCCAAGTTTGTGCCTGCACAAGATCCTACTCCCAAAAGGGTTGCTGAGGCAGTAAAGCCTACTGAGAAAGCTTCAAGGAAGCAAAATCAGAAGTCAAAGAAGTCAACAAGCTTCTAATAAAAAGAATAAATCTAAAAATAGGACTGCTGTGCCTTCTAGACCTGCTGATAGCAGACCTGCTACCAAGTCTGCTGGACCACAAAAAGGGAAAAACTAGAAACATTCCGAGGATAAGAATCCTAAACCCAAAAATGCAAATCATTCAAGGGATACTTATCTCAGGGGGAAAGGTAGACTGTTCCCCATTAATGATGATTGGAATATTCCTGCAACTAATGCTAGAAACTACAGAAATAACCATGCTGCTAGGGTAAAACCTAAGCAATGGAATCAGCAGAGGGCTCAGTAGAGGACTTATACAAGACATCAGCAGGGACCTCAGTAGACTTCATATTACAGGACTGTTCCTAACAGACACAAACCTATGGTTATCATAGTGCTTCTAACAAAAGAAATCACTTTAAACAACATTATATTCCAAAAGGCCGGAAAGCATATGTGAATCCTACACAACCAATTGTTAGACCTTATGGATGTGTAGAATACATGTATGAACCAAAGTATGATACCTTTCAAAGAAAACCTTATGGAAACTTGCCAAGGGTCATGCTTACCACTGACCATTATGGACCCAAACAGGTTTGGGTACCTAAAATGCATTAACTTTGTTTTGTAGGGTGTCTGGTATTTCGACAGTGGATGTTCCAGACATATGACAAAGAATAAACACTTGTTTGTCAAATTTTGTGGCAAAGGATGGTCCAAGAGTGAATTTTGGCAACAAGAACACACCTGGATACACAAGAGGATATGGCACACTCGTGAGAAATGGATTAACAATAGGAATGTTGCATATGTGGAAGGACTGGACTACAACCTATTGAGCACTGGACAATTCTGTGACATGAAATACAAGGTCACTTTTAACAAAAACACTTGTACTGTCATTAGTGAGAGAGGTGATCAAGTTGTGTTGGCTTGAAGAAGACAACAAAACATGTATGTTGTGGATTGGTCTACTGCTGTTCCAGAAACTTGCCTGATTGTGCATACCAAGTCAGAACTTAATTGGTTATGGCATAAGAAGTTGAATTATCAAAACTTTGATGATATCAATCAGTTGGTGAAGAAGAAACTGGTGATTGGTTTACCTGAGATCACATTCAAGAAGGATGCTATATGTGATGCATGTCAGCAAGGTAAACAGACAAAGTCAAGCTTCAAGTCAAAGACTAAACAATCAACTAAAAGAGTTTTGGAGCTGATGCACATGGATCTATTTGGACCAGTAACACCAACAAGTGTAACAGGAAAGAAATACACCTTAGTGGTTGTGGATGATTATTCAATATACACTTGGGTGATATTCATGAACAAGAAAAGTGAAACACTTCAGAAGATGCCTGAACTTTTGAAGAGATTACAGAATGAGAAAAGTTTGACAGTTGTAAAGATCAGATCAGATAAGGGTACTGAATTTCTCAATAAAGTCATAAGAGAATATTGTGAAAAAAATGGTGTACTACATCAACTTGCTGCTGCTGGTACACCTAGCAAAATAGGGTTGCTGAAAGAAGAAACAGAACTTTAAAAGAAGCAGGAAGAACTATGATTTGTGAAGCATTGTTGCCTGAAAGATATTGGGCTGAAGCAGTCAATACAGCATGCTATACACAAAACAGAACATCAGTGAACAAGAAGCTGCTGAAGACACCTTATGAGATTTGGAATGGAAGAAAACCTAATATATCATATTTACATCCATTTGGAAGCAAATGTTTTATCTTGAATCATAAGGAACAATTGAAGACATTGCAACCAAAATCAGATGAAGGATTTTTTTTAGGATACTCCTCAGTCAGCAAGGCATTCAGGGTACTGAATAAAAGGACACTGAAACATTAAGAAACAATACATGTTGTATTTGATGAACCTAAGTTCACTGGAATGGAAGATGAAGCTTCAGAACCGGCGAGAATCAACAAGTCATTGATCCCAGAATGTGTTGAAGTTTTGGAAAGATTCAATGACTTAAAGGTTTCTGATTCTGCCCCTGCTGAACACCCTGCTGGTAATACTACTGATGCAACAACTGAGGCAATTCAAGGATCTGCTGAACCCCCTATTGAAGAAACAACAGACCCTACTGAAGATGAGGTTCCTGTAAATCAATCCAACCAGAATCCATAATGGTTAAGGGATCACCCTGCTGAGCAAGTCATTGGCAACATACAGCAAGGTGTGAGGACTAGAAGACAAATAGAAGCAATGTTTACATGCTTTCTATCTCAAATGGAACCTAAAGTTGTTGAATAAGCAATTTCAGATCCAGATTGGATAATTGCTATGCAAGAAGAATTGAATGAATTTGAAAGAAATCAAGTTTGGACACTAGTGGAAAGGCCTAATCATACAAATATAATTGGCACAAAATGGGTATACAGAAACAAACTTGATGAATCTGGTACCATTGTGAGGAATAAGGCCAGACTAGTGGCAAAAGGATATTCTCAAGCAGAATGAATAGATTTTGATGAGACATATGCCCCCGTTGCAAGATTGGAAGCTATCAGATTATTCCTGACACATGCTGCTTATAAAAACTTCCAAGTATATCAGATGGATGTCAAATGTGCATTCTTGAATGGCATTCTATAAGAGGAAGTGTATGTTCAGCAACCTCCTGGATTTGAAGTTAAAGATCAAGAAGATAAAGTGTATAGACTCAACAAAGCACTTTATGGTTTGAAACAAGCACCAAGAGCATGGTATGAGACTCTATCTCAATTCTTGGTGGACAATGGTTTTACAAAAAGCACCATTAACAAGACTCTTTTTAGAATCAATGAAGGAAACAGCACCCTGTTGGTACAAATTTATGTTGATGACATAATTTTTTGTTCTGAAAATGAATTGCTATGTGAGAAGTTTGCAAATCCAATGAAGAGTAAATTCCAAATGAGTATGATGGGAGAATTGAACTACTTTTTGGGATTGCAAGTCAAACAGATGAAAGATGGAATCTTCATTCATCAAACCAAGTATACCAAGGAATTATTGAAGAAATTTGGTATGGAAAACAGCACCAAGATATCAAATCCTATGAGTACAAACATTATATTGGATGAAGATAAAGAAGGAAAAGATGTTGATCAGACTTTTTACAGAAGGATGATAGGCAGTCTGATGTACCTTACCGCCAGCAGACCTGATATATCCTTTGTTGTAGGTGCTTGTGCAAGATTTCAATCAAAACCTAAAGAAAGTCATTTAGGTGCTGTCAAAAGAGTTCTCAAGTACCTAAAAGAGACTTTGGGAGTAGGGATATGGTATTCAAAAGATGGAAGTTTCAAGGTTATACCTACTCAGTTTCTGACTATGCTGGATGCAAGATTGATAGAAAAAGCACCACAGGAACCTGTCAGTTAATGGAAAATAGACTGGTCTCCTGGTTTATCAAGAAATAGAATTCAATATCAACTTCCACTGCTGAAGCTGAGTATATTGCTGTTGGAAGTTGATGTGCACAGATACTGTGGTTAAGACAACATTTAAGGGATTATGGAATTGAAGAAAAAGAAATTCCAATCATGTGTGACAACGCAAGTGCAATTGCAATTACAGAAAATCCTGTGTTGCACTCAAGAACAAAGCATATTGATGTGAGACATCATTTTATAAGAGATCATGTTGAAAAGAAAGATGTGGTGGTTCTGTATATCCCTACTGAAGATCAACTTGCTGATATTTTCACCAAACCACTGGATAGTGAAAGATTTGCTAAACTAAGGACTGAACTTGGAATTATAAAAGTTGACTGATACATCTTTAATCAGTAGTGTACTAGAATTCACCAAGGGGATGATTAGTCTTTGCTATGTTGGGTGAGCTCACTTAGCAGATGAGTCATTGGTATCAACAATTCCATGTACTTATGTTTGGAAAATTGAGCAAATGAAGTTGCCAAGGGGATTGGTCTTTGTCATGTTGGGTGAGCTCACTTGACAGATCAGTCATTGGTATTAAACTTCATCTTGTATTATCAATTGGACAACACAAAAGGAATTAAATTTCAGCAGAGTAACTTTATCAGCAGGCTGCTGAGACATTTTGTCAGCAGGCTGCTGAGCCAAGTCTATTGATGACAAGGCTATGAAGGAAACGTTACACAGTCAAACTTACTTAAGTCAAAAAACAATTAGCGGGATATTTATTTTATCTTTATAACCATAGTTACACGATCGGACGGTTACAAAACGTTATGGAAAAAGTAATGGGCCACGTGTCAAGACTGGATTCACTCAAATTTAATCGTGGTTAATACCACTGTTCACGATCTGACAGTTACATTTGCATCTGTCTATATACATACAGACCTATATACAGAGGCTACTTACAAAAATCTCAGATTGATCTTCTCTGCATTTACACTGTGTGAACACAGATTTGAGAGCTATCTTCTTCATCTTTTTCTTAAAAACAATGGCAGAAAAAGATGATGTTCAAATTGGAACAAGTCAACGTGTAAGAGGTTTGTTGTTGATGTTAACCAAACAGAATTAGCCATCGATATTGGTCGAAGGATAAGAAGATATGCAGGTTTGGAAAATGTACTCAATATAAGATTGGAAACAATATCATATACAAATGTTGTTAGCTTCTGGAGAAATATTGTGATAAGAGAAGGTAGAGAGGCATTCACCACAACAGTAAATGCCTAGGAGATTGAAGTTTCCTCAAACCTGCTGAGGGAAATTTTTGGTTTTGCACCAGTAATCGATGCTCCAACAAATCCTGAGGAAATAGGACTGTCAAAAATGGGTTTTGTTGACAAAATCAAAACCAATGATGCCATTAAATCAATTCCAGGCATAAATGTGAAGCACATTGGTTATGAATACAACCTGCTGAGTAAGATTATTGCAAAGAATATCTTAGGAATCATTGGAAGAATGGATACTTTATCAGGACCCAAAATAGAACTGCTAATGATCATTTGCAGAAGCATGAAGTTTGATTGGGCTGGATTCCTTGTCCATTACATGAAAAAAGTAGCAAAAGAAGAGAAAGAAGGGACAAGGAAATCCAAGGCCTTACCTTTGGGATTGATGGTTCAGGCCCTGCTGAATCATTTGGGAATTGCTGATATTGCACCTGAAAAGATCAATAAATCCAGATACAAGAAAGAGATTGATCATCCTATCCCTGGTTTGGATGATGATGAAGATGTAGATGATTAGGCTACTGAAAGTGATGGTAATGATGAAGGTGATGATGCTGGTGGTGAGCAGGTTAAGAAAGCTGTTAAACCTACTGCACCTAAGAAGGTTACTGAAAAGAGAAAGGCTGCTGACACAAGAAAAATTATAGAATTGTTAAAGCCTAGAAAGACAAGGAAGCAAACAGCAGAGACTGCTGAGTCCGCTGAGGGTTCAGTAGAAATTGAGGTTACTGACCCCGCTATTGCAAAGAAGAAAACTGTTGCTGAAATCTTGAAGGGGCAACAAAAGGAAGCCAGTAAGAAGAGGAAAGCTGCTGAAATTGAAACAAAAGAGGAACTTTCCAAAAGAATGAAAGAGATTGCCAAAAAGAAGAAACATGGCAAAGGAAAGCAGTTGAAAACTTTGGAGGCTCAAAGGCAACAAGAAGAAGAAAAAGAAGTAGGAAAGACTATTGAGGCTGAGCCCTTAACAATTATCAAGCCTACTGAGGATGTAGAGGTTGTTATTGAGCAACCTATCGAAGAATCACAGCAGACAGCTGAAACTGAGCCTGCTGTTGAAGTTGTTGAATCCGCTCCAGTGAAGGCTGCTGAGCCTTCTAAAACTGCACAAGTTGTTGTTGAGCAACTTGTAGAAGAACCACATCAAACTACTGAGTCTTCCCTTGCTGTGGAAGTGGAAAAGTTGGTACAAGACCCTGCAAGTCCTGCAATAGTTTAGAGGGAAGAGCAATCTGTTGCTAACCCTGCTGATGAGCATATAAGTCAGGGGGAACCAAGTGTAGTATAGATGGAGGTAGTAGGGACTAACATACAACCTGAGCAACCTACTGACCTAGAAGCATCTGTGGAAGAAACACTAAATTTACTTGTTGAGACCTTTGGAGGTCAGCAAGGTACTGAACAAGCTCCCAGTAAACCAACCATGCCATTTGAGAGACATGAGAAGAAGAAAAAGGAAGGATTTGTTGATCCTAAACTTCTACTGGTTGCAAACTATTTTCAGTGGAAGTTTGGATTCTATAAAAGACAAAAGCCAGCTGCAGAACCAATGACAGATTTTGAAGAATGCGCTTTTGAAAAGTTGGGAGTGGAAAATTTACTAGATCTGATTGATACCTCCTTATTGCAATCAAGACTGATGGATCTGTTTGATGAACAACAGAAGGAAGAGGGTATCAAGTTTAGAGACCCCAGAGATGAATCAGACAGTGATGATTCATCATCTGATTCTGGTGGTGATTTCCCTCTGGTCCAGGAGGAAGCAGTGGGACTGCTTTATTGAATGAACAAAGTATGCCACAGTCCACTGATGCTGGTAGATCTGCTGAGGGCCAGCAGACTGAACAAATGGATGAGGATCAGGAGAATCTCACAATGGATGATCTAGAGGCACAAATCAATGAGGGAATATCTATTGGTGCAAACAGGATGGTTGGTGAGATAGACCCTTTGTTTGTTGTTGAACCTGCTGAGCATACTGATGATCAGCAGACTGTGGATTCAGATGATGAAAGGGTTAATGATCTTAGTGAGCCTATTGTCAGTTCTGAGGATTCAATTCAATATCAAGACTGGATTGACACTGAGGACACTCTAAACAAGGCTGGAAACTTTCTAAGAAGGATTTCTGATTTAAGGGAATTTCAAAAAGAAAATATGGATGTATTCCCTGAACAAGTTGTTGTGGCACAGGTGGTACAGGTTGCTGAGGTACAAACAGCACCTGGACAAAGGTTGGAATAGGAGGTACAAAGTTCCGAGTCTCAAACAAACACTGGACAAATGTTGGAACAATCTTTGGGTTTGGAGGAAACCCCTGCTGCTGTTGTTGAACAGGCTGCTGTAGTGGAGCCTACTGGAGACAAGACCACTGTAGGGAAAGATGGTCAGCAGACTGCTGTTATTGATGAGGATGAGCAGCTACTGGACTATGACTACAGTGATGAGGAGTTTCAAATGCCTGAGGAAGAAGATATTGATGATGAACCTCAACCAGTTTTTGAAGAGCCTACTCTTGATCCCATTCTGGAAGAATTTCAAAGACCTGACCCTGCTGGAAGGGATATGAGCTATGCTTTGGTTATCATCAGACAGAGGCAACAATACAATGTAGAAGAGCCTGCTGATGGAGCTGATGGAGGAATGGCTGGTGGGGTACCAGCACATGTTTTGGATGAGTTGAGGACTGTCAGAAATGACATTACAAATTTAAGAACTCAACTTGACAGGCAAGAGCAGAGATTTGAAGATTTAATGAACCTAGTGGAGAATAGAGGAAGAACCACTAAAACTGTTGCTTCCAATATAACCTCCACTCAGTATGCTCTTGCTGGCCTTGCTGGAAGATGTAAAGGGAATTAAGCAAGGAAATACATTGAAGGACAAGTTTCTGAAAGACCAATTTACATCCATTCACCAGAAACTTGACAAGCTTGCTGAGACACCTAAGCCTGCTGTGGCTAAATCTGTTGGAACACCGCAACCCGCCGTACCGGATCCTAAAATCACCGAGAGGATAACTCTGCTGGAGCAAACATTGCAAGGAAGGATCACAGCTGTTGACACTAGGACTGAAATTATGGAGGGTCAACTGAACAACCTAGTGCTCACACAGGAGAGTGTACATGGCATGCTGTCCCGGTTTGTTGATGATGTCAATAAGGGGGAAGAGAGCCAAACAACAGTAGCAAAAGAGGCTGCCAGAATCTTTGCCAAGAAAAGATGGGAAGATGACACTAATGCTTTTAGGGAGCCTGTACCTGGTAGACTTCCACTTACTGATGATCTTCTCAAAGAATACAAAAAGGTCTACAACAGCAAAAGAAGACCTTATCATGATAAAGGTTTTCATGAAGGACTCAATTCTTTTCTTGGACTAAAATTTTGGGAAGCAAGAGTTAAAGCCTTGAGGGCTGCACACAGAGGTGGTAGAGGTGGAAGGAGTCTACCTACCACTAATGCAAAGGAGTCACTTAATGAGTTTTAAGAAGTATACATGCGTTTAGGCTTCAGAGTACATCAGATTAATCTTACTCTACCTGAAGCATGGCATTTGTGGAAAGAAGTGAATCCTCATATTGATTTCTCTCTGATTGAAAATGAATGGATGAGAGACATGATCAGAGAGATAAGAGCTTACCAAGAACAAGTGGAGAAAGCAAGAGAAGAAAGAGAAAGAAGACAGTAGATCAGCACACTTTATCTGTTTTATCATTTGCTGATTCTAGACTGTAATACTTTTGAACAACTGTTTATAATGAGATATCACTACATTTGTTCTGTCTTTGTTCTTAATCTTTTTGCTTTGCTATTAGGAGGGTATTGGCATCATCACGAAAAGGGGGAAATTGTTGGACTTATTTTTAAGTTTTAGTGATGAGTGCCAGACTAGCTGTTATAGAGCTAAGGCAAAAAGATGTCTAGATCAAATGTATAGGCTTATTAGAGTTTAATATTTTATAGGTTTGATCAAACAAGCCCTGTAAAAGGTCAGCTGACTTACATCAGCAGACTAGTCTAGATCAGTAGGGTAGCTGAGTCAGTAGACTTGTCAGGAACCTGCTGAAGACTGAAGGCTGAGGGCTCAAACTCAGTTATTGAAGGCTAAGGGATCAAACTTAGTTATTAAAGTCAAGGATATGGAATCAGAATTTAGGGAAGTCTGTGATGACCTAAACTGATTACATATACCTTGTGTACAAGGTCTAAGTTCCACAAGATAAGTGATGATTGGAACTTAGTTATATGCAAAAAGGTGTAATCTAACTTCATAAATAAAAGTTAGATAAAAGACAGTAAGCTGAAGTGTTTTTAAACACAGCATAATAAGGATAAGCTTACTGATGTGTACATCAGCAGACTTATGTTCTCAGGAACCTGCTAGACACATATTTCGATTTAATCAAAAGCTACATTGGAAGATTACAAAGAAAGGGACAGCTAACAACCTCTGATTTTATCAAACAAATCAATGGTTAAGATCAAATGGGCGTTGTAAAGATTCATACCTTTATCCAATGGTTACAAGTCAAAGGGTGGACAGACTGTAAACTGTCAAAAAGGAATCTGACAGTGGCAGTCCTAGGAACAGTCAGAAAAAGCAAGTCAAGATGGAGACAAATCTGAAATGGCTATGTTTGAATTTCAAACATAAGTCACAAGGAATCCTACCTATAAATAGAGGACTCCAAATTCAGATACAAGTGATGAGCTTTGATAAAAATTAAGGATCTGTCTTAAGCAATCAGAATTTAATCTAAGAAAAACATCCTGCTGACCCTACTGAGCATAAGGCTACTGATTCAGAGAATATCTTCAAGTGTAATATGCATTCAAGCTTCATCAAGTTTACACACTTGAAGACATCAAGCTGCTGATCATATCATCCTGATCAAGCTGCCGAAAGCTGAATCAATTACTTGATTCAATCTTTCTTTTACAAGAAATCTACTGAAAACAGTGAAACATCTTTGGGTGTGAAAGACTGTTGGTTGTGGTGGAGCTGGTGAAGAGGCAATCCTACCCTTCAAGGACCAGTGGAAGACTTTGGAACAGCAATCCTACTGTTTCCAAGTGTTCAGTTTGTGAAGCCATAGTTATTGGTGAAGGACAAGCAACTTAGGGATCTTTGTAACAGCTACATCAAAGATCTCCAGTGAATTACCTCCAACATCACAGGAGAAGAGTGGACCTACAGGATTACACCACCTGGAACCACTATAAAATCGGCCTACTTACTTTCTGCATTTATATTCTGCACTTAGTTTATCTAACACATCAAGCTACAGAATCTAGAAACTGAATCACACACATACACTACTGAGTATCTAATACTTGGTATAATATTTAACAAGTAATAATGCTTAATTTTTGATATAATTCTGCTGCACAAATTCAGTAAACTCAACTGTCAGCAGACTACTGAAGTATCAGCAGGCTGCTGAAGTTGCTGAGTTTGTTAACTCCAAAAGTTTTAAGTGTTATGTTTATTCACCCTCCCTCTAAACTTAACCAAAGCCTTTTCAAGGGACCAACATGAAATTTTTCTTGGGATTACAAGTCAAACAAATGGAAGATGGAATCTTCATTCATCAAACCAAGTATACCAAGGAGCTATTGAGAAATTTGGTATGGAAAATAACACCAAGGTATCAACTCCTATGAGTACAAACATTAGATTGAATGAAGACAAGGAAGGCAAAGGTGTTTATCAGACCTTATACAGAAGGATGATAGGCAGTCTGCTGTACCTTACTGCCAGCAGACCGATATATCCTTTACTGTAGGTGTTTGGGTAAGATTTCAATCAAAACCAAAAGAAAGTCATCTAGCTGCAGTCAAAAGTAGGGATATGGTATTCAAAAGATGGAAGCTTCAAGGTTATATCCTAATCAGATTCTGATTATGTAGGATGCAAGGTTGATAGAAAAAGCACCACAGAAACTTGTCAATTGATGTGGAATAGACTAGTTTCCAGGTTTAGCAAGAAATAGAACTCTATATCAACTTCCACTGCTGAAGCTGAATATATAGCTGCTGGAAGTTGTTGTGCACAAATATTATGGTTAAGACAACAGTTAAGGGACTATGGAATTGAAGAAAGAGAAATTCCTAAAATGTGTGACAACACAAGTGCAATTGCAATCACAGAAAATCCTGTTTTGCACTCAAGAACCAAGCATATTGATGTGAGACATCATTTTTATAAGAGATCAAGTTGAAAAGAAAGTTGTGGTGGTTCTTTACATCCCTACTGAAGATCAACTTGCTGATATTTTTACTAAACCCTTGGATAGTGAAAGATTTGCTAAGTTAAGGACTGAACTTGGAATTATAAAAGTTGACTGATACACCTTTGATCAGCAATGTAGTGGTATTCACCAAGGGGATTAGTCTTTGCAATTTTGGGTGAGCTCACTTAGCAGACTAGTCAATGGTATCAATAATTCCATGTACTTATTTATGTTTGGACAATTGAGCAAATGATGTTTACAAGGAGATTGGTCTTTGTCATGTTGGGTGAGCTCACTTGACAGATCAGTCATTGGTGTTAAACTTCATCTCATATTATCAGTTGGACAAAACAAGAGGAATTGAAGATCAGCAGAGTTACTTTGTCAGCAAACTGCCGAGTCATTCTTTGTCAGCAGACTGCTGATCCAAGTCTACTGAACACCATGGCTGCTGAATTATACGTTACAAGACAGTCAAACTTAAATGAAGTCAAGTGTAATTTGATATTATTCCTATCCTTTATAACCACAGTTACAAATATCCAACGGTTACAACTATCATGGATTCAATTGGTGGGACACATGGCAAAATCTCATTTATTCCAACTTTAATTGTGGTTAATGCTACAGTGCACGTACAACACTTTATCTGACAGTTACCATCCACTACTTCCTCTATATATACAGATATATACAGAAAGACATTACATACAACTCTCAGATCGATATTTCTCTGCAAATACATTGTGTGAACACAGATTTGAAAACTTTCTTCTTCATCTTTTTCATCTGTAATGGCGGACAAGGATGATATTCACATTGGAACAAGCCATAGTGTCAGAGGATTTGTTGTTGATGCTAACAAAACCGAGTTGGCTATCAATATTGGTAGAAGAATCAGACGATACGAAGGACTGGAAGATGTTCTTAATCTGAGATTGGAAAGCATCTCCTACACGAATGTTGTAAACTTCTGGAGAAACTTTGTGATAAGAGATAATAGAGAGGCATTTACTACCACAGTAAATTTCCAAGAGATTGAAGTTTCCTCAAACATGCTGAGGGAAGCATTTGGTTTTGGACCTGGAAATGATGCTCCAACCAATCCTGAAGAAATGGGGCTGTCAAGATTGGATTTTGTTGATAAAATAAAGACCAACAATACCATCAAATCATCACTGAGCATAAATGTGAAGCATATAAGGATGGAGTATAATCTGCTGAGTAAGATTATAGCAAAGAACATCTTGGGATTCAGTGGAACCCTTGATACACTCTCTGGACCCAAGATTGATCTAATGATCATCATCTGCAAAAGTATGAAATTTGATTGGGCATGATTCTTTGTCCAATATTTGAAGAAAGTAATAACTGAAGAAAAAGAAGGGACAAGAAAGTCCAAAACACTGCCCTTGGGTTTGATGATTCAGGCCCTGCTGACTCATTTGAAGGTTGCTGATGTTGCACCTGAAAAATAAACAAGTCCAAATATAAGAAGGAGATCAGTTATCTCATCCCTAGTTTGGATGATGATGAAGAGTTGGATACAGAAAGGACTGAGAGCGACAATGGTGGAGAGGATGATGCTGGTGGTGAGCAGACTGAACAAGTTACTAAATCTGATGCACCTAAGAAAGCTGCTGAGAAAAGAAAGGCTGTTGATACTCGAAAGATTACTGAGCTGCTGAAGCCTAAGAAGATAAAGCAGAAATCAGTAGACCCTGCAGAATCTACTGAGGTTCCAGTTGAAGCTGAGGCTGCTAAACCTAATAAAATCGAAAAGAAGAAATCTGCTGCTGAAATTTTAAAAGAGCAACATAATGAAGAAAGAAGAAATAGGAAAGCTTCTGAGAGTGCAGCTGAATAGCCTTCAAAGAGAAGGAAGGAAATTGTGAAGAAAAAGAAACATGGAAAAGAGAAAAATTGAGGATTCTAGAGAATCAAAGGGAAGTAGAAGAAGAGGCTGTTGAGCCTATTACTGATGCTATTGTTGTTGTTGAGCAACACAGTGAAGAACCACAACAGACTGTTGTACCTAAGCTCGCTGTAGAAGTAGTTGAACATGTTCCTAACCCTGCCGTGGATGCTACAACTCAGGGGGAGAACACATGGTTGCTGACCATGCTGTTACACATACAAGTTAGGAGGAACCAAGTGTGGAACAATTGGAGGTGGTAGGTACAAATGTATAATATGAGATACCTACTGACATAGTTGCATCTGCTGAGGAAACATTGAATTCACTTGTTGAGACCTTTGGAGGACAACAAGTTGAACAAACAGCACCTAGAAAGCCTTCAATGCCTTTTGAGAGGAAGGAGAAGAAAAGAAAAGAAGGATATGTTGATCCCAAACTTAAGCTGGTTGCTGATTACTTTCAATGGAAGTTTGGATATTATAAGAAACAAAAATCAGCTGCTGAGCCAATGACAAATTTTGAAGAATGGGCATTTGAAAAGTTAGAGGTGGATAACCTACTTGACCTAGTTAATAGTTCCTTGCTGGAAATGAGGTTAATGGAAATCATTGAAGGAGAAAAGGAAGAAGGAGGTATCAGGTTTAAGGCTCCTAGGGATGCACTAGATAGTGATGATTCATCATCATCTGATTCTGATGATGATCATCCTACATATCAAGGAGAAGCCAGTGGAACTACATTATCCACTGAACCAAGAGTAGAACAATCTACTAGTGCTGCCAAGTCTGCTGAGGGCCAGCAAACTGATCAAATGGATGAAGATTTGAAGATCTTACTATAGATGATTTGGAGGCTCTAATCAATGATGGAATAAATCTTGGAGATAACAGGTTGGATGGTACATCTGATACATTCTTGGTTGTGGAGTCTGATGTGAATCCTGATGATCAACAGACTGAAAATTTGGATGAGGAGAAGGTTATTGAACACAGTGAGCCTGATATCAGTTCTGAAGATTCAGCTTAGTATCAGGAGTGGATTGATACTCATGATGCCTTATCTAAAACTGTTGATACTCTACATAAAATTACTGATGCTAGAGGATTTCTAGAGGAAAATATGGCTATTATTCCTTTTATTTTTATGGAAGAGAGGGTCTTACTCACTGAGGAACAAACAGTGATTGGACAGAGGTTGGACATGGTGATGGGTTTTGAAGAATCACCCCTACTTCTTGAGGAGGTTCAGGCTGCTGAGGAACAAACAACACCTGAACAAAGGTTGGAACTGGAGGTACAGGTTGCTGAGGATCAGACAGCACCTGGACAAAGGTTGGAACTCACAATGGGTTTGGATGAAACCCCTACAATTATTGAAGAACATGCTGCTGTAGTACAGCCTACTTTGGCAAAAGGTACTGAAGGAAAGGATAGTTAGCAGACTGCTGTTAATGAGGATGAACAACTGCTAGACTATGATTTCAGTGATGAGGAGTTTCAAATGCCTGAAGAAGAATTTGTTGTTGTTGAACCTCAACAGGCATATGTACCATTGTTTGAAGAAGAACCTATTTTGGAAGATAATTTTGGTACTATAGTTGAAGAAGGTCCTGACCCTGCTGAAAGGGATAGGAGTTGGGCCATGGTTGTCAGCAGACAGAGGGCACAATATAATGTTGAAGAGCCTGCTGAAGATGATGCAGAACATATGGCTGGTGGTGTGGCTAGTGCAGTACCAGCACATGTTTTGGATGAGTTGAGGCCAGTCAGACATGACATTACACAGTTAAGAACTCAACTTGACAGGCAAGAGCAAAGATTTGAAGATTTGATGAACCTGGTGGAAAACAGAGGGAGGACTACTGAAATAGTTGCTTCCAATATCACATCCACTCAGTTTGCTCTTACTGTTCTAACCAAAGATGGGAGAGGCATAAAACAAGGCAATACACTCAAGGATCAGTTCTTGAAAGAACAACTTGCCTCCATTCACAAGAAGCTTGACAAACTTGCTGAAGCACCCAAGCCGGCTGTGGCTGACCCTGCTGGAACAGTTCAACATGCTGAATTGGATCCTAAAGTCACTGAAAGGATCAATATATTGGAGCAAACACTGGAAGGAAGGATCACAACAGTTGACACAAGAACAGAGATTATGGAAGGTCAATTGAATAATTTAGTGATCACACATGAAAGTGTTCATGGCATGCTTTCCCGTTTTGTTGATGATGTCAATAAGGGGGAAGAGAGCCAGACAGCAGTAGCAAAAGAGGCTGCAAGGATTTTTCCTCAAAAGAAATGGGAGGCTGATACAAATGCATTCAGAGAACCTGCACCTTGCAGACTTCAGCTGACTGATGACCTCTTCAAAGAATACAAAAAGCAATACTACAATAAGAGGAGACCTTACCATGACAAGGGTTTCCATGAGGGGCTAAATTCCTTTTTGGGACTTAAGTTCTGGGAAGCTAGAGTTAAATCCTTAAGAGCTTCACACAGAGGTGGTAGAGGTGGAAGAAGTGGAAGAGGTGGAAGAAGTCTACCTACTACATCAACAAGAGAGTCATTGAAAGAGTTCAAGCAATTGTACATGCGTCTAGGATTCAAAGTACACCAAATCAATCTAACTCTACCTGAGGCATGGAAATGGTGGAAGGAAGTGAATCCTCATATTGATTTTTCGCTTATTGAAAATCAATGGATGAGAGAAATGGTCAGAGACATAAGGGAATATCAAGAGCAACAAGAAAGAGAGAGACAAGAAAGAGAAAGGAGGAACTAGTTCAGCAGACTTACATTATTCTTTATCTTTTGCTGAATCTAGTTTGTAATAATGATGAACAACTATGATTATAATGAGAATTTACTGAATTTGTTCTGCATTTTTGTTTTTATCCTTTTTGCTTTGTTGTAAGGAGGGTATTGGCATCATCAGGAAATTGTTGGACATATTTTAAGTTTTAGTGATGAGTGCCAGACTAGCTGTTATAGTGCAAAGGCAAAAAGGTGTCTAGATTAAATGTATAGGCTCATTAAAGTTTGATCTTTGTATAGGTTTGATTAAACAAGCACTGTAAAAGGTCAGCTAACTTTCATCAGCAGACCGTCTAGGTCAGTAAGGTACCTGAGTCAGTAGACTAGTTTAGGAACATGTTGAAGACTGAAGGCTGAGGGCTCAAACTCAGTTATTGAAGGCTAAGGGATCAAACTTAGTGTTTAAAGGCAAGGATATGGAATCAGGATTTAGGGAAGTCTGTGATGACCTAAACTGATTACATATACCTTGTGTACAAGGTCTAAGTTCCATAAGTTAAGTGGTGATTGGAACTTAGTTATGTTCAAAATGGTGTAATCTAACTTCACAATCATAAGTTAGATAAAAGATAGTCAGCTGAAGTGTTTTATAGACACAACAAAATTCAGACAGCTGACTGATAAGCATTTCAGTAGACTTACATACACAGAAACCTGCTGAATGCATATTTCGATTTAATCAAAGGTTACATTGGAAGACTACAAGGAAAAGGACAGATAACAACTCTTGATTTTGTCAATAAATCAATGGTCAGGATTAAAAGAATGTTGGATAGAAATAGAGGTTTATCCAATGGGTACAAGTCAAAGGGTGGATAGTCTGAAAACTGTCAAAAAGTAAACTGACAGTGTCAGTACTATGTACAGGGACCGAATGCAAGTCAAGATGGGGACAAATCTGAAACGGCTATGTTTTGAATTTCAAACATAAGTCACAAGGATTCTCAACAATAAATAAAAGACCCCTGATATAGAAACTATGATGAAAAAACATAAGAAGAAAAATAATCAATCTTGAGCTATCAGATTCTTATCAAGATATCACCTTGCTGACATTACTGAGCTTAAAGCTACTGATCTAGAAGATTCTTTAAGTGTAACCTGCTATCAAGATACATCAAGTTCACACACTTGAAGACATCAAGCCGCTGATCATTTCATCCTGATCAAGCTGCTGAAAGCTGAATCACTTACTTGATTCAAACTTTCTTTTACAAGAAACCTGCTGAAGAGAGAAGCACTTAGGCGTCAAGAACTGTTGTTTGTGGTGAAGCTGGTGAAGAGGCAATTCTACCATTCAAGGACCAGTGGAAGACTTTGGAGCGGCAATCCTACCTGTTCCAAGTGTTCAGTTTGTGAAGACATAGTTATTGGTGAAGGACAGACAACTTGGGGATTTTTGTAACTGCAACCTCAAAGATCTCTATTGAATTACCTCCAACATCACAAGAGAAGAGTGGACTGACAGGATTACACCACCTGGAACCACTTTAAAAATTGCCTACTTAATTTCTGCATTTACTTTTTGCATTTAGTATATTAAGCACATCAACCTACTGAAACTAGCAACTGAATCACACACTCACACTACTGAGTATCTAATACTTGGTATCACATTTTAATAACAAGTAATAAGGCTTAACTTGAATATATTCCGCTGCAACAAATTCAGTAAAATCAGCAGTCAGCAGACTACTGAGCAGTCTGCAGGCTACTGAACTTGCTGAGTTTGTTAACTCCAAAAGTTTTAAGTGTTAAGTTTATTCACCCCCCTCTAAACTTAACCAAAGCCTTTTCAAAGGACCAACAGAGAGGGATAAGTCTTGGAATGATGACACTCCGCAAACCAATATTTTTCGGACAACAAGTCGAAGGCTCGACCACGGAGGTCTCACTAGGGCCGGAGATAGGGATACCAGCCAATGCATAGTAAGGGAGTCGGATGTCGATCAAGGACCTCCAGCTAAAAATCCTCTCCTGGCTCACACCGTCCCATCCCAAGAGGTTATAAATCTTGTCGAGCAACTTTTGCTCACCAGGCTCAAGGACTTTGGAGACGGTAATCTTATTCAACCTCTTTGTGGGCCGCACCTCAAACTTGGGAAGAGGTCAGCCTATAGCTAACTCAACTACCAAGCCGCATTGCTCCCAATCCTTCACCTTCGCCGGAAGCCAATAGAACAGCCGGCAAGAATAGGCCTTGGACCGGACCAACAATAGGTTGCGGGTATCAAGGGGATCGTTCGTCATGGCTTTCCTAAACTTATAAAACTTCAGAAAAATAGGAAGCATGGGCTCATGCTTCAACATCCGACACAACACGATAAAGGCTGAGATTATCTTTATAGCCCCGGGCACGAAGTCATAGGGCATGGCGGCCAACTTTTCCATAACCTCCACAAAGAAGGGTTCGAAAGGAGGACGCAAACCCCGATACGAAGTGTGTTGGACATATTTCAAGTTTCAGTGATGAGTGCCAGACTAACTGTTATAGAGCAAATACAAAAAGATGTCTAGATTAAATGTATAAGTTTAATAGAGTTTGATTTATGAATAGGTTGATCAAACAAGCACTGTAAGAAGGTCAGCTGATATTTATCAGCAGAACTGTCTAGGTCAGTAGGGTAACTAGGTCAGTAGAGTGTCTAGGAACCTGCTGATGGTTGAAGGCTGAGGGTTCAAACTCAGTTATTGAAGGCTAAGGGATCAACTTAGTTATTAAAGTCAAGGATATGGAATCAAAATTTAGGCAAGTCTGTGATGACCTAAACTGATTACATATATACCTTGTGTACAAGGTCTAAGTTCCATAAAGTTATATGGTGATTGGAACTTATTTATAATTAAAATGGTGTACTCTAACTTCACAATAAAAGTTAGATGAAAAGCAGTTGACTGAAGTGTGATCAAATCATAGCAGACTAAAATTGTCTCGGATTTTATCTAAGCAAAACAAACAAGTAATAAAAATAATCCGGTTTACCCCAAGTGCAGGGATCGTAGTATAGAAGTTAATACCGGGTCGATCTCATAGGGAATCGGGGTTGTTTATTCTAGTTTTTATTTAATTTACCTAAATGTATCACGACTACTACTACTACTACTACTACTAAAAAGATTATAACAAAATAAAACAATTAACGAGTAACAAAGCAAAAAATGATAATAACGAAAGTAAACTGGACAGAAGATCGAGATCTAAAGCCAGGAAAATATGGTTGCGAACAAGATAACTAAACTAAATTTATTCTAACCCTAATACGCAATAAAAACTATAGCTTTACTAGGCAATTCTAGCACAAGTGATTTTAGTCAATAATTTAACAAACGAACAAGCTATTGATCCACCAATCCTACAACAATCAATTTCTATCTAGATTATCTCGAGATTTTTAACCAAGTTGTGAATCACCTAACAAAGTTATGAACTCCTTATCTCTTAGAAAAGTTCGCATATCAATCTTTTATCTTTCGATCCTAAAGATTAACGCTTCCAAATCAAAGGTGTGAAATCTCTCAATTTCTAACCTAGAAATTTAACCTAATAACTCTCGTTAATTTTAGATTAAAGATCTAATCTTTATTATGGTGATCTAAGGTTTAACATGATTCTCATCAAAATTAAACAATCAAACATGCAACGATCTCTCGATATAATTGCATACAATCAACATAAGCATAATAAAGATACAACTTTGATAAGAAAAACTCACAAGATAATCAAGAAACGAAACTGAATTGTTGATAGGATGGCTTCACAATGCTTGTTCCAAAAGCCTTTAGCCTCTAAACATCACTTGAAAGCTCGAATTTTCTTGAATAAAGTACATAAATTGAAAGATTTAATCTAGAGATTGAAAAGCATAAATATTGATCTAAAATAAGTATAAAACGCAGCTAAGCCGCCAAGATGAATTAGGGTTCTCAATGTATGTGAAAAACGCGACTATTTATAGGAAAATAAGTCGGCTGCTGCTATGTCGGCCAATGGACGCCCGTCCGCTATGCTGGACGTCCGTCCAGTCTTCAATAAAAACTTCGAGTCGGGCCGAGCTGGATCAGACGCCCGTCCTTCATTAAATCAGACGCTCGTTTAGCAATCTTGGGAGAACTCTGAATCAAGTTACTTCTTCTGGACGCCCGTCCAGATGCTCAGACACCCGTCCACTGGACGCTACTTTGAACGCTCGTTCAGAATGACTTCAAATCTGATTTTCATCTCCATCTTCAACCGACTTCATCTGTATCTCTTTTTCTTCATATAAATCCGATCCTTAACATCTTTTAATCCTCTTTTGAGCCAATTTCGTGTATCTACAAGATAATAAAAACATTGCAAAGTGTAATATCATTCAAATCAATATAAAATCAACAATAAAACACATAGTTCAACCAACTTTGCAATTAAACCGTTTCAAAACCTCACTTGCTCAATAAACCAATAAAACACTCAACTTCTATGCAAATTATATAAATATGGAGGAAATTATTACGAAATATAACATTATAAACCATAGAAAATCACCTTAAACAAAAATCAGTCAACAAATATGTACATCAGCAGGTTGATATAATTCAGATGTCTGCTGAATGTAAATCTCGATTTAATCACAGTTGACATTGGAAGATTAAATGGATAAGGATGAAGTACAAGCTTTGATATTGTCAACAAATCAATGGTCATGATTAAAGGGACATTGGTAAGATTCAGAAGATTATCCAATGGATATAAGTCAAAGGGTGGACAGTCTGAAAACTGACAAAAAGCAGACTGACAGTGTCAGTACTAGGAATGGTGACATAAAGCAAAAGTCAAATGGAGACAAAACTGAAACGGCTACATTTGAATTTCAAATGTAAGTCACAGGATTCACACCTATAAATAGGAGACTCCTGATTCAGTTACAAGATGATGAATTAATAAGCAACATACAATCCATACGAAGCAATCAAGTTTTAAGAAAGAAATATCACCCTGCTGACATACACTGAGCTTAAAGCTACTGATCCAGAAATATCTTCAAGTGTAACCTTCTATCAAGTTACATCAAGTTTACACACTTGAAGACCTCAAGCTGCTGATCATTTCATCCTGATCAAGGCTGCTGAAAGCTGAATCACTTACTTGATTCAAATCTTTTTTTTACAAGAAGTGTGCTGAAGACAGAGAAGCATATGTGAGGTGTCAAGAACTGTTGTTTGTGGTGGAGCTGGTGAAGAGGCAATCCTACCCTTCAAGGACTAGTGGAATACTTTGAAGCAGCAATCCTACCTGTTTCAAGTGTTTAGTTTGTGAAGCCATAGTCATTGGTGAAGGACAAACAGTTCAGGGATTTTTGTAACAGCAACCTCAAGAATCTCTAGTGAATTCCTCCAACATCACAGGAGAAGAGTGGACTGATAGGATTACACCACCTAAAACCACTATAAATCTTGCCTACTTTACTTTACTGCATTTACATTCTGCATATTACTTCATCAGCATACTAATCATATCAACCTACTGAAACTAGCTACTGAACTGCACACACTACACTACTGAGTATCTAATACTTAGTATCATCTTTTTAACAACATGTACTAAGGCATAATTTAGATATATTCTACAGCAACAGATTCAGTAACCTTATTGGTCAGCAGACTATTGTCCCGGATTTTATCAATACAAAACAACAAGTAATAAACCGGTTAACCTCAAGTGCAAGGATCGTAGTGTAGAGGCTATGCCGGGTCGATCTTACGGGGAACTAGACGAATGTGAACCCTAGCTTTTGTTTTAAACTAACTATGTCACGAATCTAACCTAAACGAATAACTAACCTAAACAAATATGCAGAAAAAGTAACTAGACAGAGGATTGCTCCAATGCTAGGCAAGATTGAAAGCGATAAAAACTAAACTAAAGTACAGAAAAGTAAACTAAAGCTAAACAATTCAAGTTTTAAGGATTAAAATCAAATTATAACGAACGAACAAGCAATTGATCCACCTATCCTATCAACATTCAATTCTAACTCGGATTAATTCGTGATCTCTACTCAAGTCGTGATTCACCTAATCAAAGGCATAAACTCCTACTCTCGTAGACGAGTTCGTTTCCTAACCTTTTATCTTTCGATGTTAAAGATTACGTCTTTCTAACCTAGGCGTGAAATCTTTCAATTTCTAATCTAGAAAATCAATCTAATAACTCTCGTTTTAGTTAGATCGAAGATCTATTCTTTTATCATGGTGATCTAGGGTTGACATGACTCTCATCACATAACCAATCATCAAAGCAAGCATCTTTCGATTAAACATGCAATAAAACATACAAAACATGATAAAAGAAACGAACTTGAAGTAGATACTCACAGATTAATCACGAATCAAAACCGAATGGTTGAAGGAAGGCTTCACAACGCTTGTTCAAAGAGGGATTAGCCTCTTAGCATCCTTTGAAAGCTTGAAATTGATGAATTAAAGAACATAAATCTACCTAATCTAATCTAGAAATTAAAGTGCATAAACCGGAAGAAAATAGGGTAAAAACGCAGCTCGAGCCGCCCCTAAGATATTAGGGTTCGAATTGTATGATTAGGGTGAAAGAAATCCGCTGCTTATATAGAGTTTCAATGTCGGTCGCTACAAGAACCGCTCCGGACGCCCGTTTGAAGATTCCGGACGCTCGTCCACTATTTTCAGCAACAGAATCCAAACTTGTAACGCTCATATCTCGGGCCTCGTAAGTCGGAATGGAGTGATTCAAAATCCTGTAGAATCCTCTTTTCAAGCCCTACAACTCTTCTCTTGAGGTCCAGAGTCAAATCGGTTGTTATCATATCAAGAACTGCGTTGGAAGTTCAGCGCTACTCGGAATCCCGATTTTCTTCCTCCGGACGCTCGTCCCGTATCTCGTACGTTCGTTCCTTCGGCCTTGAACTTGTGCCGTACGTTCGTTCATCCAGCGTCCAAACTCTCTCGTATCAAAATACTTCCCCGGACGCCCGTCCGCTTTATCAAACGCCCGTCCACTCGGACGGGACCCGGACGAACGTCCATATGTGCGGCAACTCGATTTCTTGATCTTTACCTCCTCCTTCTTCCATCTTTGTCCTTCTTTCCTCGTCTCTTTCTTGATTTAGCTCGAATTATATCAACATTTGATCATCAATTCAGCCTCCAACATGTACCTACATGACATCAAAAACACCGCAAAACGTAACACAATCCAAATACTCGTAAAACCATAATTAAAACACATACACAACCTCATTTTGCAAATAAACTAATCAAAATCTTACTTGCTTAATAAATCATTTAAACACTCGTTTTCTATGCAAATTATACAAATACGGAGGAAATCATTATCAAATATAACGTTAAAAACCGTATAAAAATACCCTTAACAACTCCCCCACACTTAAACTTTGCTCGTCCCGAGCAAAACAAAACAAGATAAAGGCTCGGAAGGAATATAGACACCTCAACACATATACCACATGGTCAATAAATTAGAAGTTCACCGTCGTGTGTGTGCATAGCCATAGAAAACTTCCACTAAATCCAAACTTGAGGAACTCAAAGCAAAACTAGCTAATACCCCCTCATAGAATAGTAATAAATGACACTCATAAGGTGCACCCTACAAACGTGACATATCCCGAAAAGAATGATCGAATATATCTAGGGCCTTTCGAAATACTCCAGAGGATACTCCCTACAGCATATCTATCAGTTTATACTGGGGATAAGATTAACGAAAACTAAGCCTTATATTCAATTTCGTACCGATTCTTTAGTTGATTTAACTATTTCACTTTAAACACACATTAGAAGAAGCTATTGCCCTCATAGCAGAATAGGACATTTCGAGATAATATCCTACCTTACTCCAATCATAAGGCAGCTTTCTCTAACTGTCGTGAGCTTTTAGTCTTCATAGTGGTATAGGACATACGTGGTATACCCTACCTCACTCAAATCATCGACTAGCTTCCGACACACACAATAATTTCATATTAATTCAACTTCTAACTTATCTTTTTAATTGACATTAGCTCCGTGTTACTTATCACATTCAAACTTCTAGATATTCACAGTACGTCATACTACGGAACTAAATATAAACTACCATAAATCTCACGATATATACGTAGCACTAAGTACATGACTTATAAGAAAATCAAAAACCACTAATCCAAAAGGGGTATAACTCATAAATATAGCTCATCATTCACTATGGCACGTGAAAAATAGTGTCAGGTGAAACAACTAACTTACCAAACATATGATATAAAGCATCAATGACTATAACAAACCTTACAAAAACATGCATTGCTTACTCGAGACAAATCAAAAATTTTGAAAATTTAGCATCATTTTAGCATAGAAATAATATCATGTAAGCAAGTGCATAGATACATACCGACTAATCCCCTCCCCCACACTTAAATGACAACATGTCCTCATGTTGTGCAGAAATAAAAAGAAAGAAAGTACTTAGCTGATTGTAGTTCTAAAGTGGCAATTCCGGAAGTGCTACGTATCAACTCCATAAAGGCTTGATGAAAGCAAGAACCGTGGACCATCCACCGGAAAACCGACATCATCCGAAAGCTCACAAGTGCTATAGCAAATATCCCGCATACATGAAAAACAACACAAAACGTACCTCGGGGATACAAGGGATTAAACCATATCGCGCAAAAGTGATAGAGATAAAGATAAGAGGAAATCATAAGCAAAACAACACTTCGACCCTGTATAAGATTAGGACGGCTGACTGATAAAAACAACACAATCCTAATAAGAGTAAAACAACTAGAACAAGGAAAAATAACTAAAGAAAGAAACTAATATAATAAGGGATATCTAGGATGCCTCCTAGTGGCGCTTTTGGTTATTGTCGTTAGCTCGACACATTTGAAGCTCAGCCTGGATCAGGCCATTTAACCTTTCTGCCAGCCACTACCTCGTTAAAGCTCCGGTCCGTAGTGTGGCTGCAGAAACAGCATCTAACACATGGGGTAAAATCTTTTATAGCCTTCCAAACTCGGTTAATCTTCCCCATGGCTGATTTCTTTCTTCTCTGATTCCTCTGATGACGTTTAAGCTTTTGCTCTCTTTCATACTCCTCCATATCCCAACTACCCGCTAGAACTTCGCCGATGAACCAATACCGTCATTCTCGGAGAATAAATCGGATGAAAACTCATCAAATTCATTGACCTCTCGGAACACCACATCCGAGAATATCGAGAAATTTAACAATCAAAGGTTTTTCTTTAGGTTCACCAATGTAGTGCTTGCACCTTTGACCATTAACTCGAAACGGTTGGTCTGGATAACCGCGTAGTTCTAGAACACCTCCAGGAATGATTTGGAGAATCTCAAAAGGACCGGACCAACGTGTTCTCAACTTTCCAGGAAACAAATGTAACCTAGAATTGTATAAGAGAACTTGCTCGCCGACCTGGAATTCTCTCTTCTTTATCTTGGCGTCATGGAGTAGTTTCATCTTCTCTTTACTGATCCTGGCACTTTCATATGCCTGGAGTCTGAATTCATCCAGCTCATGCAACTGCTGCAGGCGGTGTTTGCCACGGGATTGGGAATCGAAGTTAAGAAACTTCGTAGCCCAAGACGCCCGTGCTCTAACTCGACCGGCGATGGCATGGCTTACCGTAGACCATTTGATATGGCGATGTACCCATAGGGGTCTTATAGGCGTCCTATATGCCCAAAGTACATCGTCCAACTTCGACTCCGCCTTTTCTATGACTATTCACCGTCTTCTCCAGGATTTTCTTCGACTCGGTTGCTTCGCTCAACCTGACCACTAGTCATCGGATGATATGGTGTGCCAGTTTTATGGCGAACACCATACTTCTCGAGGACTTTTTCCAAAGGTCGGTTGCAAAAGTGTGTCCCTTCATCACTGATCAAGGCACGTGGACATCCAAACCTCACAAAGATGTTCTTCTTCAGAAATTTCATGACCGTTTTATGATCATTGTGAGGAGTGGCTATTGCCTCCACCCATTTCGAAACATAGTCAACGCAGACTAAGATGTATTTATTCCCGCAAGATGATGGGAATGGTCCCATAAAATCGATGCCCCAAACATCAAAGACTTCGCATTCAAGGATGGGTTTCAAAGGCATGTCAAATCGCCTTGTCAAAGCTCCGGTTCTTTGACAACGATCACAAGCTTTACAGAAAGCTTCTGTGTCTTTAAAGATCGTTGGCCAATAAAAACCGGATTGAAAGATCTTCGCAATCGTTTTCCAAGGACCAAAGTGACCACCGTGGGTCCACTATGGCATTGCTCGATTATATCGCGTTGCTCGATTCGGGAACACATCTCCTAAGCAAACCATCTTTACAGATCTTGAAAAGATAAGGTTCATCCCAAACGAAATATTTCATATCGAGAAGAACTTCTTCTTCTCTTGATAAGACATTTCGGGATCGAGATAACGGGCATGAAGGTAGTTTACAATGGAGGAATACCATGGAACATCGGGAGGACAACCGTCTATCAACATAATGTTCTCAGAGGAAAGTAAAGATCTATATCATCCGGTTCATCCTTTTCCTCACTTAACACCCTAGAAACATGATCCGCCACTACGTTCTCACTACCCTTCTTATCTTTGATTTGAACGTCAAACTCTTGGAGGTCGTATCCAACGCAAGAGGCGCGGTTTAGCTTCCTTTTTGGTCATGAGATATCGCAAAGCGGCGTGGTCGATCCACACAATCACTTGAGCACCCGGCAAGTAACTACGAAACTTATCCATAGCAAAGACTACGGCTAATAGTTCCTTTTCGTTGTCGTGTAGTTAACTTGAGAAGGATTCGGTGTGTGACCGGCATAATAGATAGGTCGGAACTTTCCATTAAGCTTTTGCCCTAAGATCGCACCAACAAGATAGTTGGATGCATCACACATAAGCTCAAAGGGTAGGTTCCGTCCGCGATATAAGAATGGAGCGAGAGATCGCCTACTCTTAAGCTCCCAAACGCGCGCTTGCAATTCTCATCAAAATCAAAAATAACGTCTTATTTGAGTAAAGTAGACGGGGGCTTGGCAATCTTTGAAAAGTCCCTGGATGAACCTCCTATAGAAGCCGACATGTCCGAGAAAACCTCGGACTTCCCGAACATTCTTAGGATAACTCATCTTCTCAATAGCTTCTACCTTAGCCCTATCTACTTCTATACCTTTGGCTGATACTTTGTGGCCAAGGACTATGCCTTCATCTACCATGAAATGGCATTTTTCCCAATTGAGCACTAAGTCCTTTTCCACACATCTAGACAACACCTGATCAAGATTATCGAGGCAATCATCGAAGGATTGACCAAAGACCGAGAAATCATCCATAAAAATTTCCATGCACTTTTCAACTAGCCCGTCAAAGATTGCCATCATACACCTTTGGAAGGTGGCCGGGGCATTACAGAGACCAAATGGCATCCGTCTGTAGGCGAATGTCCCATAAGGGCAAGTGAAAGTAGTCTTCTCTTGGTCAACAGGATCGATGGGTATCTGGAAGTATCCTGAATATCCATCCAGGAAGCAGTAGAATGCGTGCCCCGCCGCGGACGCTCAAGCATCCGGTCTATGAATGGAAGGGGAAAATGATCTTTCAGTGTGACCTCATTGAGTTTTCTATAGTCAATACAGACCCTATAGCCTGTAACGAGCCTCAATGCTATCTCTTCTCCCTTCTCATTCTTCTCAATTGTAATTCCACCTTTTTTGGGAACTACTTGAGTTGGGGATACCCACTCACTGTCTGCAATGGCGTAAATGATACCCATATCTAGAAGCTTTATAATTTCCTTCTTGACTACCTCTTGCATGTGAGGGTTAAGCCTCCTTTGGGGCTGTCTTACACGTTTTGCACCCTCCTCAGTCTTGATCTTGTGCATACAGATGTCGGGAGATATCCCTCGGATATCTCCCACCCGCCATCCAAAGGCTTTCTCATTTTTGCGCAAGACGTTTAACGGTTTAAGCTCTTCTATTCGAGATAGCTTGGCAGAGATGATCAAAGGAAGCTTGTCACCTTCTCTCAGAAATACATACTTAAGATGTTTAGGCAACGGCTTCAGAACCAAGTCTACAGGAGGTTCCTCTAGACTTGATTTAAGATCTCCACTCCTCAACTCAACATCGTCGAGTTTACTTAGTGGCCCCATCGCCAAAGCTTCTTCTCGTAGCCCATCCTCAAAATCAGTCGCTAACCGGTCTAGATTGACCACACCATGATTATTCGGATTATCGATCAATCGCTCATATTCTCGCTTCTACAAACCAAGACTTGCTTATCCATGAAGTCATTGAAGTCATCGACGTCTCCTCGATGGAAAAGCCGGTTGGAGAACCGGAGGGTACTTGAATAGATTTAGAAACGCTATAGCTCACCTCTTGGTCACCAACTCGGATAGTTACTTTCCCACCATCACAATCGATGAGGGCTCTAGTCGTAGATAGGAAAGGTCTTCCAAGAATCGAGAGGGACATTTTCATTTTTCTCCATATCTAAGACATACCGGTCAACGGGAAAGGTAAACCTACCAACTTGAACCAATACGTCCTTTAGGATCCCTGAGGCTTTCTTTGAAGATCTATCAGCGAACTGCAAGTTCATGGTAGTGGGTTCTAGAAGACTTTGTAAACCCAGCTGCTTGCACACAGATAATGGCATCAAGCTGATAGATGCACCCAGGTCACATAAGGAATTTGGGAAGACTAATCCCCCCATCCGCAATGTGAGCACAAATTTTCCCGGGTCGCTTCTCTTGATTGGTAAGCTTTCATAATTAACCAGAGAACACTCCTTACCAATCGCTTGATCCATTCCTCGCTAACTTCTTCTTGGAAGATACAACATCCTTGATGAACTTCGTATACTTAGGCATCTCGACCAAGACCTCGGATAATGGAAGATTTACCTGAGTATTTTTCAACAAATTAAGCACCTTTTCATACTTCTTATCTTCATGCAATGGGATGTTGCTCTTTCTCGGTGGAAATGGAAGCTTTTTCAAATCATCCTCGGAAAATACTTTCTTCGAGGACGAACTAACCGCTTTGTCTTCCACATCTTTCCACCTCACCGTCTTTTCATTCTTTTTGCTAGTCGGGGGATCAGCCCACCGACTATCATTTAACTCATCACTCCTCGGGGATCACCACCGAGGACTTCCAATTGATTCTTTATTCCTCAAGGGATCGGCCACTTGAGGAATCTCAACTCTTTCTTCTATCGGGGATCGCCCACCGATTTGCCTTCGCGGCCGAGGGGAAGATGGGTGCTCAATTTCCCCTCCCGCCTTATCGCCGGGGAGGGGCTAGTGGTTTCCCTGGAAGCCGGGGGACCACCAACTTGAGAACCACTTCTCAAATTCATCGCACCGGCCTCCTCTTTACCGTATTGCATTATTGGCACGAGGTCGTCGGTGCATTGGTCGTTGCTTAAATCGGCGTGAGCGACTTGACCGCCTTTTGGGTTTTTCTCGTAAAACCGGCGATGCCCCGGGGGTCTTGACGCTAGCCGCCGCCCAATTGCCCTATTTGTCTCTCAAGATTTTTTATTGTCCTGCTTTGCTCCTCCAACTTGGTTTCGAAATTGTTGGATTGGGAGGGTCCTTGAGAGTTCTGATGATTTTGAGGGAATGGCTGACTTGGCCGACTTTGGAATGCAGAATTAGAATTGGCGGGCCAATTCTGATTGAACCTTTGTTGTGGATTGGAAAAATTATAGCTTGAGTTCTGATTGTAACCAGGGTTTCTATTGAAGTTCGAATTAGGATTAAATCCCGAAGATTGATTAAACCCTTGGTTTTGGAAACCTGTTCTGGCCAGAGAATTGGTTATTGAATCTCTGATTTGTCTGGCCAGAGAAAGCATTGACTTCCGCATTCTGCCCAATCATGGGACAGAAGCGAGCAGTATGCCCCATGCTGTCACACACTTGGCATGTGATTGGATTATGCTGTCCATAGTCATGAACAGCATTGACTTGCTGAGCAGAGGGGGAAGAAAATTGACATTGGCCGTCCCTATGGCCGTCGACAAAGATGCTTCGCAATACGTAACCCGAGAGTTCGTGGAAACGAAAGAGTCGATTACTCGATTAGGGACAATTTGGGATGTTGTCTCGTCGAGAATTAGCCATTTGCTTTTGCAACACGGCAATCGTATTTTGCATAGTCACTTCCTCGACCTGGGGGAGGAGGAGGAGGTGCTTGAATAGCTTGATAGGATGGGGCATAGTTATATTTGGCAATGTCTTCGAACAATGCCCATCCTTCATCGTGTGTTTTCTTGAGAAATGCCCCACCAGAGGAACTATTGACCATGCCCTTGGTGAGCTCGGTCAATCCGGCGAAGAAAGTATGGACTTGCCTTTGCTTTGGCAAGCCATGATGGGGACACTTTCGCAGGAGAGACTTAAACCTTTTCCACGCCTCAAAGAATGACTCATTTTCCAGCTGACGGAATGTGAAGATTTCGTTCGTACACCGGGGCTGTTTTTGAAGGAGGAAAGTATTGACTTAGAAATTCCTTCTCGAGCTCCGCCCACGTAGTGATGGATTCAAAGGGGAGGAGTGATACCACTCGAGTGCTTCCCCCCGTAAGGAAAATGGAAATAGTTTGAGCTTGATGGCATCATCACTTACACCTTGGATACGGGTAGTACCGCATATTTGCAAGAATGTGTGTAAGTGAGTGTGGGGGTTTTCGATTGATAGCCGTGGAAAATCGATGCATGCCGCATCATCCGAATAAGTCCGGGTTTAAGCTCGAAGTTTGGAGCAGTAATGGTAGGCATGACGATAGCCGGGTTGATGGTGACTGTGCCGGGCATGGCATAGTCGGCCAACGTCCGTCTATCTTCCGCTGCCATTATTACTATTCTTTCGATTTCTCCCGAAAGATATTGCTCAAATCTTTGATCTAGAGCGTTTCCTTCGTCGAAACGAAGTCTCCGCCTATTGGGTCGGACTATGGTCCGCTCGGGGTCAGGGGAATAGATTAGTGGTCCCTTATGACTACGAGTTTGCATAAACCGAACACCAACTCAAGGTGTTGAGCAAGAAAGGATAGAAAGTGACGAAAGGACAGATCAGATAGAGGGAAAGGATAACTAAACCTAGAGGAATCAAAAACTACGAAACTTAACTACGAAACAGAAAAACAGGAAACACCAAAAACGTGTTGAAATCTTCTGAGCCCAAAATGGAAGGGAAAACAGTGGAACGAGCTTTCCGTCGGAATTGGGGTCCTGCGCGACAATCCGACACTCGAGCCGAAAGTTATGGCCAAAATACTATCAAGTGCTAAAACGGACCCTTTTTCCCTAAAATTTGATCGTGAAAGGCGTGGAGTCGATGATTCAACCTAAGAAACCTACCTACGACACTTACCTACGAAAAAAACGAGAAAACCTAATTGAAATAAAAATAAAAAGCGATGGCGAGACGGGACGGACGGGCGTCCAATTAATCGGACGGGCGTCTTCCGGAGAAGAAGAACCGGACGGGCGTTCGGACTAACCGGACGCTCGTTCGGGAGAGCGAATAGATAACGAGAATAGAGCGAGACTTGATTTGGACGAGCGTTCGGTGATGCGGACGTCCGTCCGGATCAATCCGAGACGTAAAGAACGCAAAACGAGTATGAAAACCGAAAAAAAGTATCAAACTAAGAAGCTAAAATTTATACTAAAACGGAAAGAAACACGACGGAAAAACGCACTAAAACGACTAAACTACTAACTACTAAAAAGAACACAAAAGATCTAACCTAAAAACAAGAATTGAAAACAAACAAAAAACAAAAACAAAAACTAGGCAACCGTCCGGTTCCCCGGCAACGGCGCCAAAAACTTGTCACGGATTTTATCTATGCAAAACAAACAAGTAATAAAATTTATAAATCCGGTATTCCCCAAGTGTAGGGATCGTAGTATAGCGATTAATACCGGAGTCGGTCACAGGGAATCGGGGTATCTAGTTCATTAATTTTCCTAAAGTTGTTACTATTATTATTAAACCTAATATAATAGAACGAAAAGATAAAGCGGACAGAGGATTGTCAGTCCAAAGCCAGGAAACGATAATTGCGAACTTAAATCTAAAATAACTAATTCTATTAACTAAAAAGAAAGCAAACTTCTAAGAAAACAACGAAGAACAAGGCACAAAGATAATTTCAATTAATTTTAACGAAGAACAAGCAATGATCCACCTATCTCGCAACTCTCAATTTCTACCCTAGATCGTTTAGTGAAGATTTAATAAAGGTTGTGGTTCACCTATCAAGGGTATGAATTCCTACTCTTGTAGATAATTCGCCTACTAATCTCTCATCTCTCGATCTTAAAGATTAACGCTTCCAAAACAAAGGTGTAAGATTTCTCAATCTAGCAACCTAGAAATTCAACCTATCAACTCTCGTTATTTTTAGGTTAAAAATCTAATCTTCATCATGGTGATCTAGTCTAACAATGATTCTCATCACATTAAACATCACACAGCAACAATCTCTCGATCTAATTGCAAAATAACATTAAGAACATGATAAAGAAACAAGCTTTAAATAAAACTTACAAAACGTCCAAAGTGAAGAAATCGAGTTGCTGAAACAGTTTCACATGCTTGCTCAGGACTGCCTCAGCTCATCCTCAGGATCGAAGAACAGAAAAATAAAATAAAAAAGGAAAACATGGCTCGGTCGACCGAGCAGAGGCACTCGGTCGACCGAGTGTACTTCTTCTCGGTTTTTCGGTCGTTTTTGATCTCTAGGTTAAGTTCTCGATCGTTCTGCCGCATGCCCGTCTTATATAAGTGCTTAAACCGACTTAGGGTTTTAGGATTATCTCTTTTTCCTAAAACAAATAAAACCTAACCCTAGTAAAGATAAAAAAATAGAGATGATTCCAACTTTAGCCTTTTAGAACTCCATGGACGCGAGTTTAAATGATCGGACGCCCGTCCAAGCTTGTATGATTCTTTGAGTTGGCCCGAGCTTGACAAGACGCCCGTCCCATGCAAAAGTGAACGCTCGTTCGGCCTCTTCAAAGCTTCACTTCAACCTTCAACTTGCATCCTCTTCCTTCCATTTGAACTTCAATCAAACATCATTTAGACCTCTTCCATTCCACATTTGTGCACCTAAAAGACGACAAAACCGAGCAAAACGTAAAACCATACAAAATAGATAATAAAACCACGATATTTACTCGATTTTGCATTTTAACTATTCAAAACGTCATTTGCTCAATTAATCGATTATAAGCTCGAATTCTACGAAAAACATCCATATATGGGGAATATTGATATAAAATATATCCTTATAAAACGTACAAAATCACCCTTAACAACTATTGTTAGTCAGCAAACTACTGATAGTCAGCAGACCACAGACCTTGCTGAGTTTGTTTAACTCCTAAAAAGTTTTAAGTGTTAAGTTTATTCACCCCCCTCAAAACTTAACCAAAGCCTTTTCAAGGGACCAAAAATTGGTATCGGAGCAGAGCTTCTGTTCTGAAGTAATCCTACTTGTTGTGCTTGTGAACATTCTTCGAAATTTTTTTCAAGTTTCTGTTTTTCAAAGCTTTGCATCATGGATAACAACCAATATGCTAGAACTATGTTGATGTGTTATCTACATCGTTTTGATGAGTACAAACGTCGTATGCAGGCTTACTTAGCTGCAACACATGATGAGATGATGGATGTACTGACTACTGGACAACTGGAGACCACTAAAGCTATAACTGTGGATAGTCAGACTCAGTATATTCCTAAGCCAAAAGCAGAATGGGGTGCTGAAGATAGAAAAAGAGAAAATCTAAACAATATTGCTATTGATATCATTTACAGAACCTTGGATAGCAATATGTACATGAAAGTGAAGGATTCCAAGACTGCTAAGGAACTTTTGGAAAGATTACAACTAATCTGTGAAGGCACTGATGCTATCAAGAAAAACAAAGTCATTGTAGCCAAAAGAAAGTTCAGGGAGTTCAAAATGAAATCAAATGAATCCATTGAACAAATGGAGTCAAGATTCAATTCTATCATGGATGAACTCACCCTACTGAATGTGATATATTCAAAGAAAGAAATCAATACAAGAATTCTAAAAGCTCTACCAGAAAAAGAGGTTTGGGAAATGAAGGACATTGCCATAGAGGAGTCCAGGAGACAACATGAAGAAGACACCTTCAAATTATTCTCATATCTCAAGTCCTATGAATTCAGTAAGAAGATTGTTCACAATACTGAAAAAAAAGAACCAAAGACTACTGCATTGGCTGCTGCACATAAAGAAGAATCATCAAATGTTCAAGATAATCTGCTGGATGAGATGCAAGAGCAAATAGCTCTACTGAGTAAGAAAATAAGGATGATGAAAACTGGAATTGGAAATTCAAGAAATTTCACCAGGAACTCTAATGAAAGGAAAAAGGAAGATGCCAAGAAAGACAATGACTTCCTATGCTTTCATTGCAAGAAACCAGGACACTTCAAACCTGATTGTCCTGAGTTGAAACAAAGAAGGAACCTAATTATCTCTGCTTCAACTGCAACAAGCCGGACATTGCAGACCTAAATGTCCAGACCTACTGAAGAACAAGAGTCAGCAAAGCAGATCTGGCAAGAAAGCTATGGTTGCTGATGATGAATCAGGATATGAAGTTGAATCAGAAAAAGGAAATGAATCTGATGATACTGCACTTATTGCACATACGGATGATTATGCTTTAATGGCTAATATGGATGAAACAGAGGAGGTATACAATTCTGTATCTATAAACACTCCTGGTGAAAGTGATTGTGAATCTACTTGTGGTTCAAATCCTAAAATTTCTAGGAATGAAGAAACTTTGGATGCCATCCTTAATCAACTGAGGATAATACAATCTGGTTATGAGATTGTGAAGGCTGAAAAAGAGGCTTTTCAAGTAGAAATTCAAAGATTAAATGCTGAATTGAGAATTCTAAAAGGTAAGGAAAAGGATTATGTACAGATTCAACATAAGCCTGATGTACCCTCAGTAGCTACTGAATCTGCTGCACAATCAAGTTCCTCCACTTCATTCAAATCTGGAAAGCCTTATGCAGATAGAATAGGTCTTGGATTTGAAACTCAACAACCTACTAAGGGTGGATCCAGTAAGGCTACTGAAACTAGTACCATGATTGGTCCTAAATTTGTGGCCCCATAAGATCCATCTACCAGTAAGGTTGCTGAGGGAGTAATGTCTACTAAGAATGCTTCAAAGAAGCAATATCAGAAGTCTAAAAAGTCAACAGTACCTAACAAAAAAGGTGAATCCAAAGGTAGGACTGTTGGACCTTCTAGACCTACTGAAAACAGATCTACTGCAAAGTCTGTTGGACCACAAAAGAGCAATAACTAGAAATATTCCAAAGATAATAACCCTAAACCTAAAAATGTTAATCATTCAAGGGATACTTATCTCAGGGGTAAAGGTAGATTGTTCCCTACTGATGATGACTGGAATATTCATGCCCCTACTGCTAGAAACAATAGACATAACCATGAAGCTAGGGTAAAACCTCAGCAGTGGAATCAGCAGTGGACTCAGCAGAGGACTCATGTAAGACCTTAGCAGGGACCTCAGCAGACTCCACATTACAGGGTTCTTCCTAACAGACAGCAACCTAATGGTTATGCTAATGCTTCTAACAATAGAAACAACTTCAAACAACATTATATACCAAAAGGCCAGAAAGCATATATGAATCCTACACAATCAAAGGTTAGATTTTATGGAAATGTAGGATACATATATGAACAAAAGTGCAACACTTTCCAAAGAAGACCTTATGGAAACTTGCCAAGGGTTGTGCTTACAACTAACCACTATGACCCAAACAGCTTTGGTACCTAAAAAGCATTAAATTTATTTTGTAGGGTGTCTGGTACTTTGACAGTGGATGTTCCAGACACATGACAAAGGACAAGCACTGTCTGACAAATTATGATGCAAAAGATGGTCCAAGAGTCAATTTTCGAAACAAGAACACACCAGGATATACAAGAGAATATCGAACACATGTGTGGAATGGACTATCAATCAAGAATGTTGCTTATGTTGAAGGTTTGGACTACAACCTACTGAGCACTGTACAATTCTGTGACATGGGATACAAAGTCACTTTTGACAAAGGCTACTGCATTGTCATTAGTGAAAGAGGTGAACATGTTGTGTTAGCTGGTAGAAGACAACTGAATATGTATGTGATGGATTGGTCTGCTGTAGTTCCAGAAATCTGTCTTATTGTGCATACCAAATCAGAACGGAATTGGTTATGGCATAAGAAATTGAATCATCTCAATTTTGATGATATCAATCAGTTGGTGAAAAAGGAGTTGGTTATTGGTTTAACTAAGATTACATTCAAGAAGGATGGTATATGTGATGCATGTCAGCAAGGTAAACAAACAAAGTCAAGCTTCAAGTCAAAGACCAAACAATCAACAAATAGAGTTTTGGAGTTGCTGCATATGGATTTATTTGGACCAGTAACACCGACAAGTGTAACGGGAAAGAAGTACACTCTAGTAGTTGTGGATGATTATTCAAGACACACTTGGGTAATTTTCATGAACAAGAAGAACGAGACACTTCAAAAGTTACCTGAACTTTTGAAAAGGTTGCAAAATGAGAAAAGTTTGACAGTAGTGAAGATCAAATCAGACAAGGGTACTGAGTTCCTCAACAAAGTCATAAGACAATACTGTGAACAGAATGGTGTGCTGCATCAATTAGCAGCTACTGGAACACCTCAGCAAAATGGGGTTGCTGAGAGAAGAAATAGGACTTTAAAGGAAGCAGGAAGGACTATGATATGTGAAGCATTACTACCTGAAAGATATTGGGCTAATGCTATCAACACAGTATGCTACACACAAAATAGGACCTCAGTAAACAAGAAGCTACTGAAGACACCTTATGAGATCTGGAATGGAAGGAAACCAAATATATCTTATTTCCATCCATTTGGAAGCAAGTGTTTTATCTTAAATCATAATGAACAACTGAAGACTTTCCAACCAAAATCAGATGAAGGAATCCTTTTGGGATATTCTTCAGTTAGCAAGGCATTCAAGGTACTGAACAAGAGGACATTGAAACATGAAGAATCTATACATGTTGTTTTTTATGAACCTAAATTCACTGGAATGAAAGATGATGAAGCTTCAGAACCTGCTGTGAATCAGGAGATCACTGATCCAGAATATGTGGATGTTTTGAAGAAGATAAATGACTTAAAAATCTCTGATTCTGGAAGTAAAGATGTACCTGCTGAAGAACCTGCTGGTAACACTACTGATGCAACAACAGATGCAGTTCAAGGATCTGCTAATCACCCTACTGAAGCAACAGCAGACCCTACTGAAGATGAGGCTCCTGTGAATCAAACAAATCATGATGTACAATGGTTGAGAGACCACCCTGTTGAACAAGTAATTGGCAACATACAGCAAGGTGTAAGGACTAGAAGACAACTAGAAGAAATGTTCTTGTTTTCTATCTCAATTGGAACATAAAGTTGTTGAAGAAGCAATTTCTGATCCAGATTGGATAATTGCAATGCAAGAAGAATTAAATGAATTTGAAAGAAAGAAAGTTTGGATACAAGTAGAGAGGCCTAGTCATGCAAATATTATTGGTACAAAATGTGTTTATAGAAATAAATTGGATGAATCTGGTACCATTGTCAGAAACAAGGCCAGACTAGTGGCAAAAGGCTATTCTCAAGCAGAAGGAATAGATTTTGATGAGACATATGCCCCAGTTGCAAGATTGGAAGCAATAAGATTATTTTTGGCATATGCTGCTCACAAGAACTTCAATGTATACCAGATGGATGTAAAAAAGTGCATTTTTAAATGGCATTTTGGAGGTGGAAGCCTATGTTCAGCAACCTCCTGTTTTTGAAGTTAAAGATTAAGAAAATAAAGTTTACAGACTCAATAAGGCACTTTATGGTTTGAAACAAGCACCAAGAGCTTGGTATGAGACTCTATCTCAATTCTTGGTGAGCAATGGTTTTACAAAGGGAACCATTGACAAGACACTTTTCAGAATCAATGATGGTGACAACACCCTACTGGTACAAATTTATGCAGATGACATAATCTTCGGCTCTGAAAATGATTTATTATGTGAAAAGTTTGGTAATCTCTTGAAAAGAAAATTCCAAATGAGTATGATGGGTGAATTGAACTACTTTTTGGGATTAAAAGTCAAAAAAATGAAAGATGGAATCTTTATTCACCAAACCAAGTATACCAAGGAGCTACTGAAGAAATTTGGTATGGAAAACAGCACCAATGTATCAATTCCTATGAGTAAAAGTATCAGATTGGATGAAGATATAGAAAGCAGAGATGTTGATCAAACTTTATACAGAAGGATGATAGTCAGTCTGATGTACCTATCTACCAGCAGACCTGATATATCCTTTGCTGTAGGTGTTTGTGCACGATTTCAGTCTAAACCTAAGGAAAGTCACTTAATTGCAGTAAAAAGGATTCTCAGATATCTAAAAGAGACTTTGAGAGTAGGAATATGGTATTCAATTGATGGAAGTTTCAAAGTAATATCCTATTCAGATTCTGATTATGCTGGATGCAAAATTGATAGAAAAAGCACCTCAGGAACTTGTCAATTGATGGGAAATAGACTAGTTTCCTAGTTTAGCAAGAAACAAAATTCAATATCCACTAGCACTGCTGAAGCTGAATACATTGCTGCTGGAAGCTGCTATGCACAAGTACTATGGTTGAGACAGCAATTAAGGGATTATGAAATTGAAGAAAAAGAAATTCCCATAATGTGTGACAACACAAGTGCAATTGCAATTTCAGAAAATCCTGTTTTGCACTCAAGAACCAAACACATTGATGTGAGACAGCATTTTATAAGAGATCATGTTGAAAAGAAAGATGTAGTGGTTCGTTACATCCCTACTAAAGATCAACTTGCTGACATCTTTACAAAACCTTTGGCAAGTGAAAGATTTGCTAAGTTAAGAACTGAGCTTGGCATCATCAAAGTTGACCGACATTTTATTTAGTCAGCAGAGTACTGGAATTCACCAAGGGGATTAGTCTTTGTTATGTTGGGTGAGCTCACTTGATAGATTAGTCATTGGTATCAACAATTCTATGTACTTAAACAGTTTGGACAATTGATCAAATGAGGTTGCCAAGGGGATTGGTCTTTGTCATGTTGGGTGAGCTCACTTGACAAATCAGTCATTGGTATTAAACTTCATCTTGTATTATCAGTTGGACATAACTGGACTGCATGAAGATCAACAGAGTACTCATGTCAGCAGGCTGCTGAGCCTTTATTTGATCAGCAGAGCAAATTCGAAGTGACCCTGTTGAGTATTAACTCTACTGAAGATCAAGTTTGTTGAAGTATACGTTACAAGACAGTCAAACTTTAATGAAAGTTAAATACTGAAATCAATGGATATTATTCTTATCCTTTATACTGTGGTTACAATATCCGACGGTTACAACACTTAGTAGGATAAGTTAGTGGGACACGTGGCAACATCACATTTAATCCAAGTTCAATCGTGGTTAAATGCTACAGTATGTGCACAGTACTTGCCGGACAATTTTCTACCACTTTCATTCCTTATATATACAGAGACATACACAGAAGATGCTTACAAGTCTCAGATCGATTTTTTTTTGATTATACACAGTTTAAACACAGATTCAGAAAATTTTCTTCTTCATCTTTTTCATATTTACTTCAATGGCGGACAAAAGTGATGTTCATCTTGGAACAAGCCAAAGTGTTAGAAGTTATGTTACTGATGCTAACAAGACTGAGTTAGCAATCAATATTGGAAGAAGAATCGAAAGGTTTCCTGGACTAGATGATGTTCTAAACATAAGATTGGAAAGCATCTCTTACACCAATGTTATCAATTTCTGGAAGAACATGGTGATAACAGATGACAATGAGGCATTTACTACCACTGTAAATGGCCAGGAGATTGAAATTTCCTCAGACATGCTAAGAGAGGTATTTGGATTTGGACCAGGAAACAATGCCCCAACAAATCCAGAACTGATGAAGTTATCAAGACTAGAGTTTGTTGATAAAATCAAGACCAACAAATCCATACCATCATCCCTGAGTATCAATGTGAAGCATATTGGCATGGAATATAATCTACAGAGTAAGATTATAGCCAAGAACATAATGGGATTCAATGGAAGTCTAGACACACTTTCTGGACCTAAGATAGACATGCTGATGATCATATGCAAGAGTATGAAGTTTGATTGGGCTGGATTCTTTGTGCAATACATGAAGAAGGTGATATCTGAAGATAGAGATAGCACAATGAAGGCCAAGACCAAACCTCTAGGTCTACTGATTCAGACCCTGCTGAATCATCTAAAGGTACCTGATGTTGCACCTGTCAAAATCAACAAGTCTAGGTACAAACCAGAAATCAGTGCTCCTATTCCTGGTTTAGATGATGATGAGGAAGAAGATGAAAGAATAGAAAGTGATGATGATGATGATGATGATGATAAAATGATGGTATGGGCAGGAATTAAGATCAAAGGCTAAACATGATGTGCAACCTGCTGCACCAAAGAAGACTGTGGAGAAGAGGAAGGCTGGTGAAACAAGAAAGATCACTGAGATGCTACTGCCTAAAAGGACAAGACAGTAATCAGTAGACACTGCTGAGTCTACTAAGGTTCAAGTTGATGTTGAGGTTGCTGAGCCTACTGAACCTGATGTAGTTGCAAAGAGAACTGCTGCATATGTTTTAAAAGTACAACTTAAGGAGGATTCAAGAAAGAGGAAAGCTACTGAGAAAGAGCAATTAGAGAAGGAACAACCTGCTAAGAGAAGAAATCAGATTGTGAAGAAGGAAGGATATGGAAAGGGTAAAGAATTGAAGATTCTTGAATCACAAAGAGAGGAGGAAGCAGATGAAGAGATTGAGGAAACCACAGAGGTTGTTGAGGCTGCTGTGAAAGCTGCTGAGGTTGTTATTGAGAATCCTGCTGAAGAAACTTTGGAACCTGTACAAGACCCTGCTGTTCCTGCATTAACTCAGGGGGAACAAGTAGAAGCTGAAGTGGTACATATAGAAGTAGTAGATACACATTTACTAACTGATGAAACTACTGATTTATTTGTATCTGCTACCGAGACTCTAAGTCATGTTGTTGAGACTTTTGGAGGACAACAAGTTGAGCAACCTGATCCCAGAAATCCTACAATGCCCTTTGAAAGGAAAGAGAAGAAATAAAAGAAAGGTCATGTAGATCCTAACTTCCAATTGGTTGCAGACTATTTTCAATGGAAGTTTGGGTACTACAAAAGGCAAAAATCAGCAAGAGAGACAATGTCTGACTTTGAAGAGTGGGCATTTGAAAAGCTAGGAGTGGAGAGTCTACGAGTTTTGGTTGATACTTATTTGTTACAAATGAGGATGCTAGAACTTATTGAAGGAGAAAAGAAGCAAGGAGGTATCATATTTAAAGACCCTGGTAATGCACCTGATAGTAATGATTCATCATCATCAGATTCTGATGATGATCATCCTATGCATCCAGGGGAATCCAGTGGAACTACATTGCCAAGATCTAATGAGGAAACTAGACAGGGGTCTACTGAGCCTAGAGCAGAACAGTCTGCTGAAGGTGGTAGGTCTGCTGAAGGTCAGCAGACTGATAATCTGAATGAGGTACTGGAAATAGCTTACCTTGAAGATTTGGAAACACAAATTGCCATAGCAACATCACTTGAAGAGGCTTTAGTGAACACTATTTCTGATGTTGTCATGGTTGAACAATCCAAGGATAGCTCTGAATATTTAATGAAGTATCAAGACAGTGTGGACACTGATGATGTTTTGGCACAAGCCACTGATATTCTTGAAGAGATAGCTGTAGTGGGTGGTGTGCTAGAAGAAAATATGAATATATTTGTGGACACTACTGAGAAGATGGTGGTTCAGTCTGCTGAGGATCAAACAACAACTGAACAAAGGTCGGAACTGGTGGTTCCAATTACTGAGGATCAAACAGTGTTGGAAAAAGGTTGGAACCTGCAAAGGGATTGGACGAATCCCCTATGCATTTTATAGAGGCTACCGAAGTACAGGCTACTGAAGTACATGCTACTGAAGTACAGATTACTGAAGTACATGATACTGAAGTGAAGGTTACTGAAGGCAAAGATAGTCAGTAGACTGCTGTTGATGATGAGCAGTTATTGGAATATGATTTCAGTGATGAGGAGTTTCAGATGACTGAAGAAGAAGCAGAGGTAGTGCCCCAACAGGCACATGTACCTGTATTTGAAGATATACCTGCTTTGAAGGTAGTACAAGTGCCTGAACCTGCACCTAAACCTGCTCTTGAAGAAATACATTGAGATGTTGTGGAAGAAGGTCCTGAACCCCATGAATGGGACAGGATAAGACCAATAGTTGTTAGGCAACCCAAGGGCTGATGATAATGTTGAACAGCCTGCTGGAGGATTTGCTGGAGGTATGGCTGGAATGATTGGAGCAATCCCAGCATACATTTTGGAGGAGTTGAGAGCTGTAAGGGAAGATATAACCCAACTAAGGACTCAACTGAATATAAGTGAAAGGAGATATGAAGATTTGGTAAATTTGGTGGAAAACAAAGGGAGAACTCCTGAGACAGCTGCATCAAACATTACCCATCTGCATTTTTCAACAAATGACCTACTGAGAGAAGTATCCAAGGTCAAGAGTGAAGCTATCAACAGAAACAAGAACATGAATGAGCAAGTTGCATTATTCCACAAGAAAGTTGATAAGATTGCTGAGGCACCTGACCCTGTTGTACTGGATCCTAAGCTTACTGAAAGGATCAACCTGCTGGAACAGACTATGGAAGGTTGAATCACTGCAGTTGACACTAGAACTGAGATTATGGAAGGTCAACTTGCAAACCAGGTGATTACACAAGAGAGTGTTCATAGCCTACTGAGCCGTTTTATTGATGATGTCAATAAGGGGGAAGAAGGTCAGACAGCAGAAGCAAAGGAAGCTGCAAGGATTTCAAAAAAAATAAATGGGAGGCGGAAATCAATAAATTTAGAAAGCCTGCACCAGGCAGGATACAGTTAATTGGTGATGTTCGGAAAGAATACAAGAAGTTGTACCATGGAAAGAAAATACCCTATGATGGCATGGGTTTCTTTGAAGGACTGAATTCATTTTTGAGACTCAAATTTTGGGAAGTAAGGGTAAAATCCATGAGAGCTTCTAAAGAAGGTGGAAGAGGTGGCAGAGGTGGAAGAGGTCCAAATACATCAGCAAATGACTCTTTGGAAGAATTTAAACACTTCTACTTGGGACAAGGCTTCACTATTCATACCATTAGATTAACTCTACCAGAAGCCTCGAAATGGTGGAAAGAGATACACACCTGGGTTGATTTCTCCACTATGGAAAATCAATGGATGCTAGACATGGTCAAAGAAATAGGGAGTATAAAGAGAAGGTAGAAAGAGACAGAAGAACCTAGTTCAACATACCTACATTTTTTTTATCTTTTGCTGAGTCTAGTTTGTAATCCCTTTGAAAAAAATTGATTTTAATGAAATATCAATGAATTTTGTTCTGTTTTTGTTTTTATCTTTTTGCTTTGCTGTAAGGAGGGTATTGGCATCATCACTAAAAAGGGGAAATTGTTGGACATATTTTAAGTTTCAGTGATAAGTGTCAAACTAACTTTTGTAGAGCAAATACAAAAAGATGTCTAGATTAAATGTATAAGTTTAATAGAGTTTGATTTATGAATAGGTTTGATCAAACAAGCACTGTAAGAAGGCCAGCTGATATTTATCAGCAGACCTGTCTAGGTCAGTAGGGTAACTAGGTCAGTAGAGTGTCTAGGAACCTGCTGAGGGCTGAAGGCTGAGGGTTCAAACTCAGTTATTGAAGGCCAAGGGATCAAACTTAGATATTAAAGTCAAGGATATGAAATAAGACTTTAAGCAAGTCTGTGATGACCTAAACTGATTACATATACCTTGTGTACAAGGTCTAAGTTCCATAAAGTTATATGGTGATTGGAACTTAGTTATAATTAAAAAGGTGTACTCTAACTTCACAATAAAAGGTTAGATGAAAAGCAGTTGACTGAAGTGTGATCAAAGCACAGCAGACTAAAATCAGTCAACAAATATGCACATCAGCAGGCTGATATAATTTAGATGTCTGCTGAATGTAAATCTTGATTTAATCAAATTTGACATTGGAAGATTAAATGGATAAGGATGAAGTACAAGCTTTGAGATTGTCAACAAATCAATGGTCAAGATTAAAGGGACGTTGGTAAGACTCAGAAGATTATCCAATGGATATAAGTCAAAGGGTGGACAGTCAGAAAACTGACAAAAAGCAGACTGACAGTGTCTGTACTAGGAATGGTGACATAAAGCAAATGTCAAATGGAGACAAAACTGAAACGGTTACATTTGAATTTCAAATGTAAGTCACAGGATTCACACCTACAAATAGGGGACTCCTGATTCAGTTACAAGATGAAGAATTAATAATCAATATACAATCCATACGAAGCAATCAAGTTTTAAGAAAGAAATTCACCCTGTTGACATACACCGAGCTTAAAACTACTGATCCAGAAATATCTTCAAGTGTAGCCTGCTATCAAGTTACATCAAGTTTACACTCTTGAAGACCAGAAGCTACTGATCATTTCATCCTGATCAAGGCTTCTGAAAGCTGAATAACTTACTTGATTCAAAGCTTCTTTTACAAGAAGTGTGCTGAAGACAGAGAAGCATCTGTGAGGTGTCAAGAACTGTTGTTTGTGGTGGAGCTGGTGAAGAGGCAATCCTACCCTTCAAGGACTAGTGGAATACTTTGAAGCAGCAATCCTACCAGTTTCAAGTGTTCAGTTTGTGAAGCCATAGTCATTGGTGAAGGACAAACAGTTCAGGGGGTTTTTGTAACAGCAATCTCAAGAATCTCTAGTGAATTTCTCCAACGTCAAAGGAGAAGAGTGGACTGACAGGATTACACCACCTGGAACCACTATAAATCTTGCCTATTTAACTTTACTGCATTTACATTCTGCATATTACTTCATCAGCATACTAATCAAATCAACCTACTGAAACTAGCTACTGAACTACACACACTACACTACTGAGTATCCAATACTTAGTATCATATTTTTAACAACAAGTACTAAGGCTTATTTTAGATATATTCCGCTGCAACTGATTCAGTAACCTTATTGGTCAGCAAACTATTGTTAGTCAGTAGACCACTGACCTTGCTGAGTTTGTTTACCTCCTAAACAGTTTTAAGTGTTAAGTTTATTCACCCCCCCCCTCTAAACTTAACCAAAGCCTTTTCAAGGGACCAAAAAAGTGGTCATAAAACAATATAAGACCATCCGTCTCGAGACGTTGGCCAGCCTGATGAACACACACTGCGTAGGATCGCTCGCCTCAGAATCCTCCTCCGTCTGGCCAGAGGTAGAAACCGGATTATCAGGAAAACTGGTGAACATATACTCAGGAGAAATGTTATAGTTGGTGAAGGACCCCGTAGCGACAAGGCTCTTACGGATATCGGGCCATTGACTCTCGATATCCTTGTCCATATCGGCTATGGACTTCTCCTCATCAACGGCCTCAGGGTTATCGGGTCGGGGTGTCTTGTTCCGTTTCTCACTTTCTTCATCACCCCCCGGTCGACCACGGTACTCTGCACAGGACCCCGAGCCCAGATATCCTTTGCACCGCCAAGCGTAACTTTGTCAGGGGATTAGACCCGCTCAGTAACTATCCTGCGAACCACAGCTTTCCACACCCTCCTCGAGGCACCCCCTGGGACGGTCCAGGTTGCATCAGTACCATCTCCTCGCTGACGCTAGCTGTCCGACTAGAGTTTGACTCCTCACCGCTCCTCGAAGCATAGCCGCAGACACCGTCATGTTCATCTTCGCCGCTCTGAGACATCCTGCAAAACAAAGGATGAGGCGGATAAGTCATCACCAAGGACGATTGAAGTCAGGCCAAGATGAATCACTTTTACCTTGACTCCCCGTATTTCGTTTCATACGAGGACGGAAAACCCCAAAAATAATGGGTAGCAACCCCTAAAGGAAACACTCAGAACCCAACGACAATGGCTCAAGGGGATAGACCAAAAGACTGGAGACTCTGAGATGAAGGCTAAGGACGAAAGGAGGCATCCATGAATCCAGGCCCGGGAAAATTCCGACATACGACATAATCGGAAAGAAATGAAGAGCACACATGAAATTATCCACAGGGCATGAAAAATTGGAAAGAGGAAGCGGTTTTACCTGACAATCGATTGGAAATATGGAAGAAATAGAGAAGCTCGGCATGGACTGTCAAAACTTCGCCGAAATCGTCTCGCCGGTAAACCTCTGCTACTAAGCCGGTTGCAAGAAATCGCCAATAAAATTGAAAGCCTGAAAGTGTTTAGGTCAAGGGTACAACCCTCTTTATAGGCATGGAGGAACAAATCCAACAGCCGAAATCATGCGATCCAACGAATGATATCAAAAGGTGGGAATTCCGAGTTTTGAATTCCCAAATTCGTCATCATTACAGCGCAGTTAACGAAAGGACTACGTCTAGTCAGAATTGCGGCGAGTCACATCAATCGTCACTCCAAATACAGTTGGAAACACCTGGAAAGGACAAAGGGGCTGACCCCAGGCCAACCATCAACTCGGCTAAGGGTCAAAGACCCAAAAAAGGCCGAATCTTAAAAAGTCTAGGCTATCCGCCACCTCACGACTTCAAATCGGCTAGGGATCAAAAATCCCAAATTGTCCAAATCAAGACGAAGCCAAGGCTGTTCCCCAATTTACGGCTTCGCACCGGCTATGGGTCAAAGATCCCAAAGAAGACAAATCCCACGGAGTCAAGGCTGTCCCCCACTTTACGACTCCGTGTAGGCCAGGGACCAGAGGTCCCAAATAGGCAAAATCTCAAGAAGTCTAGGCTATCCGCCACCTCACGACTTCAAATCGGCCAGGGATCAAAGATCCCAAATCGGCCAAATCAAGACGAAGCCAAGGTTGTCCCCCAATTTCCGGCTTCGCACCGGCTGTGGGTCCAAGACCCCAAAGAAGCCAAATCCCACGGAGTTAAGGCTGTCCTCCACTTTACGACTCCGTGTAGGCCAGGGACCAAAAATCCCAAATAGGCCAAATCTTCAGAAGTCTAGGCTATTCGCCACCTCATGACTTCAAATCGGCCAGGGGTCCAGGACCCCAAATCGGCCAAAACAAGACAAAGTCGAGGCTACGCGCCAGTTCATGACCTCGAGCCGGCTAAGGGTTAAAAGACCACAAATAAACCGCTCGGCATAATCCAAAGCGTCTAAGGCCACATACTTGATCAGGCCATCTCCTCAAGCTAGGGGTTTACTCCCTACCCGACACCTCAAGGTGTTACGAGTACGGAGTAAGGGGCCATTGATAGGTCGGCACCGCGATGTGGCCGCAAACCCGCTCGGCGACCCAGGGAGCTCCTCCGAGGAACGGCGAGTAGGGGGCCAAATGAACGACCCTCGAGATAATAACAGCGCCAAGGACAACTGGTGATAGGTCCGTGAGAGGCTCTTCACCCACCCAGGACAAATGGAGAACACAAGCCGACGACACGACTAATGACTAATGATGCACAACGTAAGCCCAAGAGCCCGAGCCGCCACCGCCATAGACACGGTCCGCTTGGCCACCGCCGAATTGGCTGTACTATGTCCTTAATTGTAAATATGTCGAACTTAGTCGGTTAGTTACCCTATAACTAGGGCTCCAAATGTAATCTAAAAAAGAGGTTAATTTTATAAAAGAATACTCTACCAAATTCTCTACTCAACTACTGTTATATTGCATCTTCATCACTTTCATCACTGAGCACACCGGACCACCGTCCACCACCACGATCACATACTATTCATAGCTAGATATCCTCCACAAACAACCGCTGAATAACCCGAGATAATTTAGACGTTATCACATAGTGTGACACTTAACAGTGTAAGTGGGTTAGTCTAACATACGCATTCTCTAATACACGTCCACGTACAGTCCAAGTGTAACTACACTTCGATAGACGAGATCTATCCCTGCCCTTAAAGACATAAGACATCTAATACGTGCTAGTATGTACGTACTAGCAATGCCCTATTTAATAGTACATCAGCCTAGAGACGTTTAAGTATCAAACTTATTAAAGTGATTAGAGATCTCATCAACCATAATCGCCTATCATGGTTTCTCTATCAAAGCTTAATACTAAGGACGTTATCATATAACAATTCATAATTGGTTCTTTAAAGGAACAAATATATGACAACAGAAAAGCCATTTATTATATATGTATAATCATAAAGAAATAGTAGAAATGATCCGACCCGGTCGGATCCGGTCCAACCCGATTGGGTGTAAGACACTATTTCAACACTAAGAATATAGTTGTGTTGTATCTAGAGAAGTCATCAACAATAAGAATGCAATCTTCAGTGGTATCATGCGTTGTACCACTGAGTATTTTGTCTGTGAAAGATTACAAACACATCAACTAAGGGTGTGTTTGTGTCTGAATGAACATAACACGTAAGCATGCTAAGAATGGTTAATTGACAAGTAAAGTAGGAATGATAAGTAACTTAACAAGTACGTGCAAGATACACAATTGTAATTGAAATAGGTAGTTGGGCATGTTTTATGCATTGACACAAAAATATATTTTTAAGTAGTTTCTTCATGCTTTAAATATTTAAACTATTTTATAAACTGGATAAATGAATTCATGTCATTTCTCCTAGCTTATACTACCTCTGACCCAAAATATAAGTCTGTTTAGATTATTTATTTTGTCTCATAATGTAATTCCGTTTAGATAACCAATGAAGCATTTATTATATTTTTTCTCATTTTACCCCTCATTTATTATTTACCTACCAGCTTTTTACTACTTTACATTAATAATACTCAAGGTCCAATCCTTTTTTATTCTCTCTATCTGGATTGGTCCATCATTGATGACATCAAGCATTTCCTCATTAGTGGCTGCAAGATCAATATCCTTATTTTATATTCATCAAAAATATTGACATTGAACACAGGTATGTTAGACATGAAATTTGAGAAGTCCATAGTTACAGATAAAAGAACAATATATTAATATAGAAAGCACAGATTTAAAAATACTTTGAAAATATGTGATCTCCTTGTTACTAGATATCAGATCTGAACAGATTATGATACTAGGAACACTGCCCCGATACCAATTGTTGGTCCCATAGAAGGGTAAAAGCATATTCAAAAACACTTCTTGATTTAAAAGCTTTTGGGCAGCGGATAAGTCCCTTCTTAAAAACTGGTTCAAAGTAGATTATGCACACACACAGATTATGAATAGAATGCAGTAAGTAAGTGTTGTAAAGTAAAGTGATGTAAGTAAATGAACATAAAGGTTTATAGTGGTTCAGGGTGGTGTAATCCCTTAATCCACTCTTCTCATGTGATGATTGGAGGAATTCACTATTGTTTTTCACCAATACAATAGTTAGATTGTCCTTGGCTACACAAGCTTCACAATCTCCAAGACTATCACTCATTGGCTATAGATGCTTCAGTGACTCAGTCTTCAACACACTGCTCCTTGGAAACAAATCCTTCAGCAGCTATCACAAGGGGTTGCAACTCTTTCTCAGATATCTCTGATTCAATTGCCGCAAACTGTTGTGAATTGGTTTCACGGATTTTTTGATCAATCTCAGTGCTTGATGTAGATTTGTGCTCCGAATGCCGTGTTGATCACTAGATGTGTTCTTTTAGATTCAGAAAGAAGGTTTAAGAAATTGACAGAGTTTCTGCTTGTTCTTGTTTATTCAAATTGTTGTTTTGTCTGTCTGTCAATGCCTTCTATTTATAGCCTTGCTAATCCCTGATTTAAAAATCCGTCTGTTGTCTATTTAATGTGGAGAATAATCCTTGATTTTATTCTTGATTCCTCCTGATTTTATTATCCTTGATTTCAGTGATCCGGATTTTCTTCAAATGTTTATCATAAAATCCGTCCTTGATTGATTATGAATTAATTTCTTGATCTCTTTGTTTCCCACATTCTGAATAAGTATAGATGGTATATCTTACTCTGCTGTTCCTTCACTTGACTGCTGCTTGACCGGTCAAGTGACTCTGCTTTCTTCACTGCTATTTCTTACTTAACTGGTAGATAATTTACTTTGCCGGTTTACTGCTATCTTTGATTTCTTTGATCTTTCAAGCATTTCTTGCACTTCACTGACCTTGATTTGTATGAGATCAATGTACACCATATTTATAAAATGAGATTTCATCACTTGTAGTATAACTTAGACTTATCCAAGGTCATCACAGACTTCCTTGGTTATAAGTCAATCCACGTGTCTTTATGCTTCTTTGCTAGTACTTAGCTGCCATTACTCTGCCGGATTTCTATTTCACTTAGCCATCCTACCAACTAGTACAATACTTGTCTGAATAAACTTATACAACATGTCAGACTCTAAGTAAAGACTTATACGGAGATTTCTAACTTATTTCAGGCTTGCTATAAAAGCTAGTATGGCCATCATCAAAACACAATAAAATGTTCCTAAAAGATCTTCCTTAGTGTCTTATGTTAGGTTTTATGCCCGAAAGACAATTGTAAATGTTTTATTTAAATAAATGACAGAATTTATTTCATCTTATTTATATGCATTTAATGCCTATATTAATACACTACAGAAAACCCTAAGTATATTCATTATGTAATCACATAACTCAGTGTATGGCTATACACACGAGGATTGAGTTTGTGAAATATACTTAAAATTAACATAGTCCATAGCGTTTATTAATCTGAGTACGGGTCTCTAGATTAATATGCTAATAATGTGCCCAGAACACTTTAGGTGTGACAGTCTTATCCGGACTGTCGGTAATAGGGTACCTAGTGGGGCATTTATAGGGCTGGACCGATTTGACTTGAGTTCTCGATAAAATTCCATAATCGAGAAGTCTTATCGAATCACAAGATGATCATATATGGATTAATCTCAATCCTGAGTGATCACAGTCTGCTGCTTAGTCCAAAGTAGGGTTTGATGTGTTAGTTAAGGATCACTTCGAAGTATGTGGTCTAACACTTCTCGTTGGCACTATTCTGGAATAAGTGAGTAGTCTGTGACTTCACTGATGTGGAATCCATTATGTTGGACTTATTTTTAAGTTTTAGTGATGAGTGCCAGACTAGCTGTTATAGAGCAAAGGCAAAAAGATGTCTAGATCAAATGTATAGGCTTATTAGAGTTTGATCTTTGTATAGGTTTGATCAAAAAGCACTGTAAATGGCCAGCTGACTTTCATCAACAGACCTGTCTATATCAGTAGGGTACCTAAGTCAGTACACTAGTTTAGGAACCTGCTGAAGACTGAAGGGTGAGGGCTCAAACTCAGTTATTGAAGGCTAAGGGGTCAAACTTAGTATTTAAAGACAAGGATATGGAATCAGAATTTAGGGAAGTCTGTGATGACCTAAACTGATTACATATACCTTGTGTACAAGGTCTAAGTTCCACAAGTTAAGTGGTGATTGGAACTTAGTTATATTCAAAATGGTGTAATCTAACTTCATAATAAAAAGTTAGATATAAGAGAAGTCAGCTGCAGTGTTTTTATAAACACAGCAACTTTGGATCAGCTGACTGAAATGTATTTCAGCAGACTCACAATCACAGGAACCTGCTGAACACATATTTTGGATTTAATCAAAGGTTATATTAGAAGATTACAAACAAAAGGACAGATAACAAGTCTTGTTTTTGTCAACAAATCAATGGCCAAGATTAAAGGGACGTTGGAAAGAAACAGATCTTTATCCAATGGATACAAGTCAAAGGGTGGACATACTGAAAATTGTCAAAAAAGCATTCTGACAGTGTCAGTATTATGAACAGAGACAGAAAGCAAGTCAAGATTGGACAAATCTGAAACGGCTATGTTTGAATTTCAAACATAAGTCACAAGGATTCCTACCTATAAATAGAGGACTCCTAATTCAGATACAAAGGTTGAAAATTGAGGAAAAACAACAGATAATCTTAAGCTTCAGTTTCTTATCAAGAAAACACCCTACTAACCCTACTGAACATAAAGCTACTGATCTAGTCAAAATCTTCAAGTGTAATCTGCTATCAAGCTACATCAAGTTTACACACTTGAAGACCTTAAGCTGCTGATCATATCATCCTGATCAAGCTGCTGAAAGTTGAATCACTTACTTGATTCAAACTTTCTTTTATAAGAAATCTGCTGAAGACAGTGAAGCATCTTTGGGTGTCAAGGACTGTTGTTTGTGATGGAGCTGGTGAAGAGGCAATCCTACCCTTCAAGGACCAGTGGAAGACTTTGGAGCAGCAATCCTTCCTGTTCCAAGTGTTTAGTTTGTGAAGCCATAGTTATTGGTGAAGGACAAGCAACTTAGGGATTTTTGTAACTGCTACCTCAAGGATCTCTAGTGAATTACCTCCAACATCACAGGAGAAGAATGGACTGACAGGATTACACCACCTGGAACCACTATAAAAATTGCCTACTTACTTTCTGCATTTATATTCTGCATTTAGTACATTTAGCACATCAATCTACTGGACTAGCAACTGAGTCACACACATACACTACTGAGTATCTAATACTTAGTATCATATTTTAAACAACAAGTAATAAGGCTTAATTTAAATATATTCCGCTACAACAAATTCAGGAAAGTCAATAGTCAGCAGACTATTGAGTGTCAGCAGACTACTGAGCTATCAGCAGGCTGCTGAAGTTGCTGAGTTTGTTAACTCCAAAAGTTTTAAGTGTTAAGTTTATTCACCCCCCCCCCACTCTAAACTTAACCAAATCCTTTTCAAGGGACCAACTATTGGTATCAGAGCAGTGCTTCTGTTCTGAAGTAATCCTACTTGTTGTGCTTGTGAAAATACTTTGAAAACTTTTTCAAGTTTCTGATTTTCAAAGCTTTGCATCATGGATAACAACCAGTACGCTAGAACAATGTTGATGTGTTCTTTAGATCGTTTTGATGAGTATAAACATCGTATGCATGCTTATCTAGCTGCAACACATGATGAGATTATGGATGTGCTGACTGATGGACCACTAGAAATCACAAAAGCTATAACTGTAGATAATGAAACTCAGTACATTCCAAAGACAAAAAGAGAATGCACTGCTAAAGATAGAAAAAGAGCAAACCTCAACAACATTGCTATTGATATCATATACAGAACTTTGGATAGCAATATATACATGAAGGTGAAAGATTGCAAGACAGCAAAAGAACTTTGGGATAAGTTGCAATTAATCCGTGAAGGCACTGATGCAATCAAGAAGAACAAGATCAGTGTGGCTAAGAAGAAGTTCATGGAGTTCAAAATGAAACCAAATGAAACTAAGATTCAAGGTAATCATGGATGAACTCACCCTTCTGAGTGTGAAGTACTCACAAGAAGAAATCAATTCAAAAATCTTGGAAGCATTATCTGCAAAAGAAGTTTGGGAGATGAAAGTGACTGCCATAGAAGAAATGAGAAGTCTACATGAAGAGGACACCTTCAAATTGTTCTCAGATCTCAAGGCATATGAATTCAGTAAGAAACTTGTACCTGATACAGAAAAAGAAGAACCAAAAACCACTGCATTGGCTGCTACACATCAAGAAGAAACATCAGGAGCTCAAGATGATCTACTGGATGAGATGCAAGAGCAAATTGCCCTACTGAGCAAGAAAATCAGAATGATGAAAACTGGAAAGGGTTTTCCTAGGAATTTCACAAAGAAATTTAATGAAAAGAAGAAGGAGGAATCCAAGAAAGACAATGATTACCTGTGTTATCATAGCAAAAAACCAGGACACTTCAAACCAGACTGTCCTGAACTAAAACAGAAAAAGGAACCTGATTATCTTTGCTTCAATTGCAAGAAGCCTGGACATTTCAGACCTGATTATCCAGACCTACTGAAGAGCAAAAGCCAACAAAGAAGATCTGGCAAGAAAGCTATGGTTGCTGAAGATGAATCATGATATGAAGTTGAATCAGAAAAGGGAAATGAATCTGATGATACTGCACTTGTTGCTGATATGGATGATTATGCTTTAATGGAAAATATGGATGAAACAGAGGAGGTATACAATTCTGTATATATTAACACTCCTACTGGAAGTGATTGTGAATCAACTTGTTGTTCAAATCCAAAAAATTCTGACAATGAAGAAACTTTGGATGCCATCCTTAATCAACTGAGGATAATACAATCAGGTAATGAGATTGTGAAGGCTGAAAAAGAAGCTCTTCAAACAGAAGTTGAAAGATTAAAAGCTGAGTTAAGAATTCTCAAAGGAAAGGAAAAAGAAGTTGGAGAGAATCAAAGATAAGTCCGTTGTACATTCGATAGAGCCGCCGAATCGTCGAACAATCTTGTTCCTCCACCGCATTCAAATCGGAAAGCCTTATGGTGATAGAACAGGCTTTGGATTTGGAACTCAACAATCTAATAAGAGTGGATCCAAGTAAGGTAACTGAACCTAGAACCAGAATTGGTCCTAAGTTTGTGCCTGCACAAGATCCAACTCCCAAAAAGGTTGCCGAGGCAGTAAAGCCTACTGAGAAGACTTCAAGGAAGCAAAATCAGAAGTCAAAAAGGTCAACAACACCTAACAAAAAGAACAAATCCAAAGATAGGACTGTTGTACCTTCTAGACCTGCGGATAGCAGACCTGCTACCAAGTCTGCTGGACCACAAAAGGGTAAATATCAGAGATATTCCAAGGATAAGAATCCTAAACCTAAAAATGTCAATCATTCAAGGGATACTTATCTCAGGGTGGAAAGGTAGATTGTTCCCTACTGATGATGATTGGAATATTCCTGTCCCCACTGCTAGAAACAACATATATAACCATACTACTAGGGTAAAACCTCAGCAATGGAATCAGCAGAGACCTCAGCAGACTCCATATTACAGGGCTGTTCCTAACAGACAGCAAACTTATGGTTATACTAGTGCTTCTAACAAAAGAAATCACTACAAACAGCACTATATACCAAAAGGCCAGAAAGCATATATGAGTCCAACACAACCAAATGTTAAACCTTATGGATGTGTGGAATACATGTATGAGCAAAAGTATGATACCTTTCAAAGAAGACCTTATGGAAATTTACCAAGGGTCATGCTTACCACTGACCACTATGGACCCAAACAATTTTGGGTACCTAAAATGCATTAACTTTGTTTTGTAGGGTGTCTGGTACTTTGACAGTGGATGTTCCGGACATATGACAAAGAATAAGCATTGTTTGTCAAACTATATAGATATATATATATATAGATATATATATATATAGATATATATATATATAATACGTATATATATATATATATATATGTATTTATACTAATTGCATAAAAATGAAAGAAAGCAATAAAAGAAAAACGGAAACGAAATTATATTAAAACGATAACTAGTCGGGTTATTACACCGACATTATAACTACATATATATCTAATTTATAGTGGCACACTCCCCCAACAACTTGGGATTTTGGTAAAATAAAGAAGGAAAAGATGGAGAAATGAGGGGAATAAGGGGGCAAGGTTTGTTAATGGATATGGAGGGGTATTTATAGGGAGATATATATATATATATATATATATATATATATATATATATATATATATATATATATATATATATATATATATATATATATATATATATATATATATATAAAAGAGCACTTGCGTTGGATTTGTTAGGAAGTTTGTTAGAAGGTGGGTTAATGATGAGTCCCCACGGGACTCGATATATATATATGAATTATCAACCTCATTCTCATATATATATATATCACATCCTCACATGCGATAACCCACATGCACTAATACCAAAATTCAAACCGAGAAGGTCGACATCTAAATAAAAAAGATAAAACCTAGGCCCAAGCCTTGGTTCACTTACAAGAAACGGCGCCAATTTTTTATGAGAGAAAAAATACACCCACTAAAATATTGGGAAGAAATTTTTGATGGGGCAAGGTTTGTTAATGGATATGGAGGGGTATTTATAGTGGAGTGTTTATACTAATGCGAAAAAGTAAAGATTATTATAACGAGTTTAACTAGGTGATTAAAAAGCATATATATATATATATATATATATATATATATATATATATATATATATATATATATATATATATATATATATATATATATATAAGAATATAAAAGAGTCAATCTAACACATGTAACAAAACGAAAGAAAACAAAACCCACACCACATAGCACAACATAAAATAAAGAAGGAAAAGATGGAGAAATGAGGGGAAGAAGGGGGCAAGGTTTGTTAATGGATATGGAGGGGTATTTATAGGGATATATATATATATATATATATATATATATATATATATATATATATATATATATATATATATATATATATATATATATATATATATATATATAAAAGACATGCGTTGGATTTGTTAGGAAGTTTGTTAGAAGGTGGGTTAATGATGAGTCCCCACATGTCCTTGCACCCACATGCACCATTAGGAGAAATGTGACAAAGGATGGTCCAAGAGTGAATTTTGGCAACAAGAACATACAAGGATACATAAGAGGATATGGCACACTTGTGAGAAATGGATTAACAATCAGGAATGTTGCATATGTGGAAGGACTGGACTACAATCTACTGAGCACTGGACAATTTTGTGACATGGGTTACAAGGTCACTTTTGAAAAAAACACCTATATTGTTAGGTGATCAAGTTGTGTTGGCTGGAAGAAGACAACAAAACATGTATATTGTGGATTGGTCTATTGATGTTCCAGAAACTTGCCTGATTGTGCATACCAAGTCAGAATTTAATTGGTTATGGCATAAGAAGTTGAATCATCTAAATTTTGATGACATCAATCAGTTGGTGAAGAAGAAACTGGTGATTGGTTTACCTGAGATCACATTCAAGAAGGATTCTATATGTGATTCTTGTCAGCAAGGTAAACAAACAAAATCAAGCTTCAAGTCAAAAACAAAGCAATCAACAAAAAGAGTTTTGGAGCTGATGCACATGGATCTTTTTGGGCCAGTAACACCAACAAGTTTAACAAGAAAGAAGTACACTTTAGTAGTTGTGGATGATTATTCAAGATACACTTGGGTAGTATTCATGAACAAGAAAAGTGAAACACTTCAAAAGATGCCAGAACTTTTGAAGAGATTGCAAAATGAGAAAAGTTTGACAGTAGTTGAAGATCAGATCAGATAAGGGTATTGAATTTCTCAACAAAGTTACAAGAGAATATTGTGAGCAAAATGGTATACTACATCAACTTGCTGCTGCTGGTACACCTCAGCAAAATAGGGTTGGTGAAAGAAGAAATAGGACTTTGAAAGAAGCAGGAAGGACTATGATTTGAGAAGCATTATTGCCTGAAAGATATTGGGCTGAAGCAGTTAATACAGCATGCTATACACAAAATAGAACCTCAGTGAACAAGAAGTTGCTGAAGACACTTATGAGATTTGGAATGGAAGGAAACCAAATATATCTTACTTTCATCCATTTGAAAGAAAAGGTTTTATTTTAAAGCATAAGGAACAATTAAAGACATTCCAACCAAAATCAGATGAAGGAATCTTCTTGGGATATTCTTCTGTCAGCAAAGCATTCAGGGTACTGAACAAAAGGACACTGAAACATGAAGAAACAATACATGTTGTATTTGATGAACCTAAGTTCACTGGAATGGAAGATGAAGATTCAGAACCTGTTGAGAATCAACAAGTCACTGATCCAGAATGTGTTGATGTTTTGCAAAGATTTAATGACTTAAAGGTCTCTGACTCTGTCCCTGCTGAACACCCTGCTGATAACACTACTGATGCAACAACTGAAGCAGTTCAAGGATCTGATGAACCCCATGTTGAAGCAACAGCAGACCCTACTGAAGATGATGTTCCTGAGAATCAATCTAACAAAAATCCACAATGGTTAAGGGATCACCCTGCTGAGCAAGTTATTGGCAACATACAACAAGGTTTAAGGACTAGAAGACAATTAGAAGCAATGTTTACATGTTTTCTATCTCAAATGGAACCTAAAGTTGTTGAAGAAGCAATATCAGATCCAGATTGGATAATTTCTATGCAATAAGAATTGAATGAATTTGAAAGAAATCAAGTTTGGACACTAGTGGAAAGGCCTAATCATGCAAATATAATTGGTACAAAATGGGTATACATAAACAAATTGGATGAATCTTGTACCATTGTGAGGAATAAGGCTAGACTAGTAGCAAAAGGCTATTCTCAAGCAGAAGGAATAGATTTTGATGAAACATATGCCCCTGTTTCAAGATTGGAAGCTATAAGACTATTCTTGGCATATGCTGCTTACAAAAACTTCAAAGTATATCAGATGGATGTCAAAAGTGCATTTTTGAAAGGCATTCTGGAAGAGGAGGTCTATGTTCAGCAACCTCCTGGTTTTGAAGTCAAATATCAAGAAGATAAAGTGTACAGACTCAATAAAGCACTTTATGGTTTGAAACAAGCACCAAGAGCATGGTATGAGACCCTATCTCAATTCTTGGTGGACAATGGTTTTACCAAAGGTACCATTGACAAGACTCTTTTTAGAATTAATGAAGGAGACAGCACCCTGCTGGTACAGATTTATGATGATGACATAATTTTTGGTTCTGAAAATGAATTGTTATGTGAGAAGTTTGCTAATCTCATGAAAATTAAATTCTAAATGAGAATGATGGGAGAAATGAACTAATTTTTGGGTTTGCAAGTCAAACAAATGCAAGATGGAATCTTCATTCATCAAACCAAGTACACCAAGGAGCTGCTGAAGAAGTTTGGTATGGAAAACAGCACCAAAGTATCAACTCCTATGAGTACAAACATTAGATTGGATGAAGACAAAGAAGGCAAAGATGTTGATCAGACTTTATACAAAAGGATGATAGGCAGTCTGATGTACCTTACTACCAGCAGACCTGATATATCCTTTGATGTAGGTGTTTGTGCAAAATTTCAATCAAAACCTATGGAAAGTCATTTAGCTTCAGTCAAAAGAGTTCTCAAGTATCTAAAAGAAACTTTGGATGTAGGAATTTGGTATTCAAAAGATGGAACCTTCAAGGTTATATCCTACTCAGATTCTGATTATGCTGGATGCAAAATTGATAGAAAAAGCACCACAGGAACTTGTCAGTTTATGGGAAATAGACTAGTTTCTTGGTTTACCAAGAAATAGAATTCAATATCAACTTCCACTGTTGAAGCTGAATACATTGCTGTTGGAAGCTGATGTGCACAAATACATTGGTTAAGACAACAGTTAAGTGATTATGGGATTGAAGAAAGAGAGATTCATATAATGTGTGAAAACACAAGTGCAATTGCAATCACAGAAAATCCTATTTTGCACTCAAGAACCAAGCACATTGATGTGAGACATCACTTTATAAGAGTTCACGTTGAAAAGAAAGATGTGGTCATTCTTTACATCGCTACTGAAGATCAACTTGCTGATATTTTCACAAAACCATTGGACAGTGAAAGATTTGCTAAGTTAAGGACAGAACATGGAATTATAAAAGTTGACTGATACACCTATGATCAGCAATGTACTGGAATTCACCAAGGGGATTAGTCTTTGCTATGTTGGGTGAGCTCACTTAGCAGATTAGTCTTTGGTATCAACAATTCCATGTACTTATTTATGTTTGGACAATTGAGCAAATGAAGTTGCCAAGGGGATTGGTCTTTGTCATGTTGGGTGAGCTCACTTGACAGATCACTCATTGGTATTAAACTTCATCTTGTATTATCAGTTGGACAAAATAAGAAGAAATTGTAGATCAGCAAAGTGACTTTGTCAACAGGTTGCTGTAACATTTTATCAGCAGACTGCTGAGCCAAGTGTACTGATGGCAAAGTCTGCTGAGGCATACGTTACAGTCAAACTTTAATAAAGTCAAAAAGCAAAAGACCGGGATATTTATCTTATCTTTATAACCGCAGTTACACGATCGAACGGTTACAACTCTTTATGGATAAGTTATGGGCCACGTGTCAAGATCTCATTTATTCATATTTGATCGTGGTTAATGCTACAGTACGTGTACAGTGCATTATCTGACACTATCAACTACCAATCCCTATATATATATAGACATATACACAGAGAATCCTTACAAAACTCAGATTGATTTTCTCTGCAAACATACCATGTGAACACAGATTTGAAAGCTATCTTCTTCATCTTATTCTTCAAAAATGGCAGATAAAGATGATGTTCATATCAGAACAAGCCAAAGTGTGAGAGGCTTTGTTGTTGATGCTAACAAAATTGAGTTAGCTATCAATATTGGTTGTAGAATTAGAAGAGTTGATGGATTGGAAGATGTTCTGAATATCAGACTGGAAAGGATATCTTACACAAATGTTGTTAGTTTCTGGAGAAACATTGTGATAAGAGATAGTAGAGAGGCGTTTACTACAACAGTAAATGGCCAGGAGATTGAAGTTTCCTCAAACCTGCTGAGGGAAATTTTTGGTTTTGCACCTGTACAAGATGCTCCAACTAATCCAGAGGAAATGGGACTGTCAAAATTGGATTTTGTTGATAGAATAAAGACCAATGATGCTGTTAAATCAACACTGGGCATCAATGTGAAGCATATAGGAATGGAGTACAACCTGTTGAGTAAGATAATAGCAAAGAACATCTTAGGACTCAGTGGAAGCCTGGATACTTTATCAGGACCCAAGATTGAACTATTAATCATCATTTGCAAAAACATGAAGTTTGATTGGGCTGGATTCTTTATCCATTATATGAAGAAAGAAATAACAGAGGAAAGAGAAGGGACAAGAAAATCCAAGGCCATACCTTTGGGATTGATGATTCAGGCCCTGCTGAATCACTTGGGGATTCCTGATGTTGCACCTGAGAAGATAAACAAATCCAGATACAAGAAGGAGATTGGCTATCTCATCCCTGGTTTGGATGATGATGAAGATGTGGATGCTGAAGCCACAGAAAGTGATAATGATGGAGATGATGGTGCTGGTGGTGAGCAGGTTAAGAAAGTTGTTAAACTTGCTGCACCCAAGAAGGTTTCTGAGAAGAGGAAGGCCACTGACATCTGAAAAATCACAGAGATGTTACAGCCAAGGAAAACAAGGAAACAGACTACTGAGTCTACTGAGGGTCCAGTTGAAATTGAGGTTACTGACCCTGCTGTCACAAAGAAGAAGACTGCTGCTGATATTTTGAAAGAGCAACAGAAGGCAGATAGTAGAAAGAGGAAAGCTGTTGAAGTTGAATCTGAGCAAATTTCCAAGAGAATGAAGGAAATTGCACAGAAAAAGAAGCATGGTAAGGGAAAACAGTTGAGGATTCTGGAGGCTCAAAGGGAAGAAGAAGAAGAAGCTATTGAAGCTGAGCCCTTAACAACTATTAAGCCCAATAAGATTGAACAGGTTGTTGTTGAGCAACCTACCGGAGAATCACAGCAGACTGCTGCACCTGAGCCTGCTGTAGAAGTTGTTGAATCCTCTCCTCTAAAGGCTACTGAGCCTACTGAAGATACATAAGTTGTTGTTGAGCAACTTCCTGAAGACCCACAGCAGACTACCGAGTCTGCACCTGCCGTGGACATTGATTTAACTGTACAAGACCCTGCAAATTCTGCAAAAGTTCAGGGGGAAGAGCAGTCTGCTGCTAACCCTGCTGATGAGCATGTAAGTCAGGGAGAACCAAGTGTAGAGCAGATTGAGGTGGTAGTACAAATGTACAACCAGAAGAACCTACTGACCTAGAAGCATCTGTTGAAGAAACTCTGAATCTACTTGTTGGGACCTTTGGAGGTCAGCAAAGTGGACAGACAGCTCCCAGAAAGCCAACCATGCCCTTTGAAAGGAAAGAAAGGAAAAGGAAGGAAGGGTATGTTGATCCTAAGCTCCTGCTGGTTGCCAACTACTTTCAATGGAAGTTTGGATATTACAAGAAACAAAAATCAGCAGCTGAGCCTATGACAGACTTTGAGGAGTGGGCTTTTGAAAGTTTAGGAGTGGAGAATTTGCTTGATTTGGTTGATACTTCTTTGCTGGAAATGAGACTGGTGGAACTCATTGATGAACAAAAGAAGGAAGAAGGTATCAAATTCAATGATCCTAGAGACGGAGAAGAGAGTGATGATTCATCATCATCTGACTCTGATGATGGTCATCCCCCACATCAAGGAGAAGCCAGTGGGACTGCTATGTTAAATGAACCAAGAGTTGAACAGTCCACTGTTGCTAGCAAGTCTGCTGAGGGCCAGCAGACTGGCCAAATGGATGAGGATTTGGAAGATTTAACCATAGATGGTCTGGAAGCATTAATAAATGATGGGATAAATCTTGGAGGCAACAGGCTGGTTGGTATATCAGATACTTTCTTTGTTGTAGAATCTGCTCAACATATTGATGATCAGCAGACTGTAGATCTGGATGAGGAGAAGGTTACTAATCATAGTGAGCCTGATATTAGTTCTGAGGATTCAGCTCAATATCAAGAATGGATTGATACTCAAGACACTCTATCCAAAACTGCTAATACTCTGCGAAAGATTGCTAATGTTAGAGGGTTTCAAAAAGAAAATATGGTTGAATTCCCTGCAATTCTTGTACAGAGAGTGCTGATCACTGAGGAACAAACAATGGTAGCACAGAGATTGGACATGGTGATGGGATTTGAGGGATCTCCATTACTTGTTGAGGAGGTTCGAGCCGCCGAGGATCGACAAAGACTCGAACAAAGGTTAGAACATGAGGTTCGGGTTCGAGGATCGACAAAGACTCGAACAAAGGTTGGAACAGAGGTACAGTTGTTGCCGAGGATCAAACAAAGCACCTGGACAAAGGTTGGAACTAACTACGGGTTTGGAGGACACCCCTGTTGTTATTGAAGAACAGACTGCTGTAGTAGAGCCTACTGCAGGAAAGGTCACTGAAGGCAAAGATAGTCAACAGACTGTAGCTATTGATGAAGATGACCAGCTGTTGGACTATGACTTCAGTGATGAAGATTTTCAAATGCCTGAGGAGGAACCAATTGATGTTGAACCACAACAGGAAAATGTACCAATTTTTGAGAAACCTGCACAAGATCCTATCATAGAAGATATTCTTGGTGCTATGGTTGAAGAAGGACCTGCCCCTGCTGGAAGGGACATGAGTAGAGCCATGGTTGTCAGCAGACAGAGAGCACAATACAGTGTAGAAGAGCCTACTGATGAAGCTGCAGGACATATGGCTGGAGGAATGGGTGGTGGGGTACCAGCACAGGTGATGAATGAGTTGAGGGTTGCCAGAAATGACATTACAAGATTAAGGACTCAACTTGACAGACAAGAGCAAAGGTTTGAAGATTTGATGAATCTAGTGGAAAATAGAGGGAGAACCACTGAAACAGTTGCTTCCAATATTACCTCCACTCAGTATGCTCTTGCTGACCTTGCTCTAGATGTAAATGGGATTAGACAAGGCAATACAATGAAGGAGAAGTTTCTGAAAGACCAACTTGAATTCATTCACCAGAAACTGGATAAACTTGCTGATGCACCCAAGCCTGCTGAGGCTGAGCCTGCTGGAACACTTCACCCTGCTGGATTGGATCCTAAATTCACTGAGAGGATCAATCCACTGGAGCAAACAATGCAAGAAAGGATCACTGCAGTTGATACTAGAACAGAGATAATAGAGGGTCAACTGAATAATCTAGTGATCACACAGGAGAGTGTTCATGGCCTGCTGTCCCATTTTGTTGTTGATGTCAATAAGGGGGAAGAGAGCCAAACAGCAGTAGCAAAAGAGGCTACTAGAATTCTTGCACAGAAGAGATGGGAAGCTGACACCAATGCATACAGAGAACCTGCACCTTGCAGACTTCCACTGACTGATGATCTTTTCAAGGAGTATAAGAGGCTTTACTACAACAAGAGAAGACCTTACCATGACAAGGGCTTCCATGAGGGACTCAATTCCTTTTGGGGGCTTAAGTTTTGGGAAGCAAGAGTGAAAGCCTTAAGATCTTCACACAGAGGTGGAAGAGGTGGAAGAGGTGGTAGAGGTGGAAGGAGTCTACCTACTACATCAGCTAAAGATTCACTGAGTGAGTTCAAAAAGTTATACATGCGGTTGGGTTTTAGAGTACACCAAATCAACCTTACTCTACCTGAGGCATGGAAATGGTGGAAGGAAGTGAATCCCCACATTGATTTTTTTCTCTTATTGAAAATGAATGGATGAGACAAATGGTTAGAGAAATAAGGGAATATCATGAGCAGCAAGAGAAGGAAAGGCAAGAAAGAGAAAGAAGAAACTAGATCAGCATACTTACATCTGCTTTATTTTTGCTGAATCTAGACGGTAATACTTTTTGAACAAATATGATTATAATGAGAAATGACTGAATTTGTTCTGTTTTTGTTTTTACTCTTTTTGCTTTGCGGTAAGGAGGGTATTGGCATCATCACCAAAAAGAGGGAAATTGTTGGACTTATTTTTAAGTTTTAGTGATGAGTGCCAAACTAACTGTTATAGAGCAAAGGCAAAAAGATGTCTAGATCAAATGTATAGGCTTATTAGAGTTTGATCTTTGTATAGGTTTGATCAAACAAGCACTGTAAATGGTCAGCAGACTTGTCTATATCAGTAGGGTACTTGAGTCAGTAGACTAGTTTAGGAACCTGCTGAAGACTGAAGGCTGAGGGCTCAAACTCAGTTATTGAAGGCTAAGGGTAAGGGATCAAACTTAGAATTTAAAGTCAAGGATATGGAATCAGAATTTAGGGAAGTCTTTGATGACCTAAGCTGATTACATATACCTTGTGTACAAGGTCTAAGTTCCACAAGTTAAGTGTTGATTGGAACTTAGTTATATTCAAAATGGTGTAATCTAACTTCATAATAAAAAGTTAGATATAAGAGAAGTCAGCTGCAGTGTTTTTATAAACACATCAACTTTGGATCAGCTGACTAAAATGTATTTCAGCAGACTCACAATCACAGGAACCTGCTGAACACATATTTCGGATTTAATTAAAGGTTACATTGGAAGATTACAAAGAAAAGGACAGATAACAACTCTTGTTTTTGTCAACAAATCAATGGCCAAGATTAAAGGGATGTTAGAAAGAAACAGAGCTTTATCCAATAGATACAAGTCAAAGGGTGGACAGACTGAAAACTATCAAAAAGCATTCTGACAGTGTCAGTACTATGAACAGAGACAGAAAGCAAGTCAAGATGGGACAAATCTGAAACGGCTATGTTTGAATTTCAAACATAAGTCAGAAGGATTCCTACCTATAAATAGAGGACTCCTAATTCAAATACAAAGGATGAAAATTGAGGAAAAACAACAGATAATCTTAAGCTTCAGTTTCTTATCAAGAAAACACCCTGCTGACCCTACTGAACATAAAGCTACTTATCTTGTCTAACTCTTCAAGTGTAATATGCTATCAAGCTACATCAAGTTTACACACTTGAAGACCTCAAGTTGCTGATCATATCATCCTGATCAAGCTGCTGAAAGCTGAATCACTTACTTGATTCAAACTTTCTTTTATAAGAAATCGCGAAGACAAGTGAAGCATCTTTGGGTGTCAAGGATCGTTGTTTGTTGTGGAGCTGGTGAAGAGGCAATCCTACCCTTCAAGGACCAGTGGAAGACTTTGGAGCAGCAATCCTACTTGTTCCAAGTGTTCAATTTGTGAAGCCATAGTTATTGGTGAAGGACAAGCAACTTAGGAATTTTTGTAACTGCTACCTCAAGGATCACTAGTGAATTACCTCCAACATCATAGGAGAAGAGTGGACTGGCAGAATTACACCACCTGGAACCACTATAAAAATTGCCTACTTACTTTCTGCATTTATATTCTGCATTTAGTACATTTCGCACATCAATCTACTGAACTAGCAACTGAGTCACACACATACACTACTGAGTATCTAATACTTAGTATCATATTTTAAACAATAAGTAATAAGGCTTAATTTAAATATATTCCGCTGCAACAAATTCAGGAAAGTCAATAGTCGGACTACTCGGTGTCGCGGACACTGCGAGCTATCGCCAGGCCGTCGAAGTTGCTTGAGTTTGTTAACTCCAAAAGTTTTAAGTGTTAAGTTTATTCACCCCCCCCCCCCCCTCTAAACTTAACCAAAGCCTTTTCAAGTGACCAACACATTCCTTCCTGCGGGAAGTAGACAGACGGTTCCCTTATTTGTTAATCCTAGAAACTGATCGATCCCGGGAGTTCATATTATATTAGTTATGAACTAATTGATAATTAGGGGGTTAATGGTAAATAAGGACAAGAGGTTTCGAGAAGGGTTTACGGAAATATCCCGAATCGAAACGAACAGTCTATGGAGGATTTATCCGTATGTAATGATTATATCAGTGGACGCTTATCAACTCATGGTTGATTGTAAGTTTATATCTATATTCGGCAGAGTTCGGTTTCGGGTTTATGGTGGTGTAATCCCGGAATTAATAGATTGAATATAATTGTTCGGTCTGACGAATAATTTTATTTAATTTATTGTAGCTACTGAATATGGGTCCATGGTCCCCGACGTGGCTCCTAACATGCATATGTTTTCTCGTCGTTTCACCTCAATTAATATTAAATAGTTGGATCGGACTATTTAATAGATATGTTGATTAATTGTTTAGTTGGACTAAATAATTAAATACATGAAAAAGACATTTTTCGTGTACTCGGCCCAATATGTCAAAATGCGTGTGGCCCTTGTATGATAGGGTTTAGGTGCCGCATTTTAGTGGTATTATTTAATTATTGGGAAATTAGTTTTCTTGGATAATTATTTAATGTATGATTTAATCATTTATTTGTTAAGTGATAAATCATGGAATATTAGATAATAATGTTATTTATCCTAATTTGTTTGGGATAATTATTATATTTATCTTTTATTTAAATTAAGGATAAATTTAATAATTATCTTTTAATTATTAAATCCTTGGAGGACAATGATTACTCTCATATATAAAGAGAATTCTTCCAAGCCTTTATGAGGACATAATTTTCGGTTTTGAGGAAGTATCAAGGCTTAGAATTTTCGGCCTTAAGTACTTGGGTTCGAGTTTTAGAAAACTTCAGGTTTTCTAAGGTAGCATATCGAGGAGGTCCGGCGGCTTGAAACACCATCCACCTGGTGGTGCTTGGAGACACACGTTGGAAGACTTTGGCTTCTCGACTAGGCTCTCAACTAGCTGGGATTGGATTGACCTTTTGTTCTTGGAGTTTTGCACCATAAAAAGGTTGGTAATCTAACCCCCTCATAAGTTATATTTATTATTCATGTATTTTGTTTGTTTAGATCTAGATCTGATATCTTCCGCTGCGTAGTCGGGTGGATCTTAGATCCATCGGGCGATACTACATCATACATCTTGGAGCTCAAAGTAGCAAAATGTGGTGTCTAGGTCTAGCAGTGTCTAGGTCTAGCACCAGAGAGTCTGAATACAGATCCCAGGCAAATTTGGCTGCTGAAGTCACTTGGCTAACTCAATTACTTAAAGAAATGCACATTCATGTTGGTTCTGTTCCCACATTGTGCTGTGATAACATTGGAGGTGATGTTCTAGCTCAGAATCTGGTTTATCATGAAAGGACTAAACACTTTGAAATAGATGTGTGTTTTATAAGGAACAAGGTGCTTAATAAGGAAGTGAAGTTTGCTTATGTACCCTCGGATTCTCAGATTGCAGACACACTGACTAAAGCCTTACCTCCAGTTCAGTTTCATAATTTCAGAGGCAAACTTAATGTGGTGTCTACCCCATTTTGTTTAGGAGGGGTGTTTGAGAAATCAGAAATACGTGTAAGCAGGGCCGGCCCTATGCTAAGGCCCGCGAGACCGGGTCTTAGGCCCAACGGTGTCGGAGGGCCCAACGGTACATGTTTCGCTAAAAGAAAAAAAATTTCGTGTAGATTTAATCTGATCCAACCTAATATAATATGTTAATTTTCTTTTTTGATAAAGACACAAATTTTTTCTTACTCTAATTGATAAAGGCCCCAATAAAAAAAATTACTTGACCAAAAAAAAAAAAAAATAGACATACAAACAAGTTTCATTAATTTTTTGCAATTACGGATGTTAAAAAAGTGTTTGAAAAAATGTAGTACTTAGGATTTGACAGAGAATTAGAAACTCCAATGCACGTTAATAACGTTGTCTTTTAAGAGATGTTTCGTCCCACACGATTTGTCACTAAGGGATCAAATGAAAATCTCTTTCAGGATACAATGGGGGTGTTTGATTCAAACAGTGACTTGTTTGAATCAAACCCGAGGACACTCAAAGTTTTTCTGATGATGTTGTCAAACTTATGAATTTTCATCTGCTTACTTATGCCTTTTATAGGTTGCAAGTACCCCATAAACGAATGGAGATACTCCTTGCACGAAAGGGTAGGGTTGTCACTGTTCACCGAATGAAAGCATGCAACCCTTACACGAAAGGGTAAGTACATATCAGTTCGAAAATGCATGTATCTGAAAATGCATATCCCTTCATGAACCGATTCATGCATTGGTTTAGGTTTCGGTGCGATAACATTAATTCGTTGCGATAACATTAATTCATACGGCAACTCGTATGCAAACGATAACCAAAATATTTATTTATGAAAAAATATCTAACAATAAGTATGTTCTTAAAAAAACAATTTCAACTAAAAGACCCAATTCGTGGACTTGGTCTTAAGCCCAATAAAAGCGAGGGCCGGCCCTGCGTGTAAGGGTATATTAGTCTTTTACTGTTTTGTCTATGTGGCATAAGTTGTTAAGGGCACAAGAATCCATGTATAAGATTCTCTATCCGTTGTGTGCACCATCTTTTGTATTACTGAGAATTTACTAGAAATGATAATGAATATTTGCTCTCTCAAATTCTAAGTGTGGAAACTAAAAGAGTAAGTTAAAGAATGTTTCAACGCTTTTAAGGCCCTGCAAGCCGGTATTTGAGCAATTTTTTTTTGTTGGGGTTCAGCACTCTGTCCGGCTGCGGGTTCGAACCATGGTGCTGTCAGGATGTGGTATAAGGAACTATAGTAATACCTTTACTAACACCAATTTGTTAAATAATACGGTAAGCGCTTGATCATAACTTGTTGTGGCTAATTCTCCGGAATGCATTGCCAACCGCGGTGATGCTTGAACGTATTGGATGACGATACTTGCATGATATGTCAAAATCATAAGGAATCCTTGCTACACACGTTTTAGGACTGTGGGTGGATACATGACACTTGGAAGAAGGCGGTGGCACTGTGCAACCAACGTCGTTTTTTTGGTAGCATGGACATTCGAGATTGGGTAGATGATTGTCTAAGACGGGATAGCTCTGGGTGAGATGACATTAAAAATTGGAGGTACTTATTTCGCGAGATTATTATGGGTGCTTGGTATTGGCGGAATCAAGTAATACACCACATGGGTACTCAACGCCCTCCTGCAACGGTATTCCTGTCACATGCAGTGAACAAGATAAGAGAGTTGAAAATTGCTTGGCATACTGAGTAGGTGTTAGATCTTTGAAGTTTCTCTTATTTCAAAGTGTGTATATGATATGTTTTTTTCATTTTGGGGTGCGTTGTACATATTGTTTTTACAGTTTTTAATGAAAGACCCGATTAAAAAAAAAAATTAAGTGCAAATAAGTGCATAATAGGTTTTTGGAACTAAAATTATTATAGCAAAAAAAGCAACACAGAAAAGTGTTTAGGTTTAATTTCGTATGCATCGTATGTGACATATTTACTATCTGGGCGAATTTTGTGATAGTCATTAACATATTACAAATTTGTAACATAAACAATCAAAAATACAAATTTGTATTGTATAATAAAAACATTGACCGAAGCAGTAGAAAATAAGTAGGAAAAGACAAGGGAATGAGGCAACAAAAAGAATAAAAAATACAAATTTGTATTGTATAGTAAAAACATTGATTTAAGCCCCAAAAAAATAGGAAAAAGGTCAAAGGCAAAGAGACGCCGTTGCAACAAGAAAGAAAATACGAAGGACTAAGTAAGTGAATAGGGAAGGAAAAAAGAACTAAGTGAATAGTAACCCCAAGAAAAATAAAAGAGAAATTTAAATAACAACTTGTATCATGCGTATTGTTTTGCCAAGTAAGTAGTGTGGGATTTTAATGTGATAATATTAGAGTGATTTTACATCATCCTAACTAAAGTTCACTTTTCTTGTTTTTTTTGTGATGCAAAAATCACTAAGAAGTTTAGAAATATTGGTCCAGGGAGAAATTAAAGTTCATATATTTTGTAAAAATATAGTAAAATTACTTCTTATCTTTCTTGGACATTTTTGATAAGAAGTAAATAATTTTTTTGAAAAACTACTCCTGCAGAAGTTACGGTGATCGTAATAGTCAACAATGTTCGATAAGTTATCAATGCATTTGGATAAGATTTACGTGTCTTCGGTTCTTGGTTTTTTGTTGGTAGTTAGGTGAGGTTTTGGTGTTTTAGGTTGTTCAGTTTGAGAGCTGGGTTTCGTTGTTGTTCCGCCGGAAACAGATGCAGACAATATCTAACTGAATCAGATAAATTTTAGACCGTGATTCGAGGTTAAGACATAAGAGGGAAAGGATGTGAGAGGCAGATATGGTGGTGTTTCATCGGATTGGGTCCTGTCGAAGAATGGGAGTAGAGTCAAGAGAGTTTGAGGTAACGGAATCGTGTGAACCGGGGTGCAAGTATTGAAGGAGAATAATTACATAAATATTTTGGGGTATAGGGGTATATCAGTCCAGTAAAAATCACTTTATCCTTGATAACAAATATTTTTTGTTGTACCCTAAATGGCAAGTTAAATTTGAAAACGATCGTATCAACAAATAATTCAAAAATATGATATTATCTCCATCTCAAAATATAAATCCGTTATAATTTTTGAATTTGTTTTATAATATAAGTCTGTTTAAAATACCAATAAATCATTTATTATATTTTTCTTCTTTTTAAACCTAATTTATTTTAGGTTCAACAAATTTACAACTATTACAACTTTTACATTAATGAGATTCAAAGATTAATCTAGATTTTTATCGTTAAAATTAATTCATTTAACCATTTTTCTGGTGTGAAAGGGTCAAAACGGATTTGATGTTGAGACGGAGATGGTATTTCATTATTTTTTACGGAAACTTATTTAGTTTTCCTTACAGCAATTTACGTAGTAATAAAGGGTAAAAAGAGTGAATTTAAAAATAATAATAATAATAAAGTAAAATTAAACCTCAAAAAAAATTTAAAAATTAAAAATAAAATAAAATTTGAGGGCTATGCCTAAATTGAGGAGTAAAGCTTCAAGATCAGTGGCTGCGGTGAAGGACACCTATCTCTCCACCAAGGTTTAAACTTTTCATTTTGCTCTCCTAACCTTATCATTTCCTGTAATTTTTTATTTATTTTATTTTGCGCTTTGTTTAATATTTTCCTCAGCATTTTCCCCCTTTTCTTTTTCCTCTCCCGTGTGATTATGATTCCTTTTACTGCCCTAGGCGTACTGCTCCTGGAAAGGATAGATTTTTATTTATTTTTTATTTTTTCCTTTTAAATTTAACAGACTATCGGTTGGTTCTTCAATAATGTAGTAGTCATGAGTTGTATCTGTTAAAGTTGTGAACTTTTCTGGTCATGTTTAAGGGCTGTTCAATTATGTTCCGGTGGACTCAGTTATCGATTTGGTGGTATTGTAGAATTTCCATTCTATTTGGGTTGGTGCCTTGATTTCTTTTATTCATTTTACAGTTGTCCATACAATATTAAAAATACAAGTTGTTTTAATATTGTTATGTTAAACTGCATGAAACTAGACATAATTATCTGTTGCCGGATACTTGCCAAACTATGTTTTAAGAATGTTATTTTGTTTTGTAGTTACTTTTATGTACAGTGTTTTATGCATTTAAGTTACGAGTAGTGGAGATAGAATGGGAGTTCGGCGTTGTTATGCTTTGGTATATTTCCCGTAGACTAGATATGGTTTAAACATGATCTTATGTGCTTTATGTGCTCCTTTGTGTTTTACTCACTAAATATATAATAACCACAATGTGTTACAAGAGCACTGTGACTGACTCATGGGTCATATTTGGATGTATGGTTGGTTACTACCCCCTGTCGTTCCCAAGACGATGTATTACAAGAGTACCGTGATCCTACGTGTCACGTGGGGATGTGCCAGTCGTATTACCCAAAGTTGCAACATGAACATGACATGAATACGAAAGACAAGACATGACTAGACAAGAATATGATTATGCTAAGCCAGTAAGAGACATGAATGTCATAGGCAGGACACGAACATGCTATGGTTAGTGGACAAGTAAAGTATTGGTTAGTGGTTAACTTACGTAAGTTTGATCAATTAAGTGATGTAACAAACAAGTACGTGCAAGTTAAACTAATTAAGTAAGTAGACATGTTTCCTATGCATTGTTAAGTAACCGTTTTAAAAATGGCTTCCTTTTATGCTTCAAGTTATTTTTAAAAAGTAGTATTCTAAATGTTTCAAGTTTATAGTCAATTGTTTTATAACTGGATAAGTAGATTCATGTCGTGTCTCCCGGCATCTGACAATCGTGAATCTCCCTTTTGATCTTCTTTCTCCTTACTGAGCATCTAGCTAGTGCTCACTCCTTTATATGGAATAAGAAGGTTGCAGGTACATGATGAGTTTGACGACGAGCTTAAAGTGCTAGCTTAGGATGGAGCAATGGTGTTGTTTATGTTCTAGTTTCCTTTTGTAGTTGTTCCTTCTTTTTCAGACAGTTGTAATGGATAATAGTTTTGCTTTTAGTTATTTATGATTTAGTTTGACAGCAGTTGTTCTCTCGATGAGGGTTGTTTTGGAAGACCCCGATGGTCTATTTTCCGAGTCTTCAGCTTGTTTCCTTCCGCGCGAATCTTTTATTACTCTGATATGACATGAGGCTTACGTGGGATTTAGGGTTTACTCTAAATGTCACGTGCCGAACGTCACGTTGCCGGATAAGGACTCGGTATCCGGGACAGGGACGTTACAATAACATTCTGTTACCACACAAAAAAAAACTCACTTGATGCTGATCGTTGATTTTCTTCCTTATTTTTTAATTGCATATATTTAAATATAATATTTCATGAAATAATAGGAAAATGATACATTCATATAAATTTAATATTGATTTGTCGTTAATATGTATACCGCGCCTACCGAGCCATCCTGTGGGATCCAAAATTTGATTTGTATTATAGTTATTACGATATGGAAAATATTATGTGTTATTAAAAATATTGATTTTAGTGTATTAAATTAGTAATGGTAGTTTAGATATTTTGTTTAGATGTAGAAGCAGTGGCTATAAATATTGTACTACGTGATTGATGATGAGAGATGAAATAAATTGACCGAAATTTGACATGGTATCAGAGCCAGGTTGAGATATCTTCCGGAAAAAAGAAAAAAAAATCAACGAAGCAACAACATAGTACAGACGCAACTTTTCTTTTCCCTTGCTGCAACAATTATTCGAACAGGTTCTACAACAATGAAGAAGACATGGCCTGATGGCAGTGGCGGATCCAGAAATGTTTTTTAGGGGGGTCCGTAATTTTTTTAGGGGGGTTCGTAAATATTTTTACGGTGTCCAAAATATTTTTCTATAGGTAATGTAGAGTTTTATCCGTTCAGGGGAGTCCATGGACCCCCCTATGATACACGTAGATCCACCTATGCCTGATGGCCATAATTACCGAAACCGAAAAGAAGCTTGATCCTTATTTTCTCAGCACCACCAACAACCCCGGTTACCTCGGTGGTGGCCAGAAGAACGACAGTGAAGAACGACGGGAAAACTCGGGGGGAGATGGCTGATTTTTCTGGCCAATTGTGCTCCCTTGGTCACCGGAAAGACCATGACGAGGATAAATGCTTCCCTGGATGGTGGAGAGACTGTTTAAACGCCGGCCGATGCAACCATGAAAGAGATCGGATCGGTGGAGGCGGACCACGGCGAGGAGCGAGTGCTCTTTCTCATCAGCCGAAGTTTTACAGGGCTGCTTTAGGGGCTGTGGTGGGCTTGGCTCAACCCACCGCTTCGGCTCGAACAGACAATTTAGATGAATCTAGACTCCCAAACATAACACTGGCCCAGTGGCAAAGAATTTTACATCTTTTAAATAGTTTTAAACCGCGAGATCGATTGACGGTTAAGTATTCGTGGATTATTGATACATGGGTAACTCACCACGTGTCGGGTGATCGAACTTTATTTGTACAACTACGACCGATTGAGGATTGTCGGATTGCCTTACCGGATGGACGTTCCTCGTTTGCAAACCATTCGGGAACGGTTATTTTGTCAGGAAATTTACGACTTTTGAATGTTTTATACGTACCAGGATTAAATTGTAACTTGATTTCGGCGTCCTAATTTTTGGATGATCATAATTGTGTGATGCAGCTCACCGATCGTTTATGTATTATGCAAGACCGAGTGACGAGGACGCTGGTTGGACTGGGTGAGCGTGTGGATGGACTTTTTTGGTTTGTGGGCTTTCCTGAGGCTCGGGTTCTGGCCATTGATGGTGCGGAGACTGCGGATTTGTGGCACCGGCGTTTGGGACACCCATCAGAAAAGGTCCTTCAGCAGGTTCCAAATAGTTCTATTTCCAAAAATTTACATAAAGATGGATGTGATATCTGCTTTCGAGCTAAGAAGCCTCGTGAACCTTTTCCCATTAGCGAGAATAAAGCTAGTCGTGTTTTTGAGTTGATACATTGTGATTTATGAGGCCCCTATAGTGTACCCTCAACATGTGGTGCGACGTATTTTTTTACTATTGTTGATGACTATTCTCGTTCGGTTTGGATTTATTTATTATTAAATAAAATGGAAGTCGAATTTGCTTTCTTGGATTTCATTGCTTTAGTTTCTCGTCAGTTCGAGGTTACCATTAAACGGGTTCGTAGTGATAATGGAACAGAATTTAGACCTTTGCTTCCTTATTTTCTTAAAGAAGGTATCATCTTTGAAACGTCTTGTGTTAGTACTCCTCAACAGAACGGTCGGGTAGAACGGAAACACGGGTTGAACGGAAACATCAACACATTCTTAATGTTGCATGTGCATTACGGTTTGATGGATATTTGCCGCTTAAGTTTTGGGGGAAATGTGTTATGGTTGCGGCTTATATAATTAACCGAACACCGTCTAGTGTTTTGAATTTTAAGACGCCTTATGAGACTCTTTTTGGGAAAAAACCGGACCTCTCAATGTTTCGAATTTTAGGATGTTTATGTTACGTCCACGACCATCGTCACACTCTTGAATGAAAAAATTGTGCAAGTGTTGGACAGATTGCCAACACGAAATTTGACAAAAGTAATGATGGTGCCACAATCAAATTGACACAACGGATGACACAACCTAATCTTTCATCTTTGATTTTGATGAGTCTCAAATGGTTGTGACGTAGACTGATCAAAATCAAGGATGAGATATTAGGTTGTTCACCCGTTGTATCAATTTGATTGTAGCACTATCATTGCTCTTGTATTAAACATTACCGGATCTTGGCATAATAAGGCATCCTCTGTTGCTAAAATGTGAAAACATCAATATGAGTTTTTATGTTCAAACTTGTATGGGTATTTAAATATTCGAAATTTGTGTAGTGAGAGTAGTCTGTTAAAATTTGATGGTGCGCAGGGGCGGAAATTTGATGAGAATATCCAATAAAAATACACTTTTCGGATTTATCATCCAATTTCTTTCTTAAAACATCAGGAACATAGGCATAAGCAATACAACCAAACACTTTCAAATGTCCAATATTTGGTTTTCTCCCTGTCCATACCTCATATGGTGTTTTTCCACCTGGTACACTTCTAGTAGGACACCTGTTTAAGACATAAAAGGCACAAGCAACGACCTCTGCCCAAAAAGATTTAGGCAATTTTTTAGAATGCATCATAGACCTTACCATGTCCATGACCGTTCTATTTTTCCTCTTTGCCACTCCATTCTGCTGAGGAGTATATCTGGCCGTCATCTGATGTTTGATTCCATTATTTTCCATAAAATCATCACAGACAATATACTCAGTTCCTCTGTCTGTTCTCAAAGTTTTAATCTCATAACCACTCTGTTTTTCAATGTACTTTTTAAAACTTTTGAAAATATCACATGCATCAGATTGATTTCTTAGAAAATACACCCATGCTTTTCGACTGAAGTCATCAATGAAAGATGTAAAATACTTACTACCTCCGTTGGAAGGTTCTTCAACGTAACACAAATCCCAATGAATCAGTTGCAGTGGTGTACTTGCCCTCCATGCCTTATTCTTTGGAAACGGATCTCTGTGATGTTTCCCCAAAGTACATGACTCACAAACTTTGTGAGGAAAGTCAATATCTGGCAATCCCAATACTGACTTATTCCTGGCAAGAAACTTTAAACTTCCAAAGTTAAAATGTCCAAATCTTAGATGTCATAACCGTGTATCATCAAAACTCGCAAAACTAAAACAAGGTAAACTGCCACAATTAATTTTCAGCGAAAACAAACGGTTATTACTCATGTTTACCTATGCAATGAGTCCTTTCTTTGGATCGCTTACTGTGCAAGTTCCTTGATTGAAGACTATGTTATAGCCTTTCTACGAAAACTTTCCAATACTCAACAAATTATGACGTAAACTAGGCACATAGAATACATCAGAAATAGCATTAGAAGAACCATCTTTTAAAGTGTAAGCGATTCTCCCCTTTCCAAAACTGGTACATCAGTATTATCTCCAAATTTAACAGTTGACTGTACAGAAGTATCCAAATCAGAGAACAATTTTTTGTTCCCACACATGTGATACTACAACCTGAATCCAGAATCCAATCATTTTTCTGGTTCTCATTAGTTCCAACATTCGCTAACAATGAAGTTTCCAGACTATTTCATTATTTTCTGCAACCTTAGCATGATTTTCTTGATTATTCTTGAAACGACAATGATTTTGATAATGTCCATATTTCTTGCAATTATAACATTGAATTTCGTTGTCTTTTTTCGAAAAATCATTACTTTGTTCATTATGACCAGAATCATCTTTATTTCTTTGGTAAAAATTACCTCTACCTCGGCCTCTACCATGAAAATTTTGACCACATTGACTGAATTCAACATGATTCGATGATTCCGCCTTTTGATTTGACACATTTAGCTTTGCCTGCAAAGCTTCTTCAACAATAGCAATAGCTTGTTGATCAAGAGAAATTTCAGAGGATAATAACTCACTTTTCAACTGATCAATAGTCATTTCATCAAGATTTCTGGTCGCTTCAATGACCGTTTTCTTCGTATGAAATTTTTGCGTCAATGATCTGAGGATTTTCTGCACTACCTGTGCCTCCGTCAGACTCTCACCATTTGTGCCTATTTTGTTGGCGATATCTCGTAGCTTTGCAATAACATCACCAACTGACTCAGTTGTTCTCATCTGAGCCAACTCGAACTGCCTCTGCAATTCTTGCAAACGAACCTTTTAACTTCAACATTACCTCCGTTGGCGTTTACAAGGATCCTCCACGTCTCTTTTGCTGACTTGGCGTTCATAAATTTATTATATATAAACGCTTAACTCCACCGCATTATTGAGATAATTCCGAGCCAAACGATCATTCCTTTTGTTTTTCTCCAGCGCTCTTGTCTGTGCCTCATTCAAATTTTCAGTGGCATCGGGTATGTCAAAACCGTTTTCAACGACATCCCATATACCAATGTCCTCGAAAAAATCTCTCATTTTCCCGTTCCATTGATCAAAATTATTTTTACCTTTAACGGTAAAAACGGGACAAGATTGTATAATTCTTTTTTCCTCAATCAAAAAATATAATGCTAATAATATTAATTGAGATGTGTGCCAAGCAATTAATGTACACACATCTAACCGAAAGACTTTTTCCAATTTGAATTATTGGTGCTCAGCAAATGATTTTCTTCAAGCTGCTCCACTGCTTCACCTCGTACAAACAAATTTCTTTTCTTAGACCTTCCCCTTACTTTTTTTCACGAAAATTCTTAGAAGAAAAAAAGCTTAAGTCAAAATGATAGATGAATAGCATACATTTTGAAAAAAACAAAGGAAAGGTGGGGAAAATGAAGCAAGCATCACACAAAATGGAAGCTGTTGCAATAACAAGGCTTGAAGAAGATGAAATAGCAAGGTACTCTCTTCACAAAGGCACTAAACAGGATTTTTTTAAAATGAGTGATGAGAAGGATAAGGGCTTGAAATATAACAAAGCAAGCTTGAATGCAAGCTGCAATTTTTGTCTGCAATTTTTCTAAAGAACCTCACTTGAAAAACAATCTCGGTCGCAGGTATTGTCTCAACCTATCTCTGATATCAATTGTAGAAACAACAACACAATGTTTCAATAGATTCAACACACATAAAGAAACACTTTGTATTAGAAAGCTTTGTTCTTAAGCTTCAATTTGGCTGATTCAATTACAATGATGATCAAGTATATTTATGGCCAAATACACAAAGTGTAAACACATGTTAGTCAACAATTAAAACTACACATGTTATAATATTTTGTCAAAGTTATCAGCTGCACTACTGTCTCAATTATAGGTAGCACACCATTGTTGATTTTGAGTTATGGTTCACAGATTTTTTTCCTCAAAAAAAAAAATGCTTAAGATTTATATGTGTGGTATCTTTCGTGCGAATCCATAAATTTACATATATAAAACAAATATAAGCAATTAAGTTAAATTATATAAAAAGCCCATTCAAAAAAAAATCATATAAAAAAAGCAGGGATGTATTTGTGTGGTGTCACCATTCATGTATAGAAACCATGTGTTTCAATTTAAACCACACACTTTCAATGAATGAAACTGTGTAGTTCAGATTGAACCACACGTTGTCTCCATACGAATGAAGACATAACACAAGAATTTCTTGAATTATAGTGGTACTCTTACACAAGGATTTTTCAAAACACGCTCGTCCAATTGACGGGAGTGTGATTCGAAAAATTGAGAAAAAGACCTCGGGCAATGATAGTGTCACAATCTGAATAGGGGTAAACAAAATAACCGGAAACCAAACCAACCGGTTGAATCAAACCGGTCCAAACCGGAAAAACGTAAACCATGGTTTTTGGTTGGTTTTTGTATTGTAAAAACCAAACCGTGAAAAACAATTTGGTTTTAGTTTTTTCAAATAAAAACCGGACCAAACCGATATATATGTATATATATATATATATATATATATATATATATATATATATATATATATATATATATATATATATATATTTGTGTGTGTGTGTGTGTGTGTGTGTCACTATTGATTATGGGGTCTTTAATCAAAGTCGGTTTTCACAATAAACCCACAAAAAGTCGGTTCTACTGTAGTGCACATGTAGAATGGTGCACGAGATAATAGGTGTGGTGCAAATAAAATCCTTCTTAATTATCACTACATGTAAATAAGTAATATCCTAGACCATTATCTATTATTGTTTCAATCAACTACCTTACACATGTAGGTATTGGCCACAGCCTAATAGGACCTATGACAAGATGAAACAAAATAGTTTACATTGTTTTATATGATCAACCTAATTGGAATGTATGACAATATAATGTTGTGTGTATGTATATACACCGTACACACATGCGCGCGCACACACATATATATGGAAAAAATATAGAAGACAAAAAAACCGGGAAAAACCGGAACCAAGCCGATCCAAACCGGACCGAATAAAATGGTTTTACCTAGTTATGGTTCGGTTTTGGTTTGTGAATTTGAATACCGTAAAAAATGGTTTGGTTTTTAAAGTGGTAAAAAACCGGAAAACTGGACCATGTGCACCCCTAAATCTGAGTACCACAACCTCAGACACAACTTGACGTGGCGCTGATGTGGTGTGAATCCTATTTGAGTTTCAAAAAATGTTTTTTTCCTGTTGTCTTAAAAAATGGGGGCTTCTATCGGCACACCCCTATTTACTACTGACACCCTATTATTCCTAGCACCACAAAAAATTACTTCGGGCACCCGGTGATTTTTTACAAAAGGATCACCGGTGTAACCGACGTTCCCTTTGTAAAAGTGTTAAAACTTAGAAAACGTCAGTCCACGATTTTCCATCGGCGTTCCTTGTTGCACACCAACATCAGTGGCACTAACGATGGTGTTCAACAAGGAACGCCGGTGTCACCAACGTTTTTTCGTCCGAAAAAATATTCAATAAATGGGTGCCAATAGTAATTTGGAGTGTGCCGATAGAACCCACCTAAAAAATTTATAACAAGTTAGAGCCGTAAGCGAGCCAAGATACTCTTGAGTAGCTTGAGCTCGACTCGATTCAAAACTCGACTCGAATCGGTTTAAATCAGCTCGAACTCGAAATCGACTCCATTCGAAGATTAAATGAACGATGTTACAATAATGCAATACTCGACCCAGCTATTCGCAAGCAAACACGAATATATATCCATGTATACAAAAAAGCATATATGTATATATTATACACGCATACATACATATATGTTTATTATGAGAGATGTGTATATTTTTATATTTGTAGTCAATATATATCATATTGAAATTTTCATTGATTTTATATTATTTGTATCTTGTAGTTTATCAAATATTTTATATTAAATACATTGTTTGGTATTTAATAAAAAATTTATGTTCATTTTTAATATAAAATATCATATTGTAAATTGGTCGAAATGAAGTTTTTTAATTTTTATTATTACTTGTTAAGTTTCGAAACGTATTAGAATTAACAAAGTAGCTTGGCTCAAGTTGTAAGTGGCTTGTCGAAACTCCGGATTAGTCGGACCAGTGAGTTTCGGATACCGGGGGCTTTAAAAAAAAAAACGTATTAGAATTGATAAACTCGATGAAAAACTCGAGCTCGGCTCGAATTCTTAAAACTTCCTTTAATCTTGGTTCGAGCTCGAGTTCGAAATACTCGTGTTCGAACTCAAGCTCGTGAATATTTTAAATTGTTTGACTCGTTTAGAATAAGACTCAGTTTGACTCGGCTCGTTTACAGCGCAAATGATAAAAAATCGAACGATCATTTCAACCATAATAATACTCAGTTTGACTCGACTCGATTACACCGCAAATAATAAAAAATCGAACGATCATTTCAACCCTAAAGCCCCAAACTCCCAAGTTCGACTCAGCCTTCGCCCGTGCTTGCCGCCGACAGACCATCGCACGATTCCGACAGCCACCCAACGTCTAGAAACTGTCACTCAGAAACTTCAATCTTCTGGAAACTGTCACCCAGAAACTTCAATCTTCTGGAAACCTCCATCTCTCTGTACCGACGCCCTGAAAGCCGCCGCCGCCGCCGTTGGAATCGCTGTTCCGCGTCCTCCCCAAACCACCGGAAAATCGACTTCCTTTTCAATCAACAGAATCGGGTAGGCTTCGTAACTCATTCATAGAGTACAATTTTAAAGCTTCAATGCCTGATGTTACGTAATTTGATTCAAATAAACAGTTACGTATCTTTAAAATCGGCAAAGAACAAGCTTTTGCTTGAATATACGGTTGGATGATATGAATTAGCTAACCCTTGTTTAATTCAGATAAGTGGGTATGATGTTCTATGCAACTTTTTTTTTGGAGGAAAATATGCACCTATTTTGAGTGCCTGAAGTTTAATGTGCATCTACTGTATTGTGAATGTTTTTTTTTTTTTTTGTTTTTTTTTATAGTCGTTTGGGCTGTTTTTGAAGAAGTAGATGAAAATGTGATTTTAATTTTATTTTAAATGAAAGATGGATGTAAAATATAGGCGTGTTGTGGTAGCTGAGCCTAGTTTAATTCAGGTCCTATTTTGAATGTCGAAAAGGTTGTTATCAAATGAATACCTAAAATCCACATTCTTTTTTACACTGTTACAACAGCTGTCCGTATAGTTAATTCGTCAATTGTTGACACCTTACAGAGAGTCATTTGAGTTTTTTTGTTTGTTTAGAGAAGATAGTTGGTGTGACACTAGTGTCATTAAAGTAGTTTTTTTTTTTTTTTTGCCTGCAGTTTAATGTGCACGACGTGTTTGTTTAGATAGTAATTTTTTTTGTTTGTTTAGATAGTTGGTGTGACACTAGTGTCGTTAAAGTAATTTCTTTGCCTACACAGTTTAACGTGCACGATGTGTTTTATGAAGTACATGATTATATGATACCTGAGTATGCTTGTTGTCCCGCACTGATGTCCATGTGTGTTATGTGTGATTGAACTAGTGTTCAACTACACCAAATAGAAGGGAATCATTTTAAGTGATAATCATTTTTATGATACAGACATCACCCCCTCTGGTTGTTTGTCACTAAACGATCCTACACTAACGAGTGTTATGTTGTATATAATTTGAGCCATGTATATTTTGATTTGGTAAAGGTGTTTCTCTTGCATACTCTGTTCTTTTACTTAGTTATGCTGCTGTTTCATGGATGCTAGCTCATACTATTACCGTAGAGGCTCTAAACCCTTGACAAAATCATATCTTTCATCTAGCTTCCTTTTGTCCCGTGCTCTTTACTTTTGGTTACTTTCTGTAAAAAAAAAATTGATTGGTACTTGGCATTAAGTTTGAAATGAGATGCAATTTTACCGGAGAATCCATGAGACACTGCACGTGCACTCACTCTTGTTAGACTTAGGTTCTTCATTACAGTAACTTTAATGGGCAGATTCTTGTGGGGTGTAAGAATATGCTGAAGACATGAGGGAAATCCTAAGAATTCTCATTGGAAAGTCCATGTCTATAAAAATCGCTGCGGTAGCTGTTTGGTGGGTGATTTGTTAAGAGAGACAGGACCATATCATTTTATGGTCCTGACTTTACTTGATTCAAATTCAATTCAGGGGCATAGCATAGTTTTGTGGTAGCAAATAATCTTTTTTTCACTTCAACCAAATTTTATAGAGGTTTATTGAAAATGCGACGGTTTTGTAGATAAGTAGTAATGTAAAACAATGTTGGGCAATGGTTCTTATTCCAACTAGTAACAATAAGCCAAATAAATGTATACTCCCTCGAGGTAATCCCAAAAAAAAAATTCATTTCCGAACCCACACCTCAATCAATAGATACCAGTGCCCGCACCATTAGAGTTGCTATGGTGTTACTAAAGACGTCCTTTTCGTATCTAGATCTTTCTCATGTTCATTTACTTTTAATACCTGCAGTAAAATGGAGCATGGATCATACCAGGACGCATCACAGTCAACGTTTTCGTTTACCAACGAAAATCATACGCTAGCAAATTCCCTTAGATTCGTGCTTAATCAAGAGTAAGTGTGCTGTTATCTTTGTCTGGGGATATATACTTTTTTTTCTTCTGGGGATAAGCAATCACATCTATATAGTAGTAGACTTGATGACCTACATTTGTGACACAATCTTGCAGTCCAAGAGTTTCGTTTTGTGGCTATAGCATCCCACATCCCTCTGATGCCCGTGTGAATATTCGAGTCCAGACGACAGGTATTTCTTCTGAATTTCTAGTTGTACCTTTGATAATTACGCTTTTAGTCCTTCATGTTTCTTTATTTTACAGGTGATCCTGCAAGTAAAGTATTGAAAGATTCATGTCAACATCTTACGCTTATCTGCCAGCATGTTCGAGGCACTTTTGAGCAGGCTGTTAAGGATTTCAAGATTCAAGATGGTGTCAAAGCTATGCATGTCGATAAATGATAGTCTGCTCGTTGTAAACTGTTGAGATTTTACGGTACAACTGTTGTACCGAGGTTGCTATGGACATATGATGCAACTATTTTTTACTTTTCTTTTTTACATGAAGTAGCAGTTTGTATGGATGAGTTGTTTGCATCGTATTTATTTATTCACTTGGTACAATTATTGATATAACGATTGGATACCATAAACTCTTGTATAGACTACTTGAAACAACTTGATCCATAAGTCATGTCGCTATTTGGGGCTGCTATTCGCATCACAACTGATCTACTTGTCCCACACATGTTGATGCATCACACTATTTTCACAGAATCGACCGTGTGAAAATCGAATGTGTGGGGCAACATGCGACTTCCTGCACCGTCGATCATGATTTGACTTTCACAGGGTTGTATCTTGCTTCATATATTCGACTTTCATACGGTCGATTTTACTGTGATGCACATATAGAGTCGTGATTTTTTGTTTTTGAGTCGTGATTTAAATGAACCAAAGTTGCAAAAAAAAAAAAAAAAAAAAAAAAAATGATGGACTGGTCAAACCTAAACAAAATAAGGCTAAGTCATAACTTTTGGGTAAAGATGTGGATCATTCTTGAAAAAAAAAAAAAAGATGAGGGATCATTCATACTATTAGTACTATGATAACTGCAATATAACGGAAGTTACATGATTTGGAGTTTATATAATGAGAGATTGCAAGATGTAGAGAAATTGGAAAATCAGGCCCTGTTAACCTCTGACATTTATTTTCAGGTTCGACAGATTATGATATTTTTTTTTTCAGGTTCACCGTCCAAATTTGGAGGAAACCGTCCAAATACAGTCAAAACCCTCCAAATTTGGATTCATTGCGTCCAAATATATTGAATGGACAAAATGGACGTAAACCGTCCGAATTTTGGCACCGTCCATCTTGGGGCGAATACCGTCCATTTTTGGACCGTGCATCCAATATTTGGACGGTTTACGTCCATTTTGTCCAAAGAACTAAAACCGTCCAAATTGGGACGGTTCCATATGGCCTCTCCGTCCAAACAGAGGACGCACCGTCCAAATATGGACGGATTTATCCAATTTGGACGGAAACGTCCAATTTCAAACCCTTATCAGTCCTTCTTCCCCATTTCACAGCCGTTTCAAGCAAAACCTCTGGAAAAAAACGTAGAAAAGCAGCCATATTTGGACGATTTACAGCATTTCAATCCTTCTATTTCTCAGAGCAAATTTGGACGATTACAATGGCTAATCCTTCGTCTTCTCAGAGTCAAGAAGCACCTAATGTGAGTGTTTATGGTTTTTTTTTTATTTTTTACAGTCTTTTCCAATTCCGTTTTTCATTTCGTTTTTTGTTTATTGTTATTTGATTTTGTTGGGTAATCATACATACGATTTGAATTCATATCCTATTTGATTTTGTTATTTGATTCGAATTAATCCTATTAAATTTTGTTATTTGATTATGACAGGATTTTTACGGTTTATGTCACCATGAATATCATGTTATTTGTTCGATTGGGATTCAACGGTGTTATAGGGTTTAGGGTTTAGATTCAAATTCATATATTGTATGATTATATGTATGTATGATGAAGTGATTTTAGAAATCGAAATGATATGTATGAATCTTATAATTCGAATGGATATGTATGAAAATTAATAATATGTAATTAATAGCTTAGGGTTTATGTATGGATTGATGTTCATGTAAAATTTGAAAATTCATGTATTATTTAGAGATCGTCATGTTTCATGTTCAATAGTGTGTTATTTTATTGTTGGGTTTGAATTCAATTCATGTATGGTATGATTAAATGTATGATGGGGCATTTAGAAGTAATTTATGATAGTGTAAGAATATGTATGATAGTGTTATTATTTTATATTTGATATTCTAGTGTAAGATAGTATAATGTTAGATTCTATGATAGTAGTATTGCTAATTATTTAAATTTGACAATGAGTAGGAATGATCACAGGGAGTATAAACGCCCTTGAAATTATCGGTAACAAGAATGTGATTTAAAAAATTGAAACAAACGACAAATTAATGTCGTTTGAAAACACATGAATGAATATCTCGAACTGAATTCCATGGTACGCCTCGGCCTGATGAGGTTCTTAGAATTGCATGCTTTCCCTAGGGTGTTTTCGATTCCTTTTGATCCGCTGTGTCATGCCTAATCTCCAGGCTTTGTATTGGGGCTCCTGGTAGGTAGCTCGTAGAAAATTTCATTAGGTCTGCTCAACAGAGCATCTTTTCCTGTCTCCAGCAGCCTGGTAAATCCTCAGCCGGAAGTGAGGCACCCCTTAGATTGAAAATATAAGTTCTGTTCTGCCGGCTCCGTCCGGCATCCGTTCTCCCTCGTCATCATCAAGTACTCTATGACGTTGGTAAAAACACTACTCTCTTCTTCTCTTACCCCCCTCTAACGTTACAACACAACACAACACAACACAACACAAAACAACGATGTTCCGAAAAACAAAAAAAAAGATGATAAGACATTTCGGTTATATATATATATATATATATATATATATATCTTTATTTATTTATTTGTGTGTGTGTGTATATGTATATATTTATTTATTTATTTATATGTGTGTGTGTGTGTATATATATATACTCACACGTACAAATCATATTTACTATTTATTATAAGCAATTATTTACTTCATACATATATATATATAAATTGAATAAATACAAATCCTATTTACTATTTTTCTGAAAACAATCTTATTTACTTTATATATATATATACACTATACTATACTATACTATACTATACATATTACCCTTGTCTTTTGTCAAAAAAAATATGAAATCATTTTAACAACTATTTAAGGAAAATATAAAATCTTTTTAATCGCAAAAACACACGCACACATAAATATATAGTATACGGTGGTGTATATATATATATATATATATATATATATATATATATATATATATATATATATATATATATATATATTTGCAATATATTTTTTGCAATTAAATAATCATTTGTATTTATAATGACTCGCAGCTTTCCACATTTGGGACACACGGAGAATATATTCATCCACGTGATAAGGTGTTTGATACTAAATTGAGGTACCATTCGGAAAGAAGAATCTATGAAAAACTACAATCCGAGTTGGTGCGGTATCCTGACGGCGATGATCATACCTTGTTAACTAGATTGGAAGAATCAGTGTTTGGTCAATTTATTACTTGGTATCGTGATAACTGGGCGTTCAAAGGGCGGCTAATAGCATTCTTGTATTTCCAAATGGTTTATCCCGACCGCGACGATGAACTTCATTTTAAGATTGGCGAGAATAGAGTGCAGTTCGGCAAAAGAGAGTTTGCAATGACAATGGGGTATAGATTTGGAGATGAAAACCTTCAGATTCAGCCAATATCAAGGTGTTTTGAGGAGCCTTGTGACCTAAGAAGGTGCGCCGGGACTGTGACTATGGCAAAAATCTTAGCAGCGATGAGGACAAGGCAATGCGACACTGAAACCGTATATCGGATGGCTTTAGTGTATGTTATTTATGGGTTATTAATCGGACAAGACCCCGGAACTGTAATACCGAATCATATATTTTATATCGTCGAGGACCTAGAACGGGTTAGAACTTATCCGTGGGGGCAGTATATGTTTAACAACTTCATGTGGAACTGGCGTAAACAAGTACAACACCTACGGTTACTTGAGCCGAAAAGTGATGAGAAGGCCTGTCAGCCAACGATATCCGGTTGTCTATATGCCTTACATGTGTGGGCTTTTCATGCCATTCCAGCCATCGCTCTGAAGGGGAAATTCTCAATTGTGAGAGAGGGACATGAGAACGATCGTCTTACAATGCTGAGGTGGAAGTTCTCGAACGGCGGGGTGTATTCCGGTAGTCTGGCATCCCCACAGTTTGCTGTATCGGTAAGTATCGTATTTTCATTTTTATCAATCCACATTTTAAATATATTGTATCTAAAATCGTGTTTTTTTTCATGTATTCAGGACGGAATGCCCGGTGATGTTTTGAGAACCCCCGAAGATAGGGATTACGTAATTTCACTAGGGTTGCCGGCGGCATATGTTACGGCTGTACCTCGTCAATCACCGGTCCCTCCCGTCAGAAACACACCACCGGTCCCTCCCGTCGGAAACACACTGTCCCGTGCCTCTGGTCAACGCATAGAACACGAGCGTCCTGAAATTGATGAAGAGGACGCTCGACGTAGGCAGTCGAGGCGTACAGATTATGCGTCTACCTCCGCGAACCTGCCAGGCGATGACACTATATCCCTAAATGTGCAGGCTGAAGAACTGAGGCCAGTAATTACTCAAATCATCCAACAAGAGCTGGATAAAACTAACTCGGAGTTGAGTGTTGCGAAGACCGAGTTGGAAAAAACCAACTCCGAGTTAAGAAATGCAAATACCGAGCTTCAAAAGACTAACTCCGAGCTAGGGAGCCGTGAAGGCTCGGTTAAGTGAAACGATGCGTGGGTTAGCGAAGTTAAGGCCGATTTGGCATTTTTTAAAGATCGCATTCAAAATTTGTCAAATGGGTGGGAACGAGGCAGTGCCTAGACGGTATGAATTATCTTGCACATACGAATTTGACAAACCGTATTTATATTGTTAACACACGATTCGAATTATTAATAGGGTGGTAATCGGTCACCCGGTCCCGACCTCCGCAACACTTCGACCCCGACGAGCTAATAGGTAATTTGTATTATTAACATAGGTATTTTATTGTTTGTTATCGTTAATTGATGATCTCGATTATATTTGGTATAGATACTCCCGAGGGTATGACAGGGGCCGCTACTGACACCAGTCAGGCCGCTACATTTGGTAAGTTATTTGATTTTTCATTTTGAACCTAGAAATTACATTGTGAAAAACTATCTAATTTTATTGCTGTCGTTAATTGATTATCTTATATTTGGTATAGACACTCCTGAGCCTACGACAAAGTCCGCTACTGACACCATTCTGGAACCGGTTGTGGAGCGTGGGATCGATTTTAGTAAGTTTGTAGATATTTAATTTTTAAACTAGAAATTACATTGTGAAACTATCTAACTCGATTCCCATATATGTTTATAGAGAGTTAATGTATATTGATTTGTGTATTATTAACATTCAAAATCTAATTTTATTGCTGTCGTTAATTGATTATCTCGATTATATTTGGTATAGGCACTTCCGAGCCTACGACAAGGGCCACTATTGGCACCATTCAGGAATCGGTTGTGGAGCCTGAGATAGATTTTAGTAAGTTTGTAGATATTTAATTTTGAACTAGAAATTACATTGTGAAAAACTATCTAACTCGAATTCCATATTGTTTATAGAGAGTTAATGTATATTGATTTTTGTATTATTAACATTAAAAATCTAATTTTATTGCTGTCGTTAATTGATTATCTCGATTATATTTGGTATAGACACTCCCGAGCCTACGACAAGGGCTGCTACTGACACCATTCAGGAATCGGTTGAGGAGCCTCAGATCGATTCTAGTAAGTTTGTAGATTTTTAGTTTTGAAACTAGAAATTACATTGTGAAAAACCCTCTAACTCGATAATGTATTGAATATTGTTTAGCTGCTGGTCCAACTGATATTCAATTGGGGAAACGAAAGGTGGATTATGCAACTGACAGAAGATTGACAACCCGTCAGACTATTAACCAACCACGATATTTACGTGATGGGTCGCACGTTGTCAGTCTTCCAGGTGCTAGTAGATGGACAGCGTTGATAAAATTTCCGCAAGAGTTGGAAGACCAATTTATCTCCTGGTACGAACAAGAAGATCCACCCCCAATAGAGATTCCCACGGGCCTCGCATTTGGAGAACCAATGGGAGATCGGACGGGCAAGGCGTGGTTCGAACGTCTCCATGGGAAGTATGCAGAGTTAGACCGAGAGGTATATTCTTGTGACTTACATTTTCATATATCTGAAATTTTCATATGTTTGATTTCATTATATCTAACTTCTTTTTTGCATGCGTACAACATATCGATGGGTTCCTGGACCTTATACGACACCAAATGGAAGTATATCCAGAATGCTTTGAACCGCATACGGCCATCGCCTTCTCTGATTTATCCTCATTTTACGGTCAGGGTCATATAGATCAGGGAACGACGCCAGACAAAACGCTTATTCCAAATCATTTGATTCAGTACGTCAAGCAATGGAATGAAAACACGGTGGTGTACATGCCCGGGCTATATATCCCGGTCACCGGGTCTTTGTCGAAGTGTCTATTCCCCCCATTTGGAAGATTAGAGTGTATGATTGTCTGATCGGGGATAACTATAAGGAGAGGGAATATGTGAAAGATTATATAAGAGCATTCGGTGTTTCGTTGAGGAGAGTGTTTGAGATGGATGCTTGTCTACGTAACCTCCCAAAAATGCTTGATCCAGCGAAGCCTCCTATTGTGGTCAAAGCAGTGACGGCTAAATACGTACCACAAATGCCAATCCCGTAAGTGTTATAAATTTCAAACTATTTATAATAATATATTGTATACATTATTTTCTTATCATTTGATTAATCAAAATTTACATTCTGTACAGGGGTGACTGTGGGGTATACACCTTTGTCAAGTTCATCGAGCATTTGCTGCACAAAGAAAATTTTTCATTGATCACACCTGATAATATGTTGTTGTTAAGACATAAAATGTGTGTGCAGTTGTTTCATCAGTACATAGATCTTTAGATATTTATGTATTTATGGTGAATGTATAAGCACTTGTTGGTGTATAGTCACTTGACATTTTGTTTGTTTTATCTCAACTTATGGCGTTGTAATATTTATATTATAAATTTTGTTAGCTTTTTATATTATCAATTTTTATTCCTGTTGTTTAAGTGGTGGTGAGTTATGACCATCCAAAGTTCAAAGAATTCGGTTTTTTCGTATATACATATTTATCGATCAACTGACAATTATGTTTTGTTCGAAGTAAGCAGTAAAAACAAACAATTATCATTATCATTATCATTAAGTATATTAAAAGAGCCAATGTGTTTCACCTCAAAATAAAAAAAAATCTAGTCCGATTGCATAAGTTAAAAAACAAGTCCGATTGCTCGTCGAAGATCATCCATTACAATTGTTAGAAGAAAGAAACAATAACCAAGAAATCATACAACAAAAATATGCAACTTTAATACAGGAAGTGTATTAATGGTGGAGTACATCCACCTTCTCCTCACATGTGATCAGGACACCACCAGCTACAGACTAGCGACAAAGCATTAATTTATTTTGTTTTAATAAAACATCTTCTTAATGAAAGGAAACAAATTATCCATTAGCCTAACCCAAGTTGAAATGTTGGCTCCTAAACAAACCAAGGGTGGTCACAAAACATGATAGGGGAGGTTTCCTGATCAATGTCATCATTGTCATACTCTGGTACGTGAAAATCTCTTGCGAGAGCCGTGATAATAAATGGATAATAGAGATAACCATCACCAATTATGATAAGGGATATTTTACCAATCCTATCAACGATGTCACGTCCAAAATCAACTTCACGTTTCAAAACTGCGTACACAAACGATTGCAGCTCATTGCTCGGTTGAACAGTGTGTGTCACGGATTTTATTAACAAGTAATAAATTTATAATCCGATATACCTCAAGTGCAAGGATCGTAGTAAAGAGGTTGATACCGGGTCGATCTTACGGGGAATCGGAGTTTGTTAACTCTAGTCTTTATTCTAACCTAACTATGTCACGATTACTAAACTAAAGCCAAGAAAGATAGTTTCGAACCAATTTAAACTAAACTAAACCTAATATGCAATAAAATACTAACTAAGCTAAACAATTCAAATTCAAGGGGTTTTAAATCAATAAGTTACGAACGAACAAGCAATTGATCCACCTATCCTATCAACATTCAATTTCAATTCAGATTATTTCGTGATTACTAATCAAGTTGTGATTCACCTGATCAAAGGTATGAACCCTAATTTCTTAGGCAAGTTCGTCTATTAATCTCTATCTTTCGATCTAAAGATTAACGCTTTTCTAACCAAAGGTGTAAACTTTAAACGTTTCTAACCTAGAAATCTAACCTAATAACTTTCGTTACTTAGATCAAATATCTATTCTTTATCATGGTGATCTAAAGTCTAACATGATTTTCATCAAATAAACGATCAACAAAGCAAACATCTTTCGATATAGATTTGCAATAAACAACATAAAGCATGATAAAAGAAACAACTCGTAATAGATACTCACAAAATAATCACGAAAAGAAACTGAATTGTTGATCGGACGGCTTCACAACGCTCGTTCAATAGAGGTTTAGCCTCTTAGCATCCTCTTGAAGCTTCGAATTGTATAAAAAGACATAAAAAGTAGCTAATCTAATCTAAGAATTTAAGAACATAAAAGTTGATGAAAACTGGTAAAAACCGCAGCCTAAGCCGCCCCTAGGACTAGGGTTTCGAGTATTGTGTAATTCGTCTCTTTAGGGTTGAGAAACTGCCGCCTATATATAGATTTTCAAGTCGGTTTAGCTAAGTCGGCTACTGGACGCCCGTCCACTCTTCCATACAAACTTCGAATCGGGCCGAGTCATGATCAGACGCCCGTCCTTCTTTAAATTGGACGCTCGTCTAGCAATTTTCATAGAACTCTGATCTGAATCTTCTCTTCTGGACGCCAGTTCAACTTTCCAAACGCCCGTCCACCCTGGACGCTAGTTCGTGCTTCTGGACGCCAGTCCAGGCTGGACGGATGGCAAACACTCGTTCAGTCAGTCTTGCATGCAATTCTTCATTCCAATCCTCAACTTGCATCTTCCTTTTCCATTCAAACTCCTTTTATGACATGTTTATGCACCTTCAAAACCACAAAAACACGCAAAGTGTAAAACCATAGATAATTACCAATAAAATCACGAAATTAGCTCAAGTTTACACTTAAAGACTTTTAAAACTCATTTGCTCAATAATTCGATTAAACCCTTAATTTCTATGCAAATAATACGAATATGGAGGAAATCATTATAAAATATAACGTTATAAATCGTATAAAATCACCCTTAACAACTCCCCCACACTTAGCTTTTGCTCGTCCCGAGCAAAACAAGACAAGATAAAGGCTCGAGAAAAGATAGACATCTAAGCACATATAACACATATGCAATAACTTAGAGGTTCACCCCGGTGTGTGCATAGCCATAGAAAACTTCCACTAAATCCAAGCTTGAGAAACTCAAAGCAAAACTAGCTAATACCCCCTCGTAGACTATCAATAAATGATACTCATAAGATGTACTCTACAAACGTAAAATATCCCGAAAAGGATGATCGAATATATCTCGGGCCTTTCTGAGATACTCAGAGGATAATCCCTACAACATATCTATCAGTTTCTACTGGGGATAAGATAGACGATAACTTAGCCTTATATCCATTTCATACCAATTCTTATATAAGTTGATTTAACTATTTTCACTTTTAAACGCACATCAGAATGAGCTGTTGCCCTGTCATAGCAGAATAGGACATTCGTGATATGCCCTACCTTACTCAAATCATAAGGCAGCTTTTTCTGACTGTCGTGAGCTTTTGGTCATCATAGTGGTATAGGACATACGTGGTATACCCTATCGCACTCAAATCATCGACCAGCTTCCGACACACCCAATAATTCTTCATTTTTCCAACTTTTTCCATTTGACAATAAGTTACGTGTTACTTATCACATTCAAACCTTAGATATTCACAGTATATCATACTCCGGATCTAAATACAAACTATCATAAATCTCAAGATATATACGTAGCACTAAGCACATGACTTATAAGAAAATCAGAAATCACTCGTCAAGAAGGGGTATAACTTTATAAATTAGCTCATCATTCACTATGGCTCGTGAAAAATAGATCTCAGGTGAAACAACTAACTTATCAAACATATGATATATAGCTTGGATGACTAAAAAAGTAACGAATATTGAATTGAATTGCCTACTCGGGACAAAACAAAAACAAAAATGTCGAAATTTTTTGAAAATTCTAGCTCATTTTTAGCTCATTTTGCATAGAAACATAACGAATTAAGAAAATTTATAGATACATATCAAATCATTCCCTCCCCCACACTTAAAGATCAACATGTCCTCATGTTGTGCAGAATTAAAGAAAAGATAAAGGACTTAGCTGATTTCAATCGATACTCGAATCGTTGGTCAGGCCGGAGCCTACGTAGTGACAATTAGAACTTGCAACCATACGATGTAAAAGCGAGCTCGACAATACCGCTAACAATATACCTGCACACTTGAACAAACATGGCAACATCTCGGGGAACATAGGGGAATATAACATGGCAAAATAAAGATAAAGAGAAGGATAAAGTGAAATTGAACCAACCGACAAGGCAGAGTCAACAATTACCCTAATTAGACTTAAACGAAACAAATAAATCAAAGAAAAGAACAAAATCGAAAGTAACCAAAACAGAAACGGATATCTAGGATGCCTCCTAGTGGCGCTTTTGGTTAATGTCGTTAGCTCGACACTCTTTTAGCTCAGCCTGGATCAGGCCATTTAACTTTTCTGCCAGCCACTACCTCGTCTAGGCTTGGGTCAGTAGTTCGGCTGCAGAAACAGCACTTAACACATGGGGTAAAATCTTTGATAGCTTTCCAAATACGTTTAAACCGCCCCATGGTCGACTTCTTCTTCTTCTGATTATTCTGATGACGTTTCAGCTTACGCTCCCTCTCAAACTCTTCCATATCCCAACTACCTGCTAGAACTTCTTCAGATCGACCACTACCGTCATCCTCTGAAAACAGGTCGGGTGAAAACTCGTTAAATTCTTCGACTTCTTTAGTACCACACCCGAGGATATCGAGGAAACGAACTATCAAAGGTTTTTCCTTGAGTTCACCAATGTAGTGCTTACACCTTTGACCATTTACTCGAAACGGTTGGTCACCATAACCTCGTAGTTCTAAAACGCCTCCAGGAATAATTTGGAGAATCTCAAAGGGACCGGACCATCGTGTGCTTAACTTTCCAGGTTACAGGTGTAGCCTGGAATTATACAGAAGAACTTGTTCCCCGACTTGAAATTCTCTCTTCTTAATCTTGGCGTCATGGAGGAGTTTCATCTTATCTTTGCTGATCCTGGCGCTTTCGTAAGCCTGGAGTCTGAATTCGTCTAATTCATGCAACTGTTGCAGTCGATGCTTACCACAAGATTGGGAATCAAAGTTTAGAAACTTTGTAGCCCAATAAGCTCTATGCTCTAACTCGATCGGCGAGATGACATGGCTTACCATAAACCATTTGATATGGAGATGTACCCATAGGAGTCTTATAGGCGGTTCTGTATGCCCATAGTACATCATCCAATTTCAAACTCCAGTCTTTCCTATGACTGTTGACCGTTTTTTCCAGGATTTTCTTAATACTTTGGTTGCTCCTTTCAACCTGACCACTAGTCATCGGGTGATATGGTGTGCCTGTCTTATGGTGAACACCATACTTTTCAAGAACTTTCTCTAGGGGTCGGTTGCAAAAATGCGTTCCTTCATCACTGATCAAGGCACGTGGACATCCAAATCTCACAAAGATGTTCTTCTTTAAGAATTTCATGACCGTCTTATGATCATTGTGAGGAGTGGCTTGAGCCTCTACCCATTTCGACACGTAATCCACGCAGACTAAGATGTATTTGTTACCACAAGATGATGGGAATGGTCCCATAAAATCGATACCCCATACATCAAAGACCTCGCATTCTAGGATGGGTTTCAAAGGCATGTCAAAACGCCTTGTCAGAGTACCGGTTCTTTGGCATCTATCACAAGCTTTACAGAAAGCTTCTGTGTCCTTAAAGATCGTGGGCCAATAGAAACCGGATTGGAAGATCTTAGCAACGGTTTTCCACGGACCAAAGTGACCTCCAAGTGGGTCCACCGTGGCCTTTGCTCAATGATATCGCGTTGCTCAGATTTTGGAACACATCTTCTAAGCAGACCATCTTTACAGATCTTAAAAAGATAAGGTTCATCCCAAACGAAAGATTTCAAATCAGAGAAGAAAATTTTCTTCCCCTGATAGGACAATTCTGGATCGAGATATCGGGAATGAAGGTAATTGACAATGGAAGAATACCATGGAACATCAGGAGGACAACCGTCGATAAGCATGATATTCTCTAGAGGAAAGTAAAGATCTATATCATCTGGATCATCCTTTTCCTCACTTAGCATTCTTGAAACGTGATCAGCCACTACGTTTTCACTGCCCTTTTTGTCTTTAATTTGAACGTCAAACTCTTGTAGGGTCAATATCCAACGCAGTAGGCGCGGTTTGGCCTCTTTCTTAGTCATCAGATACCGCAAAGCAGCGTGATCAGTCCACACAATCACTTGAGCTCCTAACAAGTAACTACGAAACTTGTCCATAGCAAAAACTACGGCCAATAATTCCTTTTCAGTAGTAGTATAGTTAACTTGAGAGGGATTCAATGTGTGACTGGCGTAATAGATTGGCTGGAATTTCCCTTCGATTCTTTGTCCTAGAACAGTACCAACTGCATAGTTTGATGCGTCGCACATAAGCTCAAAAGGTAGATTCCAGTCAGGCGATATAAGAATTGGAGCAGAGATTAAACGGTTCTTAAGCTCCTCAAACGCTTGCTTGCAGTCCTCATCAAAATTGAACTCAACGTCTTCCTTAAGTAAAGTAGACAGGGGCTTGGCTATCTTGGAGAAGTCTTGAATGAATCTTCTGTAGAAACCGACATGTCCAAGAAAGCCTCTCACTTCACGCACATTCTTGGGATAACTCATCTTCCCGATAGCTTCTACTTTTGCCCTGTCAACTTCTATACCTTTGGCGGAGATTTTGTGGCCAAGAACTATTCCCTCATCAATCATGAAATGGCATTTCTCCCAATTGAGCACTAAGTTCTTTTCCACACACCTGGATAAGACCTGATCAAGGTTGTCAAGACAATCATCAAAAGACTGACCAAAGACCGAAAAATCGTCCATAAAGATTTCCATACACTTTTCTACTAGCCCGTCAAAGATAGCCATCATACATCTTTGAAAAGTAGCTGGGGCATTGCAGAGACCAAATGGCATTCGCCTGTAGGCGAATGTACCATAAGGGCAGGTAAAAGTGGTCATTTCTTGGTCAGCTGGATCAATGGGTATTTGAAAGTATCCTGAATATCCATCCAGGAAACAGTACGTAGAATGCGTGCCCTGCCAGACGTTCGAGCATCTGGTCAATGAATGGAAGGGGAAAGTGATCTTTCATGGTTACTTCATTGAGCTTTCTGTAATCAATGCAGACTCTGTAACCAGTGACAAGTCTCAATGCTATTTCCTCTCCCTTCTCATTCTTCTCAATCGTAATTCCACCTTTCTTGGGAACTACCTGAGTCGGGGAAACCCATTCACTATCGGCGATGGCATAAATGATTCCCATGTCCCGAAGTTTGATGATTTCTTTCTTAACCACCTCTTGCATATGAGGGTTGAGCCTCCTCTCGGGGTCGTCGACACATTTCGCACCCTCATTAGTCTTGATCTTATGCATACGGATGTCAGGAGATATCCCTCTGATATCTCCTACTTGCCACCCAAAGGCTTTTTCGTTTTTCCTCAAGACGTTGATTAATTTCATTTCCTCTAAACGAGACAGCTTGGCAGATATAATTAAAGGAAGCTTGTCATCTTCTCTTAAAAACACATACTTAAGATGTTTAGGCAACGGCTTCAACACCAAATCTGCAGGGGGGTCTTCTAAACTAGATTTGATCTCTCCACCTTTCAACTCAACATCACTGAGTTTACTGAGCGGTCCCACTGCCAAAGCTTCACCTTCCAACAACTCATCCTTAAATTCAGCTTCTAACTGCTCTAGACTTACCACACCATGATTATTCAAATTATCAACCAGTCGCTCATATTCAGTTGCAACAGCCATGACTTGCTTTTCCATGAAATCATCGAAGTCATCGACGTATCCTCAATGGAAAAACCGGTTGGAGGACCAGAGGGTATTTGAATGGATTTGGAGACATTATAGCTTACCTCTTGATCACCAACACGTATCGTCACTCGCCCACCATCGCAGTCAATGAGGGCTCTAGCTGTAGACAAAAAGGGTCTTTCAAGAATCAGGGGGACATTTTCATCTTTTTCAATGTCCAGGACGTACCAGTCGACGGGAAAGGTAAATCTATCGATTTGAACTAGTACGTCTTTCAAGATTCCCGCTGCTTTCTTAGAAGATCTATCAGCGAATTGCAAATTCATGGTAATGGGTTCTAGAAGATCAATTAAACCCAGCTGTTTGCACACAGACAATGGCATGAGGCTTATAGATGCACCCAGGTCACACAAAGAGTTAGGGAAGACCAGGCCTCCCATTAACACTGTAAGCACAAACTTTCTAGGGTCACCTCTCTTGGTTGGTAGGTTTTCATAATTGATCATTGAACAATCCTCACCAATCAGCCTCTCCATGTCTGACAACTTCCTTTTCGAAGAAACAACATCCTTGATAAATTTTGTATACTTAGGCATCTCAACCAAAACCTCGGATAATGGAAGATTCACATGAGTATTTTTCAAAAGATTCAGCACCTTTTCATACTTCTTATCTTCACTCAAGGGGATGTTGCTCTTTCTTGGTGGAAATGGAAGCTTTTTCAGATCATTCTCAGAAAAAATTTTCTTCGAAGATGCACTGACAGCTTTGTCTTCCAGATCCTTCCATCTTACAGCTTTTTCAATCTTTTTATTAGTCAGGGGGTCAGCCTCCTGACTTCCACTTGATTCTTCGTCCCTCAGGGGTTCAGCCACCTAAGGACTTCCAGCTTTTTCACCTCTCAGGGGATCAGCCACCTGAGTATTCTCTTTCGGCCAAGGGGAGTGTAGGTGCTCAGCTTCCCTCCTACCTTATCAATGGCCAGGAGGGGCTAGTGGTTTCCCTGGTGGGAAGGACCACTAACTTGAGTACCGCTTCTTAAATTCATTGCACTGGCCTCCTCTCTACCGTATGGAATTGATGGTACGAGGTCAGTACATTGGCCATTGTTCAAGTCAGTTTGAGCGACTTGACCGCCCTTTGGATTCTTCTCAGTGAAACTGGGCAGTTGCCCTGGGGGTCTTGAAGCTAACTGCTCAGCCAGTTGCCCAATTTATCTCTCAAGATTCTTATTTGTAGTCATCAGGAGTTGGATACTTTTATTTTGCTCCTCCAATTTAGCTTCAAGATTGTTAGATTGGGAGGGGCCTTGAGAGTTTTGGAAATTTTGAGAATATGGCTGGGTGGGCTGACTTTGAACAGCAGGATTAGAATTGGCGGGCCAATTCTGATTGAACCTTTGATTAGAATTGGAATTCTGGTTCTGAGGAAAACCAGGGTTTCTATTGAAGTTTTAATTCTGATTGAAATTAGAGTTTGGATTGAAACTTGAAGGTTGATTAAACCCTTGGTTTTGGAGATTATTCTGGCCAGAAAACTGATTGAACCTTTGATTGTTCTGGCCATAGAATGCATTTACCTCAGCATTCTGTCCGTTCATAGGACAGAATCTAGATGTGTGCCCCACCTCGTCACAATTTTGACATGTGACTTGATTATACTGTCCATGATCATGAACAACATTCACTTGATAAGGTGCAGGGGGATTGAATTGACACTGGCCAATCATGTGGCCAGTCTGACAACAGCTCTCACAATATAGAACCTGAGGGTTCTGTGGAAAAGAATAAGCTTGATTCATTTGATTTGAAACTTGAGAAGTTGCCATCTGCTTATGCAGCATGGCGATCAAACTTTGCATGTTGACTTCCTCAACCTTAGGAGGAGGAGGTGCTTGAATGGCTTGATAAGAGGGAGCGTAGTTGTATTTGGCAATGTCTTCGAACAGTGCCCACCCCTCATCAGGCGTTTTCTTCAAAAATGCCCCACCAGATGAACTATTGACCATGCCTTTTGTAAGCTCGGTCAATCCACTAAAAAAGGTGTTGACTTGCCTTTGCAATGGCAAGCCATGGTGGGGACACTTTCTAAGCAGAGACTTGAATCTTTTCCAACACTCGAAAAAGGATTCATTCTCTTTCTGATAAAAAGTGAATATGTCGTTTAAACACCGGAAATTTTGTCTTTGAAGGTGGGAAATATTGACTTAAAAATTCTTTTTCAAGTTCAGCCCAGGTGGTAATAGATTCAGCGGGGAGAGAAGTATACCACTCTTTAGCTTCTCCCTTTAGAGAAAATGGGAACAGTTTCAGTTTTATAGCATCCTCACTTACTCCTTGGATGCGTGTAGAACCGCATATCTCTAAGAATGTATGTAAGTGGGTATGGGGGTTTTCTGACTGATAACCATGGAAAATAGATGCATGCTGCATCATCTGAATGAGTCCCGGCTTTAGCTCGAAGGTCTGTGCAGTTATGGCTGGGATAACAATAGCCGGGTTGACTTTGACTTCGCCTGGCATGGCGTAGTCTGCCAACGTACGTCTATCTTCAGCAGCCATGATTATGAAGTTTTCGAATTCTTCGGCTAAACGATCCTCTAAATCTTGATCGGCTTCTTCAGAAGGAGCCGCAGAACGGATTTTCCGCCTGTTTGGCCGGACTATGGTCCGCTCTAAGTCAGGGGTATACAGTAATGGTCCCTTTTGACTTCGAGTTTGCATAAACCGAACCAAAATCAGGTGGTTGAAGCCTAAAAACGAAGAATATAAAAACATAAACTAACAATTAAAGCCTAAGAAAAGAAAAAGAAATAAAATTAGTTAAGACAGGGGAACAGACGGACGTCCAGAAAACTGGACGGGCGTCTGCCTAGAAATTGAACTAGACGGGCGTCTGGAAGTCCAAACGCTCGTCCGATCAGCTGAAGAACTGGACGGACGTCCAAATCTGATGAACGCTCGTCCGACAAGTTAAAAACGATTCAGAGTTGAGAAATTTAGAACAGACGGGCGTCCACTGTTCTAGACGCCCGTTTGGAAGCAGAAAAACGAAGCAGGAACAGAGAAAAACAGCAGGAGAAAAAAAAATGGGGAGAAAAACAGAAAGATAGAAAACAGATAGAAAGAAAGTCTAATCCTAAGGGGATTGGAGAACTATAAAAGAAAAACTACGAAAACCCTAATAACCTAAGCTACAACTAACTAAAAAAAAACAAGGAAAATAAAAACTAAAGCAACCGTCCGGTTCCCCGGCAACGGCGCCAAAAACTTGTCACGGATTTTATTAACAAGTAATAAATTTATAATCCGATATACCTCAAGTGCAAGGATCGTAGTAAAGAGGTTGATACCGGGTCGATCTTACGGGGAATCGGAGGTTGTTAACTCTAGTCTTTATTCTAACCTAACTATGTCACGATTACTAAACTAAACATATACGAAAACAGTAAATAATTCACAAGAAAGATAACAATAACGTAAACTGGACAGAAGATCAATGACCTAAAGCCAGGAAAGATAGTTTCGAACCAATTTAAACTAAACTAAACCTAATATGCAATAAAAGACTAACTAAGCTAAACAATTCAAATTCAAGGGGTTTTAAATCAATAAGTTACGAACGAACAAGCAATTGATCCACCTATCCTATCAACATTCAATTTCAATTCAGATTATTTTGTGATTACTAATCAAGTTGTGATTCACCTGATCAAAGGTATGAACCCTAATTTCTTAAGCAAGTTCGTCTATTAATCTCTATCTTTCGATCTAAAGATTAACGCTTTTCTAACCAAAGGTGTAAACTTTAAACGTTTCTAACCTAGAAATCTAACCTAATAACTTTCGTTACTTAGATCAAATATCTATTCTTTATCATGGTGATCTAAAGTCTAACATGATTTTCATCAAATAAACGATCAACAAAGCAAACATCTTTCGATATAGATTTGCAATAAACAACATAAAGCATGATAAAAGAAACAACTCGTAATAGATACTCACAAAATAATCACGAAAAGAAACTGAATTGTTGATCGTACGGCTTCACAACGCTCGTTCAATGGAGGTTTAGCCTCTTAGCATCCTCTTGAAGCTTCGAATTGTATAAAAATACATAAAAAGTAGCTAATCTAATCTAAGAATTTAAGAACATAAAAGTTGATGAAAACTGGTAAAAACCGCAGCCTAAGCCGCCCCTAGGACTAGGGTTTCGAGTATTGTGTAATTCGTCTCTTTAGGGTTGAGAAACTGCCGCCTATATATAGATTTTCAAGTCAGTTTAGCTAAGTCGGCTACTGGACGCCCGTCCACTCTTCCATACAAACTTCGAATCGGGCCGAGTCATGATCAGACGCCCGTCCTTCTATAAATTGGACGCTCGTCCAGCAATTTTCATAGAACTCTGATCTGAATCTTCTCTTCTGGACGCCAGTTCGACTTTCCAAATGCCCGTCCACCCTGGACGCTAGTTCGTGCTTCTGGACGCCAGTCCAGGCTGGACGGATGGCAAACGCTCGTTCAGTCAGTCTTGCATGCAATTCTTCATTCCAATCCTCAACTTGCATCTTCCTTTTCCATTCAAACTCCTTTTATGATATGTTTATGCACCTTCAAAACCACAAAGACACGCAAAGTGTAAAACCATAGATAATTACCAATAAAATCACGAAATTAGCTCAAGTTTACACTTAAAGACTTTTAAAACTCATTTGCTCAATAATTCGATTAAACCCTTAATTTCTATGCAAATAATACGAATATGGAGGAAATCATTATAAAATATAATGTTATAAATCGTATAAAATCACCCTTAACAGTGTGTACGGTACCATACACGCTACTAGCAATCCATTCGAAAATAACACGCATCCATTCGTTAGGAAATTGACGTCTTTCAATCAGACGTTGGAATGCCTGAATGTTTGAATTGGTAAAATATAAGTGATTGTATGCTTCGACTCCAGATACACTATAGTAGCGATTGATCCAATCCGGAGTAAAGCAAATATCTACTGCACGTAATTTGTACACCCCTGATGCTGGTATTATATCATCCGACGCATTAATTTTTGACCTGACAAGTGTGTAGAATTCACGAACAATTGATCGATTCATAGTCGAGGTCGGTGTGGGACTAGTTGCGTGGCGCTCCGATGAAATTCTGCGTAAGAGACTCTTCATCCTGGTAGGTAGACTCTCCCATTCAATTTTCCTCTCTCCTACAACACTTACATCTTGAAAGTGCCAGATCCAATTGCGACGCTCATGGTCTGTTGTGAACCGATTTAGCAGTGTATCCTCGTCGTAGACGTGAGGTATACGGTGCTGTCTCACAGGCCGATGAGGATGCCATTCCGGGAGAATTTCATTTTCGGGATTAAAAATCTGAATGTTAGAAGGAGGGGAATCCGATTCAGACATTGTGGCTAAGGCAGAGTAAAAGTTAGGGTTATGCATGGGTAGTGTAAAATTCATAGTATATATAGATTTATCGATGTAAGAGGTCATTGTCAGGTCTTGTCAATCTATCAATGTTCCTGTTGATTTTTGGACAGATTTCGTCCAACATTTGCCAATAATGAAGGTGTAGTCAATGTCAAAGCATAAAGTAATATCTGCCAATAATGAAGGAATCCATCCAAATTTTGGACGGACTCCGTCCAAATTCCAATAAGAACATCGATTGATTGAAAGTACAGAAACCGTCCGAATTCACTCATGTCCAAACAAGGATGGATCCAATTAGACGGATCCGTCTAAATTTAGACGGAATCCCTCCTAATTTAGACGGAATCCAATTAATGTCAAAACAAAACTAGCCATGTTCTCCAGTCTGAAGACAAGACTTGACTCTGTACCTATGTGTCCTACCTATATGTCATGTGTGGTCACTATCGGCGGGTCCCACACTTTAAGTGGTTGTGAGTTATAAATTTAGGCAGGCCATATATATGCAATACAGTGTTACTATAGACGTGAGGTAATATCTGCAAAATTAAACAAGAACATTGATTGATATATTTTTGAAAAAAGTGAAATCAAAGTGTAGTCAATGTGAAGACATAACCACTATTCCCGTCTAAATTTAGACGGAATCCATCCTATTTTTGTTTCTCCTCGTAATTAAATATAATGGATTTTGCTTTATGATTTCATCTCTGGGCTTCTACCGTACTACTGCTATATAGTTCTATTGTGTTAAAATAAAAGACTTTGTTAAAGTTGGTGATTTTTGTTGTATGAGTTCTTGTCTTGACCAATCTTTTTGTTGAATGCCATTGTTTGATTAGTTTGATTAGGTCTTATTTGATTAGTTTGATTAGGTCTGATTAGTCAATGTCAAAGGATAAAGTAATATCTACAGAATTCAACAAGAACATTGATTGATTCAAGGTACGGAATCCGTCCGAATTCACTTACTGACCAAAAATGAAGGAATCCGTCCAAATTTTGGACAGAAAGGTTTCCATTTAGACGGAACCGTCTAAATCTATACGGAATCCCTCCTAATTTAGATGAAATCCAATTAATGCTTCTTATGACTAGCCATGTTGTCCAGTCTGAAGACAAGACATGACACTGTACCTATGTGTCCTACCTATATAACATGTGTGGTCACTATCGGCGGGTCCCACACTTCAAGTGGTTGTGATTATTGCATTTAGGCAGGACACATAGGTACAGTGTCACTATAGACGGGCCCCACACGTCAAATGGTGGCGAGTTATGACCGTCCAAAATTTGGACGAAATCCGTCCAAATTTAGACGGGTTCCGTCCAAAATATTGGTAAGTGAGTGAATTCGGACGGTTTCTATACTTTCAATCAATCAATGTTCCTGTTGAATCGTCATGGGGCCCCACACGTCAAATGGTGAGTATTCCCGCCTAAATGTTGTGACCGGCCTTGAAGCTCCCAAAGAAGTGCCGCGGCTGCTGCTCTCCCTTTTAGAAATTATGTATGTGGAATTATGAGTTGTATTATGAATGGATATGTTTTGGGGGCAGCTGGTATTTATAGAAAATTAGATGCAGACTTTCTGAACGCTGGTTTCATGCCTGGAACGCTGGTTCTCGGGCTTCCGGAACGCCGCTTCGGCTTGGAACGCCGGTTCCATGTCGTTCGAGCTCCCGCATCGCTTTGGACTCCTTTGAACGCCAGTTTCAGTCCCAGAACGCCATGTCTACCTTGGAACGCCAGTTCCACGACTCAGACGCCAGTTTGGGCTGCTCCTTAGCTGATCCGACTTTGATCCTTATCCAATATCTCTAACAAACCATCCTTATCCTTTAGTAACAAACCTTATCTCTTGGATATTCTAGATGATTCATGACTTGCTCTCCTTGATCTTATCCCTTGCCACTTGTCAATTCCAAACTTCAACACTTGTGAGCTCCTAATTAATCAATGAATAACACCAAAATGTAATACAATTCCAAATTAATAATAAATCATCAATTAAGCACAAAATTCATTACATTTTGAAATTAACTCATTAAAAATATCATTTGCTCAATATTTAAATATAAGGCTCGATTTCTATGAAAATAATACGAATATGGGGGAATTTTATATAAAATATATCGTTATAAATCATACAATTTGACCCTTAACAGGGCCCCACACGTCAAATGGTGGTGAGTTATGACCGTCCAAATATGCACAAGTCATAATTCCCACCGACCTTCTCAATCAATGTTTCTTTTGGAAAAAAATCTATAAAGTGACAAATCCTTTAACAACCATTCATCCCTCTCATTTCTCGTTTATTTTACTCATATAATCTCTTCTAGTTTTCCTTTCAATGGCTAACCCACATGCTCCTGTGTTCATTTCCAATGACGAAATTGATTTGTCGTTGGAAGAGCAATCTCTCATAAGCCGTTTCACAACAGAAGAGGAGAGGCGTGAGTACGTCACTAACTGGATGGCAAGACCTGTCGTTGCAGAGAGGCGATTGAACATGGAGAGTCTTCCTAGTTTGATAGGGAACTTGTTCCGAGATAACGGTTGGCATGGTGTCCCCCAAAGGCCATTATGCTGTCATCACGTGAATCGGTCTATTGTGCGTGAATTCTACGCTTGTGTAGCTATGATAGAGCTCAATGAACGGTGTGTCAGAGTGCAAGGCGTTCCTGTCGTTTTGAATAAAACATGGATCAACAACGAGTATGCCATTCCAGAATATCCTCAGGGTTTGGATTTCTTTCTATTTCCGGATGTTAATGAATTACTACAGCGTGACATGGCTGTTTTGTTTGGGGAGACGCGTCTTTGGGAACGTGTGAGGCGTACCCACCATTCACCCTGGTCCTGGTGCGGTCCATTCCTTCATTTCTTGATTATGTTCCTTGCCACCAATATGTATGGCACGGTGAACTACACCGCACCGACATTTTATTTGTATGCACTTGCGTACACATCTATTACATCATACTTTGACGTCGGAGAGTATATTCTCAACAGGATTCGATAGATAGCAAAGGGCAACGCAGGTGATGGATATATATTTTTCCCGTATCTCATCACAGCTATGTGTGTGAGGTCTGCCGGGGTGCCGGAATATGATGAAGATGATGTGACATACGGTCATGATGACGTTATCACCTATGAAACTTTTAATCAAGATGATTGTTAAGGTTTATTTTTCACGTGCAAATGTTGGACGCTTTTAACAATGATGAAAGTTGTAGACTTTGTTGAAGTTGCATATGTTGTTTTATGATTTCAGTTTCTCTTTTTAGTCTCTAGACGCCATGATCACATTATTTTTCTTTCTCCTCGTAATTAAAGATAATGGATTTTTCTTTATGATTTCATCTCTGGGTTTCTACAGTTCTACTGCTATATAATTATACTGTGTTAAAACAAAAGACTTTGTTAAAGTTGGTGATTTTTGTTGTGTGCTTTCTTGTCTTGACAATCACATGAGGTGGTTCTTCCATCTCTAGTAGAGAGGACTATCACATTCATTTGCAAAGAACGAAAGCAGAAACTCCAAATCAAGAAGTGGAATGCTCTTGGATAAGTGTCTCCCAATTTGGATGAGGCGGATTCATTGGACTTTTTATTGCACATAGTCATATTATATTATTATGCTCGGTGTAGAATCAAGAAATCAGATTTTCTCTAAAACTACGTTTCTCCCATGATGGGTTCAAGTTTGGTGGGCATGATTACAGGAGAGAATTTGAAAGCTACAATGAGGATGACTATATCATCTTCCATAAATTAAGTCGTTTAGTGTAACAAGTATCTATTTCGACTGCTTGTTGGTCATTCTTTGGAAATCAATGTGATATAACATTCAACCCAACGGAATAATAAATATATCTATTACAATCATGATGGCTTACAAAATTAACATCAACACGTGCTGAAGTAGAGATTTATTCAATTAGGAACAACTGCACGAGTCGGACATCTATTCCTTCTGTGTCCGGGGTTACCGCAATTCGAGCGATTCCTACCGGAACCTGGGTTTGTCCTCTCAGTAGGCATCCTACTAGTCCTAGCACCGGGAGGCTCACCTTGAGAAGGAATCCTCAGGGTCCTGGGTCGGCCCCGCCTAGCTCCCGTACTCTATGTTTCTCCTCCTTCCCTAACCCTAGGCTCAGGCGGATTGAGGGAAGGTTTAGTTCTAATCCATTCGGGAAGAATCCAATCATCCTCGACTGGAACAGGGAAAACGCGTCCTTCATATATACGTTGGAAACATGCTGCTTTGTAGTAATGAGAACAATAAGTGTACGCACTCTCGCAGCGGTGACTTATAGCAGCGCAAGCATGTACGCAAGGTAACTGAAGTCCCTGAAACTGCCCGCAATAACATTCCTTCGTAAGCATATTTATTTTCTCACTAGTATCGACGTCCCCAACTTGAAACTCGGTCCCGGTCGATCCCGAGCAAGTGTGAAACTCCTTCTGGCACGCGAAACACCATTCAAGAACTCTTCAGGTTCAGGGGCTAACACGGTGCGACACGAGTCCGCAAGTTCTCTCCTCTCACAATGCCAACGCTGCAACACTCCCCTGATGTGGTCAAAGAGATTAACGATACTCATCTTACGCGCATCCCTGATGACGTTGTTAAAGCTTTCAGCATGGTTGCTTGTCATTATTGCATAACGTGTACATGGAAATTGTGATCGTGCCTATTTGTCGATTCCAATCTCCTGTAGGTAACGCGAAACTGGTTTGGTTGGGTCTCTATCCATCTCTATTTTCTTCTGAAATAATATTTTGAATCGCGTTTCTGAAAATGTATAAGTGATGACGGTCAAATTATACCCGTAAATGTCATCAACATTATCCTTAAATCGAGATTAATAATGTATATTTCATATTGAATCACTCGTTTATATTTATTATTTAATGTTAAGTGATTATTAATATGATATTGGGTATTTAACTGTTTTTATTATTAAAAGGCCGATTTATTGTGCTATAAATGTTTATTTTGTAGATCACGACAAATCGAGAGGATTAATGTCATTCAATCAATGGTCTTAAGATAATAGAGGAAGAAAATCGAAGCATTACATGAAAGAGAAATCAGATCAACACGCAAGCGTGCAGTGGGGAGCAAGATAGACGAGAAAAAAGATTAACATGTGAAAAGTTAGGTTCGGTCGACCGAGCCTATAGCTTCGGTCGACCGAGTGAGGAGCTTCGGTTGACCGAGTGTGTCATCTCGGTCACTTATCGGATTTTTTCGTATTTACCTTCTAGATCCTTCATAAGTCGGCAGAAACTCCTATATAAGCAGCAGCTACGAGAAATTGTAAATAATCCCATCATCCCTTCATTCTTTCTTCAATCTTACAATTCATAATATCACTTTGATACAATGTAGAATAATTTGAGGGTTTTCAGCAATTTAAGGGCTGCAATATGTAAGCCTTTATTTTCTGTCTTTTTATTTTCAGTAATTAATTTCCCAATTGTGCTTTATCGTTTGAGTTAGTTAATCATAGCTAGATGATGTAGATCTAGGCTATGACGTTTGGAAGGTGGCGATACCTTGTCTATGAGGATCCTACAACCTACATCATCTACTTAGTTTCTATCCATGAATCTGCATTGTTTAATTAATGTGTATCTATGTTAGTTTATATGAATGCTTTACGAATTACTGTTTAATCCGTTGTGTATGATGAAACGCTGAGAGATACGTTCAGGGATGTAATCTGGGGGAAAAAGACCATTCGGTCGACCGAGCCCAGCTATTCGGTCGACCGAGCCCTGTTTTCATCCGTTAAATAGCCACGTCTTTATGGTTAGGTTAACTTAATAGAATTTATTATCTCAGTAGGTATGGCTATGGCTACGTTACTCGCTTAGTTTAATTAAAATGTGTAAAAAGGAAATACCAATATAAAACTCTTAGGTAGGCTTATGAATTGCTCTTCACGGACGTTCAGCGTTATCTAGGTAGGTTTATATTTGGGGATTGCTAGCACCTAATTATACATACGTCGTAGATTAGCATGAGACTATAACTTGGTAATTGCTAGTTGGACGAGAGCTTGAGTAATCGTTTAGGAAGTACGCCTAACCATAGGAATGTTGCTTAGACGAGGTGTACGGTTAATATCGGCATCCTTGGAGTCGTAAGCGTGTGAGTTATATGAGATGGAGGCACTAAAAGGCGAAGTCACGTAACAATATCACAGTGATCTAGCGACCTAATGGGTGCTAAGTCAAGTTTAAGAGGATGACTCCCGTAGCCAATTTAAGATAGATACAAACGGATTGACAGTTAATAAGTTCAGTTTATTATATAAATTATCTAGGTCCAAACGATAAAGACTATAATTGGGAGGTTAATTACGTTGTGTCGAGTCGTGTCTTTACCTTTCTTGTCTTATGTTGGTCGTAGACCGCCTCTATGTCCTTGACATGTTTAATTAATTGTTTGTATATAAGATGGCCCACAATTGGTTCCCTGTGGGATCGACCTTGATTCACTATAGCTATACTACGATGGGCCTAGTCCTCTTGCTAGTATTGGTTTATGGTGGTCAAGTATATTATAACCTGATTGACCCCGATCAAGTTTTTGGCGCCGTTGCCGGGGAACCAACGGTCAATTTTATATATAAATAATTTTCTTATTCATGTCAAGTTTTCTGTTTTAGAGTCAGTTTTTACGTTTTGAGTCCCTCTGGTTGTCTGCTCTGTCTGAAAATTCCAGATTCTTAAAATAAAAAAATAAAATAAAAATATATAGAAAAAATTTATTCGGTCGACCGAGAGACCTCATTCGGTCGACCGAGAGTTTATTTTTGTTTTGTTCTTGTTCTGTTCTGTTTACACGGTTTCTGATTTGTGTTTTTCGAGTCTGGAATTTCGCGTTTCTGTTTATCCCCGTATGTTTAATCCGTAAGTCCGATAGCGCATGGGAGACCATGTTAAAATCGCCTACGGTCCGTTTGTTTTGTTTTTCTTTCGTTTGCAGAAACCAGGGAAGCAATAATCTGAGTCAGTAATTTTTCAAGGGCGCGAGAACATAACCCAGCAACATGCGGAATTACTACTCTACGATGGGAAAAGCGATGGAAGCAATACCTTTAAAGCACCAAGATGGCTCCGAAAAAAAATATATATTTTAAGGCTTAAATTCTTCATGGTACAATGTTGAAGGCAAGGTACTACCCTTTTTTTGCTTATGTTTTACTACCTTTTGGTTTTTTATTGAGCATAAGTTAGCCTATACATGAACCTTAGTATGAATCTTGGCCCGGAGTGGTTTGTAAGACTAATTCTATTAGTGTAGAAGGTTCTGCCCCAAATCTGTCTCATCTAGAGGGTGTAGGGAAACATGTAGTCGTTGAAAGGAAGCAGTGAATAAAGAGTTCCTCGTAGTTCTGTTAAAATCTCTTTGTCCTATGCATGAGATTGCTTCTACTGGCCAGGGGAGCAACAAATTGTGTAGTTTAAGCATTCACAATCTAAAGAAGACGTTGAGTTTTGAGAGAACACAATCTTCTACTTTCGTTGAGTTTTATGGTGATGGCTTCTCGGTGAACCCACCTTAAACAGAAACGAGATTACGCTTTGGGTGACAATTTAGAAATCGCAGAATCGTAGTACATGGGTTCGGAAATGGTCTAACCATGGCTGGGCGAGTTCAACCGAGCTTCGGCTCAATCGACTCCCCTCCACGTGTGATGTACGTTACAGCAGTTCGACAAGACTTAGCATAGCCGATAAGCCTTCGGGCTAAACGGGGCTTAATCTTGACGGATTGGCCTGAACTGTCACATATGTTCCAACGAATAAGACGGCGTAGGCTTGCCTACATAACCGACCTTATTCGGAGTACTTTGATTCATTGTTTCTTATTGTCAAGGCCAAAACCGTAATTAGTAACCGTAATTTTAACCGAGTTTCTTAGAATTCACTAATTCCTAAAACGAGAGCCGAGGTAAGAGCTTTGGATAAATGGTATGGATAAATGTCGTTTCCTAGGTCTTACAACCAAGGGAAGGGTATTAGTCCGCAAAAGCGACGAGCCCACCTCATATAGTGCTCGAGGGGTCAATATCTGGCGATCCAAGAATGATAACTGACAAGGATACTTTTTGGAAAGTCGAGCTGAGGACTTTAAACTCAGAACTACTTCTTTAAAACCCTTAGGATTTCTTTTTAGGATTTTAGGTTTTGAGTCAAATAAAAGTAACGTGACATATGTTGAGGTTTTTTATTTTGCCGTGTTCCGATGGCCATTGGGCTAAGGATGTGCAAAACTTTTTTACTCAATATAGGCACGTGAAATAGAGTTCCGTAGGAGAGTTAAGAAATTGCTAAAGAAAAGGAAATTTAGCAATCAACCTTAAGATGGAAGCATTAAGAGAGCTTGAGAATTACTGAATGTAACAGAGAATGATTGGTGTGAACAAGAACAATTTTGGTCAACTTCTAAAACCTTTTAGAAAGGTGATCTAAGTGAAAATCCAAAGTGATGTGCAATTCATTCTGCAATTATCCTTATCTTTCCCTTTACACTTTTTCACCTTCAAACTTTTCGATCCTCTCACCAATCTGCCCCAACATTTCACATTTCAAACAATTCTTTCATCGCCTCTCTTTCTTTCCATCCGTTTCACTCTCCCACCCAATCCCATTCCTTTAAACAATTCTCAATCCCAAAAACACAATTTCTTACCCACCCTTTATCTTTTCTTCCCATCCTTATGTGTATCTTTTTCTAAACCCATTATACTCTCAACCTCCATTTTGTTTACAAAATACCTTTGTGTTGCGGAATTTGAAATATTGCTATGTTTTATTGATTTTTGATTTTCATGATCCTAGTTGGGGGAAGTGTAGCTCTGACCCTAGCTAGATTTTAAAGGTTTTTGGTTCGATCAACGTACAACTTATATTTCTACCGGAAGTTTTAAATTTCACATTTTTTTCCGTCTAATCCGGCATTTCTAGATGATAAGTTTCGTTCTGAACTATCACACCGATCCGACCTTGTTGATGATGGTTATGACTTTTACGTGATACATTGGGTTATTAGTAATTTCGAGGAGTAGCTACATCTCCCTAAGTTGTTGATATCCAATGCAAGCGAGAAGTTTCTGCGTTAAGTATTTGATTTTATCTAGCCAATAGGTCGCAGTCAATCTGTTATACCTTACCAAGTTTCTCTTTTATACTGGAGTGAATACATAGTGAGCCAGTCCACCTCGTGTTTTCCCACATGGGGTTATGCTTTTTGATCTTTGTCTTGTCCACCCGGTTTTTAGATGAAGACCACCATCTTTAGTTGCTTGTTTATTTTTCTTTCTATTTAGTATTTTTCTTGTCTTTGGTTGTATAAAATAAAGTGGCTTAAAATGTTTTTAGGTATTTATACCTCATTACTGCCACATTATTTTATAACTTCCATAGACATGGTATTTGAAGGTTTCGTGGAGTTTGTCTGCTTATACAGGTTTTCACTTGCTTCTCCACAACGTGCTGACATTTACTCCGATATTGTTCCTTTACTTGAGAGCCGTTTCCAGAGCTAAGTCTTTTTCTTAAATTCTCATATATTTTTGTCATTGAGGACAATGCCATGTTTAAGTGGGGGGTAGGAGACTTAGCTATGTTATGATTGAAATTTGAATGAAACGGTAGAAAAATTGAAAAATTGAAAATTTGAATACATACCATATTATTTATCTCGTACCCTTAGAATTGTGAGTTCCTAGCTAAGAATTGATAGGAAATAAACCAAGTTTCATGAGTACGTGATCATTTTATACTTATGTTAAGTAAATTTAAGGATATTCATGCCTTTTTTTGCAAGTAGTTATTTATTATTCAATTACTCAATATGTGAATCGAGTATACCGCGCTTATCATAATAACTGAAGAAATTATGTATACATTGCATAGATGATTGGTTATGTAGACTTAGTGTCGATACTTATTGGCTGATGCATTCTTATCTTTTAGCCATTAAAGCAGAGTAATAAGCTTGAGACGTACCTGTGTTTTAGCAAAATGTTAGACAACTGGGCTTGTAGTAACATTACCAAAGTAGCCCCGCGCTTGTGGTAATATTCGATGTTATACATGATCTAAGATAGGGGGATACTCTAAAAAGTTTTCTTTCTTGAGATTGATAGTATTTGAAAAATATGAAGATATGAAAAGAATATTCAACTCTTTAAGAGGCTTTGAGTAGTACTCGGTCTCCAAGTCCAAAAACCCTATAGATACGCTCTTGCTTATTGCTCTAGTGCTCTAACCATTTCGAGGCATAAGAAGTATGAATGCTGAGGTTGGTAGGTTGAGATTGCGAAGTTAGCATAAACTCTAATCTTGCCACGAGTATATAGAACTAAATGCACATGCACACATCACTTCGATTCATAGTAAGTAGTGAATAATGGATATCTTATGAGCATGACTAGTATGAGTTGACTTGAGTTTCTTGTGTAAGTATGATTTGACCATAGAAAATGTTGTCTTGGGGAATGACTTATTAATGCTTTGTTCGGGACGATCAAAGTCTAAGTGGGGGGTAGTTGATGACGGTCAAATTATACCCGTAAATGTCATCAACATTATCCTTAAATCGAGATTAATAATGTATATTTCATATTGAATCACTCGTTTATATTTATTATTTAATGTTAAGTGATTATTAATATGATATTGGGTATTTAACTGTTTTTATTATTAAAAGGCCGATTTATTGTGCTATAAATGTTTATTTTGTAGATGACGACAAATCGAGAGGATTAATGTCATTCAATCAATGGTCTTAAGATAATAGAGGAAGAAAATCGGAGCATTAAATGAAAGAGAAATCAGATCAACACGCAAGCGTGCAGTGGGGAGCAAGATAGACGAGAAAAACGATTAACATGTGAAAAGTTAGGTTCGGTCGACCGAGCCTATAGCTTCGGTCGACCGAGTGAGGAGCTTCGGTTGACCGAGTGTGTCATCTCGGTCACTTATCGGATTTTTTCGTATTTACCTTCTAGATCCTTCATAAGTCGGCAGAAACTCCTATATAAGCAGCAGCTACGAGAAATTGTAAATAATCCCATCATCCCTTCATTCTTTCTTCAATCTTACAATTCATAATATCACTTTGATACAATGTAGAATAATTTGAGGGTTTCCAGCAATTTAAGGGCTGCAATATGTAAGCCTTTATTTTCAGTAATTAATTTCCCAATTGTGCTTTATCGTTTGAGTTAGTTAATCATAGCTAGATGATGTAGATCTAGGCTATGACGTTGGGAAGGTGGCGATACCTTGTCTATGAGGATCCCACAACCTACGTCATCTACTTAGTTTCTATCCATGAATCTGCATTGTTTAATTAATGTGTATCTATGTTAGTTTATATGAATGCTTTACGAATTACTGTTTAATCCGTTGAGTAATGATGAAACGCTGAGAGATACGTTCAGGGATGTAATCTGGGGGAAAAAGACCATTCGGTCGACCGAGCCCAGCTATTCGGTCGACCGAGCCCTGTTTTCATCCGTTAAATAGCCACGTCTTTATGGTTAGGTTAACTTAATAGAATTTATTATCTCGGTAGGTATGGCTATGGCTACGTTACTCGCTTAGTTTAATTAAAATGTGTAAAAAGGAAATACCAATATAAAACTCTTAGGTAGGCTTATGAATTGCTCTTCACGGACGTTCAGCGTTATCTAGGTAGGTTTATATTTGGGGATTGCTAGCACCTGATTATACATACGTCGTAGATTAGCATGAGACTATAACTTGGTAATTGCTAGTTGGACGAGAGTTTGAGTAATCGGTTAGGAAGTACGCCTAACCATAGGAATGTTGCCTAGACGAGGTGTACGGTTAATATCGGCATCCTTGGAGTCGTAAGCGTGTGAGTTATATGAGATGGAGGCACTAAAAGGCGAAGTCACGTAACAATATCACAGTGATCTAGCGACCTAACGGGTGCTAAGTCAAGTTTAAGAGGATGACTCCCGTAGCCAATTTAAGATAGATACAAACGGATTGACAGTTAATAAGTTCAGTTTATTATATAAATTATCTAGGTCCAAACGATAAAGACTATAATTGGGGAGGTTAATTACGTTGTGTCGAGTCGTGTCTTTACCTTTCTTGTCTTATGTTGGTCGTAGACCGCCTCTATGTCCTTGACATGTTTAATTAATTGTTTGTATATAAGATGGCCCACAATTGGTTCCCTGTGGGATCGACCTTGATTCACTATAGCTATACACGATGGGCCTAGTCCTCTTGCTAGTATTGGTTTATGGTGGTCAAGTATATTATAACCTGATTGACCCCGATCAATAAGCGGCTTCCCAGAAAGTGTACGGGCAATATCCCGTGCTCCCGAATTTTTTATTGAGGTTCATAACGATGTGGTGGTAGCAGTAACCATGGTAAGCGTCTGGAAATACATTTCTAACGGCTCCAATTATGCCTGGCCCTCTGTCTGATATGAAAACCAAGTCACTACGTTCCCCGATTATCGACTTCACGTTTTCCATGAAATACGTCCACGCATCAGGGCTCTCTCCGTCGGTCACGGCAAAAGCTAACGGAAAGATATGGTCGCCC